>OX453043.1:12093764-13308746 GCA_949699805.1 Tromatobia lineatoria
ATATTCCTGTTCAGCGACCAAAAATACATAATATAAACTATATGCAGACTCCGAGGAATGATGCAAACAGTTTTTCGCGTTTTTCTCGCGAAATATCGGTCCTAGCGCAAAAAGGACGTTGATCTGTGGTCACTCACTTCTCAGGCGAATTTCTAGTCTCCTGATGAGGTTTTCGTAAAACCATGTGCATATTCGTAATCAGCGGAGCACAGGGCATTGAAAAAACTTGGGCGCGTGTAAAAATAATGATTTCTCAGAAAGATATCGGAGAATTGCTGAGTTTATCGGAAAACGAGGAAAATTAAGATCCTCGGTGCCGGTTTTTCACGGTTATTATGATATCTGCGTGTTCTATCACTAAAATAATGTTATATTCCTGTTCAGCGACCGAAAATACATAATATAAACTATATGCAGACTCCGAGGAATGATGCAAACAGTTTTTCGCGTTTTTCTCGCGAAATATCGGTCCTAGCGCAAAAAGGACGTTGATCTGTGATCACTCACTCCTCAGGCGGATTTCTAGTCTCCTGATAAGTTTTTCGTAAAACCATGTGCATATTCGTAATCAGCGGAGCACAGGGCATTTAAAAAACTTGGGCGCGTGTAAAAATAATAATTTCTCAGAAAGATATCGGAGAATTGCTGAGTTTATCGGAAAACGAGGAAAATTAAGATCCTCGGTGCCGGTTTTTCACGGTTATTATGAATTCTGCGTGTTCTATCACTAAAATAATGTTATATTCCTGTTCAGCGACCAAAAATACATAATATAAACTATATGCAGACTCCGAGGAATGATGCAAACAGTTTTTCGCGTTTTTCTCGCGAAATATCGGCCCTAGCGCAAAAAGGACGTTGATCTGTGATCACTCACTTCTCAGGCGGATTTCTAGTCTCCTGATGAGTTTTTCGTAAAACCATGTGCATATTCGTAATCAGCGGAGCACAGGGCATTTAAAAAACTTGGGCGCGTGTAAAAATAATAATTTCTCAGAAAGATTTCGGAGAATTGCTGAGTTTATCGGAAAACGAGGAAAATTGAGATCCTCGGTGCCGGTTTTTTACGGTTATTATGAGTTCTGCGTGTTCTATCACTAACATAATGTTATATTCCTGTTCAGCGACCAAAAATACATAATATAAACTATATGCAGACTCCGAGGAATGATGCAAACAGTTTTTCGCGTTTTTCTCGCGAAATATCGGTCCTAGCGCAAAAAGGACGTTGATCTGTGATCACTCACTTCTCAGGCAGATTTCTAGTCTCCTGATGAGTTTTTCGTAAAACCATGTGCATATTCGTAATCAGCGGAGCACAGGGCATTTAAAAAACTTGGGCGCGTGTAAAAATAATAATTTCTCAGAAAGATATCGGAGAATTGCTGAGTTTATCGGAAAACGAGGAAAATTAAGATCCTCGGTGCCGGTTTTTCACGGTTATTATGAATTCTGCGTGTTCTATCACTAAAATAATGTTATATTCCTGTTCAGCGACCAAAAATACATAATATAAACTATATGCAGACTCCGAGGAATGATGCAAACAGTTTTTCGCGTTTTTCTCGCGAAATATCGGTCCTAGCGCAAAAAGGACGTTGATCTGTGATCACTCACTTCTCAGGCGGATTTCTAGTCTCCTGATGAGTTTTTCGTCAAACCATGTGCATATTCGTAATCAGCGGAGCACAGGGCATTGAAAAAACTTGGGCGCGTGTAAAAATAATATTTTCTCAGAAAGATATCGGAGAATTGCTGAGTTTATCGGAAAACGAGGAAAATTAAGATCCTCGGTGCCGGTTTTTCACGGTTATTATGAATTCTGCGTGTTCTATCACTAAAATAATGTTATATTCCTGTTCAGCGACCAAAAATACATAATATAAACTATATGCAGACTCCGAAGAATGATGCAAACAGTTTTTCGCGTTTTTCTCGCGAAATATCGGTCCTAGCGCAAAAAGGACGTTGATCTGTGATCACTCACTTCTCAGGCGGCTTTCTAGTCTCCTGATGAGTTTTTCGTCAAACCATGTGCATATTCGTAATCAGCGGAGCACAGGGCATTGAAAAAACTTGGGCGCGTGTAAAAATAATATTTTCTCAGAAAGATATCGGAGAATTGCTGAGTTTATCGGAAAACGAGGAAAATTAAGATCCTCGGTGCCGGTTTTTCACGGTTATTATGAATTCTGCGTGTTCTATCACTAAAATAATGTTATATTCCTGTTCAGCGACCAAAAATACATAATATAAACTATATGCAGACTCCGAAGAATGATGCAAACAGTTTTTCGCGTTTTTCTCGCGAAATATCGGTCCTAGCGCAAAAAGGACGTTGATCTGTGATCACTCACTTCTCAGGCGGATTTCTAGTCTCCTGATGAGTTTTTCGTAAAACCATGTGCATATTCGTAATCAGCGGAGCACAGGGCATTGAAAAAACTTGGGCGCGTGTAAAAATAATGATTTCTCAGAAAGATATCGGAGAATTGCTGAGTTTATCGGAAAACGAGGAAAATTGAGATCCTCGGTGCCGGTTTTTCACGGTTATTATGAATTCTGCGTGTTCTATCACTAAAATAATGATATATTCCTGTTCAGCGACCAAAAATACATAATATAAACTATATGCAGACTCCGAGGAATGATGCAAACAGTTTTTCGCGTTTTTCTCGCGAAATATCGGTCCTAGCGCAAAAAGGACGTTGATCTGTGATCACTCACTTCTCAGGCGGATTTCTAGTCTCCTGATGAGTTTTTCGTCAAACCATGTGCATATTCGTAACCAGCGGAGCACAGGGCATTGAAAAAACTTGGGCGCGTGTAAAAATAATAATTTCTCAGAAAGATATCGGAGAATTGCTGAGTTTATCGGAAAACGAGGAAAATTAAGATCCTCGGTGCCGGTTTTTCACGGTTATTATGAATTCTGCGTGTTCTATCACTAAAATAATGTTATATTCCTGTTCAGCGACCAAAAATACATAATATAAACTATATGCAGACTCCGAAGAATGATGCAAACAGTTTTTCGCGTTTTTCTCGCGAAATATCGGTCCTAGCGCAAAAAGGACGTTGATCTGTGATCACTCACTTCTCAGGCGGATTTCTAGTCTCCTGATGAGTTTTTCGTAAAACCATGTGCATATTCGTAATCAGCGGAGCACAGGGCATTGAAAAAACTTGGGCGCGTGTAAAAATAATGATTTTTCAGAAAGATATCGGAGAATTGCTGAGTTTATCGGAAAACGAGGAAAATTAAGATCCTCGGTGCCGGTTTTTCACGGTTATTATGAATTCTGCGTGTTCTATCACTAAAATAATGTTATATTCCTGTTGAGCGACCAAAAATACATAATATAAACTATATGCCGACTCCGAGGAATGATGCAAACAGTTTTTCGCGTTTTTCTCGCGAAATATCGGTCCTAGCGCAAAAAGGACGTTGATCTGTGATCACTCACTTCTCAGGCGGATTTCTAGTCTCCTGATGAGTTTTTCGTAAAACCATGTGCATATTCGTAATCAGCGGAGCACAGGTCATTGAAAAAACTTGGGCGCGTGTAAAAATAATAATTTCTCAGAAAGATATCGGAGAATTGCTGAGTTTATCGGAAAACGAGGAAAATTGAGATCCTCGGTGCCGGTTTTTCACGGTTTTTATGAATTCTGCGTGTTCTATCACTAAAATAATGTTATATTCCTGTTCAGCGACCAAAAATACATAATATAAACTATATGCAGACTCCGAGGAATGATGCAAACAGTTTTTCGCGTTTTTCTCGCGAAATATCGGTCCTAGCGCAAAAAGGACGTTGATCTGTGATCACTCACTTCTCAGGCGGATTTCTAGTCTCCTGATGAGTTTTTCGTAAAACCATGTGCATATTCGTAATCAGCGGAGCACAGGGCATTTAAAAAACTTGGGCGCGTGTAAAAATAATAATTTCTCAGAAAGATATCGGAGAATTGCTGAGTTTATCGGAAAACGAGGAAAATTAAGATCCTCGGTGCCGGTTTTTCACGGTTATTATGAATTCTGCGTGTTCTATCACTAAAATAATGTTATATTCCTGTTCAGCGACCAAAAATACATAATATAAACTATATGCAGACTCCGAAGAATGATGCAAACAGTTTTTCGCGTTTTTCTCGCGAAATATCGGTCCTAGCGCAAAAAGGACGTTGATCTGTGATCACTCACTTCTCAGGCGGATTTCTCGTCTCCTGACGAGTTTTTCGTAAAACCATGTGCATATTCGTAATCAGCGGAGCACAGGGCATTGAAAAAACTTGGGCGCGTGTAAAAATAATGATTTCTCAGAAAGATATCGGAGAATTGCTGAGTTTATCGGAAAACGAGGAAAATTGAGATCCTCGGTGCCGGTTTTTCACGGTTTTTATGAATTCTGCGTGTTCTATCACTAAAATAATGTTATATTCCTGTTCAGCGACCAAAAATACATAATATAAACTATATGCAGACTCCGAGGAATGATGCAAACAGTTTTTCGCGTTTTTCTCGCGAAATATCGGTCCTAGCGCAAAAAGGACGTTGATCTGTGATCACTCACTTCTCAGGCGGATTTCTAGTCTCCTGATGAGTTTTTCGTAAAACCATGTGCATATTCGTAATCAGCGGAGCACAGGGCATTTAATAAACTTGGGCGCGTGTAAAAATAATAATTTCTCAGAAAGATATCGGAGAATTGCTGAGTTTATCGGAAAACGAGGAAAATTAAGATCCTCGGTGCCGGTTTTTCACGGTTATTATGAATTCTGCGTGTTCTATCACTAAAATAATGTTATATTCCTGTTCAGCGACCAAAAATACATAATATAAACTATATGCAGACTCCGAAGAATGATGCAAACAGTTTTTCGCGTTTTTCTCGCGAAATATCGGTCCTAGCGCAAAAAGGACGTTGATCTGTGATCACTCACTTCTCAGGCGGATTTCTCGTCTCCTGACGAGTTTTTCGTAAAACCATGTGCATATTCGTAATCAGCGGAGCACAGGGCATTGAAAAAACTTGGGCGCGTGTAAAAATAATGATTTCTCAGAAAGATATCGGAGAATTGCTGAGTTTATCGGAAAACGAGGAAAATTGAGATCCTCGGTGCCGGTTTTTCACGGTTATTATGAATTCTGCGTGTTCTATCACTAAAATAATGATATATTCCTGTTCAGCGACCAAAAATACATAATATAAACTATATGCAGACTCCGAGGAATGATGCAAACAGTTTTTCGCGTTTTTCTCGCGAAATATCGGTCCTAGCGCAAAAAGGACGTTGATCTGTGATCACTCACTTCTCAGGCGGATTTCTAGTCTCCTGATGAGTTTTTCGTAAAACCATGTGCATATTCGTAATCAACGGAGCACAGGGCATTTAAAAAACTTGGGCGCGTGTAAAAATAATAATTTCTCAGAAAGATATCGGAGAATTGCTGAGTTTATCGGAAAACGAGGAAAATTAAGATCCTCGGTGCCGGTTTTTCACGGTTATTATGAATTCTGCGTGTTCTATCACTAAAATAATGTTATATTCCTGTTCAGCGACCAAAAATACATAATATAAACTATATGCAGACTCCGAAGAATGATGCAAACAGTTTTTCGCGTTTTTCTCGCGAAATATCGGTCCTAGCGCAAAAAGGACGTTGATCTGTGATCACTCACTTCTCAGGCGGATTTCTAGTCTCCTGATGAGTTTTTCGTAAAACCATGTGCATATTCGTAATCAGCGGAGCACAGGGCATTTAAAAAACTTGGGCGCGTGTAAAAATAATAATTTCTCAGAACGATATCGGAGAATTGCTGAGTTTATCGGAAAACGAGGAAAATTAAGATCCTCGGTGCCGGTTTTTCACGGTTATTATGAATTCTGCGTGTTCTATCACTAAAATAATGTTATATTCCTGTTCAGCGACCAAAAATACATAATATAAACTATATGCAGACTCCGAGGAATGATGCAAACAGTTTTTCGCGTTTTTCTCGCGAAATATCGGTCCTAGCGCAAAAAGGACGTTGATCTGTGATCACTCACTTCTCAGGCGGATTTCTAGTCTCCTGATGAGTTTTTCGTAAAACCATGTGCATATTCGTAATCAGCGGAGCACAGGGCATTGAAAAAACTTGGGCGCGTGTAAAAATAATAATTTCTCAGAAAGATATCGGAGAATTGCTGAGTTTATCGGAAAACGAGGAAAATTAAGATCCTCGGTGCCGGTTTTTCACGGTTATTATGAATTCTGCGTGTTCTATCACTAAAATAATGTTATATTCCTGTTCAGCGACCAAAAATACATAATATAAACTATATGCAGACTCCGAGGAATGATGCAAACAGTTTTTCGCGTTTTTCTCGCGAAATATCGGTCCTAGCGCAAAAAGGACGTTGATCTGTGGTCACTCACTTCTCAGACGAATTTCTAGTCTCCTGATGAGGTTTTCGTAAAACCATGTGCATATTCGTAATCAGCGGAGCACAGGGCATTGAAGAAACTTGGGCGCGTGTAGAAATAATGATTTCTCAGAAAGATATCGGAGAATTGCTGAGTTTATCGGAAAACGAGGAAAATTAAGATCCTCGGTGCCGGTTTTTCACGGTTATTATGAATTCTGCGTGTTCTATCACTAAAATAATGTTATATTCCTGTTCAGCGACCAAAAATACATAATATAAACTATATGCAGACTCCGAGGAATGATGCAAACAGTTTTTCGCGTTTTTCTCGCGAAATATCGGTCCTAGCGCAAAAAGGACGTTGATCTGTGATCACTCACTTCTCAGGCGGATTTCTAGTCTCCTGATGAGTTTTTCGTAAAACCATGTGCATATTCGTAATCAGCGGAGCACAGGGCATTGAAAAAACTTGGGCGCGTGTAAAAATAATAATTTCTCAGAAAGATATCGGAGAATTGCTGAGTTTATCGGAAAACGAGGAAAATTAAGATCCTCGGTGCCGGTTTTTCACGGTTATTATGAATTCTGCGTGTTCTATCACTAAAATAATGTTATATTCCTGTTCAGCGACCAAAAATACATAATATAAACTATATGCAGACTCCGAGGAATGATGCAAACAGTTTTTCGCGTTTTTCTCGCGAAATATCGGTCCTAGCGCAAAAAGGACGTTGATCTGTGGTCACTCACTTCTCAGACGAATTTCTAGTCTCCTGATGAGGTTTTCGTAAAACCATGTGCATATTCGTAATCAGCGGAGCACAGGGCATTGAAGAAACTTGGGCGCGTGTAGAAATAATGATTTCTCAGAAAGATATCGGAGAATTGCTGAGTTTATCAGAAAACGAGGAAAATTAAGATCCTCGGTGCCGGTTTTTCACGGTGATTATGAATTCTGCGTGTTCTATCACTAAAATAATGTTATATTCCTGTTCAGCGACCAAAAATACATCATATAAACTATATGCAGACTCCGAGGAATGATGCAAACAGTTTTTCGCGTTTTTCTCGCGAAATATCGGTCCTAGCGCAAAAAGGACGTTGATCTGTGATCACTCACTTCTCAGGCGGATTTCTAGTCTCCTGATGAGTTTTTCGTCAAACCATGTGCATATTCGTAATCAGCGGAGCACAGGGCATTGAAAAAACGTGGGCACGTGTAAAAATAATAATTTCTCAGAAAGATATCGGAAAATTGCTGAGTTTATCGGAAAACGAGGAAAATTAAGATCCTGGGTGCCGGTTTTTCACGGTTATTATGATATCTGCGTGTTCTATCACTAAAATAATGTTATATTCCTGTTCAGCGACCAAAAATACATAATATAAACTATATGCAGACTCCGAGGAATGATGCAAACAGTTTTTCGCGTATTTCTCGCGAAATATCGGTCCTAGCGCAAAAAGGACGTTGATCTGTGATCACTCACTTCTCAGGCGGATTTCTAGTCTCCTGATGAGTTTTTCGTAAAACCATGTGCATATTCGTAATCAGCGAAGCACAGGGCATTTAAAAAACTTGGGCGCGTGTAAAAATAATAATTTCTCAGAAAGATATCGGAGAATTGCTGAGTTTATCGGAAAACGAGGAAAATTAAGATCCTGGGTGCCGGTTTTTCACGGTTATTATGAATTCTTCGTGTTCGATCACTAAAATAATGTTATATTCCTGTTCAGCGACCAAAAATACATAATATGAACTATACGCAGACTCCGAGGAATGATGCAAACAGTTTTTCGCGTTTTTCTCGCGAAATATCGGTCCTAGCGCAAAAAGGACGTTGATCTGTGATCACTCACTTCTCAGGCGGATTTCTAGTCTCCTGATGAGTTTTTCGTAAAACCATGTGCATATTCGTAATCAGCGGAGCACAGGGCATTTAAAAAACTTGGGCGCGTGTAAAAATAATAATTTCTCAGAACGATATCGGAGAATTGCTGAGTTTATCGGAAAACGAGGAAAATTAAGATCCTCGGTGCCGGTTTTTCACGGTTATTATGAATTCTGCGTGTTCTATCACTAAAATAATGTTATATTCCTGTTCAGCGACCAAAAATACATAATATAAACTATATGCAGACTCCGAGGAATGATGCAAACAGTTTTTCGCGTTTTTCTCGCGAAATATCGGTCCTAGCGCAAAAAGGACGTTGATCTGTGGTCACTCACTACTCAGGCGAATTTCTAGTCTCCTGATGAGTTTTTCGTAAAACCATGTGCATATTCGTAATCAGCGGAGCACAGGGCATTTAAAAAACTTGGGCGCGTGTAAAAATAATAATTTCTCAGAAAGATATCGGAGAATTGATGAGTTTATCGGAAAACGAGGAAAATTAAGATCCTCGGTGCCGGTTTTTCACGGTTATTATGAATTCTGCGTGTTCTATCACTAAAATAATGTTATATTCCTGTTCAGCGACCAAAAATACATAATATAAACTATATGCAGACTCCGAAGAATGATGCAAACAGTTTTTCGCGTTTTTCTCGCGAAATATCGGTCCTAGCGCAAAAAGGACGTTGATCTGTGATCACTCACTTCTCAGGCGGATTTCTCGTCTCCTGACGAGTTTTTCGTAAAACCATGTGCATATTCGTAATCAGCGGAGCACAGGGCATTGAAAAAACTTGGGCGCGTGTAAAAATAATGATTTCTCAGAAAGATATCGGAGAATTGCTGAGTTTATCGGAAAACGAGGAAAATTGAGATCCTCGGTGCCGGTTTTTCACGGTTATTATGAATTCTGCGTGTTCTATCACTAAAATAATGATATATTCCTGTTCAGCGACCAAAAATACATAATATAAACTATATGCAGACTCCGAGGAATGATGCAAACAGTTTTTCGCGTTTTTCTCGCGAAATATCGGTCCTAGCGCAAAAAGGACGTTGATCTGTGATCACTCACTTCTCAGGCGGATTTCTAGTCTCCTGATGAGTTTTTCGTAAAACCATGTGCATATTCGTAATCAACGGAGCACAGGGCATTAAAAAAACTTGGGCGCGTGTAAAAATAATAATTTCTCAGAAAGATATCGGAGAATTGCTGAGTTTATCGGAAAACGAGGAAAATTAAGATCCTCGGTGCCGGTTTTTCACGGTTATTATGAATTCTGCGTGTTCTATCACTAAAATAATGTTATATTCCTGTTCAGCGACCAAAAATACATAATATAAACTATATGCAGACTCCGAGGAATGATGCAAACAGTTTTTCGCGTTTTTCTCGCGAAATATCGGTCCTAGCGCAAAAAGGACGTTGATCTGTGGTCACTCACTTCTCAGGCGAATTTCTAGTCTCCTGATGAGGTTTTCGTAAAACCATGTGCATATTCGTAATCAGCGGAGCACAGGGCATTGAAAAAACTTGGGCGCGTGTAAAAATAATGATTTCTCAGAAAGATATCGGAGAATTGCTGAGTTTATCGGAAAACGAGGAAAATTAAGATCCTCGGTGCCGGTTTTTCACGGTTATTATGAATTCTGCGTGTTCTATCACTAAAATAATGTTATATTCCTGTTCAGCGACCAAAAATACATAATATAAACTATATGCAGACTCCGAAGAATGATGCAAACAGTTTTTCGCGTTTTTCTCGCGAAATATCGGTCCTAGCGCAAAAAGGACGTTGATCTGTGATCACTCACTTCTCAGGCGGCTTTCTAGTCTCCTGATGAGTTTTTCGTAAAACCATGTGCATATTCGTAATCAGCGGAGCACAGGGCATTGAAAAAACTTGGGCGCGTGTAAAAATAATGATTTCTCAGAAAGATATCGGAGAATTGCTGAGTTTATCGGAAAACGAGGAAAATTGAGATCCTCGGTGCCGGTTTTTCACGGTTATTATGAATTCTGCGTGTTCTATCACTAAAATAATGTTATATTCCTGTTCAGCGACCAAAAATACATAATATAAACTATATGCAGACTCCGAGGAATGATGCAAACAGTTTTTCGCGTATTTCTCGCGAAATATCGGTCCTAGCGCAAAAAGGACGTTGATCTGTGATCACTCACTTCTCAGGCGGATTTCTAGTCTCCTGATGAGTTTTTCGTAAAACCATGTGCATACTCGTAATCAGCGAAGCACAGGGCATTTAAAAAACTTGGGCGCGTGTAAAAATAATAATTTCTCAGAAAGATATCGGAGAATTGCTGAGTTTATCGGAAAACGAGGAAAATTAAGATCCTGGGTGCCGGTTTTTCACGGTTATTATGAATTCTTCGTGTTCGATCACTAAAATAATGTTATATTCCTGTTCAGCGACCAAAAATACATAATATGAACTATACGCAGACTCCGAGGAATGATGCAAACAGTTTTTCGCGTTTTTCTCGCGAAATATCGGTCCTAGCGCAAAAAGGACGTTGATCTGTGATCACTCACTTCTCAGGCGGATTTCTAGTCTCCTGATGAGTTTTTCGTAAAACCATGTGCATATTCGTAATCAGCGGAGCACAGGGCATTTAAAAAACTTGGGCGCGTGTAAAAATAATAATTTCTCAGAACGATATCGGAGAATTGCTGAGTTTATCGGAAAACGAGGAAAATTAAGATCCTCGGTGCCGGTTTTTCACGGTTATTATGAATTCTGCGTGTTCTATCACTAAAATAATGTTATATTCCTGTTCAGCGACCAAAAATACATAATATAAACTATATGCAGACTCCGAGGAATGATGCAAACAGTTTTTCGCGTTTTTCTCGCGAAATATCGGTCCTAGCGCAAAAAGGACGTTGATCTGTGATCACTCACTTCTCAGGCAGATTTCTAGTCTCCTGATGAGTTTTTCGTAAAACCATGTGCATATTCGTAATCAGCGGAGCACAGGGCATTTAAAAAACTTGGGCGCGTGTAAAAATAATAATTTCTCAGAAAGATATCGGAGAATTGCTGAGTTTATCGGAAAACGAGGAAAATTAAGATCCTCGGTGCCGGTTTTTCACGGTTATTATGAATTCTGCGTGTTCTATCACTAAAATAATGTTATATTCCTGTTCAGCGACCAAAAATACATAATATAAACTATATGCAGACTCCGAGGAATGATGCAAACAGTTTTTCGCGTTTTTCTCGCGAAATATCGGTCCTAGCGCAAAAAGGACGTTGATCTGTGATCACTCACTTCTCAGGCGGATTTCTAGTCTCCTGATGAGTTTTTCGTCAAACCATGTGCATATTCGTAATCAGCGGAGCACAGGGCATTGAAAAAACTTGGGCGCGTGTAAAAATAATATTTTCTCAGAAAGATATCGGAGAATTGCTGAGTTTATCGGAAAACGAGGAAAATTAAGATCCTCGGTGCCGGTTTTTCACGGTTATTATGAATTCTGCGTGTTCTATCACTAAAATAATGTTATATTCCTGTTCAGCGACCAAAAATACATAATATAAACTATATGCAGACTCCGAAGAATGATGCAAACAGTTTTTCGCGTTTTTCTCGCGAAATATCGGTCCTAGCGCAAAAAGGACGTTGATCTGTGATCACTCACTTCTCAGGCGGATTTCTAGTCTCCTGATGAGTTTTTCGTAAAACCATGTGCATATTCGTAATCAGCGGAGCACAGGGCATTGAAAAAACTTGGGCGCGTGTAAAAATAATGATTTCTCAGAAAGATATCGGAGAATTGCTGAGTTTATCGGAAAACGAGGAAAATTGAGATCCTCGGTGCCGGTTTTTCACGGTTATTATGAATTCTGCGTGTTCTATCACTAAAATAATGATATATTCCTGTTCAGCGACCAAAAATACATAATATAAACTATATGCAGACTCCGAGGAATGATGCAAACAGTTTTTCGCGTTTTTCTCGCGAAATATCGGTCCTAGCGCAAAAAGGACGTTGATCTGTGATCACTCACTTCTCAGGCGGATTTCTAGTCTCCTGATGAGTTTTTCGTCAAACCATGTGCATATTCGTAACCAGCGGAGCACAGGGCATTGAAAAAACTTGGGCGCGTGTAAAAATAATAATTTCTCAGAAAGATATCGGAGAATTGCTGAGTTTATCGGAAAACGAGGAAAATTAAGATCCTCGGTGCCGGTTTTTCACGGTTATTATGAATTCTGCGTGTTCTATCACTAAAATAATGTTATATTCCTGTTCAGCGACCAAAAATACATAATATAAACTATATGCAGACTCCGAAGAATGATGCAAACAGTTTTTCGCGTTTTTCTCGCGAAATATCGGTCCTAGCGCAAAAAGGACGTTGATCTGTGATCACTCACTTCTCAGGCGGATTTCTAGTCTCCTGATGAGTTTTTCGTAAAACCATGTGCATATTCGTAATCAGCGGAGCACAGGGCATTGAAAAAACTTGGGCGCGTGTAAAAATAATGATTTCTCAGAAAGATATCGGAGAATTGCTGAGTTTATCGGAAAACGAGGAAAATTAAGATCCTCGGTGCCGGTTTTTCACGGTTATTATGAATTCTGCGTGTTCTATCACTAAAATAATGTTATATTCCTGTTGAGCGACCAAAAATACATAATATAAACTATATGCCGACTCCGAGGAATGATGCAAACAGTTTTTCGCGTTTTTCTCGCGAAATATCGGTCCTAGCGCAAAAAGGACGTTGATCTGTGATCACTCACTTCTCAGGCGGATTTCTAGTCTCCTGATGAGTTTTTCGTAAAACCATGTGCATATTCGTAATCAGCGGAGCACAGGTCATTGAAAAAACTTGGGCGCGTGTAAAAATAATAATTTCTCAGAAAGATATCGGAGAATTGCTGAGTTTATCGGAAAACGAGGAAAATTGAGATCCTCGGTGCCGGTTTTTCACGGTTTTTATGAATTCTGCGTGTTCTATCACTAAAATAATGTTATATTCCTGTTCAGCGACCAAAAATACATAATATAAACTATATGCAGACTCCGAGGAATGATGCAAACAGTTTTTCGCGTTTTTCTCGCGAAATATCGGTCCTAGCGCAAAAAGGACGTTGATCTGTGATCACTCACTTCTCAGGCGGATTTCTAGTCTCCTGATGAGTTTTTCGTAAAACCATGTGCATATTCGTAATCAGCGGAGCACAGGGCATTTAAAAAACTTGGGCGCGTGTAAAAATAATAATTTCTCAGAAAGATATCGGAGAATTGCTGAGTTTATCGGAAAACGAGGAAAATTAAGATCCTCGGTGCCGGTTTTTCACGGTTATTATGAATTCTGCGTGTTCTATCACTAAAGTAATGTTATATTCCTGTTCAGCGACCAAAAATACATAATATAAACTATATGCAGACTCCGAAGAATGATGCAAACAGTTTTTCGCGTTTTTCTCGCGAAATATCGGTCCTAGCGCAAAAAGGACGTTGATCTGTGATCACTCACTTCTCAGGCGGATTTCTCGTCTCCTGACGAGTTTTTCGTAAAACCATGTGCATATTCGTAATCAGCGGAGCACAGGGCATTGAAAAAACTTGGGCGCGTGTAAAAATAATGATTTCTCAGAAAGATATCGGAGAATTGCTGAGTGTATCGGAAAACGAGGAAAATTGAGATCCTCGGTGCCGGTTTTTCACGGTTTTTATGAATTCTGCGTGTTCTATCACTAAAATAATGTTATATTCCTGTTCAGCGACCAAAAATACATAATATAAACTATATGCAGACTCCGAGGAATGATGCAAACAGTTTTTCGCGTTTTTCTCGCGAAATATCGGTCCTAGCGCAAAAAGGACGTTGATCTGTGATCACTCACTTCTCAGGCGGATTTCTAGTCTCCTGATGAGTTTTTCGTAAAACCATGTGCATATTCGTAATCAGCGGAGCACAGGGCATTTAATAAACTTGGGCGCGTGTAAAAATAATAATTTCTCAGAAAGATATCGGAGAATTGCTGAGTTTATCGGAAAACGAGGAAAATTAAGATCCTCGGTGCCGGTTTTTCACGGTTATTATGAATTCTGCGTGTTCTATCACTAAAATAATGTTATATTCCTGTTCAGCGACCAAAAATACATAATATAAACTATATGCAGACTCCGAAGAATGATGCAAACAGTTTTTCGCGTTTTTCTCGCGAAATATCGGTCCTAGCGCAAAAAGGACGTTGATCTGTGATCACTCACTTCTCAGGCGGATTTCTCGTCTCCTGACGAGTTTTTCGTAAAACCATGTGCATATTCGTAATCAGCGGAGCACAGGGCATTGAAAAAACTTGGGCGCGTGTAAAAATAATGATTTCTCAGAAAGATATCGGAGAATTGCTGAGTTTATCGGAAAACGAGGAAAATTGAGATCCTCGGTGCCGGTTTTTCACGGTTATTATGAATTCTGCGTGTTCTATCACTAAAATAATGATATATTCCTGTTCAGCGACCAAAAATACATAATATAAACTATATGCAGACTCCGAGGAATGATGCAAACAGTTTTTCGCGTTTTTCTCGCGAAATATCGGTCCTAGCGCAAAAAGGACGTTGATCTGTGATCACTCACTTCTCAGGCGGATTTCTAGTCTCCTGATGAGTTTTTCGTAAAACCATGTGCATATTCGTAATCAACGGAGCACAGGGCATTTAAAAAACTTGGGCGCGTGTAAAAATAATAATTTCTCAGAAAGATATCGGAGAATTGCTGAGTTTATCGGAAAACGAGGAAAATTAAGATCCTCGGTGCCGGTTTTTCACGGTTATTATGAATTCTGCGTGTTCTATCACTAAAATAATGTTATATTCCTGTTCAGCGACCAAAAATACATAATATAAACTATATGCAGACTCCGAAGAATGATGCAAACAGTTTTTCGCGTTTTTCTCGCGAAATATCGGTCCTAGCGCAAAAAGGACGTTGATCTGTGATCACTCACTTCTCAGGCGGATTTCTAGTCTCCTGATGAGTTTTTCGTAAAACCATGTGCATATTCGTAATCAGCGGAGCACAGGGCATTGAAAAAACTTGGGCGCGTGTAAAAATAATGATTTCTCAGAAAGATATCGGAGAATTGCTGAGTTTATCGGAAAACGAGGAAAATTAAGATCCTCGGTGCCGGTTTTTCACGGTTATTATGAATTCTGCGTGTTCTATCACTAAAATAATGTTATATTCCTGTTCAGCGACCAAAAATACATAATATAAACTATATGCAGACTCCGAGGAATGATGCAAACAGTTTTTCGCGTTTTTCTCGCGAAATATCGGTCCTAGCGCAAAAAGGACGTTGATCTGTGATCACTCACTTCTCAGGCGGATTTCTAGTCTCCTGATGAGTTTTTCGTAAAACCATGTGCATATTCGTAATCAGCGGAGCACAGGGCATTGAAAAAACTTGGGCGCGTGTAAAAATAATAATTTCTCAGAAAGATATCGGAGAATTGCTGAGTTTATCGGAAAACGAGGAAAATTAAGATCCTCGGTGCCGGTTTTTCACGGTTATTATGAATTCTGCGTGTTCTATCACTAAAATAATGTTATATTCCTGTTCAGCGACCAAAAATACATAATATAAACTATATGCAGACTCCGAGGAATGATGCAAACAGTTTTTCGCGTTTTTCTCGCGAAATATCGGTCCTAGCGCAAAAAGGACGTTGATCTGTGGTCACTCACTTCTCAGACGAATTTCTAGTCTCCTGATGAGGTTTTCGTAAAACCATGTGCATATTCGTAATCAGCGGAGCACAGGGCATTGAAGAAACTTGGGCGCGTGTAGAAATAATGATTTCTCAGAAAGATATCGGAGAATTGCTGAGTTTATCAGAAAACGAGGAAAATTAAGATCCTCGGTGCCGGTTTTTCACGGTGATTATGAATTCTGCGTGTTCTATCACTAAAATAATGTTATATTCCTGTTCAGCGACCAAAAATACATCATATAAACTATATGCAGACTCCGAGGAATGATGCAAACAGTTTTTCGCGTTTTTCTCGCGAAATATCGGTCCTAGCGCAAAAAGGACGTTGATCTGTGATCACTCACTTCTCAGGCGGATTTCTAGTCTCCTGATGAGTTTTTCGTCAAACCATGTGCATATTCGTAATCAGCGGAGCACAGGGCATTGAAAAAACGTGGGCACGTGTAAAAATAATAATTTCTCAGAAAGATATCGGAAAATTGCTGAGTTTATCGGAAAACGAGGAAAATTAAGATCCTGGGTGCCGGTTTTTCACGGTTATTATGAATTCTGCGTGTTCTATCACTAAAATAATGTTATATTCCTGTTCAGCGACCAAAAATACATAATATAAACTATATGCAGACTCCGAGGAATGATGCAAACAGTTTTTCGCGTATTTCTCGCGAAATATCGGTCCTAGCGCAAAAAGGACGTTGATCTGTGATCACTCACTTCTCAGGCGGATTTCTAGTCTCCTGATGAGTTTTTCGTAAAACCATGTGCATATTCGTAATCAGCGAAGCACAGGGCATTTAAAAAACTTGGGCGCGTGTAAAAATAATAATTTCTCAGAAAGATATCGGAGAATTGCTGAGTTTATCGGAAAACGAGGAAAATTAAGATCCTGGGTGCCGGTTTTTCACGGTTATTATGAATTCTTCGTGTTCGATCACTAAAATAATGTTATATTCCTGTTCAGCGACCAAAAATACATAATATGAACTATACGCAGACTCCGAGGAATGATGCAAACAGTTTTTCGCGTTTTTCTCGCGAAATATCGGTCCTAGCGCAAAAAGGACGTTGATCTGTGATCACTCACTTCTCAGGCGGATTTCTAGTCTCCTGATGAGTTTTTCGTAAAACCATGTGCATATTCGTAATCAGCGGAGCACAGGGCATTTAAAAAACTTGGGCGCGTGTAAAAATAATAATTTCTCAGAACGATATCGGAGAATTGCTGAGTTTATCGGAAAACGAGGAAAATTAAGATCCTCGGTGCCGGTTTTTCACGGTTATTATGAATTCTGCGTGTTCTATCACTAAAATAATGTTATATTCCTGTTCAGCGACCAAAAATACATAATATAAACTATATGCAGACTCCGAGGAATGATGCAAACAGTTTTTCGCGTTTTTCTCGCGAAATATCGGTCCTAGCGCAAAAAGGACGTTGATCTGTGGTCACTCACTACTCAGGCGAATTTCTAGTCTCCTGATGAGTTTTTCGTAAAACCATGTGCATATTCGTAATCAGCGGAGCACAGGGCATTTAAAAAACTTGGGCGCGTGTAAAAATAATAATTTCTCAGAAAGATATCGGAGAATTGATGAGTTTATCGGAAAACGAGGAAAATTAAGATCCTCGGTGCCGGTTTTTCACGGTTATTATGAATTCTGCGTGTTCTATCACTAAAATAATGTTATATTCCTGTTCAGCGACCAAAAATACATAATATAAACTATATGCAGACTCCGAAGAATGATGCAAACAGTTTTTCGCGTTTTTCTCGCGAAATATCGGTCCTAGCGCAAAAAGGACGTTGATCTGTGATCACTCACTTCTCAGGCGGATTTCTCGTCTCCTGACGAGTTTTTCGTAAAACCATGTGCATATTCGTAATCAGCGGAGCACAGGGCATTGAAAAAACTTGGGCGCGTGTAAAAATAATGATTTCTCAGAAAGATATCGGAGAATTGCTGAGTTTATCGGAAAACGAGGAAAATTGAGATCCTCGGTGCCGGTTTTTCACGGTTATTATGAATTCTGCGTGTTCTATCACTAAAATAATGATATATTCCTGTTCAGCGACCAAAAATACATAATATAAACTATATGCAGACTCCGAGGAATGATGCAAACAGTTTTTCGCGTTTTTCTCGCGAAATATCGGTCCTAGCGCAAAAAGGACGTTGATCTGTGATCACTCACTTCTCAGGCGGATTTCTAGTCTCCTGATGAGTTTTTCGTAAAACCATGTGCATATTCGTAATCAACGGAGCACAGGGCATTAAAAAAACTTGGGCGCGTGTAAAAATAATAATTTCTCAGAAAGATATCGGAGAATTGCTGAGTTTATCGGAAAACGAGGAAAATTAAGATCCTCGGTGCCGGTTTTTCACGGTTATTATGAATTCTGCGTGTTCTATCACTAAAATAATGTTATATTCCTGTTCAGCGACCAAAAATACATAATATAAACTATATGCAGACTCCGAGGAATGATGCAAACAGTTTTTCGCGTTTTTCTCGCGAAATATCGGTCCTAGCGCAAAAAGGACGTTGATCTGTGATCACTCACTTCTCAGGCGGATTTCTAGTCTCCTGATGAGTTTTTCGTAAAACCATGTGCATATTCGTAATCAACGGAGCACAGGGCATTAAAAAAACTTGGGCGCGTGTAAAAATAATAATTTCTCAGAAAGATATCGGAGAATTGCTGAGTTTATCGGAAAACGAGGAAAATTAAGATCCTCGGTGCCGGTTTTTCACGGTTATTATGAATTCTGCGTGTTCTATCACTAAAATAATGTTATATTCCTGTTCAGCGACCAAAAATACATAATATAAACTATATGCAGACTCCGAGGAATGATGCAAACAGTTTTTCGCGTTTTTCTCGCGAAATATCGGTCCTAGCGCAAAAAGGACGTTGATCTGTGGTCACTCACTTCTCAGGCGAATTTCTAGTCTCCTGATGAGGTTTTCGTAAAACCATGTGCATATTCGTAATCAGCGGAGCACAGGGCATTGAAAAAACTTGGGCGCGTGTAAAAATAATGATTTCTCAGAAAGATATCGGAGAATTGCTGAGTTTATCGGAAAACGAGGAAAATTAAGATCCTCGGTGCCGGTTTTTCACGGTTATTATGAATTCTGCGTGTTCTATCACTAAAATAATGTTATATTCCTGTTCAGCGACCAAAAATACATAATATAAACTATATGCAGACTCCGAAGAATGATGCAAACAGTTTTTCGCGTTTTTCTCGCGAAATATCGGTCCTAGCGCAAAAAGGACGTTGATCTGTGATCACTCACTTCTCAGGCGGCTTTCTAGTCTCCTGATGAGTTTTTCGTAAAACCATGTGCATATTCGTAATCAGCGGAGCACAGGGCATTGAAAAAACTTGGGCGCGTGTAAAAATAATGATTTCTCAGAAAGATATCGGAGAATTGCTGAGTTTATCGGAAAACGAGGAAAATTGAGATCCTCGGTGCCGGTTTTTCACGGTTATTATGAATTCTGCGTGTTCTATCACTAAAATAATGTTATATTCCTGTTCAGCGACCAAAAATACATAATATAAACTATATGCAGACTCCGAGGAATGATGCAAACAGTTTTTCGCGTATTTCTCGCGAAATATCGGTCCTAGCGCGAAAAGGACGTTGATCTGTGATCACTCACTTCTCAGGCGGATTTCTAGTCTCCTGATGAGTTTTTCGTAAAACCATGTGCATATTCGTAATCAGCGAAGCACAGGGCATTTAAAAAACTTGGGCGCGTGTAAAAATAATAATTTCTCAGAAAGATATCGGAGAATTGCTGAGTTTATCGGAAAACGAGGAAAATTAAGATCCTGGGTGCCGGTTTTTCACGGTTATTATGAATTCTTCGTGTTCGATCACTAAAATAATGTTATATTCCTGTTCAGCGACCAAAAATACATAATATGAACTATACGCAGACTCCGAGGAATGATGCAAACAGTTTTTCGCGTTTTTCTCGCGAAATATCGGTCCTAGCGCAAAAAGGACGTTGATCTGTGATCACTCACTTCTCAGGCGGATTTCTAGTCTCCTGATGAGTTTTTCGTAAAACCATGTGCATATTCGTAATCAGCGGAGCACAGGGCATTTAAAAAACTTGGGCGCGTGTAAAAATAATAATTTCTCAGAACGATATCGGAGAATTGCTGAGTTTATCGGAAAACGAGGAAAATTAAGATCCTCGGTGCCGGTTTTTCACGGTTATTATGAATTCTGCGTGTTCTATCACTAAAATAATGTTATATTCCTGTTCAGCGACCAAAAATACATAATATAAACTATATGCAGACTCCGAGGAATGATGCAAACAGTTTTTCGCGTTTTTCTCGCGAAATATCGGTCCTAGCGCAAAAAGGACGTTGATCTGTGATCACTCACTTCTCAGGCGGATTTCTAGTCTCCTGATGAGTTTTTCGTAAAACCATGTGCATATTCGTAATCAACGGAGCACAGGGCATTTAAAAAACTTGGGCGCGTGTAAAAATAATAATTTCTCAGAAAGATATCGGAGAATTGCTGAGTTTATCGGAAAACGAGGAAAATTAAGATCCTCGGTGCCGGTTTTTCACGGTTATTATGAATTCTGCGTGTTCTATCACTAAAATAATGTTATATTCCTGTTCAGCGACCAAAAATACATAATATAAACTATATGCAGACTCCGAGGAATGATGCAAACAGTTTTTCGGGTTTTTCTCGCGAAATATCGGTCCTAGCGCAAAAAGGACGTTGATCTGTGATCACTCACTTCTCAGGCGGATTTCTAGTCTCCTGATGAGTTTTTCGTAAAACCATGTGCATATTCGTAATCAACGGAGCACAGGGCATTAAAAAAACTTGGGCGCGTGTAAAAATAATAATTTCTCAGAAAGATATCGGAGAATTGCTGAGTTTATCGGAAAACGAGGAAAATTAAGATCCTCGGTGCCGGTTTTTCACGGTTATTATGAATTCTGCGTGTTCTATCACTAAAATAATGTTATATTCCTGTTCAGCGACCAAAAATACATAATATAAACTATATGCAGACTCCGAGGAATGATGCAAACAGTTTTTCGCGTTTTTCTCGCGAAATATCGGTCCTAGCGCAAAAAGGACGTTGATCTGTGGTCACTCACTTCTCAGGCGAATTTCTAGTCTCCTGATGAGGTTTTCGTAAAACCATGTGCATATTCGTAATCAGCGGAGCACAGGGCATTGAAAAAACTTGGGCGCGTGTAAAAATAATGATTTCTCAGAAAGATATCGGAGAATTGCTGAGTTTATCGGAAAACGAGGAAAATTAAGATCCTCGGTGCCGGTTTTTCACGGTTATTATGATATCTGCGTGTTCTATCACTAAAATAATGTTATATTCCTGTTCAGCGACCGAAAATACATAATATAAACTATATGCAGACTCCGAGGAATGATGCAAACAGTTTTTCGCGTTTTTCTCGCGAAATATCGGTCCTAGCGCAAAAAGGACGTTGATCTGTGATCACTCACTCCTCAGGCGGATTTCTAGTCTCCTGATAAGTTTTTCGTAAAACCATGTGCATATTCGTAATCAGCGGAGCACAGGGCATTTAAAAAACTTGGGCGCGTGTAAAAATAATAATTTCTCAGAAAGATATCGGAGAATTGCTGAGTTTATCGGAAAACGAGGAAAATTAAGATCCTCGGTGCCGGTTTTTCACGGTTATTATGAATTCTGCGTGTTCTATCACTAAAATAATGTTATATTCCTGTTCAGCGACCAAAAATACATAATATAAACTATATGCAGACTCCGAGGAATGATGCAAACAGTTTTTCGCGTTTTTCTCGCGAAATATCGGTCCTAGCGCAAAAAGGACGTTGATCTGTGATCACTCACTTCTCAGGCGGATTTCTAGTCTCCTGATGAGTTTTTCGTAAAACCATGTGCATATTCGTAATCAGCGGAGCACAGGGCATTTAAAAAACTTGGGCGCGTGTAAAAATAATAATTTCTCAGAAAGATATCGGAGAATTGCTGAGTTTATCGGAAAACGAGGAAAATTAAGATCCTCGGTGCCGGTTTTTCACGGTTATTATGAATTCTGCGTGTTCTATCACTAAAATAATGTTATATTCCTGTTCAGCGACCAAAAATACATAATATAAACTATATGCAGACTCCGAAGAATGATGCAAACAGTTTTTCGCGTTTTTCTCGCGAAATATCGGTCCTAGCGCAAAAAGGACGTTGATCTGTGATCACTCACTTCTCAGGCGGATTTCTCGTCTCCTGACGAGTTTTTCGTAAAACCATGTGCATATTCGTAATCAGCGGAGCACAGGGCATTGAAAAAACTTGGGCGCGTGTAAAAATAATGATTTCTCAGAAAGATATCGGAGAATTGCTGAGTTTATCGGAAAACGAGGAAAATTGAGATCCTCGGTGCCGGTTTTTCACGGTTTTTATGAATTCTGCGTGTTCTATCACTAAAATAATGTTATATTCCTGTTCAGCGACCAAAAATACATAATATAAACTATATGCAGACTCCGAGGAATGATGCAAACAGTTTTTCGCGTTTTTCTCGCGAAATATCGGTCCTAGCGCAAAAAGGACGTTGATCTGTGATCACTCACTTCTCAGGCGGATTTCTAGTCTCCTGATGAGTTTTTCGTAAAACCATGTGCATATTCGTAATCAGCGGAGCACAGGGCATTTAATAAACTTGGGCGCGTGTAAAAATAATAATTTCTCAGAAAGATATCGGAGAATTGCTGAGTTTATCGGAAAACGAGGAAAATTAAGATCCTCGGTGCCGGTTTTTCACGGTTATTATGAATTCTGCGTGTTCTATCACTAAAATAATGTTATATTCCTGTTCAGCGACCAAAAATACATAATATAAACTATATGCAGACTCCGAAGAATGATGCAAACAGTTTTTCGCGTTTTTCTCGCGAAATATCGGTCCTAGCGCAAAAAGGACGTTGATCTGTGATCACTCACTTCTCAGGCGGATTTCTCGTCTCCTGACGAGTTTTTCGTAAAACCATGTGCATATTCGTAATCAGCGGAGCACAGGGCATTGAAAAAACTTGGGCGCGTGTAAAAATAATGATTTCTCAGAAAGATATCGGAGAATTGCTGAGTTTATCGGAAAACGAGGAAAATTGAGATCCTCGGTGCCGGTTTTTCACGGTTATTATGAATTCTGCGTGTTCTATCACTAAAATAATGATATATTCCTGTTCAGCGACCAAAAATACATAATATAAACTATATGCAGACTCCGAGGAATGATGCAAACAGTTTTTCGCGTTTTTCTCGCGAAATATCGGTCCTAGCGCAAAAAGGACGTTGATCTGTGATCACTCACTTCTCAGGCGGATTTCTAGTCTCCTGATGAGTTTTTCGTAAAACCATGTGCATATTCGTAATCAACGGAGCACAGGGCATTTAAAAAACTTGGGCGCGTGTAAAAATAATAATTTCTCAGAAAGATATCGGAGAATTGCTGAGTTTATCGGAAAACGAGGAAAATTAAGATCCTCGGTGCCGGTTTTTCACGGTTATTATGAATTCTGCGTGTTCTATCACTAAAATAATGTTATATTCCTGTTCAGCGACCAAAAATACATAATATAAACTATATGCAGACTCCGAAGAATGATGCAAACAGTTTTTCGCGTTTTTCTCGCGAAATATCGGTCCTAGCGCAAAAAGGACGTTGATCTGTGATCACTCACTTCTCAGGCGGATTTCTAGTCTCCTGATGAGTTTTTCGTAAAACCATGTGCATATTCGTAATCAGCGGAGCACAGGGCATTGAAAAAACTTGGGCGCGTGTAAAAATAATGATTTCTCAGAAAGATATCGGAGAATTGCTGAGTTTATCGGAAAACGAGGAAAATTAAGATCCTCGGTGCCGGTTTTTCACGGTTATTATGAATTCTGCGTGTTCTATCACTAAAATAATGTTATATTCCTGTTCAGCGACCAAAAATACATAATATAAACTATATGCAGACTCCGAGGAATGATGCAAACAGTTTTTCGCGTTTTTCTCGCGAAATATCGGTCCTAGCGCAAAAAGGACGTTGATCTGTGATCACTCACTTCTCAGGCGGATTTCTAGTCTCCTGATGAGTTTTTCGTAAAACCATGTGCATATTCGTAATCAGCGGAGCACAGGGCATTGAAAAAACTTGGGCGCGTGTAAAAATAATAATTTCTCAGAAAGATATCGGAGAATTGCTGAGTTTATCGGAAAACGAGGAAAATTAAGATCCTCGGTGCCGGTTTTTCACGGTTATTATGAATTCTGCGTGTTCTATCACTAAAATAATGTTATATTCCTGTTCAGCGACCAAAAATACATAATATAAACTATATGCAGACTCCGAGGAATGATGCAAACAGTTTTTCGCGTTTTTCTCGCGAAATATCGGTCCTAGCGCAAAAAGGACGTTGATCTGTGGTCACTCACTTCTCAGACGAATTTCTAGTCTCCTGATGAGGTTTTCGTAAAACCATGTGCATATTCGTAATCAGCGGAGCACAGGGCATTGAAGAAACTTGGGCGCGTGTAGAAATAATGATTTCTCAGAAAGATATCGGAGAATTGCTGAGTTTATCAGAAAACGAGGAAAATTAAGATCCTCGGTGCCGGTTTTTCACGGTGATTATGAATTCTGCGTGTTCTATCACTAAAATAATGTTATATTCCTGTTCAGCGACCAAAAATACATCATATAAACTATATGCAGACTCCGAGGAATGATGCAAACAGTTTTTCGCGTTTTTCTCGCGAAATATCGGTCCTAGCGCAAAAAGGACGTTGATCTGTGATCACTCACTTCTCAGGCGGTTTTCTAGTCTCCTGATGAGTTTTTCGTCAAACCATGTGCATATTCGTAATCAGCGGAGCACAGGGCATTGAAAAAACGTGGGCACGTGTAAAAATAATAATTTCTCAGAAAGATATCGGAAAATTGCTGAGTTTATCGGAAAACGAGGAAAATTAAGATCCTGGGTGCCGGTTTTTCACGGTTATTATGAATTCTGCGTGTTCTATCACTAAAATAATGTTATATTCCTGTTCAGCGACCAAAAATACATAATATAAACTATATGCAGACTCCGAGGAATGATGCAAACAGTTTTTCGCGTATTTCTCGCGAAATATCGGTCCTAGCGCAAAAAGGACGTTGATCTGTGATCACTCACTTCTCAGGCGGATTTCTAGTCTCCTGATGAGTTTTTCGTAAAACCATGTGCATATTCGTAATCAGCGAAGCACAGGGCATTTAAAAAACTTGGGCGCGTGTAAAAATAATAATTTCTCAGAAAGATATCGGAGAATTGCTGAGTTTATCGGAAAACGAGGAAAATTAAGATCCTGGGTGCCGGTTTTTCACGGTTATTATGAATTCTTCGTGTTCGATCACTAAAATAATGTTATATTCCTGTTCAGCGACCAAAAATACATAATATGAACTATACGCAGACTCCGAGGAATGATGCAAACAGTTTTTCGCGTTTTTCTCGCGAAATATCGGTCCTAGCGCAAAAAGGACGTTGATCTGTGATCACTCACTTCTCAGGCGGATTTCTAGTCTCCTGATGAGTTTTTCGTAAAACCATGTGCATATTCGTAATCAGCGGAGCACAGGGCATTTAAAAAACTTGGGCGCGTGTAAAAATAATAATTTCTCAGAACGATATCGGAGAATTGCTGAGTTTATCGGAAAACGAGGAAAATTAAGATCCTCGGTGCCGGTTTTTCACGGTTATTATGAATTCTGCGTGTTCTATCACTAAAATAATGTTATATTCCTGTTCAGCGACCAAAAATACATAATATAAACTATATGCAGACTCCGAGGAATGATGCAAACAGTTTTTCGCGTTTTTCTCGCGAAATATCGGTCCTAGCGCAAAAAGGACGTTGATCTGTGATCACTCACTTCTCAGGCGGATTTCTCGTCTCCTGACGAGTTTTTCGTAAAACCATGTGCATATTCGTAATCAGCGGAGCACAGGGCATTGAAAAAACTTGGGCGCGTGTAAAAATAATGATTTCTCAGAAAGATATCGGAGAATTGCTGAGTTTATCGGAAAACGAGGAAAATTGAGATCCTCGGTGCCGGTTTTTCACGGTTATTATGAATTCTGCGTGTTCTATCACTAAAATAATGATATATTCCTGTTCAGCGACCAAAAATACATAATATAAACTATATGCAGACTCCGAGGAATGATGCAAACAGTTTTTCGCGTTTTTCTCGCGAAATATCGGTCCTAGCGCAAAAAGGACGTTGATCTGTGATCACTCACTTCTCAGGCGGATTTCTAGTCTCCTGATGAGTTTTTCGTAAAACCATGTGCATATT
Source organism: Tromatobia lineatoria (assembly GCA_949699805.1). Lineage (NCBI taxonomy): Eukaryota > Metazoa > Arthropoda > Insecta > Hymenoptera > Ichneumonidae > Tromatobia > Tromatobia lineatoria. The sequence goes on from OX453043.1 coordinate 12,120,228, forward strand.
CGTAATCAACGGAGCACAGGGCATTAAAAAAACTTGGGCGCGTGTAAAAATAATAATTTCTCAGAAAGATATCGGAGAATTGCTGAGTTTATCGGAAAACGAGGAAAATTAAGATCCTCGGTGCCGGTTTTTCACGGTTATTATGAATTCTGCGTGTTCTATCACTAAAATAATGTTATATTCCTGTTCAGCGACCAAAAATACATAATATAAACTATATGCAGACTCCGAGGAATGATGCAAACAGTTTTTCGCGTTTTTCTCGCGAAATATCGGTCCTAGCGCAAAAAGGACGTTGATCTGTGGTCACTCACTTCTCAGGCGAATTTCTAGTCTCCTGATGAGGTTTTCGTAAAACCATGTGCATATTCGTAATCAGCGGAGCACAGGGCATTGAAAAAACTTGGGCGCGTGTAAAAATAATGATTTCTCAGAAAGATATCGGAGAATTGCTGAGTTTATCGGAAAACGAGGAAAATTAAGATCCTCGGTGCCGGTTTTTCACGGTTATTATGAATTCTGCGTGTTCTATCACTAAAATAATGTTATATTCCTGTTCAGCGACCAAAAATACATAATATAAACTATATGCAGACTCCGAAGAATGATGCAAACAGTTTTTCGCGTTTTTCTCGCGAAATATCGGTCCTAGCGCAAAAAGGACGTTGATCTGTGATCACTCACTTCTCAGGCGGCTTTCTAGTCTCCTGATGAGTTTTTCGTAAAACCATGTGCATATTCGTAATCAGCGGAGCACAGGGCATTGAAAAAACTTGGGCGCGTGTAAAAATAATGATTTCTCAGAAAGATATCGGAGAATTGCTGAGTTTATCGGAAAACGAGGAAAATTGAGATCCTCGGTGCCGGTTTTTCACGGTTATTATGAATTCTGCGTGTTCTATCACTAAAATAATGTTATATTCCTGTTCAGCGACCAAAAATACATAATATAAACTATATGCAGACTCCGAGGAATGATGCAAACAGTTTTTCGCGTATTTCTCGCGAAATATCGGTCCTAGCGCAAAAAGGACGTTGATCTGTGATCACTCACTTCTCAGGCGGATTTCTAGTCTCCTGATGAGTTTTTCGTAAAACCATGTGCATATTCGTAATCAGCGAAGCACAGGGCATTTAAAAAACTTGGGCGCGTGTAAAAATAATAATTTCTCAGAAAGATATCGGAGAATTGCTGAGTTTATCGGAAAACGAGGAAAATTAAGATCCTGGGTGCCGGTTTTTCACGGTTATTATGAATTCTTCGTGTTCGATCACTAAAATAATGTTATATTCCTGTTCAGCGACCAAAAATACATAATATGAACTATACGCAGACTCCGAGGAATGATGCAAACAGTTTTTCGCGTTTTTCTCGCGAAATATCGGTCCTAGCGCAAAAAGGACGTTGATCTGTGATCACTCACTTCTCAGGCGGATTTCTAGTCTCCTGATGAGTTTTTCGTAAAACCATGTGCATATTCGTAATCAGCGGAGCACAGGGCATTTAAAAAACTTGGGCGCGTGTAAAAATAATAATTTCTCAGAACGATATCGGAGAATTGCTGAGTTTATCGGAAAACGAGGAAAATTAAGATCCTCGGTGCCGGTTTTTCACGGTTATTATGAATTCTGCGTGTTCTATCACTAAAATAATGTTATATTCCTGTTCAGCGACCAAAAATACATAATATAAACTATATGCAGACTCCGAGGAATGATGCAAACAGTTTTTCGCGTTTTTCTCGCGAAATATCGGTCCTAGCGCAAAAAGGACGTTGATCTGTGATCACTCACTTCTCAGGCGGATTTCTAGTCTCCTGATGAGTTTTTCGTAAAACCATGTGCATATTCGTAATCAACGGAGCACAGGGCATTTAAAAAACTTGGGCGCGTGTAAAAATAATAATTTCTCAGAAAGATATCGGAGAATTGCTGAGTTTATCGGAAAACGAGGAAAATTAAGATCCTCGGTGCCGGTTTTTCACGGTTATTATGAATTCTGCGTGTTCTATCACTAAAATAATGTTATATTCCTGTTCAGCGACCAAAAATACATAATATAAACTATATGCAGACTCCGAGGAATGATGCAAACAGTTTTTCGGGTTTTTCTCGCGAAATATCGGTCCTAGCGCAAAAAGGACGTTGATCTGTGATCACTCACTCCTCAGGCGGATTTCTAGTCTCCTGATAAGTTTTTCGTAAAACCATGTGCATATTCGTAATCAGCGGAGCACAGGGCATTTAAAAAACTTGGGCGCGTGTAAAAATAATAATTTCTCAGAAAGATATCGGAGAATTGCTGAGTTTATCGGAAAACGAGGAAAATTAAGATCCTCGGTGCCGGTTTTTCACGGTTATTATGAATTCTGCGTGTTCTATCACTAAAATAATGTTATATTCCTGTTCAGCGACCAAAAATACATAATATAAACTATATGCAGACTCCGAGGAATGATGCAAACAGTTTTTCGCGTTTTTCTCGCGAAATATCGGCCCTAGCGCAAAAAGGACGTTGATCTGTGATCACTCACTTCTCAGGCGGATTTCTAGTCTCCTGATGAGTTTTTCGTAAAACCATGTGCATATTCGTAATTAGCGGAGCACAGGGCATTTAAAAAACTTGGGCGCGTGTAAAAATAATAATTTCTCAGAAAGATTTCGGAGAATTGCTGAGTTTATCGGAAAACGAGGAAAATTGAGATCCTCGGTGCCGGTTTTTTACGGTTATTATGAGTTCTGCGTGTTCTATCACTAACATAATGTTATATTCCTGTTCAGCGACCAAAAATACATAATATAAACTATATGCAGACTCCGAGGAATGATGCAAACAGTTTTTCGCGTTTTTCTCGCGAAATATCGGTCCTAGCGCAAAAAGGACGTTGATCTGTGATCACTCACTTCTCAGGCAGATTTCTAGTCTCCTGATGAGTTTTTCGTAAAACCATGTGCATATTCGTAATCAGCGGAGCACAGGGCATTTAAAAAACTTGGGCGCGTGTAAAAATAATAATTTCTCAGAAAGATATCGGAGAATTGCTGAGTTTATCGGAAAACGAGGAAAATTAAGATCCTCGGTGCCGGTTTTTCACGGTTATTATGAATTCTGCGTGTTCTATCACTAAAATAATGTTATATTCCTGTTCAGCGACCAAAAATACATAATATAAACTATATGCAGACTCCGAGGAATGATGCAAACAGTTTTTCGCGTTTTTCTCGCGAAATATCGGTCCTAGCGCAAAAAGGACGTTGATCTGTGATCACTCACTTCTCAGGCGGATTTCTAGTCTCCTGATGAGTTTTTCGTCAAACCATGTGCATATTCGTAATTAGCGGAGCACAGGGCATTTAAAAAACTTGGGCGCGTGTAAAAATAATAATTTCTCAGAAAGATTTCGGAGAATTGCTGAGTTTATCGGAAAACGAGGAAAATTGAGATCCTCGGTGCCGGTTTTTTACGGTTATTATGAGTTCTGCGTGTTCTATCACTAACATAATGTTATATTCCTGTTCAGCGACCAAAAATACATAATATAAACTATATGCAGACTCCGAGGAATGATGCAAACAGTTTTTCGCGTTTTTCTCGCGAAATATCGGTCCTAGCGCAAAAAGGACGTTGATCTGTGATCACTCACTTCTCAGGCAGATTTCTAGTCTCCTGATGAGTTTTTCGTAAAACCATGTGCATATTCGTAATCAGCGGAGCACAGGGCATTTAAAAAACTTGGGCGCGTGTAAAAATAATAATTTCTCAGAAAGATATCGGAGAATTGCTGAGTTTATCGGAAAACGAGGAAAATTAAGATCCTCGGTGCCGGTTTTTCACGGTTATTATGAATTCTGCGTGTTCTATCACTAAAATAATGTTATATTCCTGTTCAGCGACCAAAAATACATAATATAAACTATATGCAGACTCCGAGGAATGATGCAAACAGTTTTTCGCGTTTTTCTCGCGAAATATCGGTCCTAGCGCAAAAAGGACGTTGATCTGTGATCACTCACTTCTCAGGCGGATTTCTAGTCTCCTGATGAGTTTTTCGTCAAACCATGTGCATATTCGTAATCAGCGGAGCACAGGGCATTGAAAAAACTTGGGCGCGTGTAAAAATAATATTTTCTCAGAAAGATATCGGAGAATTGCTGAGTTTATCGGAAAACGAGGAAAATTAAGATCCTCGGTGCCGGTTTTTCACGGTTATTATGAATTCTGCGTGTTCTATCACTAAAATAATGTTATATTCCTGTTCAGCGACCAAAAATACATAATATAAACTATATGCAGACTCCGAAGAATGATGCAAACAGTTTTTCGCGTTTTTCTCGCGAAATATCGGTCCTAGCGCAAAAAGGACGTTGATTTGTGATCACTCACTTCTCAGGCGGCTTTCTAGTCTCCTGATGAGTTTTTCGTAAAACCATGTGCATATTCGTAATCAGCGGAGCACAGGGCATTGAAAAAACTTGGGCGCGTGTAAAAATAATGATTTCTCAGAAAGATATCGGAGAATTGCTGAGTTTATCGGAAAACGAGGAAAATTGAGATCCTCGGTGCCGGTTTTTCACGGTTATTATGAATTCTGCGTGTTCTATCACTAAAATAATGTTATATTCCTGTTCAGCGACCAAAAATACATAATATAAACTATATGCAGACTCCGAGGAATGATGCAAACAGTTTTTCGCGTATTTCTCGCGAAATATCGGTCCTAGCGCAAAAAGGACGTTGATCTGTGATCACTCACTTCTCAGGCGGATTTCTAGTCTCCTGATGAGTTTTTCGTAAAACCATGTGCATATTCGTAATCAGCGAAGCACAGGGCATTTAAAAAACTTGGGCGCGTGTAAAAATAATAATTTCTCAGAAAGATATCGGAGAATTGCTGAGTTTATCGGAAAACGAGGAAAATTAAGATCCTGGGTGCCGGTTTTTCACGGTTATTATGAATTCTTCGTGTTCGATCACTAAAATAATGTTATATTCCTGTTCAGCGACCAAAAATACATAATATGAACTATACGCAGACTCCGAGGAATGATGCAAACAGTTTTTCGCGTTTTTCTCGCGAAATATCGGTCCTAGCGCAAAAAGGACGTTGATCTGTGATCACTCACTTCTCAGGCAGATTTCTAGTCTCCTGATGAGTTTTTCGTGAAACCATGTGCATATTCGTAATCAGCGGAGCACAGGGCATTTAAAAAACTTGGGCGCGTGTAAAAATAATATTTTCTCAGAAAGATATCGGAGAATTGCTGAGTTTATCGGAAAACGAGGAAAATTAAGATCCTCGGTGCCGGTTTTTCACGGTTATTATGAATTCTGCGTGTTCTATCACTAAAATAATGTTATATTCCTGTTCAGCGACCAAAAATACATAATATAAACTATATGCAGACTCCGAAGAATGATGCAAACAGTTTTTCGCGTTTTTCTCGCGAAATATCGGTCCTAGCGCAAAAAGGACGTTGATGTGTGATCACTCACTTCTCAGGCGGCTTTCTAGTCTCCTGATGAGTTTTTCGTAAAACCATGTGCATATTCGTAATCAGCGGAGCACAGGGCATTGAAAAAACTTGGGCGCGTGTAAAAATAATGATTTCTCAGAAAGATATCGGAGAATTGCTGAGTTTATCGGAAAACGAGGAAAATTGAGATCCTCGGTGCCGGTTTTTCACGGTTATTATGAATTCTGCGTGTTCTATCACTAAAATAATGATATATTCCTGTTCAGCGACCAAAAATACATAATATAAACTATATGCAGACTCCGAGGAATGATGCAAACAGTTTTTCGCGTTTTTCTCGCGAAATATCGGTCCTAGCGCAAACAGGACGTTGATCTGTGGTCACTCACTTCTCAGGCGAATTTCTAGTCTCCTGATGAGGTTTTCGTAAAACCATGTGCATATTCGTAATCAGCGGAGCACAGGGCATTGAAAAAACTTGGGCGCGTGTAAAAATAATGATTTCTCAGAAAGATATCGGAGAATTGCTGAGTTTATCGGAAAACGAGGAAAATTAAGATCCTCGGTGCCGGTTTTTCACGGTTATTATGAATTCTGCGTGTTCTATCACTAAAATAATGTTATATTCCTGTTCAGCGACCAAAAATACATAATATAAACTATATGCAGACTCCGAAGAATGATGCAAACAGTTTTTCGCGTTTTTCTCGCGAAATATCGGTCCTAGCGCAAAAAGGACGTTGATTTGTGATCACTCACTTCTCAGGCGGCTTTCTAGTCTCCTGATGAGTTTTTCGTAAAACCATGTGCATATTCGTAATCAGCGGAGCACAGGGCATTGAAAAAACTTGGGCGCGTGTAAAAATAATGATTTCTCAGAAAGATATCGGAGAATTGCTGAGTTTATCGGAAAACGAGGAAAATTGAGATCCTCGGTGCCGGTTTTTCACGGTTATTATGAATTCTGCGTGTTCTATCACTAAAATAATGTTATATTCCTGTTCAGCGACCAAAAATACATAATATAAACTATATGCAGACTCCGAGGAATGATGCAAACAGTTTTTCGCGTATTTCTCGCGAAATATCGGTCCTAGCGCAAAAAGGACGTTGATCTGTGATCACTCACTTCTCAGGCGGATTTCTAGTCTCCTGATGAGTTTTTCGTAAAACCATGTGCATATTCGTAATCAGCGAAGCACAGGGCATTTAAAAAACTTGGGCACGTGTAAAAATAATAATTTCTCAGAAAGATATCGGAGAATTGCTGAGTTTATCGGAAAACGAGGAAAATTAAGATCCTGGGTGCCGGTTTTTCACGGTTATTATGAATTCTTCGTGTTCGATCACTAAAATAATGTTATATTCCTGTTCAGCGACCAAAAATACATAATATGAACTATACGCAGACTCCGAGGAATGATGCAAACAGTTTTTCGCGTTTTTCTCGCGAAATATCGGTCCTAGCGCAAAAAGGACGTTGATCTGTGATCACTCACTTCTCAGGCGGATTTCTAGTCTCCTGATGAGTTTTTCGTAAAACCATGTGCATATTCGTAATCAGCGGAGCACAGGGCATTTAAAAAACTTGGGCGCGTGTAAAAATAATAATTTCTCAGAACGATATCGGAGAATTGCTGAGTTTATCGGAAAACGAGGAAAATTAAGATCCTCGGTGCCGGTTTTTCACGGTTATTATGAATTCTGCGTGTTCTATCACTAAAATAATGTTATATTCCTGTTCAGCGACCAAAAATACATAATATAAACTATATGCAGACTCCGAGGAATGATGCAAACAGTTTTTCGCGTTTTTCTCGCGAAATATCGGTCCTAGCGCAAAAAGGACGTTGATCTGTGATCACTCACTTCTCAGGCGGATTTCTAGTCTCCTGATGAGTTTTTCGTAAAACCATGTGCATATTCGTAATCAACGGAGCACAGGGCATTTAAAAAACTTGGGCGCGTGTAAAAATAATAATTTCTCAGAAAGATATCGGAGAATTGCTGAGTTTATCGGAAAACGAGGAAAATTAAGATCCTCGGTGCCGGTTTTTCACGGTTATTATGAATTCTGCGTGTTCTATCACTAAAATAATGTTATATTCCTGTTCAGCGACCAAAAATACATAATATAAACTATATGCAGACTCCGAGGAATGATGCAAACAGTTTTTCGCGTTTTTCTCGCGAAATATCGGTCCTAGCGCAAAAAGGACGTTGATCTGTGATCACTCACTTCTCAGGCGGATTTCTAGTCTCCTGATGAGTTTTTCGTAAAACCATGTGCATATTCGTAATCAACGGAGCACAGGGCATTAAAAAAACTTGGGCGCGTGTAAAAATAATAATTTCTCAGAAAGATATCGGAGAATTGCTGAGTTTATCGGAAAACGAGGAAAATTAAGATCCTCGGTGCCGGTTTTTCACGGTTATTATGAATTCTGCGTGTTCTATCACTAAAATAATGTTATATTCCTGTTCAGCGACCAAAAATACATAATATAAACTATATGCAGACTCCGAGGAATGATGCAAACAGTTTTTCGCGTTTTTCTCGCGAAATATCGGTCCTAGCGCAAAAAGGACGTTGATCTGTGGTCACTCCCTTCTCAGGCGAATTTCTAGTCTACTGATGAGGTTTTCGTAAAACCATGTGCATATTCGTAATCAGCGGAGCACAGGGCATTGAAAAAACTTGGGCGCGTGTAAAAGTAATGATTTCTCAGAAAGATATCGGAGAATTGCTGAGTTTATCGGAAAACGAGGAAAATTAAGATCCTCGGTGCCGGTTTTTCACGGTTATTATGATATCTGCGTGTTCTATCACTAAAATAATGTTATATTCCTGTTCAGCGACCGAAAATACATAATATAAACTATATGCAGACTCCGAGGAATGATGCAAACAGTTTTTCGCGTTTTTCTCGCGAAATATCGGTCCTAGCGCAAAAAGGACGTTGATCTGTGATCACTCACTCCTCAGGCGGATTTCTAGTCTCCTGATAAGTTTTTCGTAAAACCATGTGCATATTCGTAATCAGCGGAGCACAGGGCATTTAAAAAACTTGGGCGCGTGTAAAAATAATAATTTCTCAGAAAGATATCGGAGAATTGCTGAGTTTATCGGAAAACGAGGAAAATTAAGATCCTCGGTGCCGGTTTTTCACGGTTATTATGAATTCTGCGTGTTCTATCACTAAAATAATGTTATATTCCTGTTCAGCGACCAAAAATACATAATATAAACTATATGCAGACTCCGAGGAATGATGCAAACAGTTTTTCGCGTTTTTCTCGCGAAATATCGGCCCTAGCGCAAAAAGGACGTTGATCTGTGATCACTCACTTCTCAGGCGGATTTCTAGTCTCCTGATGAGTTTTTCGTAAAACCATGTGCATATTCGTAATTAGCGGAGCACAGGGCATTTAAAAAACTTGGGCGCGTGTAAAAATAATAATTTCTCAGAAAGATTTCGGAGAATTGCTGAGTTTATCGGAAAACGAGGAAAATTGAGATCCTCGGTGCCGGTTTTTTACGGTTATTATGAGTTCTGCGTGTTCTATCACTAACATAATGTTATATTCCTGTTCAGCGACCAAAAATACATAATATAAACTATATGCAGACTCCGAGGAATGATGCAAACAGTTTTTCGCGTTTTTCTCGCGAAATATCGGTCCTAGCGCAAAAAGGACGTTGATCTGTGATCACTCACTTCTCAGGCAGATTTCTAGTCTCCTGATGAGTTTTTCGTGAAACCATGTGCATATTCGTAATCAGCGGAGCACAGGGCATTTAAAAAACTTGGGCGCGTGTAAAAATAATAATTTCTCAGAAAGATATCGGAGAATTGCTGAGTTTATCGGAAAACGAGGAAAATTAAGATCCTCGGTGCCGGTTTTTCACGGTTATTATGAATTCTGCGTGTTCTATCACTAAAATAATGTTATATTCCTGTTCAGCGACCAAAAATACATAATATAAACTATATGCAGACTCCGAGGAATGATGCAAACAGTTTTTCGCGTTTTTCTCGCGAAATATCGGTCCTAGCGCAAAAAGGACGTTGATCTGTGATCACTCACTTCTCAGGCGGCTTTCTAGTCTCCTGATGAGTTTTTCGTAAAACCATGTGCATATTCGTAATCAGCGGAGCACAGGGCATTGAAAAAACTTGGGCGCGTGTAAAAATAATGATTTCTCAGAAAGATATCGGAGAATTGCTGAGTTTATCGGAAAACGAGGAAAATTGAGATCCTCGGTGCCGGTTTTTCACGGTTATTATGAATTCTGCGTGTTCTATCACTAAAATAATGATATATTCCTGTTCAGCGACCAAAAATACATAATATAAACTATATGCAGACTCCGAGGAATGATGCAAACAGTTTTTCGCGTTTTTCTCGCGAAATATCGGTCCTAGCGCAAAAAGGACGTTGATCTGTGATCACTCACTTCTCAGGCGGATTTCTAGTCTCCTGATGAGTTTTTCGTCAAACCATGTGCATATTCGTAACCAGCGGAGCACAGGGCATTGAAAAAACTTGGGCGCGTGTAAAAATAATAATTTCTCAGAAAGATATCGGAGAATTGCTGAGTTTATCGGAAAACGAGGAAAATTAAGATCCTCGGTGCCGGTTTTTCACGGTTAGTATGAATTCTGCGTGTTCTATCACTAAAATAATGTTATATTCCTGTTCAGCGACCAAAAATACATAATATAAACTATATGCAGACTCCGAGGAATGATGCAAACAGTTTTTCGCGTTTTTCTCGCGAAATATCGGTCCTAGCGCAAAAAGGACGTTGATCTGTGATCACTCACTTCTCAGGCGGATTTCTAGTCTCCTGATGAGTTTTTCGTAAAACCATGTGCATATTCGTAATCAGCGGAGCACAGGGCATTTAAAAAACTTGGGCGCGTGTAAAAATAATAATTTCTCAGAAAGATATCGGAGAATTGCTGAGTTTATCGGAAAACGAGGAAAATTAAGATCCTCGGTGCCGGTTTTTCACGGTTATTATGAATTCTGCGTGTTCTATCACTAAAATAATGTTATATTCCTGTTCAGCGACCAAAAATACATAATATAAACTATATGCAGACTCCGAAGAATGATGCAAACAGTTTTTCGCGTTTTTCTCGCGAAATATCGGTCCTAGCGCAAAAAGGACGTTGATCTGTGATCACTCACTTCTCAGGCGGATTTCTCGTCTCCTGACGAGTTTTTCGTAAAACCATGTGCATATTCGTAATCAGCGGAGCACAGGGCATTGAAAAAACTTGGGCGCGTGTAAAAATAATGATTTCTCAGAAAGATATCGGAGAATTGCTGAGTTTATCGGAAAACGAGGAAAATTGAGATCCTCGGTGCCGGTTTTTCACGGTTTTTATGAATTCTGCGTGTTCTATCACTAAAATAATGTTATATTCCTGTTCAGCGACCAAAAATACATAATATAAACTATATGCAGACTCCGAGGAATGATGCAAACAGTTTTTCGCGTTTTTCTCGCGAAATATCGGTCCTAGCGCAAAAAGGACGTTGATCTGTGATCACTCACTTCTCAGGCGGATTTCTAGTCTCCTGATGAGTTTTTCGTAAAACCATGTGCATATTCGTAATCAGCGGAGCACAGGGCATTTAAAAAACTTGGGCGCGTGTAAAAATAATAATTTCTCAGAAAGATATCGGAGAATTGCTGAGTTTATCGGAAAACGAGGAAAATTAAGATCCTCGGTGCCGGTTTTTCACGGTTATTATGAATTCTGCGTGTTCTATCACTAAAATAATGTTATATTCCTGTTCAGCGACCAAAAATACATAATATAAACTATATGCAGACTCCGAAGAATGATGCAAACAGTTTTTCGCGTTTTTCTCGCGATATATCGGTCCTAGCGCTAAAAGGACGTTGATCTGTGATCACTCACTTCTCAGGCGGATTTCTAGTCTCCTGATGAGTTTTTCGTAAAACCATGTGCATATTCGTAATCAGCGGAGCACAGGGCATTGAAAAAACTTGGGCGCGTGTAAAAATAATGATTTCTCAGAAAGATATCGGAGAATTGCTGAGTTTATCGGAAAACGAGGAAAATTAAGATCCTCGGTGCCGGTTTTTCACGGTTATTATGAATTCTGCGTGTTCTATCACTAAAATAATGTTATATTCCTGTTCAGCGACCAAAAATACATAATATAAACTATATGCAGACTCCGAGGAATGATGCAAACAGTTTTTCGCGTTTTTCTCGCGAAATATCGGTCCTAGCGCAAAAAGGACGTTGATCTGTGATCACTCACTTCTCAGGCGGATTTCTAGTCTCCTGATGAGTTTTTCGTAAAACCATGTGCATATTCGTAATCAGCGGAGCACAGGGCATTGAAAAAACTTGGGCGCGTGTAAAAATAATAATTTCTCAGAAAGATATCGGAGAATTGCTGAGTTTATCGGAAAACGAGGAAAATTAAGATCCTCGGTGCCGGTTTTTCACGGTTATTATGAATTCTGCGTGTTCTATCACTAAAATAATGTTATATTCCTGTTCAGCGACCAAAAATACATAATATAAACTATATGCAGACTCCGAGGAATGATGCAAACAGTTTTTCGCGTTTTTCTCGCGAAATATCGGTCCTAGCGCAAAAAGGACGTTGATCTGTGGTCACTCACTTCTCAGACGAATTTCTAGTCTCCTGATGAGGTTTTCGTAAAACCATGTGCATATTCGTAATCAGCGGAGCACAGGGCATTGAAAAAACTTGGGCGCGTGTAGAAATAATGATTTCTCAGAAAGATATCGGAGAATTGCTGAGTTTATCGGAAAACGAGGAAAATTAAGATCCTCGGTGCCGGTTTTTCACGGTGATTATGAATTCTGCGTGTTCTATCACTAAAATAATGTTATATTCCTGTTCAGCGACCAAAAATACATCATATAAACTATATGCAGACTCCGAGGAATGATGCAAACAGTTTTTCGCGTTTTTCTCGCGAAATATCGGTCCTAGCGCAAAAAGGACGTTGATCTGTGATCACTCACTTCTCAGGCGGATTTCTAGTCTCCTGATGAGTTTTTCGTCAAACCATGTGCATATTCGTAATCAGCGGAGCACAGGGCATTGAAAAAACTTGGGCGCGTGTAAAAATAATGATTTCTCAGAAAGATATCGGAGAATTGCTGAGTTTATCGGAAAACGAGGAAAATTGAGATCCTCGGTGCCGGTTTTTCACGGTTATTATGAATTCTGCGTATTCTATCACTAAAATAATGATATATTCCTGTTCAGCGACCAAAAATACATAATATAAACTATATGCAGACTCCGAGGAATGATGCAAACAGTTTTTCGCGTTTTTCTCGCGAAATATCGGTCCTAGCGCAAAAAGGACGTTGATCTGTGATCACTCACTTCTCAGGCGGATTTCTAGTCTCCTGATGAGTTTTTCGTAAAACCATGTGCATATTCGTAATCAACGGAGCACAGGGCATTTAAAAAACTTGGGCGCGTGTAAAAATAATAATTTCTCAGAAAGATATCGGAGAATTGCTGAGTTTATCGGAAAACGAGGAAAATTAAGATCCTCGGTGCCGGTTTTTCACGGTTATTATGAATTCTGCGTGTTCTATCACTAAAATAATGTTATATTCCTGTTCAGCGACCAAAAATACATAATATAAACTATATGCAGACTCCGAAGAATGATGCAAACAGTTTTTCGCGTTTTTCCTCGCGATATATCGGTCCTAGCGCTAAAAGGACGTTGATCTGTGATCACTCACTTCTCAGGCGGATTTCTAGTCTCCTGATGAGTTTTTCGTAAAACCATGTGCATATTCGTAATCAGCGGAGCACAGGGCATTGAAAAAACTTGGGCGCGTGTAAAAATAATGATTTCTCAGAAAGATATCGGAGAATTGCTGAGTTTATCGGAAAACGAGGAAAATTAAGATCCTCGGTGCCGGTTTTTCACGGTTATTATGAATTCTGCGTGTTCTATCACTAAAATAATGTTATATTCCTGTTCAGCGACCAAAAATGCATAATATAAACTATATGCAGACTCCGAGGAATGATGCAAACAGTTTTTCGCGTTTTTCTCGCGAAATATCGGTCCTAGCGCAAAAAGGACGTTGATCTGTGATCACTCACTTCTCAGGCGGATTTCTAGTCTCCTGATGAGTTTTTCGTAAAACCATGTGCATATTCGTAATCAGCGGAGCACAGGGCATTGAAAAAACTTGGGCGCGTGTAAAAATAATAATTTCTCAGAAAGATATCGGAGAATTGCTGAGTTTATCGGAAAACGAGGAAAATTAAGATCCTCGGTGCCGGTTTTTCACGGTTATTATGAATTCTGCGTGTTCTATCACTAAAATAATGTTATATTCCTGTTCAGCGACCAAAAATACATAATATAAACTATATGCAGACTCCGAGAATGATGCAAACAGTTTTTCGCGTTTTTCTCGCGAAATATCGGTCCTAGCGCAAAAAGGACGTTGATCTGTGGTCACTCACTTCTCAGACGAATTTCTAGTCTCCTGATGAGGTTTTCGTAAAACCATGTGCATATTCGTAATCAGCGGAGCACAGGGCATTGAAAAAACTTGGCGCGTGTAGAAATAATGATTTCTCAGAAAGATATCGGAGAATTGCTGAGTTTATCGGAAAACGAGGAAAATTAAGATCCTCGGTGCCGGTTTTTCACGGTGATTATGAATTCTGCGTGTTCTATCACTAAAATAATGTTATATTCCTGTTCAGCGACCAAAAATACATCATATAAACTATATGCAGACTCCGAGGAATGATGCAAACAGTTTTTCGCGTTTTTCTCGCGAAATATCGGTCCTAGCGCAAAAAGGACGTTGATCTGTGATCACTCACTTCTCAGGCGGATTTCTAGTCTCCTGATGAGTTTTTCGTCAAACCATGTGCATATTCGTAATCAGCGGAGCACAGGGCATTGAAAAAACTTGGGCGCGTGTAAAAATAATGATTTCTCAGAAAGATATCGGAGAATTGCTGAGTTTATCGGAAAACGAGGAAAATTGAGATCCTCGGTGCCGGTTTTTCACGGTTATTATGAATTCTGCGTGTTCTATCACTAAAATAATGTTATATTCCTGTTCAGCGACCAAAAATACATAATATAAACTATATGCAGACTCCGAGGAATGATGCAAACAGTTTTTCGCGTTTTTCTCGCGAAATATCGGTCCTAGCGCAAAAAGGACGTTGATCTGTGATCACTCACTTCTCAGGCGGATTTCTAGTCTCCTGATGAGTTTTTCGTAAAACCATGTGCATATTCGTAATCAACGGAGCACAGGGCATTTAAAAAACTTGGGCGCGTGTAAAAATAATAATTTCTCAGAAAGATATCGGAGAATTGCTGAGTTTATCGGAAAACGAGGAAAATTAAGATCCTCGGTGCCGGTTTTTCACGGTTATTATGAATTCTGCGTGTTCTATCACTAAAATAATGTTATATTCCTGTTCAGCGACCAAAAATACATAATATAAACTATATGCAGACTCCGAAGAATGATGCAAACAGTTTTTTCGCGTTTTTCTCGCGAAATATCGGTCCTAGCGCAAAAAGGACGTTGATCTGTGATCACTCACTTCTCAGGCGGATTTCTAGTCTCCTGATGAGTTTTTCGTGAAACCATGTGCATATTCGTAATCAGCGGAGCACAGGGCATTGAAAAAAACTTGGGCGCGTGTAAAAATAATGATTTCTCAGAAAGATATCGGAGAATTGCTGAGTTTATCGGAAAACGAGGAAAATTAAGATCCTCGGTGCCGGTTTTTCACGGTTATTATGAATTCTGCGTGTTCTATCACTAAAATAATGTTATATTCCTGTTCAGCGACCAAAAATACATAATATAAACTATATGCAGACTCCGAGGAATGATGCAAACAGTTTTTCGCGTTTTTCTCGCGAAATATCGGTCCTAGCGCAAAAAGGACGTTGATCTGTGATCACTCACTTCTCAGGCGGATTTCTAGTCTCCTGATGAGTTTTTCGTAAAACCATGTGCATATTCGTAATCAGCGGAGCACAGGGCATTGAAAAAACTTGGGCGCGTGTAAAAATAATAATTTCTCAGAAAGATATCGGAGAATTGCTGAGTTTATCGGAAAACGAGGAAAATTAAGATCCTCGGTGCCGGTTTTTCACGGTTATTATGAATTCTGCGTGTTCTATCACTAAAATAATGTTATATTCCTGTTCAGCGACCAAAAATACATAATATAAACTATATGCAGACTCCGAGGAATGATGCAAACAGTTTTTCGCGTTTTTCTCGCGAAATATCGGTCCTAGCGCAAAAAGGACGTTGATCTGTGGTCACTCACTTCTCAGACGAATTTCTAGTCTCCTGATGAGGTTTTCGTAAAACCATGTGCATATTCGTAATCAGCGGAGCACAGGGCATTGAAAAAACTTGGGCGCGTGTAGAAATAATGATTTCTCAGAAAGATATCGGAGAATTGCTGAGTTTATCGGAAAACGAGGAAAATTAAGATCCTCGGTGCCGGTTTTTCACGGTGAATATGAATTCTGCGTGTTCTATCACTAAAATAATGTTATATTCCTGTTCAGCGACCAAAAATACATCATATAAACTATATGCAGACTCCGAGGAATGATGCAAACAGTTTTTCGCGTTTTTCTCGCGAAATATCGGTCCTAGCGCAAAAAGGACGTTGATCTGTGATCACTCACTTCTCAGGCGGATTTCTAGTCTCCTGATGAGTTTTTCGTCAAACCATGTGCATATTCGTAATCAGCGGAGCACAGGGCATTGAAAAAACGTGGGCACGTGTAAAAATAATAATTTCTCAGAAAGATATCGGAAAATTGCTGAGTTTATCGGAAAACGAGGAAAATTAAGATCCTGGGTGCCGGTTTTTCACGGTTATTATGAATTCTGCGTGTTCTATCACTAAAATAATGTTATATTCCTGTTCAGCGACCAAAAATACATAAGATAAACTATATGCAGACTCCGAGGAATGATGCAAACAGTTTTTCGCGTATTTCTCGCGAAATATCGGTCCTAGCGCAAAAAGGACGTTGATCTGTGATCACTCACTTCTCAGGCGGATTTCTAGTCTCCTGATGAGTTTTTCGTAAAACCATGTGCATATTCGTAATCAGCGAAGCACAGGGCATTTAAAAAACTTGGGCGCGTGTAAAAATAATAATTTCTCAGAAAGATATCGGAGAATTGCTGAGTTTATCGGAAAACGAGGAAAATTAAGATCCTGGGTGCCGGTTTTTCACGGTTTTTATGAATTCTTCGTGTTCGATCACTAAAATAATGTTATATTCCTGTTCAGCGACCAAAAATACATAATATGAACTATACGCAGACTCCGAGGAATGATGCAAACAGTTTTTCGCGTTTTTCTCGCGAAATATCGGTCCTAGCGCAAAAAGGACGTTGATCTGTGGTCACTCACTACTCAGGCGAATTTCTAGTCTCCTGATGAGTTTTTCGTAAAACCATGTGCATATTCGTAATCAGCGGAGCACAGGGCATTGAAAAAACTTGGGCGCGTGTAAAAATAATGATTTCTCAGAAAGATATCGGAGAATTGCTGAGTTTATCGGAAAACGAGGAAAATTAAGATCCTCGGTGCCGGTTTTTCACGGTTATTATGAATTCTGCGTGTTCTATCACTAAAATAATGTTATATTCCTGTTGAGCGACCAAAAATACATAATATAAACTATATGCCGACTCCGAGGAATGATGCAAACAGTTTTTCGCGTTTTTCTCGCGAAATATCGGTCCTAGCGCAAAAAGGACGTTGATCTGTGATCACTCACTTCTCAGGCGGATTTCTAGTCTCCTGATGAGTTTTTCGTAAAACCATGTGCATATTCGTAATCAGCGGAGCACAGGGCATTGAAAAAACTTGGGCGCGTGTAAAAATAATAATTTCTCAGAAAGATATCGGAGAATTGCTGAGTTTATCGGAAAACGAGGAAAATTGAGATCCTCGGTGCCGGTTTTTCACGGTTTTTATGAATTCTGCGTGTTCTATCACTAAAATAATGTTATATTCCTGTTCAGCGACCAAAAATACATAATATAAACTATATGCAGACTCCGAGGAATGATGCAAACAGTTTTTCGCGTTTTTCTCGCGAAATATCGGTCCTAGCGCAAAAAGGACGTTGATCTGTGATCACTCACTTCTCAGGCGGATTTCTAGTCTCCTGATGAGTTTTTCGTAAAACCATGTGCATATTCGTAATCAGCGGAGCACAGGGCATTTAAAAAACTTGGGCGCGTGTAAAAATAATAATTTCTCAGAAAGATATCGGAGAATTGCTGAGTTTATCGGAAAACGAGGAAAATTAAGATCCTCGGTGCCGGTTTTTCACGGTTATTATGAATTCTGCGTGTTCTATCACTAAAATAATGTTATATTCCTGTTCAGCGACCAAAAATACATAATATAAAACTATATGCAGACTCCGAAGAATGATGCAAACAGTTTTTCGCGTTTTTCTCGCGAAATATCGGTCCTAGCGCAAAAAGGACGTTGATCTGTGATCACTCACTTCTCAGGCGGATTTCTCGTCTCCTGACGAGTTTTTCGTAAAACCATGTGCATATTCGTAATCAGCGGAGCACAGGGCATTGAAAAAACTTGGGCGCGTGTAAAAATAATGATTTCTCAGAAAGATATCGGAGAATTGCTGAGTTTATCGGAAAACGAGGAAAATTGAGATCCTCGGTGCCGGTTTTTCACGGTTATTATGAATTCTGCGTGTTCTATCACTAAAATAATGATATATTCCTGTTCAGCGACCAAAAATACATAATATAAACTATATGCAGACTCCGAGAAATGATGCAAACAGTTTTTCGCGTTTTTCTCGCGAAATATCGGTCCTAGCGCAAAAAGGACGTTGATCTGTGATCACTCACATCTCAGGCGGATTTCTGTCTCCTGATGAGTTTTTCGTAAAACCATGTGCATATTCGTAATCAACGGAGCACAGGGCATTTAAAAAACTTGGGCGCGTGTAAAAATAATAATTTCTCAGAAAGATATCGGAGAATTGCTGAGTTTATCGGAAAACGAGGAAAATTAAGATCCTCGGTGCCGGTTTTTCACGGTTATTATGAATTCTGCGTGTTCTATCACTAAAATAATGTTATATTCCTGTTCAGCGACCAAAAATACATAATATAAACTATATGCAGACTCCGAAGAATGATGCAAACAGTTTTTCGCGTTTTTCTCGCGAAATATCGGTCCTAGCGCAAAAAGGACGTTGATCTGTGATCACTCACTTCTCAGGCGGATTTCTAGTCTCCTGATGAGTTTTTCGTAAAACCATGTGCATATTCGTAATCAGCGGAGCACAGGGCATTGAAAAAACTTGGGCGCGTGTAAAAATAATGATTTCTCAGAAAGATATCGGAGAATTGCTGAGTTTATCGGAAAACGAGGAAAATTAAGATCCTCGGTGCCGGTTTTTCACGGTTATTATGAATTCTGCGTGTTCTATCACTAAAATAATGTTATATTCCTGTTCAGCGACCAAAAATACATAATATAAACTATATGCAGACTCCGAGGAATGATGCAAACAGTTTTTCGCGTTTTTCTCGCGAAATATCGGTCCTAGCGCAAAAAGGACGTTGATCTGTGATCACTCACTTCTCAGGCGGATTTCTAGTCTCCTGATGAGTTTTTCGTAAAACCATGTGCATATTCGTAATCAGCGGAGCACAGGGCATTTAAAAAACTTGGGCGCGTGTAAAAATAATAATTTCTCAGAAAGATATCGGAGAATTGCTGAGTTTATCGGAAAACGAGGAAAATTAAGATCCTCGGTGCCGGTTTTTCACGGTTATTATGAATTCTGCGTGTTCTATCACTAAAATAATGTTATATTCCTGTTCAGCGACCAAAAATACATAATATAAACTATATGCAGACTCCGAAGAATGATGCAAACAGTTTTTCGCGTTTTTCTCGCGAAATATCGGTCCTAGCGCAAAAAGGGACGTTGATCTGTGATCACTCACTTCTCAGGCGGATTTCTCGTCTCCTGACGAGTTTTTCGTAAAACCATGTGCATATTCGTAATCAGCGGAGCACAGGGCATTGAAAAAACTTGGGCGCGTGTAAAAATAATGATTTCTCAGAAAGATATCGGAGAATTGCTGAGTTTATCGGAAAACGAGGAAAATTGAGATCCTCGGTGCCGGTTTTTCACGGTTATTATGAATTCTGCGTGTTCTATCACTAAAATAATGATATATTCCTGTTCAGCGACCAAAAATACATAATATAAACTATATGCAGACTCCGAGGAATGATGCAAACAGTTTTTCGCGTTTTTCTCGCGAAATATCGGTCCTAGCGCAAAAAGGACGTTGATCTGTGATCACTCACTTCTCAGGCGGATTTCTAGTCTCCTGATGAGTTTTCCGTAAAACCATGTGCATATTCGTAATCAACGGAGCACAGGGCATTTAAAAAACTTGGGCGCGTGTAAAAATAATAATTTCTCAGAAAGATATCGGAGAATTGCTGAGTTTATCGGAAAACGAGGAAAATTAAGATCCTCGGTGCCGGTTTTTCACGGTTATTATGAATTCTGCGTGTTCTATCACTAAAATAATGTTATATTCCTGTTCAGCGACCAAAAATACATAATATAAACTATATGCAGACTCCGAGGAATGATGCAAACAGTTTTTCGCGTTTTTCTCGCGAAATATCGGTCCTAGCGCAAAAAGGACGTTGATCTGTGGTCACTCACTTCTCAGGCGAATTTCTAGTCTCCTGATGAGGTTTTCGTAAAACCATGTGCATATTCGTAATCAGCGGAGCACAGGGCATTGAAAAAACTTGGGCGCGTGTAAAAATAATGATTTCTCAGAAAGATATCGGAGAATTGCTGAGTTTATCGGAAATCGAGGAAAATTAAGATCCTCGGTGCCGGTTTTTCACGGTTATTATGATATCTGCGTGTTCTATCACTAAAATAATGTTATATTCCTGTTCAGCGACCGAAAATACATAATATAAACTATATGCAGACTCCGAGGAATGATGCAAACAGTTTTTCGCGTTTTTCTCGCGAAATATCGGTCCTAGCGCAAAAAGGACGTTGATCTGTGATCACTCACTCCTCAGGCGGATTTCTAGTCTCCTGATAAGTTTTTCGTAAAACCATGTGCATATTCGTAATTAGCGGAGCACAGGGCATTTAAAAAACTTGGGCGCGTGTAAAAATAATAATTTCTCAGAAAGATATCGGAGAATTGCTGAGTTTATCGGAAAACGAGGAAAATTAAGATCCTCGGTGCCGGTTTTTCACGGTTATTATGAATTCTGCGTGTTCTATCACTAAAATAATGTTATATTCCTGTTCAGCGACCAAAAATACATAATATAAACTATATGCAGACTCCGAGGAATGATGCAAACAGTTTTTCGCGTTTTTCTCGCGAAATATCGGTCCTAGCGCAAAAAGGACGTTGATCTGTGGTCACTCACTTCTCAGGCGAATTTCTAGTCTCCTGATGAGGTTTTCGTAAAACCATGTGCATATTCGTAATCAGCGGAGCACAGGGCATTTAAAAAACTTGGGCGCGTGTAAAAATAATAATTTCTCAGAAAGATATCGGAGAATTGCTGAGTTTATCGGAAAACGAGGAAAATTAAGATCCTCGGTGCCGGTTTTTCACGGTTATTATGAATTCTGCGTGTTCTATCACTAAAATAATGTTATATTCCTGTTCAGCGACCAAAAATACATAATATAAACTATATGCAGACTCCGAGGAATGATGCAAACAGTTTTTCGCGTTTTTCTCGCGAAATATCGGTCCTAGCGCAAAAAGGACGTTGATCTGTGGTCACTCACTTCTCAGGCGAATTTCTAGTCTCCTGATGAGGTTTTCGTAAAACCATGTGCATATTCGTAATCAGCGGAGCACAGGGCATTGAAAAAACTTGGGCGCGTGTAAAAATAATGATTTCTCAGAAAGATATCGGAGAATTGCTGAGTTTATCGGAAATCGAGGAAAATTAAGATCCTCGGTGCCGGTTTTTCACGGTTATTATGATATCTGCGTGTTCTATCACTAAAATAATGTTATATTCCTGTTCAGCGACCGAAAATACATAATATAAACTATATGCAGACTCCGAGGAATGATGCAAACAGTTTTTCGCGTTTTTCTCGCGAAATATCGGTCCTAGCGCAAAAAGGACGTTGATCTGTGATCACTCACTCCTCAGGCGGATTTCTAGTCTCCTGATAAGTTTTTCGTAAAACCATGTGCATATTCGTAATTAGCGGAGCACAGGGCATTTAAAAAACTTGGGCGCGTGTAAAAATAATAATTTCTCAGAAAGATATCGGAGAATTGCTGAGTTTATCGGAAAACGAGGAAAATTAAGATCGTCGGTGCCGGTTTTTCACGGTTATTATGAATTCTGCGTGTTCTATCACTAAAATGATGTTATATTCCTGTTCAGCGACCAAAAATACATAATATAAACTATATGCAGACTCCGAGGAATGATGCAAACAGTTTTTCGCGTTTTTCTCGCGAAATATCGGCCCTAGCGCAAAAAGGACGTTGATCTGTGATCACTCACTTCTCAGGCGGATTTCTAGTCTCCTGATGAGTTTTTCGTAAAACCATGTGCATATTCGTAATCAGCGGAGCACAGGGCATTTAAAAAACTTAAGCGCGTGTAAAAATAATAATTTCTCAGAAAGATTTCGGAGAATTGCTGAGTTTATCGGAAAACGAGGAAAATTGAGATCCTCGGTGCCGGTTTTTCACGGTTATTATGAGTTCTGCGTGTTCTATCACTAACATAATGTTATATTCCTGTTCAGCGACCAAAAATACATAATATAAACTATATGCAGGCTCCGAGGAATGATGCAAACAGTTTTTCGCGTTTTTCTCGCGAAATATCGGTCCTAGCGCAAAAAGGACGTTGATCTGTGATCACTCACTTCTCAGGCAGATTTCTAGTCTCCTGATGAGTTTTTCGTAAAACCATGTGCATATTCGTAATCAGCGGAGCACAGGGCATTTAAAAAACTTGGGCGCGTGTAAAAATAATGATTTCTCAGAAAGATATCGGAGAATTGCTGAGTTTATCGGAAAACGAGGAAAATTAAGATCCTCGGTGCCGGTTTTTCACGGTTATTATGAATTCTGCGTGTTCTATCACTAAAATAATGTTATATTCCTGTTCAGCGACCAAAAATACATAATATAAACTATATGCAGACTCCGAGGAATGATGCAAACAGTTTTTCGCGTTTTTCTCGCGAAATATCGGTCCTAGCGCAAAAAGGACGTTGATCTGTGATCACTCACTTCTCAGGCGGATTTCTAGTCTCCTGATGAGTTTTTCGTCAAACCATGTGCATATTCGTAATCAGCGGAGCACAGGGCATTGAAAAAACTTGGGCGCGTGTAAAAATAATATTTTCTCAGAAAGATATCGGAGAATTGCTGAGTTTATCGGAAAACGAGGAAAATTAAGATCCTCGGTGCCGGTTTTTCACGGTTATTATGAATTCTGCGTGTTCTATCACTAAAATAATGTTATATTCCTGTTCAGCGACCAAAAATACATAATATAAACTATATGCAGACTCCGAAGAATGATGCAAACAGTTTTTCGCGTTTTTCTCGCGAAATATCGGTCCTAGCGCAAAAAGGACGTTGATCTGTGATCACTCACTTCTCAGGCGGATTTCTAGTCTCCTGATGAGTTTTTCGTAAAACCATGTGCATATTCGTAATCAGCGGAGCACAGGGCATTGAAAAAACTTGGGCGCGTGTAAAAATAATGATTTCTCAGAAAGATATCGGAGAATTGCTGAGTTTATCGGAAAACGAGGAAAATTGAGATCCTCGGTGCCGGTTTTTCACGGTTATTATTAATTCTGCGTGTTCTATCACTAAAATAATGATATATTCCTGTTCAGCGACCAAAAATACATAATATAAACTATATGCAGACTCCGAGGAATGATGCAAACAGTTTTTCGCGTTTTTCTCGCGAAATATCGGTCCTAGCGCAAAAAGGACGTTGATCTGTGATCACTCACTTCTCAGGCGGATTTCTAGTCTCCTGATGAGTTTTTCGTCAAACCATGTGCATATTCGTAACCAGCGGAGCACAGGGCATTGAAAAAACTTGGGCGCGTGTAAAAATAATAATTTCTCAGAAAGATATCGGAGAATTGCTGAGTTTATCGGAAAACGAGGAAAATTAAGATCCTCGGTGCCGGTTTTTCACGGTTATTATGAATTCTGCGTGTTCTATCACTAAAATAATGTTATATTCCTGTTCAGCGACCAAAAATACATAATATAAACTATATGCAGACTCCGAGGAATGATGCAAACAGTTTTTCGCGTTTTTCTCGCGAAATATCGGTCCTAGCGCAAAAAGGACGTTGATCTGTGATCACTCACTTCTCAGGCGGATTTCTAGTCTCCTGATGAGATTTTCGTAAAACCATGTGCATATTCGTAATCAGCGGAGCACAGGGCATTGAAAAAACTTGGGCGCGTGTAAAAATAATGAATTCTCAGAAAGATATCGGAGAATTGCTGAGTTTATCGGAAAACGAGGAAAATTAAGATCCTCGGTGCCGGTTTTTCACGGTTATTATGAATTCTGCGTGTTCTATCACTAAAATAATGTTATATTCCTGTTCAGCGACCAAAAATACATAATATAAACTATATGCAGACTCCGAGGAATGATGCAAACAGTTTTTCGCGTTTTTCTCGCGAAATATCGGTCCTACCGCAAAAAAGACGTTGATCTGTGATCACTCACTTCTCAGGCGGATTTCTAGTCTCCTGATGAGTTTTTCGTAAAACCATGTGCATATTCGTAATCAGCGGAGCACAGGGCATTGAAAAAACTTGGGCGCGTGTAAAAATAATAATTTCTCAGAAAGATATCGGAGAATTGCTGAGTTTATCGGAAAACGAGGAAAATTGAGATCCTCGGTGCCGGTTTTTCACGGTTTTTATGAATTCTGCGTGTTCTATCACTAAAATAATGTTATATTCCTGTTCAGCGACCAAAAATACATAATATAAACTATATGCAGACTCCGAGGAATGATGCAAACAGTTTTTCGCGTTTTTCTCGCGAAATATCGGTCCTAGCGCAAAAAGGACGTTGATCTGTGATCACTCACTTCTCAGGCGGATTTCTAGTCTCCTGATGAGTTTTTCGTAAAACCATGTGCATATTCGTAATCAGCGGAGCACAGGGCATTTAAAAAACTTGGGCGCGTGTAAAAATAATAATTTCTCAGAAAGATATCGGAGAATTGCTGAGTTTATCGGAAAACGAGGAAAATTAAGATCCTCGGTGCCGGTTTTTCACGGTTATTATGAATTCTGCGTGTTCTATCACTAAAATAATGTTATATTCCTGTTCAGCGACCAAAAATACATAATATAAACTATATGCAGACTCCGAAGAATGATGCAAACAGTTTTTCGCGTTTTTCTCGCGAAATATCGGTCCTAGCGCAAAAAGGACGTTGATCTGTGATCACTCACTTCTCAGGCGGATTTCTCGTCTCCTGACGAGTTTTTCGTAAAACCATGTGCATATTCGTAATCAGCGGAGCACAGGGCATTGAAAAAACTTGGGCGCGTGTAAAAATAATGATTTCTCAGAAAGATATCGGAGAATTGCTGAGTTTATCGGAAAACGAGGAAAATTGAGATCCTCGGTGCCGGTTTTTCACGGTTTTTATGAATTCTGCGTGTTCTATCACTAAAATAATGTTATATTCCTGCTCAGCGACCAAAAATACATAATATAAACTATATGCAGACTCCGAGGAATGATGCAAACAGTTTTTCGCGTTTTTCTCGCGAAATATCGGTCCTAGCGCAAAAAGGACGTTGATCTGTGATCACTCACTTCTCAGGCGGATTTCTAGTCTCCTGATGAGTTTTTCGTAAAACCATGTGCATATTCGTAATCAGCGGAGCACAGGGCATTTAAAAAACTTGGGCGCGTGTAAAAATAATAATTTCTCAGAAAGATATCGGAGAATTGCTGAGTTTATCGGAAAACGAGGAAAATTAAGATCCTCGGTGCCGGTTTTTCACGGTTATTATGAATTCTGCGTGTTCTATCACTAAAATAATGTTATATTCCTGTTCAGCGACCAAAAATACATAATATAAACTATATGCAGACTCCGAAAAATGATGCAAACAGTTTTTCGCGTTTTTCTCGCGAAATATCGGTCCTAGCGCAAAAAGGACGTTGATCTGTGATCACTCACTTCTCAGGCGGATTTCTCGTCTCCTGACGAGTTTTTCGTAAAACCATGTGCATATTCGTAATCAGCGGAGCACAGGGCATTGAAAAAACTTGGGCGCGTGTAAAAATAATGATTTCTCAGAAAGATATCGGAGAATTGCTGAGTTTATCGGAAAACGAGGAAAATTGAGATCCTCGGTGCCGGTTTTTCACGGTTTTTATGAATTCTGCGTGTTCTATCACTAAAATAATGTTATATTCCTGTTCAGCGACCAAAAATACATAATATAAACTATATGCAGACTCCGAGGAATGATGCAAACAGTTTTTCGCGTTTTTCTCGCGAAATATCGGTCCTAGCGCAAAAAGGACGTTGATCTGTGATCACTCACTTCTCAGGCGGATTTCTAGTCTCCTGATGAGTTTTTCGTAAAACCATGTGCATATTCGTAATCAGCGGAGCACAGGGCATTGAAAAAACTTGGGCGCGTGTAAAAATAATAATTTCTCAGAAAGATATCGGAGAATTGCTGAGTTTATCGGAAAACGAGGAAAATTGAGATCCTCGGTGCCGGTTTTTCACGGTTTTTATGAATTCTGCGTGTTCTATCACTAAAATAATGTTATATTCCTGTTCAGCGACCAAAAATACATAATATAAACTATATGCCGACTCCGAGGAATGATGCAAACAGTTTTTCGCGTTTTTCTCGCGAAATATCGGTCCTAGCGCAAAAAGGACGTTGATCTGTGATCACTCACTTCTCAGGCGGATTTCTAGTCTCCTGATGAGTTTTTCGTAAAACCATGTGCATATTCGTAATCAGCGGAGCACAGGGCATTGAAAAAACTTGGGCGCGTGTAAAAATAATAATTTCTCAGAAAGATATCGGAGAATTGCTGAGTTTATCGGAAAACGAGGAAAATTGAGATCCTCGGTGCCGGTTTTTCACGGTTTTTATGAATTCTGCGTGTTCTATCACTAAAATAATGTTATATTCCTGCTCAGCGACCAAAAATACATAATATAAACTATATGCAGACTCCGAGGAATGATGCAAACAGTTTTTCGCGTTTTTCTCGCGAAATATCGGTCCTAGCGCAAAAAGGACGTTGATCTGTGATCACTCACTTCTCAGGCGGATTTCTAGTCTCCTGATGAGTTTTTCGTAAAACCATGTGCATATTCGTAATCAGCGGAGCACAGGGCATTTAAAAAACTTGGGCGCGTGTAAAAATAATAATTTCTCAGAAAGATATCGGAGAATTGCTGAGTTTATCGGAAAACGAGGAAAATTAAGATCCTCGGTGCCGGTTTTTCACGGTTATTATGAATTCTGCGTGTTCTATCACTAAAATAATGTTATATTCCTGTTCAGCGACCAAAAATACATAATATAAACTATATGCAGACTCCGAAAAATGATGCAAACAGTTTTTCGCGTTTTTCTCGCGAAATATCGGTCCTAGCGCAAAAAGGACGTTGATCTGTGATCACTCACTTCTCAGGCGGATTTCTCGTCTCCTGACGAGTTTTTCGTAAAACCATGTGCATATTCGTAATCAGCGGAGCACAGGGCATTGAAAAAACTTGGGCGCGTGTAAAAATAATGATTTCTCAGAAAGATATCGGAGAATTGCTGAGTTTATCGGAAAACGAGGAAAATTGAGATCCTCGGTGCCGGTTTTTCACGGTTATTATGAATTCTGCGTGTTCTATCACTAAAATAATGATATATTCCTGTTCAGCGACCAAAAATACATAATATAAACTATATGCAGACTCCGAGGAATGATGCAAACAGTTTTTCGCGTTTTTCTCGCGAAATATCGGTCCTAGCGCAAAAAGGACGTTGATCTGTGATCACTCACTTCTCAGGCGGATTTCTAGTCTCCTGATGAGTTTTTCGTAAAACCATGTGCATATTCGTAATCAACGGAGCACAGGGCATTTAAAAAACTTGGGCGCGTGTAAAAATAATAATTTCTCAGAAAGATATCGGAGAATTGCTGAGTTTATCGGAAAACGAGGAAAATTAAGATCCTCGGTGCCGGTTTTTCACGGTTATTATGAATTCTGCGTGTTCTATCACTAAAATAATGTTATATTCCTGTTCAGCGACCAAAAATACATAATATAAACTATATGCAGACTCCGAGGAATGATGCAAACAGTTTTTCGCGTTTTTCTCGCGAAATATCGGTCCTAGCGCAAAAAGGACGTTGATCTGTGGTCACTCACTTCTCAGGCGAATTTCTAGTCTCCTGATGAGGTTTTCGTAAAACCATGTGCATATTCGTAATCAGCGGAGCACAGGGCATTAAAAAAACTTGGGCGCGTGTAAAAATAATGATTTCTCAGAAAGATATCGGAGAATTGCTGAGTTTATCGGAAAACGAGGAAAATTAAGATCCTCGGTGCCGGTTTTTCACGGTTATTATGATATCTGCGTGTTCTATCACTAAAATAATGTTATATTCCTGTTCAGCGACCGAAAATACATAATATAAACTATATGCAGACTCCGAGGAATGATGCAAACAGTTTTTCGCGTTTTTCTCGCGAAATATCGGTCCTAGCGCAAAAAGGACGTTGATCTGTGATCACTCACTCCTCAGGCGGATTTCTAGTCTCCTGATAAGTTTTTCGTAAAACCATGCGCATATTCGTAATCAGCGGAGCACAGGGCATTTAAAAAACTTGGGCGCGTGTAAAAATAATAATTTCTCAGAAAGATATCGGAGAATTGCTGAGTTTATCGGAAAACGAGGAAAATTAAGATCCTCGGTGCCGGTTTTTCACGGTTGATATGAATTCTGCGTGTTCTATCACTAAAATAATGTTATATTCCTGTTCAGCGACCAAAAATACATAATATAAACTATATGCAGACTCCGAGGAATGATGCAAACAGTTTTTCGCGTTTTTCTCGCGAAATATCGGCCCTAGCGCAAAAAGGACGTTGATCTGTGATCACTCACTTCTCAGGCGGATTTCTAGTCTCCTGATGAGTTTTTCGTAAAACCATGTGCATATTCGTAATCAGCGGAGCACAGGGCATTTAAAAAACTTGGGCGCGTGTAAAAATAATAATTTCTCAGGAAGATTTCGGAGAATTGCTGAGTTTATCGGAAAACGAGGAAAATTGAGATCCTCGGTGCCGGTTTTTCACGGTTATTATGAGTTCTGCGTGTTCTATCACTAACATAATGTTATATTCCTGTTCAGCGACCAAAAATACATAATATAAACTATATGCAGGCTCCGAGGAATGATGCAAACAGTTTTTCGCGTTTTTCTCGCGAAATATCGGTCCTAGCGCAAAAAGGACGTTGATCTGTGATCACTCACTTCTCAGGCAGATTTCTAGTCTCCTGATGAGTTTTTCGTAAAACCATGTGCATATTCGTAATCAGCGGAGCACAGGGCATTTAAAAAACCTGGGCGCGTGTAAAAATAATGATTTCTCAGAAAGATATCGGAGAATTGCTGAGTTTATCGGAAAACGAGGAAAATTAAGATCCTCGGTGCCGGTTTTTCACGGTTATTATGAATTCTGCGTGTTCTATCACTAAAATAATGTTATATTCCTGTTCAGCGACCAAAAATACATAATATAAACTATATGCAGACTCCGAGGAATGATGCAAACAGTTTTTCGCGTTTTTCTCGCGAAATATCGGTCCTAGCGCAAAAAGGACGTTGATCTGTGGTCACTCACTTCTCAGGCGAATTTCTAGTCTCCTGATGAGGTTTTCGTAAAACCATGTGCATATTCGTAATCAGCGGAGCACAGGGCATTAAAAAAACTTGGGCGCGTGTAAAAATAATGATTTCTCAGAAAGATATCGGAGAATTGCTGAGTTTATCGGAAAACGAGGAAAATTAAGATCCTCGGTGCCGGTTTTTCACGGTTATTATGATATCTGCGTGTTCTATCACTAAAATAATGTTATATTCCTGTTCAGCGACCGAAAATACATAATATAAACTATATGCAGACTCCGAGGAATGATGCAAACAGTTTTTCGCGTTTTTCTCGCGAAATATCGGTCCTAGCGCAAAAAGGACGTTGATCTGTGATCACTCACTCCTCAGGCGGATTTCTAGTCTCCTGATAAGTTTTTCGTAAAACCATGCGCATATTCGTAATCAGCGGAGCACAGGGCATTTAAAAAACTTGGGCGCGTGTAAAAATAATAATTTCTCAGAAAGATATCGGAGAATTGCTGAGTTTATCGGAAAACGAGGAAAATTAAGATCCTCGGTGCCGGTTTTTCACGGTTGATATGAATTCTGCGTGTTCTATCACTAAAATAATGTTATATTCCTGTTCAGCGACCAAAAATACATAATATAAACTATATGCAGACTCCGAGGAATGATGCAAACAGTTTTTCGCGTTTTTCTCGCGAAATATCGGCCCTAGCGCAAAAAGGACGTTGATCTGTGATCACTCACTTCTCAGGCGGATTTCTAGTCTCCTGATGAGTTTTTCGTAAAACCATGTGCATATTCGTAATCAGCGGAGCACAGGGCATTTAAAAAACTTGGGCGCGTGTAAAAATAATAATTTCTCAGAAAGATTTCGGAGAATTGCTGAGTTTATCGGAAAACGAGGAAAATTGAGATCCTCGGTGCCGGTTTTTCACGGTTATTATGAGTTCTGCGTGTTCTATCACTAACATAATGTTATATTCCTGTTCAGCGACCAAAAATACATAATATAAACTATATGCAGGCTCCGAGGAATGATGCAAACAGTTTTTCGCGTTTTTCTCGCGAAATATCGGTCCTAGCGCAAAAAGGACGTTGATCTGTGATCACTCACTTCTCAGGCAGATTTCTAGTCTCCTGATGAGTTTTTCGTAAAACCATGTGCATATTCGTAATCAGCGGAGCACAGGGCATTTAAAAAACCTGGGCGCGTGTAAAAATAATGATTTCTCAGAAAGATATCGGAGAATTGCTGAGTTTATCGGAAAACGAGGAAAATTAAGATCCTCGGTGCCGGTTTTTCACGGTTATTATGAATTCTGCGTGTTCTATCACTAAAATAATGTTATATTCCTGTTCAGCGACCAAAAATACATAATATAAACTATATGCAGACTCCGAGGAATGATGCAAACAGTTTTTCCTGTTTTTCTCGCGAAATATCGGTCCTAGCGCAAAAAGGACGTTGATCTGTGATCACTCACTTCTCAGGCGGATTTCTAGTCTCCTGATGAGTTTTTCGTCAAACCATGTGCATATTCGTAATCAGCGGAGCACAGGGCATTGAAAAAACTTGGGCGCGTGTAAAAATAATA
Source organism: Tromatobia lineatoria (assembly GCA_949699805.1). NCBI lineage: Eukaryota > Metazoa > Arthropoda > Insecta > Hymenoptera > Ichneumonidae > Tromatobia > Tromatobia lineatoria. The sequence continues at coordinate 12,151,365 of OX453043.1, forward strand.
TTTTCTCAGAAAGATATCGGAGAATTGCTGAGTTTATCGGAAAACGAGGAAAATTAAGATCCTCGGTGCCGGTTTTTCACGGTTATTATGAATTCTGCGTGTTCTATCACTAAAATAATGTTATATTCCTGTTCAGCGACCAAAAATACATAATATAAACTATATGCAGACTCCGAAGAATGATGCAAACAGTTTTTCGCGTTTTTCTCGCGAAATATCGGTCCTAGCGCAAAAAGGACGTTGATCTGTGATCACTCACTTCTCAGGCGGATTTCTAGTCTCCTGATGAGTTTTTCGTAAAACCATGTGCATATTCGTAATCAGCGGAGCACAGGGCATTGAAAAAACTTGGGCGCGTGTAAAAATAATGATTTCTCAGAAAGATATCGGAGAATTGCTGAGTTTATCGGAAAACGAGGAAAATTGAGATCCTCGGTGCCGGTTTTTCACGGTTATTATTAATTCTGCGTGTTCTATCACTAAAATAATGATATATTCCTGTTCAGCGACCAAAAATACATAATATAAACTATATGCAGACTCCGAGGAATGATGCAAACAGTTTTTCGCGTTTTTCTCGCGAAATATCGGTCCTAGCGCAAAAAGGACGTTGATCTGTGATCACTCACTTCTCAGGCGGATTTCTAGTCTCCTGATGAGTTTTTCGTCAAACCATGTGCATATTCGTAACCAGCGGAGCACAGGGCATTGAAAAAACTTGGGCGCGTGTAAAAATAATAATTTCTCAGAAAGATATCGGAGAATTGCTGAGTTTATCGGAAAACGAGGAAAATTAAGATCCTCGGTGCCGGTTTTTCACGGTTATTATGAATTCTGCGTGTTCTATCACTAAAATAATGTTATATTCCTGTTCAGCGACCAAAAATACATAATATAAACTATATGCAGACTCCGAGGAATGATGCAAACAGTTTTTCGCGTTTTTCTCGCGAAATATCGGTCCTAGCGCAAAAAGGACGTTGATCTGTGATCACTCACTTCTCAGGCGGATTTCTAGTCTCCTGATGAGTTTTTCGTAAAACCATGTGCATATTCGTAATCAACGGAGCACAGGGCATTCAAAAAACTTGGGCGCGTGTAAAAATAATAATTTCTCAGAAAGATATCGGAGAATTGCTGAGTTTATCGGAAAACGAGGAAAATTAAGATCCTCGGTGCCGGTTTTTCACGGTTGTTATGAATTCTGCGTGTTCTATCACTAAAATAATGTTATATTCCTGTTCAGCGACCAAAAATACATAATATAAACTATATGCAGACTCCGAAGAATGATGCAAACAGTTTTTCGCGTTTTTCTCGCGAAATATCGGTCCTAGCGCAAAAAGGACGTTGATCTGTGATCACTCACTTCTCAGGCGGATTTCTAGTCTCCTGATGAGTTTTTCGTAAAACCATGTGCATATTCGTAATCAGCGGAGCACAGGGCATTGAAAAAACTTGGGCGCGTGTAAAAATAATGATTTCTCAGAAAGATATCGGAGAATTGCTGAGTTTATCGGAAAACGAGGAAAATTAAGATCCTCGGTGCCGGTTTTTCACGGTTATTATGAATTCTGCGTGTTCTATCACTAAAATAATGTTATATTCCTGTTCAGCGACCAAAAATACATAATATAAACTATATGCAGACTCCGAGGAATGATGCAAACAGTTTTTCGCGTTTTTCTCGCGAAATATCGGTCCTAGCGCAAAAAGGACGTTGATCTGTGATCACTCACTTCTCAGGCGGATTTCTAGTCTCCTGATGAGTTTTTCGTAAAACCATGTGCATATTCGTAATCAGCGGAGCACAGGGCATTTAAAAAACTTGGGCGCGTGTAAAAATAATAATTTCTCAGAAAGATATCGGAGAATTGCTGAGTTTATCGGAAAACGAGGAAAATTAAGATCCTCGGTGCCGGTTTTTCACGGTTATTATGAATTCTGCGTGTTCTATCACTAAAATAATGTTATATTCCTGTTCAGCGACCAAAAATACATAATATAAACTATATGCAGACTCCGAAGAATGATGCAAACAGTTTTTCGCGTTTTTCTCGCGAAATATCGGTCCTAGCGCAAAAAGGACGTTGATCTGTGATCACTCACTTCTCAGGCGGATTTCTCGTCTCCTGACGAGTTTTTCGTAAAACCATGTGCATATTCGTAATCAGCGGAGCACAGGGCATTGAAAAAACTTGGGCGCGTGTAAAAATAATGATTTCTCAGAAAGATATCGGAGAATTGCTGAGTTTATCGGAAAACGAGGAAAATTGAGATCCTCGGTGCCGGTTTTTCACGGTTATTATGAATTCTGCGTGTTCTATCACTAAAATAATGATATATTCCTGTTCAGCGACCAAAAATACATAATATAAACTATATGCAGACTCCGAGGAATGATGCAAACAGTTTTTCGCGTTTTTCTCGCGAAATATCGGTCCTAGCGCAAAAAGGACGTTGATCTGTGATCACTCACTTCTCAGGCAGATTTCTAGTCTCCTGATGAGTTTTTCGTAAAACCATGTGCATATTCGTAATCAGCGGAGCACAGGGCATTTAAAAAACCTGGGCGCGTGTAAAAATAATGATTTCTCAGAAAGATATCGGAGAATTGCTGAGTTTATCGGAAAACGAGGAAAATTAAGATCCTCGGTGCCGGTTTTTCACGGTTATTATGAATTCTGCGTGTTCTATCACTAAAATAATGTTATATTCCTGTTCAGCGACCAAAAATACATAATATAAACTATATGCAGACTCCGAGGAATGATGCAAACAGTTTTTCCTGTTTTTCTCGCGAAATATCGGTCCTAGCGCAAAAAGGACGTTGATCTGTGATCACTCACTTCTCAGGCGGATTTCTAGTCTCCTGATGAGTTTTTCGTCAAACCATGTGCATATTCGTAATCAGCGGAGCACAGGGCATTGAAAAAACTTGGGCGCGTGTAAAAATAATATTTTCTCAGAAAGATATCGGAGAATTGCTGAGTTTATCGGAAAACGAGGAAAATTAAGATCCTCGGTGCCGGTTTTTCACGGTTATTATGAATTCTGCGTGTTCTATCACTAAAATAATGTTATATTCCTGTTCAGCGACCAAAAATACATAATATAAACTATATGCAGACTCCGAAGAATGATGCAAACAGTTTTTCGCGTTTTTCTCGCGAAATATCGGTCCTAGCGCAAAAAGGACGTTGATCTGTGATCACTCACTTCTCAGGCGGATTTCTAGTCTCCTGATGAGTTTTTCGTAAAACCATGTGCATATTCGTAATCAGCGGAGCACAGGGCATTGAAAAAACTTGGGCGCGTGTAAAAATAATGATTTCTCAGAAAGATATCGGAGAATTGCTGAGTTTATCGGAAAACGAGGAAAATTGAGATCCTCGGTGCCGGTTTTTCACGGTTATTATTAATTCTGCGTGTTCTATCACTAAAATAATGATATATTCCTGTTCAGCGACCAAAAATACATAATATAAACTATATGCAGACTCCGAGGAATGATGCAAACAGTTTTTCGCGTTTTTCTCGCGAAATATCGGTCCTAGCGCAAAAAGGACGTTGATCTGTGATCACTCACTTCTCAGGCGGATTTCTAGTCTCCTGATGAGTTTTTCGTCAAACCATGTGCATATTCGTAACCAGCGGAGCACAGGGCATTGAAAAAACTTGGGCGCGTGTAAAAATAATAATTTCTCAGAAAGATATCGGAGAATTGCTGAGTATATCGGAAAACGAGGAAAATTAAGATCCTCGGTGCCGGTTTTTCACGGTTATTATGAATTCTGCGTGTTCTATCACTAAAATAATGTTATATTCCTGTTCAGCGACCAAAAATACATAATATAAACTATATGCAGACTCCGAGGAATGATGCAAACAGTTTTTCGCGTTTTTCTCGCGAAATATCGGTCCTAGCGCAAAAAGGACGTTGATCTGTGATCACTCACTTCTCAGGCGGATTTCTAGTCTCCTGATGAGTTTTTCGTAAAACCATGTGCATATTCGTAATCAACGGAGCACAGGGCATTTAAAAAACTTGGGCGCGTGTAAAAATAATAATTTCTCAGAAAGATATCGGAGAATTGCTGAGTTTATCGGAAAACGAGGAAAATTAAGATCCTCGGTGCCGGTTTTTCACGGTTGTTATGAATTCTGCGTGTTCTATCACTAAAATAATGTTATATTCCTGTTCAGCGACCAAAAATACATAATATAAACTATATGCAGACTCCGAAGAATGATGCAAACAGTTTTTCGCGTTTTTCTCGCGAAATATCGGTCCTAGCGCAAAAAGGACGTTGATCTGTGATCACTCACTTCTCAGGCGGATTTCTAGTCTCCTGATGAGTTTTTCGTAAAACCATGTGCATATTCGTAATCAGCGGAGCACAGGGCATTGAAAAAACTTGGGCGCGTGTAAAAATAATGATTTCTCAGAAAGATATCGGAGAATTGCTGAGTTTATCGGAAAACGAGGAAAATTAAGATCCTCGGTGCCGGTTTTTCACGGTTATTATGAATTCTGCGTGTTCTATCACTAAAATAATGTTATATTCCTGTTCAGCGACCAAAAATACATAATATAAACTATATGCAGACTCCGAGGAATGATGCAAACAGTTTTTCGCGTTTTTCTCGCGAAATATCGGTCCTAGCGCAAAAAGGACGTTGATCTGTGATCACTCACTTCTCAGGCGGATTTCTAGTCTCCTGATGAGTTTTTCGTAAAACCATGTGCATATTCGTAATCAGCGGAGCACAGGGCATTTAAAAAACTTGGGCGCGTGTAAAAATAATAATTTCTCAGAAAGATATCGGAGAATTGCTGAGTTTATCGGAAAACGAGGAAAATTAAGATCCTCGGTGCCGGTTTTTCACGGTTATTATGAATTCTGCGTGTTCTATCACTAAAATAATGTTATATTCCTGTTCAGCGACCAAAAATACATAATATAAACTATATGCAGACTCCGAAGAATGATGCAAACAGTTTTTCGCGTTTTTCTCGCGAAATATCGGTCCTAGCGCAAAAAGGACGTTGATCTGTGATCACTCACTTCTCAGGCGGATTTCTCGTCTCCTGACGAGTTTTTCGTAAAACCATGTGCATATTCGTAATCAGCGGAGCACAGGGCATTGAAAAAACTTGGGCGCGTGTAAAAATAATGATTTCTCAGAAAGATATCGGAGAATTGCTGAGTTTATCGGAAAACGAGGAAAATTGAGATCCTCGGTGCCGGTTTTTCACGGTTATTATGAATTCTGCGTGTTCTATCACTAAAATAATGATATATTCCTGTTCAGCGACCAAAAATACATAATATAAACTATATGCAGACTCCGAGGAATGATGCAAACAGTTTTTCGCGTTTTTCTCGCGAAATATCGGTCCTAGCGCAAAAAGGACGTTGATCTGTGATCACTCACTTCTCAGGCGGATTTCTAGTCTCCTGATGAGTTTTTCGTAAAACCATGTGCATATTCGTAATCAACGGAGCACAGGGCATTTAAAAAACTTGGGCGCGTGTAAAAATAATAATTTCTCAGAAAGATATCGGAGAATTGCTGAGTTTATCGGAAAACGAGGAAAATTAAGATCCTCGGTGCCGGTTTTTCACGGTTATTATGAATTCTGCGTGTTCTATCACTAAAATAATGTTATATTCCTGTTCAGCGACCAAAAATACATAATATAAACTATATGCAGACTCCGAGGAATGATGCAAACAGTTTTTCGCGTTTTTCTCGCGAAATATCGGTCCTAGCGCAAAAAGGACGTTGATCTGTGGTCACTCACTTCTCAGGCGAATTTCTAGTCTCCTGATGAGGTTTTCGTAAAACCATGTGCATATTCGTAATCAGCGGAGCACAGGGCATTGAAAAAACTTGGGCGCGTGTAAAAATAATGATTTCTCAGAAAGATATCGGAGAATTGCTGAGTTTATCGGAAATCGAGGAAAATTAAGATCCTCGGTGCCGGTTTTTCACGGTTATTATGATATCTGCGTGTTCTATCACTAAAATAATGTTATATTCCTGTTCAGCGACCGAAAATACATAATATAAACTATATGCAGACTCCGAGGAATGATGCAAACAGTTTTTCGCGTTTTTCTCGCGAAATATCGGTCCTAGCGCAAAAAGGACGTTGATCTGTGATCACTCACTCCTCAGGCGGATTTCTAGTCTCCTGATAAGTTTTTCGTAAAACCATGTGCATATTCGTATTTAGCGGAGCACAGGGCATTTAAAAAACTTGGGCGCGTGTAAAAATAATAATTTCTCAGAAAGATATCGGAGAATTGCTGAGTTTATCGGAAAACGAGGAAAATTAAGATCGTCGGTGCCGGTTTTTCACGGTTATTATGAATTCTGCGTGTTCTATCACTAAAATGATGTTATATTCCTGTTCAGCGACCAAAAATACATAATATAAACTATATGCAGACTCCGAGGAATGATGCAAACAGTTTTTCGCGTTTTTCTCGCGAAATATCGGCCCTAGCGCAAAAAGGACGTTGATCTGTGATCACTCACTTCTCAGGCGGATTTCTAGTCTCCTGATGAGTTTTTCGTAAAACCATGTGCATATTCGTAATCAGCGGAGCACAGGGCATTTAAAAAACTTGGGCGCGTGTAAAAATAATAATTTCTCAGAAAGATTTCGGAGAATTGCTGAGTTTATCGGAAAACGAGGAAAATTGAGATCCTCGGTGCCGGTTTTTCACGGTTATTATGAGTTCTGCGTGTTCTATCACTAACATAATGTTATATTCCTGTTCAGCGACCAAAAATACATAATATAAACTATATGCAGACTCCGAGGAATGATGCAAACAGTTTTTCGCGTTTTTCTCGCGAAATATCGGCCCTAGCGCAAAAAGGACGTTGATCTGTGATCACTCACTTCTCAGGCGGATTTCTAGTCTCCTGATGAGTTTTTCGTAAAACCATGTGCATATTCGTAATCAGCGGAGCACAGGGCATTTAAAAAACTTGGGCGCGTGTAAAAATAATAATTTCTCAGAAAGATTTCGGAGAATTGCTGAGTTTATCGGAAAACGAGGAAAATTGAGATCCTCGGTGCCGGTTTTTCACGGTTATTATGAGTTCTGCGTGTTCTATCACTAACATAATGTTATATTCCTGTTCAGCGACCGAAAATACATAATATAAACTATATGCAGACTCCGAGGAATGATGCAAACAGTTTTTCGCGTTTTTCTCGCGAAATATCGGTCCTAGCGCAAAAAGGACGTTGATCTGTGATCACTCACTTCTCAGGCAGATTTCTAGTCTCCTGATGAGTTTTTCGTAAAACCATGTGCATATTCGTAATCAGCGGAGCACAGGGCATTTAAAAAACTTGGGCGCGTGTAAAAATAATAATTTCTCAGAAAGATATCGGAGAATTGCTGAGTTTATCGGAAAACGAGGAAAATTAAGATCCTCGGTGCCGGTTTTTCACGGTTATTATGAATTCTGCGTGTTCTATCACTAAAATAATGTTATATTCCTGTTCAGCGACCAAAAATACATAATATAAACTATATGCAGACTCCGAGGAATGATGCAAACAGTTTTTCGCGTTTTTCTCGCGAAATATCGGTCCTAGCGCAAAAAGGACGTTGATCTGTGATCACTCACTTCTCAGGCGGATTTCTAGTCTCCTGATGAGTTTTTTGTCAAACCATGTGCATATTCGTAATTAGCGGAGCACAGGGCATTGAAAAAACTTGGGCGCGTGTAAAAATAATGATTTTGTCAGAAAGATATCGGAGAATTGCTGAGTTTATCGGAAAACGAGGAAAATTAAGATCGTCGGTGCCGGTTTTTCACGGTTATTATGAATTCTGCGTGTTCTATCACTAAAATGATGTTATATTCCTGTTCAGCGACCAAAAATACATAATATAAACTATATGCAGACTCCGAGGAATGATGCAAACAGTTTTTCGCGTTTTTCTCGCGAAATATCGGCCCTAGCGCAAAAAGGACGTTGATCTGTGATCACTCACTTCTCAGGCGGATTTCTAGTCTCCTGATGAGTTTTTCGTAAAACCATGTGCATATTCGTAATCAGCGGAGCACAGGGCATTTAAAAAACTTGGGCGCGTGTAAAAATAATAATTTCTCAGAAAGATTTCGGAGAATTGCTGAGTTTATCGGAAAACGAGGAAAATTGAGATCCTCGGTGCCGGTTTTTCACGGTTATTATGAGTTCTGCGTGTTCTATCACTAACATAATGTTATATTCCTGTTCAGCGACCAAAAATACATAATATAAACTATATGCAGACTCCGAGGAATGATGCAAACAGTTTTTCGCGTTTTTCTCGCGAAATATCGGCCCTAGCGCAAAAAGGACGTTGATCTGTGATCACTCACTTCTCAGGCGGATTTCTAGTCTCCTGATGAGTTTTTCGTAAAACCATGTGCATATTCGTAATCAGCGGAGCACAGGGCATTTAAAAAACTTGGGCGCGTGTAAAAATAATAATTTCTCAGAAAGATTTCGGAGAATTGCTGAGTTTATCGGAAAACGAGGAAAATTGAGATCCTCGGTGCCGGTTTTTCACGGTTATTATGAGTTCTGCGTGTTCTATCACTAACATAATGTTATATTCCTGTTCAGCGACCGAAAATACATAATATAAACTATATGCAGACTCCGAGGAATGATGCAAACAGTTTTTCGCGTTTTTCTCGCGAAATATCGGTCCTAGCGCAAAAAGGACGTTGATCTGTGATCACTCACTTCTCAGGCAGATTTCTAGTCTCCTGATGAGTTTTTCGTAAAACCATGTGCATATTCGTAATCAGCGGAGCACAGGGCATTTAAAAAACTTGGGCGCGTGTAAAAATAATAATTTCTCAGAAAGATATCGGAGAATTGCTGAGTTTATCGGAAAACGAGGAAAATTGAGATCCTCGGTGCCGGTTTTTCACGGTTTTTATGAATTCTGCGTGTTCTATCACTAAAATAATGTTATATTCCTGCTCAGCGACCAAAAATACATAATATAAACTATATGCAGACTCCGAGGAATGATGCAAACAGTTTTTCGCGTTTTTCTCGCGAAATATCGGTCCTAGCGCAAAAAGGACGTTGATCTGTGATCACTCACTTCTCAGGCGGATTTCTAGTCTCCTGATGAGTTTTTCGTAAAACCATGTGCATATTCGTAATCAGCGGAGCACAGGGCATTTAAAAAACTTGGGCGCGTGTAAAAATAATAATTTCTCAGAAAGATATCGGAGAATTGCTGAGTTTATCGGAAAACGAGGAAAATTAAGATCCTCGGTGCCGGTTTTTCACGGTTATTATGAATTCTGCGTGTTCTATCACTGAAATAATGTTATATTCCTGTTCAGCGACCAAAAATACATAATATAAACTATATGCAGACTCCGAAAAATGATGCAAACAGTTTTTCGCGTTTTTCTCGCGAAATATCGGTCCTAGCGCAAAAAGGACGTTGATCTGTGATCACTCACTTCTCAGGCGGATTTCTCGTCTCCTGACGAGTTTTTCGTAAAACCATGTGCATATTCGTAATCAGCGGAGCACAGGGCATTGAAAAAACTTGGGCGCGTGTAAAAATAATGATTTCTCAGAAAGATATCGGAGAATTGCTGAGTTTATCGGAAAACGAGGAAAATTAAGATCCTCGGTGCCGGTTTTTCACGGTTATTATGAATTCTGCGTGTTCTATCACTAAAATAATGTTATATTCCTGTTCAGCGACCAAAAATACATAATATAAACTATATGCAGACTCCGAGGAATGATGCAAACAGTTTTTCGCGTTTTTCTCGCGAAATATCGGTCCTAGCGCAAAAAGGACGTTGATCTGTGGTCACTCACTTCTCAGGCGAATTTCTAGTCTCCTGATGAGGTTTTCGTAAAACCATGTGCATATTCGTAATCAGCGGAGCACAGGGCATTGAAAAAACTTGGGCGCGTGTAAAAATAATGATTTCTCAGAAAGATATCGGAGAATTGCTGAGTTTATCGGAAAACGAGGAAAATTAAGATCCTCGGTGCCGGTTTTTCACGGTTATTATGATATCTGCGTGTTCTATCACTAAAATAATGTTATATTCCTGTTCAGCGACCGAAAATACATAATATAAACTATATGCAGACTCCGAGGAATGATGCAAACAGTTTTTCGCGTTTTTCTCGCGAAATATCGGTCCTAGCGCAAAAAGGACGTTGATCTGTGATCACTCACTCCTCAGGCGGATTTCTAGTCTCCTGATAAGTTTTTCGTAAAACCATGCGCATATTCGTAATCAGCGGAGCACAGGGCATTTAAAAAACTTGGGCGCGTGTAAAAATAATAATTTCTCAGAAAGATATCGGAGAATTGCTGAGTTTATCGGAAAACGAGGAAAATTAAGATCCTCGGTGCCGGTTTTTCACGGTTGATATGAATTCTGCGTGTTCTATCACTAAAATAATGTTATATTCCTGTTCAGCGACCGAAAATACATAATATAAACTATATGCAGACTCCGAGGAATGATGCAAACAGTTTTTCGCGTTTTTCTCGCGAAATATCGGTCCTAGCGCAAAAAGGACGTTGATCTGTGATCACTCACTCCTCAGGCGGATTTCTAGTCTCCTGATAAGTTTTTCGTAAAACCATGCGCATATTCGTAATCAGCGGAGCACAGGGCATTTAAAAAACTTGGGCGCGTGTAAAAATAATAATTTCTCAGAAAGATATCGGAGAATTGCTGAGTTTATCGGAAAACGAGGAAAATTAAGATCCTCGGTGCCGGTTTTTCACGGTTGATATGAATTCTGCGTGTTCTATCACTAAAATAATGTTATATTCCTGTTCAGCGACCAAAAATACATAATATAAACTATATGCAGACTCCGAGGAATGATGCAAACAGTTTTTCGCGTTTTTCTCGCGAAATATCGGCCCTAGCGCAAAAAGGACGTTGATCTGTGATCACTCACTTCTCAGGCGGATTTCTAGTCTCCTGATGAGTTTTTCGTAAAACCATGCGCATATTCGTAATCAGCGGAGCACAGGGCATTTAAAAAACTTGGGCGCGTGTAAAAATAATAATTTCTCAGAAAGATATCGGAGAATTGCTGAGTTTATCGGAAAACGAGGAAAATTAAGATCCTCGGTGCCGGTTTTTCACGGTTGATATGAATTCTGCGTGTTCTATCACTAAAATAATGTTATATTCCTGTTCAGCGACCGAAAATACATAATATAAACTATATGCAGACTCCGAGGAATGATGCAAACAGTTTTTCGCGTTTTTCTCGCGAAATATCGGTCCTAGCGCAAAAAGGACGTTGATCTGTGATCACTCACTCCTCAGGCGGATTTCTAGTCTCCTGATAAGTTTTTCGTAAAACCATGCGCATATTCGTAATCAGCGGAGCACAGGGCATTTAAAAAACTTGGGCGCGTGTAAAAATAATGATTTCTCAGAAAGATATCGGAGAATTGCTGAGTTTATCGGAAAACGAGGAAAATTAAGATCCTCGGTGCCGGTTTTTCACGGTTATTATGATATCTGCGTGTTCTATCACTAAAATAATGTTATATTCCTGTTCAGCGACCGAAAATACATAATATAAACTATATGCAGACTCCGAGGAATGATGCAAACAGTTTTTCGCGTTTTTCTCGCGAAATATCGGTCCTAGCGCAAAAAGGACGTTGATCTGTGATCACTCACTCCTCAGGCGGATTTCTAGTCTCCTGATAAGTTTTTCGTAAAACCATGCGCATATTCGTAATCAGCGGAGCACAGGGCATTTAAAAAACTTGGGCGCGTGTAAAAATAATAATTTCTCAGAAAGATATCGGAGAATTGCTGAGTTTATCGGAAAACGAGGAAAATTAAGATCCTCGGTGCCGGTTTTTCACGGTTGATATGAATTCTGCGTGTTCTATCACTAAAATAATGTTATATTCCTGTTCAGCGACCAAAAATACATAATATAAACTATATGCAGACTCCGAGGAATGATGCAAACAGTTTTTCGCGTTTTTCTCGCGAAATATCGGCCCTAGCGCAAAAAGGACGTTGATCTGTGATCACTCACTTCTCAGGCGGATTTCTAGTCTCCTGATGAGTTTTTCGTAAAACCATGTGCATATTCGTAATCAGCGGAGCACAGGGCATCTAAAAAACTTGAGCGCGTGTAAAAATAATAATTTCTCAGAAAGATTTCGGAGAATTGCTGAGTTTATCGGAAAACGAGGAAAATTGAGATCCTCGGTGCCGGTTTTTCACGGTTATTATGAGTTCTGCGTGTTCTATCACTAACATAATGTTATATTCCTGTTCAGCGACCAAAAATACATAATATAAACTATATGCAGGCTCCGAGGAATGATGCAAACAGTTTTTCGCGTTTTTCTCGCGAAATATCGGTCCTAGCGCAAAAAGGACGTTGATCTGTGATCACTCACTTCTCAGGCAGATTTCTAGTCTCCTGATGAGTTTTTCGTAAAACCATGTGCATATTCGTAATCAGCGGAGCACAGGGCATTTAAAAAACTTGGGCGCGTGTAAAAATAATGATTTCTCAGAAAGATATCGGAGAATTGCTGAGTTTATCGGAAAACGAGGAAAATTAAGATCCTCGGTGCCGGTTTTTCACGGTTATTATGAATTCTGCGTGTTCTATCACTAAAATAATGTTATATTCCTGTTCAGCGACCAAAAATACATAATATAAACTATATGCAGACTCCGAGGAATGATGCAAACAGTTTTTCGCGTTTTTCTCGCGAAATATCGGTCCTAGCGCAAAAAGGACGTTGATCTGTGATCACTCACTTCTCAGGCGGATTTCTAGTCTCCTGATGAGTTTTTCGTCAAACCATGTGCATATTCGTAATCAGCGGAGCACAGGGCATTGAAAAAACTTGGGCGCGTGTAAAAATAATATTTTCTCAGAAAGATATCGGAGAATTGCTGAGTTTATCGGAAAACGAGGAAAATTAAGATCCTCGGTGCCGGTTTTTCACGGTTATTATGAATTCTGCGTGTTCTATCACTAAAATAATGTTATATTCCTGTTCAGCGACCAAAAATACATAATATAAACTATATGCAGACTCCGAAGAATGATGCAAACAGTTTTTCGCGTTTTTCTCGCGAAATATCGGTCCTAGCGCAAAAAGGACGTTGATCTGTGATCACTCACTTCTCAGGCGGATTTCTAGTCTCCTGATGAGTTTTTCGTAAAACCATGTGCATATTCGTAATCAGCGGAGCACAGGGCATTGAAAAAACTTGGGCGCGTGTAAAAATAATGATTTCTCAGAAAGATATCGGAGAATTGCTGAGTTTATCGGAAAACGAGGAAAATTGAGATCCTCGGTGCCGGTTTTTCACGGTTATTATTAATTCTGCGTGTTCTATCACTAAAATAATGATATATTCCTGTTCAGCGACCAAAAATACATAATATAAACTATATGCAGACTCCGAGGAATGATGCAAACAGTTTTTCGCGTTTTTCTCGCGAAATATCGGTCCTAGCGCAAAAAGGACGTTGATCTGTAATCACTCACTTCTCAGGCGGATTTCTAGTCTCCTGATGAGTTTTTCGTCAAACCATGTGCATATTCGTAACCAGCGGAGCACAGGGCATTGAAAAAACTTGGGCGCGTGTAAAAATAATAATTTCTCAGAAAGATATCGGAGAATTGCTGAGTTTATCGGAAAACGAGGAAAATTAAGATCCTCGGTGCCGGTTTTTCACGGTTATTATGAATTCTGCGTGTTCTATCACTAAAATAATGTTATATTCCTGTTCAGCGACCAAAAATACATAATATAAACTATATGCAGACTCCGAGGAATGATGCAAACAGTTTTTCGCGTTTTTCTCGCGAAATATCGGTCCTAGCGCAAAAAGGACGTTGATCTGTGATCACTCACTTCTCAGGCGGATTTCTAGTCTCCTGATGAGTTTTTCGTAAAACCATGTGCATATTCGTAATCAGCGGAGCACAGGGCATTGAAAAAACTTGGGCGCGTGTAAAAATAATGATTTCTCAGAAAGATATCGGAGAATTGCTGAGTTTATCGGAAAACGAGGAAAATTAAGATCCTCGGTGCCGGTTTTTCACGGTTATTATGAATTCTGCGTGTTCTATCACTAAAATAATGTTATATTCCTGTTCAGCGACCAAAAATACATAATATAAACTATATGCAGACTCCGAGGAATGATGCAAACAGTTTTTCGCGTTTTTCTCGCGAAATATCGGTCCTACCGCAAAAAGGACGTTGATCTGTGATCACTCACTTCTCAGGCGGATTTCTAGTCTCCTGATGAGTTTTTCGTAAAACCATGTGCATATTCGTAATCAGCGGAGCACAGGGCATTGAAAAAACTTGGGCGCGTGTAAAAATAATAATTTCTCAGAAAGATATCGGAGAATTGCTGAGTTTATCGGAAAACGAGGAAAATTGAGATCCTCGGTGCCGGTTTTTCACGGTTTTTATGAATTCTGCGTGTTCTATCACTAAAATAATGTTATATTCCTGTTCAGCGACCAAAAATACATAATATAAACTATATGCAGACTCCGAGGAATGATGCAAACAGTTTTTCGCGTTTTTCTCGCGAAATATCGGTCCTAGCGCAAAAAGGACGTTGATCTGTGATCACTCACTCCTCAGGCGGATTTCTAGTCTCCTGATAAGTTTTTCGTAAAACCATGCGCATATTCGTAATCAGCGGAGCACAGGGCATTTAAAAAACTTGGGCGCGTGTAAAAATAATAATTTCTCAGAAAGATATCGGAGAATTGCTGAGTTTATCGGAAAACGAGGAAAATTAAGATCCTCGGTGCCGGTTTTTCACGGTTATTATGATATCTGCGTGTTCTATCACTAAAATAATGTTATATTCCTGTTCAGCGACCGAAAATACATAATATAAACTATATGCAGACTCCGAGGAATGATGCAAACAGTTTTTCGCGTTTTTCTCGCGAAATATCGGTCCTAGCGCAAAAAGGACGTTGATCTGTGATCACTCACTCCTCAGGCGGATTTCTAGTCTCCTGATAAGTTTTTCGTAAAACCATGCGCATATTCGTAATCAGCGGAGCACAGGGCATTTAAAAAACTTGGGCGCGTGTAAAAATAATAATTTCTCAGAAAGATATCGGAGAATTGCTGAGTTTATCGGAAAACGAGGAAAATTAAGATCCTCGGTGCCGGTTTTTCACGGTTGATATGAATTCTGCGTGTTCTATCACTAAAATAATGTTATATTCCTGTTCAGCGACCAAAAATACATAATATAAACTATATGCAGACTCCGAGGAATGATGCAAACAGTTTTTCGCGTTTTTCTCGCGAAATATCGGCCCTAGCGCAAAAAGGACGTTGATCTGTGATCACTCACTTCTCAGGCGGATTTCTAGTCTCCTGATGAGTTTTTCGTAAAACCATGTGCATATTCGTAATCAGCGGAGCACAGGGCATTTAAAAAACTTGAGCGCGTGTAAAAATAATAATTTCTCAGAAAGATTTCGGAGAATTGCTGAGTTTATCGGAAAACGAGGAAAATTGAGATCCTCGGTGCCGGTTTTTCACGGTTATTATGAGTTCTGCGTGTTCTATCACTAACATAATGTTATATTCCTGTTCAGCGACCAAAAATACATAATATAAACTATATGCAGGCTCCGAGGAATGATGCAAACAGTTTTTCGCGTTTTTCTCGCGAAATATCGGTCCTAGCGCAAAAAGGACGTTGATCTGTGATCACTCACTTCTCAGGCAGATTTCTAGTCTCCTGATGAGTTTTTCGTAAAACCATGTGCATATTCGTAATCAGCGGAGCACAGGGCATTTAAAAAACTTGGGCGCGTGTAAAAATAATGATTTCTCAGAAAGATATCGGAGAATTGCTGAGTTTATCGGAAAACGAGGAAAATTAAGATCCTCGGTGCCGGTTTTTCACGGTTATTATGAATTCTGCGTGTTCTATCACTAAAATAATGTTATATTCCTGTTCAGCGACCAAAAATACATAATATAAACTATATGCAGACTCCGAGGAATGATGCAAACAGTTTTTCGCGTTTTTCTCGCGAAATATCGGTCCTAGCGCAAAAAGGACGTTGATCTGTGATCACTCACTTCTCAGGCGGATTTCTAGTCTCCTGATGAGTTTTTCGTCAAACCATGTGCATATTCGTAATCAGCGGAGCACAGGGCATTGAAAAAACTTGGGCGCGTGTAAAAATAATATTTTCTCAGAAAGATATCGGAGAATTGCTGAGTTTATCGGAAAACGAGGAAAATTAAGATCCTCGGTGCCGGTTTTTCACGGTTATTATGAATTCTGCGTGTTCTATCACTAAAATAATGTTATATTCCTGTTCAGCGACCAAAAATACATAATATAAACTATATGCAGACTCCGAAGAATGATGCAAACAGTTTTTCGCGTTTTTCTCGCGAAATATCGGTCCTAGCGCAAAAAGGACGTTGATCTGTGATCACTCACTTCTCAGGCGGATTTCTAGTCTCCTGATGAGTTTTTCGTAAAACCATGTGCATATTCGTAATCAGCGGAGCACAGGGCATTGAAAAAACTTGGGCGCGTGTAAAAATAATGATTTCTCAGAAAGATATCGGAGAATTGCTGAGTTTATCGGAAAACGAGGAAAATTGAGATCCTCGGTGCCGGTTTTTCACGGTTATTATTAATTCTGCGTGTTCTATCACTAAAATAATGATATATTCCTGTTCAGCGACCAAAAATACATAATATAAACTATATGCAGACTCCGAGGAATGATGCAAACAGTTTTTCGCGTTTTTCTCGCGAAATATCGGTCCTAGCGCAAAAAGGACGTTGATCTGTGATCACTCACTTCTCAGGCGGATTTCTAGTCTCCTGATGAGTTTTTCGTCAAACCATGTGCATATTCGTAACCAGCGGAGCACAGGGCATTGAAAAAACTTGGGCGCGTGTAAAAATAATAATTTCTCAGAAAGATATCGGAGAATTGCTGAGTTTATCGGAAAACGAGGAAAATTAAGATCCTCGGTGCCGGTTTTTCACGGTTATTATGAATTCTGCGTGTTCTATCACTAAAATAATGTTATATTCCTGTTCAGCGACCAAAAATACATAATATAAACTATATGCAGACTCCGAGGAATGATGCAAACAGTTTTTCGCGTTTTTCTCGCGAAATATCGGTCCTAGCGCAAAAAGGACGTTGATCTGTGATCACTCACTTCTCAGGCGGATTTCTAGTCTCCTGATGAGTTTTTCGTAAAACCATGTGCATATTCGTAATCAGCGGAGCACAGGGCATTGAAAAAACTTGGGCGCGTGTAAAAATAATGATTTCTCAGAAAGATATCGGAGAATTGCTGAGTTTATCGGAAAACGAGGAAAATTAAGATCCTCGGTGCCGGTTTTTCACGGTTATTATGAATTCTGCGTGTTCTATCACTAAAATAATGTTATATTCCTGTTCAGCGACCAAAAATACATAATATAAACTATATGCAGACTCCGAGGAATGATGCAAACAGTTTTTCGCGTTTTTCTCGCGAAATATCGGTCCTACCGCAAAAAGGACGTTGATCTGTGATCACTCACTTCTCAGGCGGATTTCTAGTCTCCTGATGAGTTTTTCGTAAAACCATGTGCATATTCGTAATCAGCGGAGCACAGGGCATTGAAAAAACTTGGGCGCGTGTAAAAATAATAATTTCTCAGAAAGATATCGGAGAATTGCTGAGTTTATCGGAAAACGAGGAAAATTGAGATCCTCGGTGCCGGTTTTTCACGGTTTTTATGAATTCTGCGTGTTCTATCACTAAAATAATGTTATATTCCTGTTCAGCGACCAAAAATACATAATATAAACTATATGCAGACTCCGAGGAATGATGCAAACAGTTTTTCGCGTTTTTCTCGCGAAATCTCGGTCCTAGCGCAAAAAGGACGTTGATCTGTGATCACTCACTTCTCAGGCGGATTTCTAGTCTCCTGATGAGTTTTTCGTAAAACCATGTGCATATTCGTAATCAGCGGAGCACAGGGCATTTAAAAAACTTGGGCGCGTGTAAAAATAATAATTTCTCAGAAAGATATCGGAGAATTGCTGAGTTTATCGGAAAACGAGGAAAATTAAGATCCTCGGTGCCGGTTTTTCACGGTTATTATGAATTCTGCGTGTTCTATCACTAAAATAATGTTATATTCCTGTTCAGCGACCAAAAATACATAATATAAACTATATGCAGACTCCGAAGAATGATGCAAACAGTTTTTCGCGTTTTTCTCGCGAAATATCGGTCCTAGCGCAAAAAGGACGTTGATCTGTGATCACTCACTTCTCAGGCGGATTTCTCGTCTCCTGACGAGTTTTTCGTAAAACCATGTGCATATTCGTAATCAGCGGAGCACAGGGCATTGAAAAAACTTGGGCGCGTGTAAAAATAATGATTTCTCAGAAAGATATCGGAGAATTGCTGAGTTTATCGGAAAACGAGGAAAATTGAGATCCTCGGTGCCGGTTTTTCACGGTTATTATGAATTCTGCGTGTTCTATCACTAAAATAATGTTATATTCCTGTTCAGCGACCAAAAATACATAATATAAACTATATGCAGACTCCGAAGAATGATGCAAACAGTTTTTCGCGTTTTTCTCGCGAAATATCGGTCCTAGCGCAAAAAGGACGTTGATCTGTGATCACTCACTTCTCAGGCGGATTTCTCGTCTCCTGACGAGTTTTTCGTAAAACCATGTGCATATTCGTAATCAGCGAAGCACAGGGCATTGAAAAAACTTGGGCGCGTGTAAAAATAATGATTTCTCAGAAAGATATCGGAGAATTGCTGAGTTTATCGGAAAACGAGGGAAATTGAGATCCTCGGTGCCGGTTTTTCACGGTTATTATGAATTCTGCGTGTTCTATCACTAAAATAATGATATATTCCTGTTCAGCGACCAAAAATACATAATATAAACTATATGCAGACTCCGAGGAATGATGCAAACAGTTTTTCGCGTTTTTCTCGCGAAATATCGGTCCTAGCGCAAAAAGGACGTTGATCTGTGATCACTCACTTCTCAGGCGGATTTCTAGTCTCCTGATGAGTTTTTCGTAAAACCATGTGCATATTCGTAATCAACGGAGCACAGGGCATTTAAAAAACTTGGGCGCGTGTAAAAATAATAATTTCTCAGAAAGATATCGGAGAATTGCTGAGTTTATCGGAAAACGAGGAAAATTAAGATCCTCGGTGCCGGTTTTTCACGGTTATTATGAATTCTGCGTGTTCTATCACTAAAATAATGTTATATTCCTGTTCAGCGACCAAAAATACATAATATAAACTATATGCAGACTCCGAGGAATGATGCAAACAGTTTTTCGCGTTTTTCTCGCGAAATATCGGTCCTAGCGCAAAAAGGACGTTGATCTGTGGTCACTCACTTCTCAGGCGAATTTCTAGTCTCCTGATGAGGTTTTCGTAAAACCATGTGCATATTCGTAATCAGCGGAGCACAGGGCATTGAAAAAACTTGGGCGCGTGTAAAAATAATGATTTCTCAGAAAGATATCGGAGAATTGCTGAGTTTATCGGAAATCGAGGAAAATTAAGATCCTCGGTGCCGGTTTTTCACGGTTATTATGATATCTGCGTGTTCTATCACTAAAATAATGTTATATTCCTGTTCAGCGACCGAAAATACATAATATAAACTATATGCAGACTCCGAGGAATGATGCAAACAGTTTTTCGCGTTTTTCTCGCGAAATATCGGTCCTAGCGCAAAAAGGACGTTGATCTGTGATCACTCACTTCTCAGGCGGATTTCTAGTCTCCTGATGAGTTTTTCGTAAAACCATGTGCATATTCGTAATCAGCGGAGCACAGGGCATTTAAAAAACTTGGGCGCGTGTAAAAATAATAATTTCTCAGAAAGATTTCGGAGAATTGCTGAGTTTATCGGAAAACGAGGAAAATTGAGATCCTCGGTGCCGGTTTTTCACGGTTATTATGAGTTCTGCGTGTTCTATCACTAACATAATGTTATATTCCTGTTCAGCGACCAAAAATACATAATATAAACTATATGCAGGCTCCGAGGAATGATGCAAACAGTTTTTCGCGTTTTTCTCGCGAAATATCGGTCCTAGCGCAAAAAGGACGTTGATCTGTGATCACTCACTTCTCAGGCAGATTTCTAGTCTCCTGATGAGTTTTTCGTAAAACCATGTGCATATTCGTAATCAGCGGAGCACAGGGCATTTAAAAAACCTGGGCGCGTGTAAAAATAATGATTTCTCAGAAAGATATCGGAGAATTGCTGAGTTTATCGGAAAACGAGGAAAATTAAGATCCTCGGTGCCGGTTTTTCACGGTTATTATGAATTCTGCGTGTTCTATCACTAAAATAATGTTATATTCCTGTTCAGCGACCAAAAATACATAATATAAACTATATGCAGACTCCGAGGAATGATGCAAACAGTTTTTCGCGTTTTTCTCGCGAAATATCGGTCCTAGCGCAAAAAGGACGTTGATCTGTGGTCACTCACTTCTCAGGCGAATTTCTAGTCTCCTGATGAGGTTTTCGTAAAACCATGTGCATATTCGTAATCAGCGGAGCACAGGGCATTAAAAAAACTTGGGCGCGTGTAAAAATAATGATTTCTCAGAACGATATCGGAGAATTGCTGAGTTTATCGGAAAACGAGGAAAATTAAGATCCTCGGTGCCGGTTTTTCACGGTTATTATGATATCTGCGTGTTCTATCACTAAAATAATGTTATATTCCTGTTCAGCGACCGAAAATACATAATATAAACTATATGCAGACTCCGAGGAATGATGCAAACAGTTTTTCGCGTTTTTCTCGCGAAATATCGGTCCTAGCGCAAAAAGGACGTTGATCTGTGATCACTCACTCCTCAGGCGGATTTCTAGTCTCCTGATAAGTTTTTCGTAAAACCATGCGCATATTCGTAATCAGCGGAGCACAGGGCATTTAAAAAACTTGGGCGCGTGTAAAAATAATAATTTCTCAGAAAGATATCGGAGAATTGCTGAGTTTATCGGAAAACGAGGAAAATTAAGATCCTCGGTGCCGGTTTTTCACGGTTGATATGAATTCTGCGTGTTCTATCACTAAAATAATGTTATATTCCTGTTCAGCGACCAAAAATACATAATATAAACTATATGCAGACTCCGAGGAATGATGCAAACAGTTTTTCGCGTTTTTCTCGCGAAATATCGGCCCTAGCGCAAAAAGGACGTTGATCTGTGATCACTCACTTCTCAGGCGGATTTCTAGTCTCCTGATGAGTTTTTCGTAAAACCATGTGCATATTCGTAATCAGCGGAGCACAGGGCATTTAAAAAACTTGGGCGCGTGTAAAAATAATAATTTCTCAGAAAGATTTCGGAGAATTGCTGAGTTTATCGGAAACCGAGGAAAATTGAGATCCTCGGTGCCGGTTTTTCACGGTTATTATGAGTTCTGCGTGTTCTATCACTAACATAATGTTATATTCCTGTTCAGCGACCAAAAATACATAATATAAACTATATGCAGGCTCCGAGGAATGATGCAAACAGTTTTTCGCGTTTTTCTCGCGAAATATCGGTCCTAGCGCAAAAAGGACGTTGATCTGTGATCACTCACTTCTCAGGCAGATTTCTAGTCTCCTGATGAGTTTTTCGTAAAACCATGTGCATATTCGTAATCAGCGGAGCACAGGGCATTTAAAAAACCTGGGCGCGTGTAAAAATAATGATTTCTCAGAAAGATATCGGAGAATTGCTGAGTTTATCGGAAAACGAGGAAAATTAAGATCCTCGGTGCCGGTTTTTCACGGTTATTATGAATTCTGCGTGTTCTATCACTAAAATAATGTTATATTCCTGTTCAGCGACCAAAAATACATAATATAAACTATATGCAGACTCCGAGGAATGATGCAAACAGTTTTTCCTGTTTTTCTCGCGAAATATCGGTCCTAGCGCAAAAAGGACGTTGATCTGTGATCACTCACTTCTCAGGCGGATTTCTAGTCTCCTGATGAGTTTTTCGTCAAACCATGTGCATATTCGTAATCAGCGGAGCACAGGGCATTGAAAAAACTTGGGCGCGTGTAAAAATAATATTTTCTCAGAAAGATATCGGAGAATTGCTGAGTTTATCGGAAAACGAGGAAAATTAAGATCCTCGGTGCCGGTTTTTCACGGTTATTATGAATTCTGCGTGTTCTATCACTAAAATAATGTTATATTCCTGTTCAGCGACCAAAAATACATAATATAAACTATATGCAGACTCCGAAGAATGATGCAAACAGTTTTTCGCGTTTTTCTCGCGAAATATCGGTCCTAGCGCAAAAAGGACGTTGATCTGTGATCACTCACTTCTCAGGCGGATTTCTAGTCTCCTGATGAGTTTTTCGTAAAACCATGTGC
Source organism: Tromatobia lineatoria (assembly GCA_949699805.1). NCBI lineage: Eukaryota > Metazoa > Arthropoda > Insecta > Hymenoptera > Ichneumonidae > Tromatobia > Tromatobia lineatoria. The sequence goes on from OX453043.1 coordinate 12,173,876, forward strand.
ATATTCGTAATCAGCGGAGCACAGGGCATTGAAAAAACTTGGGCGCGTGTAAAAATAATGATTTCTCAGAAAGATATCGGAGAATTGCTGAGTTTATCGGAAAACGAGGAAAATTGAGATCCTCGGTGCCGGTTTTTCACGGTTATTATTAATTCTGCGTGTTCTATCACTAAAATAATGATATATTCCTGTTCAGCGACCAAAAATACATAATATAAACTATATGCAGACTCCGAGGAATGATGCAAACAGTTTTTCGCGTTTTTCTCGCGAAATATCGGTCCTAGCGCAAAAAGGACGTTGATCTGTGATCACTCACTTCTCAGGCGGATTTCTAGTCTCCTGATGAGTTTTTCGTCAAACCATGTGCATATTCGTAACCAGCGGAGCACAGGGCATTGAAAAAACTTGGGCGCGTGTAAAAATAATAATTTCTCAGAAAGATATCGGAGAATTGCTGAGTTTATCGGAAAACGAGGAAAATTAAGATCCTCGGTGCCGGTTTTTCACGGTTATTATGAATTCTGCGTGTTCTATCACTAAAATAATGTTATATTCCTGTTCAGCGACCAAAAATACATAATATAAACTATATGCAGACTCCGAGGAATGATGCAAACAGTTTTTCGCGTTTTTCTCGCGAAATATCGGTCCTAGCGCAAAAAGGACGTTGATCTGTGATCACTCACTTCTCAGGCGGATTTCTAGTCTCCTGATGAGTTTTTCGTAAAACCATGTGCATATTCGTAATCAACGGAGCACAGGGCATTCAAAAAACTTGGGCGCGTGTAAAAATAATAATTTCTCAGAAAGATATCGGAGAATTGCTGAGTTTATCGGAAAACGAGGAAAATTAAGATCCTCGGTGCCGGTTTTTCACGGTTGTTATGAATTCTGCGTGTTCTATCACTAAAATAATGTTATATTCCTGTTCAGCGACCAAAAATACATAATATAAACTATATGCAGACTCCGAAGAATGATGCAAACAGTTTTTCGCGTTTTTCTCGCGAAATATCGGTCCTAGCGCAAAAAGGACGTTGATCTGTGATCACTCACTTCTCAGGCGGATTTCTAGTCTCCTGATGAGTTTTTCGTAAAACCATGTGCATATTCGTAATCAGCGGAGCACAGGGCATTGAAAAAACTTGGGCGCGTGTAAAAATAATGATTTCTCAGAAAGATATCGGAGAATTGCTGAGTTTATCGGAAAACGAGGAAAATTAAGATCCTCGGTGCCGGTTTTTCACGGTTATTATGAATTCTGCGTGTTCTATCACTAAAATAATGTTATATTCCTGTTCAGCGACCAAAAATACATAATATAAACTATATGCAGACTCCGAGGAATGATGCAAACAGTTTTTCGCGTTTTTCTCGCGAAATATCGGTCCTAGCGCAAAAAGGACGTTGATCTGTGATCACTCACTTCTCAGGCGGATTTCTAGTCTCCTGATGAGTTTTTCGTAAAACCATGTGCATATTCGTAATCAGCGGAGCACAGGGCATTTAAAAAACTTGGGCGCGTGTAAAAATAATAATTTCTCAGAAAGATATCGGAGAATTGCTGAGTTTATCGGAAAACGAGGAAAATTAAGATCCTCGGTGCCGGTTTTTCACGGTTATTATGAATTCTGCGTGTTCTATCACTAAAATAATGTTATATTCCTGTTCAGCGACCAAAAATACATAATATAAACTATATGCAGACTCCGAAGAATGATGCAAACAGTTTTTCGCGTTTTTCTCGCGAAATATCGGTCCTAGCGCAAAAAGGACGTTGATCTGTGATCACTCACTTCTCAGGCGGATTTCTCGTCTCCTGACGAGTTTTTCGTAAAACCATGTGCATATTCGTAATCAGCGGAGCACAGGGCATTGAAAAAACTTGGGCGCGTGTAAAAAATAATGATTTCTCAGAAAGATATCGGAGAATTGCTGAGTTTATCGGAAAACGAGGAAAATTGAGATCCTCGGTGCCGGTTTTTCACGGTTATTATGAATTCTGCGTGTTCTATCACTAAAATAATGATATATTCCTGTTCAGCGACCAAAAATACATAATATAAACTATATGCAGACTCCGAGGAATGATGCAAACAGTTTTTCGCGTTTTTCTCGCGAAATATCGGTCCTAGCGCAAAAAGGACGTTGTGATCTGTGATCACTCACTTCTCAGGCAGATTTCTAGTCTCCTGATGAGTTTTTCGTAAAACCATGTGCATATTCGTAATCAGCGGAGCACAGGGCATTTAAAAAACCTGGGCGCGTGTAAAAATAATGATTTCTCAGAAAGATATCGGAGAATTGCTGAGTTTATCGGAAAACGAGGAAAATTAAGATCCTCGGTGCCGGTTTTTCACGGTTATTATGAATTCTGCGTGTTCTATCACTAAAATAATGTTATATTCCTGTTCAGCGACCAAAAATACATAATATAAACTATATGCAGACTCCGAGGAATGATGCAAACAGTTTTTCCTGTTTTTCTCGCGAAATATCGGTCCTAGCGCAAAAAGGACGTTGATCTGTGATCACTCACTTCTCAGGCGGATTTCTAGTCTCCTGATGAGTTTTTCGTCAAACCATGTGCATATTCGTAATCAGCGGAGCACAGGGCATTGAAAAAACTTGGGCGCGTGTAAAAATAATATTTTCTCAGAAAGATATCGGAGAATTGCTGAGTTTATCGGAAAACGAGGAAAATTAAGATCCTCGGTGCCGGTTTTTCACGGTTATTATGAATTCTGCGTGTTCTATCACTAAAATAATGTTATATTCCTGTTCAGCGACCAAAAATACATAATATAAACTATATGCAGACTCCGAAGAATGATGCAAACAGTTTTTCGCGTTTTTCTCGCGAAATATCGGTCCTAGCGCAAAAAGGACGTTGATCTGTGATCACTCACTTCTCAGGCGGATTTCTAGTCTCCTGATGAGTTTTTCGTAAAACCATGTGCATATTCGTAATCAGCGGAGCACAGGGCATTGAAAAAACTTGGGCGCGTGTAAAAATAATGATTTCTCAGAAAGATATCGGAGAATTGCTGAGTTTATCGGAAAACGAGGAAAATTGAGATCCTCGGTGCCGGTTTTTCACGGTTATTATTAATTCTGCGTGTTCTATCACTAAAATAATGATATATTCCTGTTCAGCGACCAAAAATACATAATATAAACTATATGCAGACTCCGAGGAATGATGCAAACAGTTTTTCGCGTTTTTCTCGCGAAATATCGGTCCTAGCGCAAAAAGGACGTTGATCTGTGATCACTCACTTCTCAGGCGGATTTCTAGTCTCCTGATGAGTTTTTCGTCAAACCATGTGCATATTCGTAACCAGCGGAGCACAGGGCATTGAAAAAACTTGGGCGCGTGTAAAAATAATAATTTCTCAGAAAGATATCGGAGAATTGCTGAGTTTATCGGAAAACGAGGAAAATTAAGATCCTCGGTGCCGGTTTTTCACGGTTATTATGAATTCTGCGTGTTCTATCACTAAAATAATGTTATATTCCTGTTCAGCGACCAAAAATACATAATATAAACTATATGCAGACTCCGAGGAATGATGCAAACAGTTTTTCGCGTTTTTTCTCGCGAAATATCGGTCCTAGCGCAAAAAGGACGTTGATCTGTGATCACTCACTTCTCAGGCGGATTTCTAGTCTCCTGATGAGTTTTTCGTAAAACCATGTGCATATTCGTAATCAACGGAGCACAGGGCATTTAAAAAACTTGGGCGCGTGTAAAAATAATAATTTCTCAGAAAGATATCGGAGAATTGCTGAGTTTATCGGAAAACGAGGAAAATTAAGATCCTCGGTGCCGGTTTTTCACGGTTGTTATGAATTCTGCGTGTTCTATCACTAAAATAATGTTATATTCCTGTTCAGCGACCAAAAATACATAATATAAACTATATGCAGACTCCGAAGAATGATGCAAACAGTTTTTCGCGTTTTTCTCGCGAAATATCGGTCCTAGCGCAAAAAGGACGTTGATCTGTGATCACTCACTTCTCAGGCGGATTTCTAGTCTCCTGATGAGTTTTTCGTAAAACCATGTGCATATTCGTAATCAGCGGAGCACAGGGCATTGAAAAAACTTGGGCGCGTGTAAAAATAATGATTTCTCAGAAAGATATCGGAGAATTGCTGAGTTTATCGGAAAACGAGGAAAATTAAGATCCTCGGTGCCGGTTTTTCACGGTTATTATGAATTCTGCGTGTTCTATCACTAAAATAATGTTATATTCCTGTTCAGCGACCAAAAATACATAATATAAACTATATGCAGACTCCGAGGAATGATGCAAACAGTTTTTCGCGTTTTTCTCGCGAAATATCGGTCCTAGCGCAAAAAGGACGTTGATCTGTGATCACTCACTTCTCAGGCGGATTTCTAGTCTCCTGATGAGTTTTTCGTAAAACCATGTGCATATTCGTAATCAGCGGAGCACAGGGCATTTAAAAAACTTGGGCGCGTGTAAAAATAATAATTTCTCAGAAAGATATCGGAGAATTGCTGAGTTTATCGGAAAACGAGGAAAATTAAGATCCTCGGTGCCGGTTTTTCACGGTTATTATGAATTCTGCGTGTTCTATCACTAAAATAATGTTATATTCCTGTTCAGCGACCAAAAATACATAATATAAACTATATGCAGACTCCGAAGAATGATGCAAACAGTTTTTCGCGTTTTTCTCGCGAAATATCGGTCCTAGCGCAAAAAGGACGTTGATCTGTGATCACTCACTTCTCAGGCGGATTTCTCGTCTCCTGACGAGTTTTTCGTAAAACCATGTGCATATTCGTAATCAGCGGAGCACAGGGCATTGAAAAAACTTGGGCGCGTGTAAAAATAATGATTTCTCAGAAAGATATCGGAGAATTGCTGAGTTTATCGGAAAACGAGGAAAATTGAGATCCTCGGTGCCGGTTTTTCACGGTTATTATGAATTCTGCGTGTTCTATCACTAAAATAATGATATATTCCTGTTCAGCGACCAAAAATACATAATATAAACTATATGCAGACTCCGAGGAATGATGCAAACAGTTTTTCGCGTTTTTCTCGCGAAATATCGGTCCTAGCGCAAAAAGGACGTTGATCTGTGATCACTCACTTCTCAGGCGGATTTCTAGTCTCCTGATGAGTTTTTCGTAAAACCATGTGCATATTCGTAATCAACGGAGCACAGGGCATTTAAAAAACTTGGGCGCGTGTAAAAATAATAATTTCTCAGAAAGATATCGGAGAATTGCTGAGTTTATCGGAAAACGAGGAAAATTAAGATCCTCGGTGCCGGTTTTTCACGGTTATTATGAATTCTGCGTGTTCTATCACTAAAATAATGTTATATTCCTGTTCAGCGACCAAAAATACATAATATAAACTATATGCAGACTCCGAGGAATGATGCAAACAGTTTTTCGCGTTTTTCTCGCGAAATATCGGTCCTAGCGCAAAAAGGACGTTGATCTGTGGTCACTCACTTCTCAGGCGAATTTCTAGTCTCCTGATGAGGTTTTCGTAAAACCATGTGCATATTCGTAATCAGCGGAGCACAGGGCATTGAAAAAACTTGGGCGCGTGTAAAAATAATGATTTCTCAGAAAGATATCGGAGAATTGCTGAGTTTATCGGAAATCGAGGAAAATTAAGATCCTCGGTGCCGGTTTTTCACGGTTATTATGATATCTGCGTGTTCTATCACTAAAATAATGTTATATTCCTGTTCAGCGACCGAAAATACATAATATAAACTATATGCAGACTCCGAGGAATGATGCAAACAGTTTTTCGCGTTTTTCTCGCGAAATATCGGTCCTAGCGCAAAAAGGACGTTGATCTGTGATCACTCACTCCTCAGGCGGATTTCTAGTCTCCTGATAAGTTTTTCGTAAAACCATGTGCATATTCGTAATTAGCGGAGCACAGGGCATTTAAAAAACTTGGGCGCGTGTAAAAATAATAATTTCTCAGAAAGATATCGGAGAATTGCTGAGTTTATCGGAAAACGAGGAAAATTAAGATCGTCGGTGCCGGTTTTTCACGGTTATTATGAATTCTGCGTGTTCTATCACTAAAATGATGTTATATTCCTGTTCAGCGACCAAAAATACATAATATAAACTATATGCAGACTCCGAGGAATGATGCAAACAGTTTTTCGCGTTTTTCTCGCGAAATATCGGCCCTAGCGCAAAAAGGACGTTGATCTGTGATCACTCACTTCTCAGGCGGATTTCTAGTCTCCTGATGAGTTTTTCGTAAAACCATGTGCATATTCGTAATCAGCGGAGCACAGGGCATTTAAAAAACTTGGGCGCGTGTAAAAATAATAATTTCTCAGAAAGATTTCGGAGAATTGCTGAGTTTATCGGAAAACGAGGAAAATTGAGATCCTCGGTGCCGGTTTTTCACGGTTATTATGAGTTCTGCGTGTTCTATCACTAACATAATGTTATATTCCTGTTCAGCGACCAAAAATACATAATATAAACTATATGCAGACTCCGAGGAATGATGCAAACAGTTTTTCGCGTTTTTCTCGCGAAATATCGGCCCTAGCGCAAAAAGGACGTTGATCTGTGATCACTCACTTCTCAGGCGGATTTCTAGTCTCCTGATGAGTTTTTCGTAAAACCATGTGCATATTCGTAATCAGCGGAGCACAGGGCATTTAAAAAACTTGGGCGCGTGTAAAAATAATAATTTCTCAGAAAGATTTCGGAGAATTGCTGAGTTTATCGGAAAACGAGGAAAATTGAGATCCTCGGTGCCGGTTTTTCACGGTTATTATGAGTTCTGCGTGTTCTATCACTAACATAATGTTATATTCCTGTTCAGCGACCGAAAATACATAATATAAACTATATGCAGACTCCGAGGAATGATGCAAACAGTTTTTCGCGTTTTTCTCGCGAAATATCGGTCCTAGCGCAAAAAGGACGTTGATCTGTGATCACTCACTTCTCAGGCAGATTTCTAGTCTCCTGATGAGTTTTTCGTAAAACCATGTGCATATTCGTAATCAGCGGAGCACAGGGCATTTAAAAAACTTGGGCGCGTGTAAAAATAATAATTTCTCAGAAAGATATCGGAGAATTGCTGAGTTTATCGGAAAACGAGGAAAATTAAGATCCTCGGTGCCGGTTTTTCACGGTTATTATGAATTCTGCGTGTTCTATCACTAAAATAATGTTATATTCCTGTTCAGCGACCAAAAATACATAATATAAACTATATGCAGACTCCGAGGAATGATGCAAACAGTTTTTCGCGTTTTTCTCGCGAAATATCGGTCCTAGCGCAAAAAGGACGTTGATCTGTGATCACTCACTTCTCAGGCGGATTTCTAGTCTCCTGATGAGTTTTTTGTCAAACCATGTGCATATTCGTAATTAGCGGAGCACAGGGCATTGAAAAAACTTGGGCGCGTGTAAAAATAATGATTTTGTCAGAAAGATATCGGAGAATTGCTGAGTTTATCGGAAAACGAGGAAAATTAAGATCCTCGGTGCCGGTTTTTCACGGTTATTATGATATCTGCGTGTTCTATCACTAAAATAATGTTATATTCCTGTTCAGCGACCGAAAATACATAATATAAACTATATGCAGACTCCGAGGAATGATGCAAACAGTTTTCGCGTTTTTCTCGCGAAATATCGGTCCTAGCGCAAAAAGGACGTTGATCTGTGATCACTCACTCCTCAGGCGGATTTCTAGTCTCCTGATAAGTTTTTCGTAAAACCATGTGCATATTCGTAATTAGCGGAGCACAGGGCATTTAAAAAACTTGGGCGCGTGTAAAAATAATAATTTCTCAGAAAGATATCGGAGAATTGCTGAGTTTATCGGAAAACGAGGAAAATTAAGATCGTCGGTGCCGGTTTTTCACGGTTATTATGAATTCTGCGTGTTCTATCACTAAAATGATGTTATATTCCTGTTCAGCGACCAAAAATACATAATATAAACTATATGCAGACTCCGAGGAATGATGCAAACAGTTTTTCGCGTTTTTCTCGCGAAATATCGGCCCTAGCGCAAAAAGGACGTTGATCTGTGATCACTCACTTCTCAGGCGGATTTCTAGTCTCCTGATGAGTTTTTCGTAAAACCATGTGCATATTCGTAATCAGCGGGAGCACAGGGCATTTAAAAAACTTGGGCGCGTGTAAAAATAATAATTTCTCAGAAAGATTTCGGAGAATTGCTGAGTTTATCGGAAAACGAGGAAAATTGAGATCCTCGGTGCCGGTTTTTCACGGTTATTATGAGTTCTGCGTGTTCTATCACTAACATAATGTTATATTCCTGTTCAGCGACCAAAAATACATAATATAAACTATATGCAGACTCCGAGGAATGATGCAAACAGTTTTTCGCGTTTTTCTCGCGAAATATCGGCCCTAGCGCAAAAAGGACGTTGATCTGTGATCACTCACTTCTCAGGCGGATTTCTAGTCTCCTGATGAGTTTTTCGTAAAACCATGTGCATATTCGTAATCAGCGGAGCACAGGGCATTTAAAAAACTTGGGCGCGTGTAAAAATAATAATTTCTCAGAAAGATTTCGGAGAATTGCTGAGTTTATCGGAAAACGAGGAAAATTGAGATCCTCGGTGCCGGTTTTTCACGGTTATTATGAGTTCTGCGTGTTCTATCACTAACATAATGTTATATTCCTGTTCAGCGACCGAAAATACATAATATAAACTATATGCAGACTCCGAGGAATGATGCAAACAGTTTTTCGCGTTTTTCTCGCGAAATATCGGTCCTAGCGCAAAAAGGACGTTGATCTGTGATCACTCACTTCTCAGGCAGATTTCTAGTCTCCTGATGAGTTTTTCGTAAAACCATGTGCATATTCGTAATCAGCGGAGCACAGGGCATTTAAAAAACTTGGGCGCGTGTAAAAATAATAATTTCTCAGAAAGATATCGGAGAATTGCTGAGTTTATCGGAAAACGAGGAAAATTGAGATCCTCGGTGCCGGTTTTTCACGGTTTTTATGAATTCTGCGTGTTCTATCACTAAAATAATGTTATATTCCTGCTCAGCGACCAAAAATACATAATATAAACTATATGCAGACTCCGAGGAATGATGCAAACAGTTTTTCGCGTTTTTCTCGCGAAATATCGGTCCTAGCGCAAAAAGGACGTTGATCTGTGATCACTCACTTCTCAGGCGGATTTCTAGTCTCCTGATGAGTTTTTCGTAAAACCATGTGCATATTCGTAATCAGCGGAGCACAGGGCATTTAAAAAACTTGGGCGCGTGTAAAAATAATAATTTCTCAGAAAGATATCGGAGAATTGCTGAGTTTATCGGAAAACGAGGAAAATTAAGATCCTCGGTGCCGGTTTTTCACGGTTATTATGAATTCTGCGTGTTCTATCACTGAAATAATGTTATATTCCTGTTCAGCGACCAAAAATACATAATATAAACTATATGCAGACTCCGAAAAATGATGCAAACAGTTTTTCGCGTTTTTCTCGCGAAATATCGGTCCTAGCGCAAAAAGGACGTTGATCTGTGATCACTCACTTCTCAGGCGGATTTCTCGTCTCCTGACGAGTTTTTCGTAAAACCATGTGCATATTCGTAATCAGCGGAGCACAGGGCATTGAAAAAACTTGGGCGCGTGTAAAAATAATGATTTCTCAGAAAGATATCGGAGAATTGCTGAGTTTATCGGAAAACGAGGAAAATTAAGATCCTCGGTGCCGGTTTTTCACGGTTATTATGAATTCTGCGTGTTCTATCACTAAAATAATGTTATATTCCTGTTCAGCGACCAAAAATACATAATATAAACTATATGCAGACTCCGAGGAATGATGCAAACAGTTTTTCGCGTTTTTCTCGCGAAATATCGGTCCTAGCGCAAAAAGGACGTTGATCTGTGGTCACTCACTTCTCAGGCGAATTTCTAGTCTCCTGATGAGGTTTTCGTAAAACCATGTGCATATTCGTAATCAGCGGAGCACAGGGCATTGAAAAAACTTGGGCGCGTGTAAAAATAATGATTTCTCAGAAAGATATCGGAGAATTGCTGAGTTTATCGGAAAACGAGGAAAATTAAGATCCTCGGTGCCGGTTTTTCACGGTTATTATGATATCTGCGTGTTCTATCACTAAAATAATGTTATATTCCTGTTCAGCGACCGAAAATACATAATATAAACTATATGCAGACTCCGAGGAATGATGCAAACAGTTTTTCGCGTTTTTCTCGCGAAATATCGGTCCTAGCGCAAAAAGGACGTTGATCTGTGATCACTCACTCCTCAGGCGGATTTCTAGTCTCCTGATAAGTTTTTCGTAAAACCATGCGCATATTCGTAATCAGCGGAGCACAGGGCATTTAAAAAACTTGGGCGCGTGTAAAAATAATAATTTCTCAGAAAGATATCGGAGAATTGCTGAGTTTATCGGAAAACGAGGAAAATTAAGATCCTCGGTGCCGGTTTTTCACGGTTGATATGAATTCTGCGTGTTCTATCACTAAAATAATGTTATATTCCTGTTCAGCGACCGAAAATACATAATATAAACTATATGCAGACTCCGAGGAATGATGCAAACAGTTTTTCGCGTTTTTCTCGCGAAATATCGGTCCTAGCGCAAAAAGGACGTTGATCTGTGATCACTCACTCCTCAGGCGGATTTCTAGTCTCCTGATAAGTTTTTCGTAAAACCATGCGCATATTCGTAATCAGCGGAGCACAGGGCATTTAAAAAACTTGGGCGCGTGTAAAAATAATAATTTCTCAGAAAGATATCGGAGAATTGCTGAGTTTATCGGAAAACGAGGAAAATTAAGATCCTCGGTGCCGGTTTTTCACGGTTGATATGAATTCTGCGTGTTCTATCACTAAAATAATGTTATATTCCTGTTCAGCGACCAAAAATACATAATATAAACTATATGCAGACTCCGAGGAATGATGCAAACAGTTTTTCGCGTTTTTCTCGCGAAATATCGGCCCTAGCGCAAAAAGGACGTTGATCTGTGATCACTCACTTCTCAGGCGGATTTCTAGTCTCCTGATGAGTTTTTCGTAAAACCATGCGCATATTCGTAATCAGCGGAGCACAGGGCATTTAAAAAACTTGGGCGCGTGTAAAAATAATAATTTCTCAGAAAGATATCGGAGAATTGCTGAGTTTATCGGAAAACGAGGAAAATTAAGATCCTCGGTGCCGGTTTTTCACGGTTGATATGAATTCTGCGTGTTCTATCACTAAAATAATGTTATATTCCTGTTCAGCGACCGAAAATACATAATATAAACTATATGCAGACTCCGAGGAATGATGCAAACAGTTTTTCGCGTTTTTCTCGCGAAATATCGGTCCTAGCGCAAAAAGGACGTTGATCTGTGATCACTCACTCCTCAGGCGGATTTCTAGTCTCCTGATAAGTTTTTCGTAAAACCATGCGCATATTCGTAATCAGCGGAGCACAGGGCATTTAAAAAACTTGGGCGCGTGTAAAAATAATGATTTCTCAGAAAGATATCGGAGAATTGCTGAGTTTATCGGAAAACGAGGAAAATTAAGATCCTCGGTGCCGGTTTTTCACGGTTATTATGATATCTGCGTGTTCTATCACTAAAATAATGTTATATTCCTGTTCAGCGACCGAAAATACATAATATAAACTATATGCAGACTCCGAGGAATGATGCAAACAGTTTTTCGCGTTTTTCTCGCGAAATATCGGTCCTAGCGCAAAAAGGACGTTGATCTGTGATCACTCACTCCTCAGGCGGATTTCTAGTCTCCTGATAAGTTTTTCGTAAAACCATGCGCATATTCGTAATCAGCGGAGCACAGGGCATTTAAAAAACTTGGGCGCGTGTAAAAATAATAATTTCTCAGAAAGATATCGGAGAATTGCTGAGTTTATCGGAAAACGAGGAAAATTAAGATCCTCGGTGCCGGTTTTTCACGGTTGATATGAATTCTGCGTGTTCTATCACTAAAATAATGTTATATTCCTGTTCAGCGACCAAAAATACATAATATAAACTATATGCAGACTCCGAGGAATGATGCAAACAGTTTTTCGCGTTTTTCTCGCGAAATATCGGCCCTAGCGCAAAAAGGACGTTGATCTGTGATCACTCACTTCTCAGGCGGATTTCTAGTCTCCTGATGAGTTTTTCGTAAAACCATGTGCATATTCGTAATCAGCGGAGCACAGGGCATTTAAAAAACTTGGGCGCGTGTAAAAATAATAATTTATCAGAAAGATATCGGAGAATTGCTGAGTTTATCGGAAAACGAGGAAAATTAAGATCCTCGGTGCCGGTTTTTCACGGTTATTATGAATTCTGCGTGTTCTATCACTGAAATAATGTTATATTCCTGTTCAGCGACCAAAAATACATAATATAAACTATATGCAGACTCCGAGGAATGATGCAAACAGTTTTTCGCGTTTTTCTCGCGAAATATCGGTCCTAGCGCAGAAAGGACGTTGATCTGTGATCACTCACTTCTCAGGCGGATTTCTAGTCTCCTGATGAGTTTTTCGTAAAACCATGTGCATATTCGTAATCAGCGGAGCACAGGGCATTTAAAAAACTTGGGCGCGTGTAGAAATAATAATTTCTCAGAAAGATATCGGAGAATTGCTGAGTTTATCGGAAAACGAGGAAAATTGAGATCCTCGGTGCCGGTTTTTCACGGTTATTATGAATTCTGCGTGTTCTATCACTAAAATAATGTTATATTCCTGTTCAGCGACCGAAAATACATAATATAAACTATATGCAGACTCCGAGGAATGATGCAAACAGTTTTTCGCGTTTTTCTCGCGAAATATCGGTCCTAGCGCAAAAAGGACGTTGATCTGTGATCACTCACTTCTCAGGCAGATTTCTAGTCTCCTGATGAGTTTTTCGTAAAACCATGTGCATATTCGTAATCAGCGGAGCACAGGGCATTGAAAAAACTTGGGCGCGTGTAAAAATAATAATTTCTCAGAAAGATATCGGAGAATTGCTGAGTTTATCGGAAAACGAGAAAAATTAAGATCCTCGGTGCCGGTTTTTCACGGTTATTATGAATTCTGCGTGTTCTATCACTAAAATAATGTTATATTCCTGTTCAGCGACCAAAAATACATAATATAAACTATATGCAGACTCCGAGGAATCATGCAAACAGTTTTTCGCGTTTTTCTCGCGAAATATCGGTCCTAGCGCAAAAAGGACGTTGATCTGTGATCACTCACTTCTCAGGCAGATTTCTAGTCTCCTGATGAGTTTTTCGTAAAACCATGTGCATATTCGTAATCATCGGAGCACAGGGCATTGAAAAAACTTGGGCGCGTGTAAAAATAATAATTTCTCAGAAAGATATCGGAGAATTGCTGAGTTTATCGGAAAACGAGAAAAATTAAGATCCTCGGTGCCGGTTTTTCACGGTTATTATGAATTCTGCGTGTTCTATCACTAAAATAATGTTATATTCCTGTTCAGCGACCAAAAATACGTAATATAAACTATATGCAGACTCCGAGGAATGATGCAAACAGTTTTTCGCGTTTTTCTCGCGAAATATCGGTCCTAGCGCAAAAAGGACGTTGATCTGTGATCACTCACTTCTCAGGCGGATTTCTAGTCTCCTGATGAGTTTTTCGTAAAACCATGTGCATATTCGTAATCAGCGGAGCACAGGGCATTGAAAAAACTTGGGCGCGTGTAAAAATAATGATTTCTCAGAAAGATATCGGAGAATTGCTGAGTTTATCGGAAAACGAGAAAAATGAAGATCCTCGGTGCCGGTTTTTCACGGTTATTATGAATTCTGCGTGTTCTATCACTAAAATAATGTTATATTCCTGTTCAGCGACCAAAAATACGTAATATAAACTATATGCAGACTCCGAGGAATGATGCAAACAGTTTTTCGCGTTTTTCTCGCGTAATATCGGTCCTAGCGCAAAAAGGACGTTGATCTGTGATCACTCACTTCTCAGGCGGATTTCTAGTCTCCTGATATGTTTTTCGTGAAACCATGTGCATATTCGTAATCAGCGGAGCACAGGACATTGAAAAAACTTGGGCGCGTGTAAAAATAATAATTTATCAGAAAGATATCGGAGAATTGCTGAGTTTATCGGAAAACGAGGAAAATTAAGATCCTCGGTGCCGGTTTTTCACGGTTATTATGAATTCTGCGTGTTCTATCACTAAAATAATGTTATATTCCTGTTCAGCGACCAAAAATACATAATATAAACTATATGCAGACTCCGAGGAATGATGCAAACAGTTTTTCGCGTTTTTCTCGCGAAATATCGGTCCTAGCGCAGAAAGGACGTTGATCTGTGATCACTCACTTCTCAGGCGGATTTCTAGTCTCCTGATGAGTTTTTCGTAAAACCATGTGCATATTCGTAATCAGCGGAGCACAGGGCATTTAAAAAACTTGGGCGCGTGTAAAAATAATAATTTATCAGAAAGATATCGGAGAATTGCTGAGTTTATCGGAAAACGAGGAAAATTAAGATCCTCGGTGCCGGTTTTTCACGGTTATTATGAATTCTGCGTGTTCTATCACTAAAATAATGTTATATTCCTGTTCAGCGACCAAAAATACATAATATACACTATATGCAGACTCCGAGGAATGATGCAAACAGTTTTTCGCGTTTTTCTCGCGAAATATCGGTCCTAGCGCAAAAAGGACGTTGATCTGTGATCACTCACTTCTCAGGCAGATTTCTAGTCTCCTGATGAGTTTTTCGTAAAACCATGTGCATATTCGTAATCAGCGGAGCACAGGGCATTGAAAAAACTTGGGCGCGTGTAAAAATAATAATTTCTCAGAAAGATATCGGAGAATTGCTGAGTTTATCGGAAAACGAGAAAAATTAAGATCCTCGGTGCCGGTTTTTCACGGTTATTATGAATTCTGCGTGTTCTATCACTAAAATAATGTTATATTCCTGTTCAGCGACCAAAAATACATAATATAAACTATATGCAGACTCCGAGGAATCATGCAAACAATTTTTCGCGTTTTTCTCGCGAAATATCGGTCCTAGCGCAAAAAGGACGTTGATCTGTGATCACTCACTTCTCAGGCGGATTTCTAGTCTCCTGATGAGTTTTTCGTAAAACCATGTGCATATTCGTAATCAGCGGAGCACAAGGCATTGAAAAAACTTGGGCGCGTGTAAAAATAATGATTTCTCAGAAAGATATCGGAGAATTGCTGAGTTTATCGGAAAACGAGAAAAATGAAGATCCTCGGTGCCGGTTTTTCACGGTTATTATGAATTCTGCGTGTTCTATCACTAAAATAATGTTATATTCCTGTTCAGCGACCAAAAATACGTAATATAAACTATATGCAGACTCCGAGGAATGATGCAAACAGTTTTTCGCGTTTTTCTCGCGTAATATCGGTCCTAGCGCAAAAAGGACGTTGATCTGTGATCACTCACTTCTCAGGCGGATTTCTAGTCTCCTGATGAGTTTTTCGTAAAACCATGTGCATATTCGTAATCAGCGGAGCACAGGGCATTTAAAAAACTTGGGCGCGTGTAGAAATAATAATTTCTCAGAAAGATATCGGAGAATTGCTGAGTTTATCGGAAAACGAGGAAAATTGAGATCCTCGGTGCCGGTTTTTCACGGTTATTATGAATTCTGCGTGTTCTATCACTAAAATAATGTTATATTCCTGTTCAGCGACCAAAAATACATAATATAAACTATATGCAGACTCCGAGGAATGATGCAAACAGTTTTTCGCGTTTTTCTCGCGAAATATCGGTCCTAGCGCAAAAAGGACGTTGATCTGTGATCACTCACTTCTCAGGCAGATTTCTAGTCTCCTGATGAGTTTTTCGTAAAACCATGTGCATATTCGTAATCAGCGGAGCACAGGGCATTGAAAAAACTTGGGCGCGTGTAAAAATAATAATTTCTCAGAAAGATATCGGAGAATTGCTGAGTTTATCGGAAAACGAGAAAAATTAAGATCCTCGTGCCGGTTTTTCACGGTTATTATGAATTCTGCGTGTTCTATCACTAAAATAATGTTATATTCCTGTGCAGCGACCAAAAATACATAATATAAACTATATGCAGACTCCGAGGAATCATGCAAACAGTTTTTCGCGTTTTTCTCGCGAAATATCGGTCCTAGCGCAAAAAGGACGTTGATCTGTGATCACTCACTTCTCAGGCAGATTTCTAGTCTCCTGATGAGTTTTTCGTAAAACCATGTGCATATTCGTAATCAGCGGAGCACAGGGCATTGAAAAAACTTGGGCGCGTGTAAAAATAATAATTTCTCAGAAAGATATCGGAGAATTGCTGAGTTTATCGGAAAACGAGAAAAATTAAGATCCTCGGTGCCGGTTTTTCACGGTTATTATGAATTCTGCGTGTTCTATCACTAAAATAATGTTATATTCCTGTTCAGCGACCAAAAATACATAATATAAACTATATGCAGACTCCGAGGAATCATGCAAACAGTTTTTCGCGTTTTTCTCGCGAAATATCGGTCCTAGCGCAAAAAGGACGTTGATCTGTGATCACTCACTTCTCAGGCAGATTTCTAGTCTCCTGATGAGTTTTTCGTAAAACCATGTGCATATTCGTAATCAGCGGAGCACAGGGCATTGAAAAAACTTGGGCGCGTGTAAAAATAATAATTTCTCAGAAAGATATCGGAGAATTGCTGAGTTTATCGGAAAACGAGAAAAATTAAGATCCTCGGTGCCGGTTTTTCACGGTTATTATGAATTCTGCGTGTTCTATCACTAAAATAATGTTATATTCCTGTTCAGCGACCAAAAATACATAATATAAACTATATGCAGACTCCGAGGAATCATGCAAACAGTTTTTCGCGTTTTTCTCGCGAAATATCGGTCCTAGCGCAAAAAGGACGTTGATCTGTGATCACTCACTTCTCAGGCAGATTTCTAGTCTCCTGATGAGTTTTTCGTAAAACCATGTGCATATTCGTAATCAGCGGAGCACAGGGCATTGAAAAAACTTGGGCGCGTGTAAAAATAATAATTTCTCAGAAAGATATCGGAGAATTGCTGAGTTTATCGGAAAACGAGAAAAATTAAGATCCTCGGTGCCGGTTTTTCACGGTTATTATGAATTCTGCGTGTTCTATCACTAAAATAATGTTATATTCCTGTTCAGCGACCAAAAATACGTAATATAAACTATATGCAGACTCCGAGGAATGATGCAAACAGTTTTTCGCGTTTTTCTCGCGAAATATCGGTCCTAGCGCAAAAAGGACGTTGATCTGTGATCACTCACTTCTCAGGCGGATTTCTAGTCTCCTGATGAGTTTTTCGTAAAACCATGTGCATATTCGTAATCAGCGGAGCACAGGGCATTGAAAAAACTTGGGCGCGTGTAAAAATAATGATTTCTCAGAAAGATATCGGAGAATTGCTGAGTTTATCGGAAAACGAGAAAAATGAAGATCCTCGGTGCCGGTTTTTCACGGTTATTATGAATTCTGCGTGTTCTATCACTAAAATAATGTTATATTCCTGTTCAGCGACCAAAAATACGTAATATAAACTATATGCAGACTCCGAGGAATGATGCAAACAGTTTTTCGCGTTTTTCTCGCGTAATATCGGTCCTAGCGCAAAAAGGACGTTGATCTGTGATCACTCACTTCTCAGGCGGATTTCTAGTCTCCTGATATGTTTTTCGTGAAACCATGTGCATATTCGTAATCAGCGGAGCACAGGACATTGAAAAAACTTGGGCGCGTGTAAAAATAATAATTTATCAGAAAGATATCGGAGAATTGCTGAGTTTATCGGAAAACGAGGAAAATTAAGATCCTCGGTGCCGGTTTTTCACGGTTATTATGAATTCTGCGTGTTCTATCACTAAAATAATGTTATATTCCTGTTCAGCGACCAAAAATACATAATATAAACTATATGCAGACTCCGAGGAATGATGCAAACAGTTTTTCGCGTTTTTCTCGCGAAATATCGGTCCTAGCGCAGAAAGGACGTTGATCTGTGATCACTCACTTCTCAGGCGGATTTCTAGTCTCCTGATGAGTTTTTCGTAAAACCATGTGCATATTCGTAATCAGCGGAGCACAGGGCATTTAAAAAACTTGGGCGCGTGTAAAAATAATAATTTATCAGAAAGATATCGGAGAATTGCTGAGTTTATCGGAAAACGAGGAAAATTAAGATCCTCGGTGCCGGTTTTTCACGGTTATTATGAATTCTGCGTGTTCTATCACTAAAATAATGTTATATTCCTGTTCAGCGACCAAAAATACATAATATAAACTATATGCAGACTCCGAGGAATGATGCAAACAGTTTTTCGCGTTTTTCTCGCGAAATATCGGTCCTAGCGCAAAAAGGACGTTGATCTGGTGATCACTCACTTCTCAGGCGGATTTCTAGTTTCCTGATGAGTTTTTCGTTAAACCATGTGCATATTCGTAATCAGCGGAGCACAGGGCATTGAAAAAACTTGAGCGCGTGTAAAAATAATGATTTCTCAGAAAGATATCGGAGAATTGCTGAGTTTATCGGAAAACGAGAAAAATGAAGATCCTCGGTGCCGGTTTCTCACGGTTATTATGAATTCTGCGTGTTCTATCACTAAAATAATGTTATATTCCTGTTCAGCGACCAAAAATACATAATATAAACTATATGCAGACTCCGAGGAATGATGCAAACAGTTTTTCGCGTTTTTCTCGCGAAATATCGGTCCTAGCGCAAAAAGGACGTTGATCTGTGATCACTCACTTCCCAGGCGGATTTCTAGTTTCCTGATGAGTTTTTCGTAAAACCATGTGCATATTCGTAATTAGCGGAGCACAGGGCATTGAAAAAACTTAAGCGCGTGTAAAAATAATGATTTCTCAGAAAGATATCGGAGAATTGCTGAGTTTATCGGAAAACGAGAAAAATTAAGATCCTCGAGGCCAGTTTCTTACGGTTATTATGAATTCTGCGTGTTCTATCACTAAAATAATGTTATATTCCTGTTCAGCGACCAAAAATACATAATATAAACTATATGCAGACTCCGAGGAATGATGCAAACAGTTTTTCGCGTTTTTCTCGCGAAATATCGGTCCTAGCGCAAAAAGGACGTCGATCTGTGATCACTCACTTCCCAGGCGGATTTCTAGTTTCCTGATGAGTTTTTCGTGAAACCATGTGCATATTCGTAATTAGCGGGGCACAGGGCATTGAAAAAACTTGGGCGCGTGTAAAAATTATGATTTCTCAGAAAGATATCGGAGAATTGCTGAGTTTATCGGAAAACGAGAAAAATTTAGATCCTCGGTGCCGGTTTCTCACGGTTATTATGAATTCTGCGTGTTCTATCACTAAAATAATGTTATATTCCAGTTCAGCGACCAAAAATACACAATATAAACTATATGCAGACTCCGAGGAATGATGCAAACAGTTTTTCGCGTTTTTCTCGCGAAATATCGGTCCTAGCGCAAAAAGGACGTTGATCTGTGATCACTCACTTCTCAGGCGGATTTCTAGTTTCCTGATGAGTTTTCCGTAAAACCATGTGCATATTCGTAATCAGCGGAGCACAGGGCATTGAAAAAACTTGGGCGCGTGTAAAAATAATGATTTCTCAGAAAGATATCGGAGAATTGCTGAGTTTATCGGAAAACGAGAAAAATGAAGATCCTCGGTGCCGGTTTTCCACGGTTATTATGAATTCTGCGTGTTCTATCACTAAAATAATGTTATATTCCTGTTCAGCGACCAAAAATACATAATATAAACTATATGCAGACTCCGAGGAATGATGCAAACAGTTTTTCGCGTTTTTCTCGCGAAATATCGGTCCTAGCGCAAAAAGGACGTTGATCTGTGATCACTCACTTCTCAGGCGGATTTCTAGTTTCCTGATGAGTTTTTCGTAAAACCATGTGCATATTCGTAATCAGCGGAGCACAGGGCATTGAAAAAACTTGGGCGCGTGTAAAAATAATGATTTCTCAGAAAGATATCGGAAAATTGCTGAGTTTATCGGAAAACGAGAAAAATTAAGATCCTCGGTGCCGGTTCCTCACGGTTATTATAAATTCTGCGTGTTCTATCACTAAAATAATGTTATATTCCTGTTCAGCGACCAAAAATACATAATATAAACTATATGCAGACTCCGAGGAATGATGCAAACAGTTTTTCGCGTTTTTCTCGCGAAATATCGGTCGTAGCGCAAAAAGGACGTTGATCTGTGATCACTCACTTCTCAGGCGGATTTCTAGTTTCCTGATGAGTTTTTCGTAAAACCATGTGCATATTCGTAATCAGCGGAGCACAGGGCATTGAAAAAACTTGGGCGCGTGTAAAAATAATGATTTCTCAGAAAGATATCGGAAAATTGCTGAGTTTATCGGAAAACGAGAAAAATTAAGATCCTCGGTGCCGGTTCCTCACGGTTATTATAAATTCTGCGTGTTCTATCACTAAAATAATGTTATATTCCTGTTCAGCGACCAAAAATACATAATATAAACTATATGCAGACTCCGAGGAATGATGCAAACAGTTTTTCGCGTTTTTCTCGCGAAATATCGGTCCTAGCGCAAAAAGGACGTTGATCTGTGATCACTCACTTCTCAGGCGGATTTCTAGTTTCCTGATGAGTTTTTCGTTAAACCATGTGCATATTCGTAATCAGCGGAGCACAGGGCATTGAAAAAACTTGAGCGCGTGTAAAAATAATGATTTCTCAGAAAGATATCGGAGAATTGCTGAGTTTATCGGAAAACGAGAAAAATGAAGATCCTCGGTGCCGGTTTCTCACGGTTATTATGAATTCTGCGTGTTCTATCACTAAAATAATGTTATATTCCTGTTCAGCGACCAAAAATACATAATATAAACTATATGCAGACTCCGAGGAATGATGCAAACAGTTTTTCGCGTTTTTCTCGCGAAATATCGGTCCTAGCGCAAAAAGGACGTTGATCTGTGATCACTCACTTCCCAGGCGGATTTCTAGTTTCCTGATGAGTTTTTCGTAAAACCATGTGCATATTCGTAATCAGCGGAGCACAGGGCATTGAAAAAACTTAAGCGCGTGTAAAAATAATGATTTCTCAGAAAGATATCGGAGAATTGCTGAGTTTATCGGAAAACGAGAAAAATTAAGATCCTCGAGGCCAGTTTCTCACGGTTATTATGAATTCTGCGTGTTCTATCACTAAAATAATGTTATATTCCTGTTCAGCGACCAAAAATACATAATATAAACTATATGCAGACTCCGAGGAATGATGCAAACAGTTTTTCGCGTTTTTCTCGCGAAATATCGGTCCTAGCGGAAAAAGGACGTTGATCTGTGATCATTTACTTCTCAGGCGGATTTCTAGTTTCCTGATGAGTTTTTCGTAAAACCATGTGCATATTCGTAATCAGCGGAGCACAGGGCATTGAAAAAACTTGGGCGCGTGTAAAAATAATGATTTCTCAGAAAGGTATCGGAGAATTGCTGAGTTTATCGGAAAACGAGAAAAATTAAGATCCTCGGTGCCGGTTCCTCACGGTTATTATGAATTCTGCGTGTTCTATCACTAAAATAATGTTATATTCCTGTTCAGCGACCAAAAATACATAACATAAACTATATGCAGACTCCGAGGAATGATGCAAACAGTTTTTCGCGTTTTTCTCGCGAAATATCGGTCCTAGCGCAAAAAGGACGTTGATCTGTGATCACTCACTTCTCAGGCGGATTTCTAGTTTCCTGATGAGTTTTTCGTAAAACCATGTGCATATTCGTAATCAGCGGAGCACAGGGCATTGAAAAAACTTGGGCGCGTGTAAAAATAATGATTTCTCAGAAAGATATCGGAGAATTGCTGAGTTTATCGGAAAACGAGAAAAATGAAGATCCTTGGTGCCGGTTTTCCACGGTTATTATGAATTCTGCGTGTTCTATCACTAAAATAATGTTATATTCCTGTTCAGCGACCAAAAATACATAATATAAACTATATGCAGACTCCGAGGAATGATGCAAACAGTTTTTCGCGTTTTTCTCGCGAAATATCGGTCCTAGCGCAAAAAGCACGTTGATCTGTGATCACTCACTTCTCAGGCGGATTTCTAGTTTCCTGATGAGTTTTTCGTAAAACCATGTGCATATTCGTAATCAGCGGAGCACAGGGCATTGAAAAAACTTGGGCGCGTGTAAAAATAATGATTTCTCAGAAAGATATCGGAGAATTGCTGAGTTTATCGGAAAACGAAAAAAATGAAGATCCTCGGTGCTGGTTTTTCACGGTTGTTATGAATTCTGCGTGTTCTATCACTAAAATAATGTTATATTCCTGTTCAGCGACCAAAAATACATAATATCAACTATATGCAGACTCCGAGGAATGATGCAAACAGTTTTTCGCGTTTTTCTCGCGAAATATCGGTCCTAGCGCAAAAAGGACGTTGATCTGTGATCACTCACTTCTCAGGCGGATTTCTAGTTCCCTGATGAGTTTTTCGTAAAACCATGTGCATATTCGTAATCAGCGGAGCACAGGGCATTGAAAAAACTTGGGCGCGTGTAAAAATAATGATTTCTCAGAAAGATATCGGAGAATTGCTGAGTTTATCGGAAAACGAGAAAAATTAAGATCCTCGGTGCCGGTTCCTCACGGTTATTATGAATTCTGCGTGTTCTATCACTAAAATAATGTTATATCCCTGTTCAGCGACCAAAAATACATACTATAAAATATATGCAGACTCCGAGGAATGATGCAAACAGTTTTTCGCGTTTTTCTCGCGAAATATCGGTCCTAGCGCAAAAAGGACGTTGATCTGTGATCACTCACTTCTCAGGCGGATTTCTAGTTTCCTGATGAGTTTTTCGTAAAACCATGTGCATATTCGTAATCAGCGGAGCACAGGGCATTGAAAAAACTTGGGCGCCCGTAAAAATAATGATTTCTCAGAAAGATATCGGAGAATTGCTGAGTTTATCGGAAAACGAGAAAAATGAAGATCCTCGGTGCCGGTTTTTCACGGTTGTTATGAATTCTGCGTGTTCTATCACTAAAATAATGTTATATCCCTGTTCAGCGACCAAAAATACATAATATAAACTATATGCAGACTCCGAGGAATGATGCAAACAGTTTTTCGCGTTTTTCTCGCGAAATATCGGTCCTAGCGCAAAAAGGACGTTGATCTGTGATCACTCACTTCTCAGGCGGATTTCTAGTTTCCTGATGAGTTTTTCGTAAAACCATGTGCATATTCGTAATCAGCGGAGCACAGGGCATTGAAAAAACTTGGGCGCGTGTAAAAATAATGATTTCTCAGAAAGATATCGGAAAATTGCTGAGTTTATCGGAAAACGAGAAAAATGAAGATCCTCGGTGCCGGTTTCTCACGGTTATTATGAATTCTGCGTGTTCTATCACTAAAATAATGTTATATTCCTGTTCAGCGACCAAAAATACATAATATAAACTATATGCAGACTCCGAGGAATGATGCAAACAGTTTTTCGCGTTTTTCTCGCGAAATATCGGTCCTAGCGCAAAAAGGACGTTGATCTGTGATCACTCACTTCCCAGGCGGATTTCTAGTTTCCTGATGAGTTTTTCGTAAAACCATGTGCATATTCGTAATCAGCGGAGCACAGGGCATTGAAAAAACTTAAGCGCGTGTAAAAATAATGATTTCTCAGAAAGATATCGGAGAATTGCTGAGTTTATCGGAAAACGAGAAAAATTAAGATCCTCGAGGCCAGTTTCTCACGGTTATTATGAATTCTGCGTGTTCTATCACTAAAATAATGTTATATTCCTGTTCAGCGACCAAAAATACATAATATAAACTATATGCAGACTCCGAGGAATGATGCAAACAGTTTTTCGCGTTTTTCTCGCGAAATATCGGTCCTAGCGGAAAAAGGACGTTGATCTGTGATCATTTACTTCTCAGGCGGATTTCTAGTTTCCTGATGAGTTTTTCGTAAAACCATGTGCATATTCGTAATCAGCGGAGCACAGGGCATTGAAAAAACTTGGGCGCGTGTAAAAATAATGATTTCTCAGAAAGGTATCGGAGAATTGCTGAGTTTATCGGAAAACGAGAAAAATTAAGATCCTCGGTGCCGGTTCCTCACGGTTATTATGAATTCTGCGTGTTCTATCACTAAAATAATGTTATATTCCTGTTCAGCGACCAAAAATACATAACATAAACTATATGCAGACTCCGAGGAATGATGCAAACAGTTTTTCGCGTTTTTCTCGCGAAATATCGGTCCTAGCGCAAAAAGGACGTTGATCTGTGATCACTCACTTCTCAGGCGGATTTCTAGTTTCCTGATGAGTTTTTCGTAAAACCATGTGCATATTCGTAATCAGCGGAGCACAGGGCATTGAAAAAACTTGGGCGCGTGTAAAAATAATGATTTCTCAGAAAGATATCGGAGAATTGCTGAGTTTATCGGAAAACGAGAAAAATGAAGATCCTTGGTGCCGGTTTTCCACGGTTATTATGAATTCTGCGTGTTCTATCACTAAAATAATGTTATATTCCTGTTCAGCGACCAAAAATACATAATATAAACTATATGCAGACTCCGAGGAATGATGCAAACAGTTTTTCGCGTTTTTCTCGCGAAATATCGGTCCTAGCGCAAAAAGCACGTTGATCTGTGATCACTCACTTCTCAGGCGGATTTCTAGTTTCCTGATGAGTTTTTCGTAAAACCATGTGCATATTCGTAATCAGCGGAGCACAGGGCATTGAAAAAACTTGGGCGCGTGTAAAAATAATGATTTCTCAGAAAGATATCGGAGAATTGCTGAGTTTATCGGAAAACGAAAAAAATGAAGATCCTCGGTGCTGGTTTTTCACGGTTGTTATGAATTCTGCGTGTTCTATCACTAAAATAATGTTATATTCCTGTTCAGCGACCAAAAATACATAATATCAACTATATGCAGACTCCGAGGAATGATGCAAACAGTTTTTCGCGTTTTTCTCGCGAAATATCGGTCCTAGCGCAAAAAGGACGTTGATCTGTGATCACTCACTTCTCAGGCGGATTTCTAGTTCCCTGATGAGTTTTTCGTAAAACCATGTGCATATTCGTAATCAGCGGAGCACAGGGCATTGAAAAAACTTGGGCGCGTGTAAAAATAATGATTTCTCAGAAAGATATCGGAGAATTGCTGAGTTTATCGGAAAACGAGAAAAATTAAGATCCTCGGTGCCGGTTCCTCACGGTTATTATGAATTCTGCGTGTTCTATCACTAAAATAATGTTATATCCCTGTTCAGCGACCAAAAATACATACTATAAAATATATGCAGACTCCGAGGAATGATGCAAACAGTTTTTCGCGTTTTTCTCGCGAAATATCGGTCCTAGCGCAAAAAGGACGTTGATCTGTGATCACTCACTTCTCAGGCGGATTTCTAGTTTCCTGATGAGTTTTTCGTAAAACCATGTGCATATTCGTAATCAGCGGAGCACAGGGCATTGAAAAAACTTGGGCGCGTGTAAAAATAATGATTTCTCAGAAAGATATCGGAGAATTGCTGAGTTTATCGGAAAACGAGAAAAATGAAGATCCTCGGTGCCGGTTTTCCACGGTTATTATGAATTCTGCGTGTTCTATCACCAAAATAATGTTATATTCCGGTTCAGCGACCAAAAATACATAATATAAACTATATGCAGACTCCGAGGAATGATGCAAACAGTTTTTCGCGTTTTTCTCGCGAAATATCGGTCCTAGCGCAAAAAGGACGTTGATCTGTGATCACTCACTTCTCAGGCGGATTTCTAGTTTCCTGATGAGTTTTTCGTAAAACCATGTGCATATTCGTAATCAGCGGAGCACAGGGCATTGAAAAAACTTGGGCGCCCGTAAAAATAATGATTTCTCAGAAAGATATCGGAGAATTGCTGAGTTTATCGGAAAACGAGAAAAATGAAGATCCTCGGTGCCGGTTTTTCACGGTTGTTATGAATTCTGCGTGTTCTATCACTAAAATAATGTTATATCCCTGTTCAGCGACCAAAAATACATAATATAAACTATATGCAGACTCCGAGGAATGATGCAAACAGTTTTTCGCGTTTTTCTCGCGAAATATCGGTCCTAGCGCAAAAAGGACGTTGATCTGTGATCACTCACTTCTCAGGCGGATTTCTAGTTTCCTGATGAGTTTTTCGTAAAACCATGTGCATATTCGTAATCAGCGGAGCACAGGGCATTGAAAAAACTTGGGCGCGTGTAAAAATAATGATTTCTCAGAAAGATGTCGGAGAATTGCTGAGCTTATCGGAAAACGAGAAAAATTAAGATCCTCGCCGCCGGTTTCTCACGGTTATTATGAATTCTGCGTGTTCTATCACTAAAATAATGTTATATTCCTGTTCAGCGACCAAAAATCCATAATATAAACTATATGCAGACTCCGAGGAATGATGCAAACAGTTTTTCGCGTTTTTCTCGCGAAATATCGGTCCTAGCGCAAAAAGGACGTTGATCTGTGATCACTCACTTCTCAGGCGGATTTCTAGTTTCCTGATGAGTTTTTCGTAAAACCATGTGCATATTCGTAATCAGCGGAGCACAGGGCATTGAAAAAACTTGGGCGCGTGTAAAAATAATGATTTCTCAGAAAGATATCGGAGAATTGCTGAGTTTATCGGAAAACGAGAAAAATGAAGATCCTCGGTGCCGGTTTTTCACGGTTATTATGAATTTTGCGTGTTCTATCACTAAAATAATGTTATATTCCTGTTCAGCGACCAAAAATACATAATATAAACTATATGCAGACTCCGAGGAATGATGCAAAC
Organism: Tromatobia lineatoria; assembly: GCA_949699805.1. Classification (NCBI taxonomy): domain Eukaryota; kingdom Metazoa; phylum Arthropoda; class Insecta; order Hymenoptera; family Ichneumonidae; genus Tromatobia; species Tromatobia lineatoria. The sequence goes on from OX453043.1 coordinate 12,200,771, forward strand.
AGTTTTTCGCGTTTTTCTCGCGAAATATCGGTCCTAGCGCAAAAAGGACGTTGATCTGTGATCACTCACTTCTCAGGCGGATTTCTAGTTTCCTGATGAGTTTTTCGTGAAACCATGTGCATATTCGTCATTAGCGGAGCACAGGGCATTGAAAAAACTTCGGCGCGTGTAAAAATAATGACTTCTTAGAAAGATATCGGAGAATTGCTGAGTTTATCGGAAAACGAGAAAAATTAAGATCCTCGGTGCCGGTTTCTCACGGTTATTATGAATTCTGCGTGTTCTATCACTAAAATAATGTTATATTCTTGTTCAGCGACCAAAAATACATAATATAAACTATATGCAGAGTCCGAGGAATGATGCAAACGGTTTTTCGAAAACCATGGAGAAATAAACCTAGATACCAGAAATTATGGAGAAATCAACCTCGATACAAAAAGACATGAAGACATCAACCCGGACATAAAAAACTATAGGAAAATCAACCTGGTCACCAAAAAATATGGAGCAATCAAACTGAACACCGAAAACTATGATGAAATCAACCTGGCCACCAAGAACTATGGAGAGATCGTCTTGGACTCTGAAAACCATGAATCGATCAACCTGGGTATTGAAAACAGTTTAGCGATAGTCCTGTACATCGTTCTTTACGCAGCAGTCAGCTTAGTACGCGACAAGTACGTCCTGATACGCATATTTATTAGTCCGCCAAAAGTCCCGATTTGTCTCATATCCCGTACTTTTGACGAAACCCGCTCGTACATTTTTTTTTACTCCCTCGCAGACGATAAGTCTTGAACACGACTTATCGATATATCGAGAAGTAGTGTTCGAATTTAGGCGTAATACGAATATATATTAAATCTCTAACGAACGCTCGAGGAGTCGATTTAAGCGATGACGTCGAGGTAAAGGGACAAAATTATTATCCTGTCACAAGGCATAGAAAAATATGAGGGCGTGTAGCACTCCAACCACGACCGCATATTACAACGCATATCTTGGCGTAGCCAATTGCTGTCCACTGCCTATTCGATGCAGTGTACAAACAAATGGCGAGAACAACGACGCAGGATGCTGAAACTCAAACAAACTGAATATCAAACAAATGCTCAACATATGCTAATGATAACATACTATGTAGAACATATGCGTAGTATTTGTTGTTACTTGAGATTAAACACGTTGAAATTCAGTACGGTTTTTAGTACAGTTAGCATTGGGAGATTTGCAAAGTGAATCTACTTCTTTGTAAAAAGACAGCAGTCTGTTGTTAGTGGCATTTTTTTATAACTAACGTGTCACTGGATTTTTTAAATTAAGAAATTTATGAATAAAAAACTGTTCTATTTTATTTTTTTGGATGTCACAAATTTGGAGATATTTTCATATATTTCATGTACACTACACTTTATTTAGATAAATGTATGTTTTAAAGGCTAGAATTTGTTGTTGAAACTACACGTTTTATAATATTGACTTGTCACAATACAACAGTGTGTATTAAAATTGGCATGGAATGTATTAAAAATAAATTTATTTTTTTCAGATCGATCAGTTACATTCATTTGTCCGTAGCAAAGTTTATAGATGCGAATATTTTTTGTATGATTTGCACATTTCATTAAGTTCAGAAGTACTAATGGAACAAATTTGTTTTGCACATTCTAATTATCTCTGCTGACACAAATATGGAAATCTCCGTTTGAAAACTATTTGCAAGATATACAAAAATTAAATAAATAAAAAGCCTACTATAAAAGAGATAATTCTTTATAAAAATGAGTGAATGTTCTGCGAGTGATTTCAAATTGTAACTTTCTACAGTTGGACCGAACGATTCTTCTAGAAAGGGAATTGGACATTGCATAACTAATTTGGTCCAATAGCGGAATCTGAAGTCTACGATTGGTGCAAAACTGTAATAAAAAAATGTTCATCGATGAACTTTATTACCACAAATTCACTGATCAAAATATTTCACTTTTTGTGCTTGCGCAGTGATATTTTTGATATTGCGGCTAAAGATTTTATTAAAGATAATAGACTTGGTCCCCTTGAATTGAAAAAGAACATACTTTGTACTGCAGAGGAATTATTATGTTTTTCCATCTTGTGGATGAGAGGGCGAAGAAAAATATTGTTGAAATTGTGCCAATTTTAATTCATTATTAAATTAGAGCAATAGCGAGTTTATAGAAGTTTTCAAAATTAAATTTAAAAGCAATCATGGAATCCGAAACTCTTGGTAGTTGGAAAATCCAAAGAATAACTGTGAAATGATCAAAAACGACCAACAGGAAAAAATGAAATTTTTAAAAAAATGCTTTTATGCAAATCATGCATTGTTAACAGAAAATGAAATTACATGTGTCACGCAAAATATTTACATCACGGAGGTGTCAATTATGTGGAATCGAGTGAGAGCATTTCTTGTTCTTCTAACACTATTTACTTACCGTATATTTACTATAGTCCGCTGCAAACTACTCTTCTTGTCACTTTATACTTAAATGTGTCCACACGTTCATCATATAACGCAAAAGCGTTGTTAGCCTTTGTCATTCGCTAACTAAAAAATACTAATTACCCGAACCAACCGATTAGGGTTGGGAGGAAAGTGATTGGTAATGAAAACTAACTCGTAGGGTGCCGGCAACATTCAAATCGTGTTTACAACTATTGCCGCTCGTAGTTGCGCCATCTCATGGCTGTTGGTAAAGACGGCCATGACGACCATATTACTTTTTAATATGGTTTATAGTGCACTCATTCTGATGGCTGAATAAAAAGTATAGTCGTTAATCTTGGATTTTTTTAGGAATTTTCAAGTCTTGAATCTTTTGTCTATCGTATTGCTGAAAAAAACCATTAAAAGCAAGGTAAGTAACAGAAGAGAAGAGGAGTTCCATAGATTATTAAATATATATTATATACATAATAATAAAACATAGCATGCATTGAAGAGCAAACGAATCTATATGATAATGTACAATATTTTCATATATTTATATATGTTACACATTAAAATACTATTTTATCTACAAACTTGATTGAATAATTGATCATTATTATTCGACGATCACACGATCAATCATTTGATAATTACAAACAAAAATCATAAACGAGCTCTAGATTCTTCACTGTATACGTTTGCACAATTATATTACGACATTCGAATTATATATACTCAATTACAATTGTTATGCTTGAATCTCGAGATTTTGCATATAACAGTAAGCCAGTCCAATTTACATGATAAAACCACCGATATCTGGAAATACAATGTCCTCAGATCCGACTCCCGAAAACAAAGATTGCGAAAAACTACATTTCCTTAACCAGATCAGAAGGAACACGAAAACTTATTGATAACATTGATTATTAACGAATAATTAGTCATAAAAATATACCCGTTGCACTCATAATTCTGAATTATGACGACTCATCAATATCGCACTATTCTCTATGTTGTCAGATAAATTCAAAACGTATACGAATTGATCCATCAGTACTTTGTACACATCCTCAGCTGGGGTGTCCTAAATTTTTTTTTTTGTTAATCTCTCGCCTGTTGATTGAAAAGTTGACATGCATGCAGAAATACATTTTTCTGGAAGGGAGGCTCCGTAGCTTATTTTTTAGAGGTCGCTTGCGCGAGATTTGTATTTTCATTTCTATTGAAACGTAAAGAATGGATTAAATTTACGGAATAGTATTCATTTTTAAATGATTTCTTTAATAAACCTTACCGTCGGTCATAGTAGGTTGCTAACAATAATTTGAAGATATACGAGCGGTAAAGTCCGCCCAAACGTGAGATTCAGAGCGAATTCTAAACAGTTCTCCATGCGTAAAAATTTCAGAAACCCAAGCATAAGGTGCTGAAAGAATTCATTTGGTATAAAAAAATTTCAAGATGTAATTGACAAATTGATGAAAAAAAATATCGTTCAATAATTTATCCGTCAACCTAACTTTTTTTCAAATTAAAATGAATTTTTAAAAAATTTTGTATAATGTTTAGGAATTATGTTCCTTGAATTTTTCTTACAGCTTAATCCCTTTACTTTCAAGGGCCCCTATAGGGGCGCAAACGTATAGAGAAATACGTTTTTCTGACGGTGAAGCGGTTGAACATAAAAATAAATGCAATTTTCAAACATCACACAAAATTAAGAAATCATATTCATTTGAAAAAAAAGATAGGTCGACGGGTAAATTGTTGAACAATGTTTTTTTTTCATCAATTTTTTATTAAGATTTTGGAATTATTATTATTCAAAATTAATCATGTCAGCACCTTCGTGACGAACAATGAAAAAGCTTTTAAAATCTTTTGCAAGTTGTTAAAAGCCATCGGCAAGAAAATCCGCACGCAGACAAAAAAAACTCTGAAAGCCGTTTCTGAACAGTGATAATACATAAATAAAAAAACAAGAATGACGAATTAAAGAAAAATATTTTGGATGCAAGATATTTTTCTTCAATTCGTAATTCTTGTTTTTCAAATATTTATTATCTCTTTGTATTTTCATATTATCACTAACATTGATAATTGATTGTAATCAACACGTACAATGATTTATTTCCTTCAAAGACTTGATTTAAAAATATTTCGTTTATGTCGGTTCTACCTCTTTTATATTTCCCCTCCTGTTTTTTCACTTTGCCGTACGAGAGCAGTGATTTCCCACATTTTTGCAATGATGCTCAACTTTAACCACGGTTACTACTTGCTTGGATGGTGTTTAACAGCCAGCCATAATCGACGGTGATTATTAATATTTTTTTCAAAAATTAAAATGCAGTACATTTGAATAAATCTAAATCCCGCATGAGCGACCTCTAAAAAATTAGCTACAGAGTTCCCCTTCCAACAAAACGTATTTCTCCATATATTTCAACTTTGCCAACAGCCGAGATTTTTTTTTAGTCACTCTAATGCTCAGCATTATGCTACGGATTAATCCAAAATCCGTTGAAAAAAAATAGCCACAAACGATAAAAAAAACAAAAGATTCTGCACTTTTCCTCATTCCATTCACTCTGTCTTAAGAATTCGGTATTCTAATTTCAAAGAATATCCTATTCCAATAAAGTGCAAACGAGCACACAAAATATGTCTACCATTGAAATATTTACTTCCGGAATAAGAATTCTTTGAAGTCAATAAGCAACGTAAGAAGTAGTGACAACAGGTCCCGATTTTCCAAAATTCATTATCAATTCCATCTGAGCAATATTTCTAGATGGATTTCCAATTCACAACTAATTGCCCAATAAATACAAATTAACAAGTAGTCTTGTATATATATATTAGGTTTGCCCGCAAACTACACATTTATAACTTCGTTTTTTTACGCACCATGAGCGCGTCTATACATATAATTTGGCCGATAATCAGTACCAGTAGGTAAAAGGCTGATGCGGCACCGATCGCGTTGGTTGTTGGAAGCTTGTGGCAGCATAGTGACTGGCGAAGCTCTGGTGAGGATGATGAGAGTGAGTTTGTTGAAGACTCGTAGGCGGTGAGGCAAGACCTACTCTGCTTGCACTGGAGATTGGTAAATTCCAGGGTGGCGATGCTCCTCCGTTTTGGCTGGGTTGTTGATTCTGCGTTGGATGCTGATGTGTTTGATGTTGGGTTTGTTGAGGGTGCTGATGGTGATGATGATGATGAACCGGTGAAACCGATCCAATAGGCAGATCGGCTGAAGCAGTCAAATGGTCAGATGCCGGATTGGAATTTCCAGAATTGGGTCCCATCATCGTGACAAGTGAACTTGGAGTTGGTGGCAATTGATGCGAGGACTGCGCCGTCTGCTGGTAGGTGGAAGCCGATCCTGGCGCTACAGGCGACAGATGATGATGGCTCATGTGACCCGTCGCGCTAGTAGACGTTGGTGCCAGAAGAGGGCTCGGATAGCCACTCACTGCACTAGATAGCCCGTAGCTTGGGGTAGACGCGACAGTGGAGCCTAACCGCGCTGAATCTACGCTTGTCAACTGGTGAGAAACGCTTGTGTGGTGAGACGCATAGAGGTCTGCAAATATAAAGAAGAAATCGCTTATAATCATTTCAAGATCATAACGCCAAAAGCTATAATACAAATTGTTGTCAATGGTTGTAAATGGAAACAACATCTTTCATAATCTATATTGCGAAAAATTTTTCATATAAAAAACGAGGTTCGATTCCATCATGGAAAAAAAGTATGCTAACAAAGTATATTTTTCGAAATATCGAAAAATATATGAATAATGGACGTGGTATTTTTCTTATATACTTGGCAATATCCAATATTGCGTCCAAACGTGCATTTGGCGAATATACGTAAAGTACATTCTTTATACAATCGTCAGTACATCTGGCAAATATACGAAAAATATATTTATTGATGTCTTGTTGAATTTTTTCGCGATTTTCGGTGAAATTTGACAGGTTGGTCAAACGTTTTAGACAAAACTGATGAATTTTTAAAACTTTTCTCTTAAATATTCGATCTAATTCATCATTTTTTCCGTATTTACAAACAAATTTGAAACATCCATTTAACAGTGGAATGAAATTTCACTTATAATCGAAGTTCACGACAGACAATTTGGCAGAAGAATAAAAGAACGACCTTGACTTGAAGAAAATGCCGTTTCAGCGAGAGTCTGTCCGTGTCCGTGGGGATGCGGATGGCTGGGCGGAAGGGTTGCGGATGCACTATGAGGATGAGCCGCAGCGACAGCAGCGGCTACAGCTCCCGTTGTCGGTGGATGAAGAACGTATGACGTCGCAGGATAAGCAACGGAACTGACGTAGGAACCCGAGGATGTAGAGGACATCTGTTTTCGCAGACGGGCTCTTCGGTTACTGAACCACACTTGAATTCTCGCTTCCGTCAGCTTCGTCCTTTGGGCCAATTCCTCACGAGTATAAATGTCGGGATATTGTGTTCGTTCAAACGCTCGCTCCAATTCGTCGAGCTGATTTGCCGTGAAAGTCGTGCGGCTTCGTCGCTGCTTTCGCTTTAGTTGAATACCCGGCTCACTGTTGCACTCAGAACCAGAACTCGTTTTCTCTGTAACAACAACAACAATAAAAATTATTAATGTCTTATTCAATAAATAACTTTGATTCAAACAGGTTTAAAAAAATTGCAAAATAATAAAAACTTTCTAGACGTGTCTATACATTATATTCAATAAATAACTTTGAATCAAACAGCTTTAAAAAAATTGCAAAATAATAAAAACTTTTTAGACGTGTCTATACATTATATTCAATAAATAACTTTGACTCAAACAGGTTTAAAAAAATTGGAAAATAATAAAAACTTTTTAGACGTGTCTATACATTATCTACACAATAACTCATACGGTAAAATGACATGGAAAGAAAGTTCATTCTTAATTTTCAGACAGAATAGTAATTCTTATAAAATTTTAACCGGTGTATACGTTATTATTATATTGTATAATAATCAGTACTCTATCACACTATTTACATACAAAGCTTCAGCTCGACATTTGACGTTATGGAAAGTTACGGCGCAAAAATCGTTTTTTCTGAATCAATTGCTCCCAAAATGAAACACTTTAACTAATGGATGCCAAAAGCAATCTTAAATTATGACGTATAATGGCGAGATCATTTTAAGATTGTATCTAAAAAAACAGCAATACCGAATAACAACTACACTAGGGTAGGAGTACCGTTTGTGGCCATCAACTTGATCCATTTGTGGGCATACCTATTGCATGTAAATGACGGTGCTGGCCCCAAATGGTGTAAACGGCTTCGAACATAATTTATTAAACAATAAGGCATTTTAAGCATTGAATATTCAATGTAAAATTTGTTCTGATTATTGCAGAATAAATTCATTTAGTAATTTCTATAGTTTAAAGTAATGATGAAGTGATCTATATACATTTTTTGTGTGGCTACTAATGGTACAGTGGTCACAAATGGTACATCTACCCTATATCTAGTGAATTTCCGTTACCCGAATAATAAAAAACGTTCTGATTGCTTAGTCGCGTGGTTTGATAGCTCTTGTGTTAGAAGGGCTCGTGCGGGGCACGGGACAGCAAGTTCGGGTGATTTATACATTTCGAGGAGCGAAATAGTACGCTGCAGGCTGGGACTCTGGAGCTCCTTGTGCCGTGGGGGGCGAGGGGGTCTCGCGGTTCCCGTCACAAAAGAAGCCGGCGCGAAATTCGGACCTGCCAGTTACTTCGCACTGGGCCTACGTTCAACTTGTTTGCGCCCGCGGGCTTTGCTTCTGGTATATAAGATCGGCTCGTTCTTGCAGCTGAGCACCTTTGCCAAGGCAACGCTCGAAAATTTTCGATTTTTTTTGCAGCCCGTTGTATTAGTCCTACGCGCTTATCCAAACAATCGTGATTATTCGATTACTACGTGATTGAGTCTTTGGATAAAAAGATAAGCATTGAGTTATTCTATAAGGACCGTTATTGTCCAATCATGAAATTAATGGGTAATTGAATTATTGAAAAGCTGAATAATTGGAAAACGGCATCTTTTAAATGATTGTATCATCGTGTCATTGAAAAATTGTATCTTCAAATGATGAAATTATGAATCATCGCGATATTCAATAATCAATTAATTGAATCACTTAATCAATAGGAATAATTTCAAAATCGTACTGTTAAAACCCCTTTAAGAATCTCAGTCACTGAATAATTGAATAATCGATTGATTGATAAAAATCGTTAGGCTATGAAGAAACAAAGTCTTCGAATCGGTGAGCATCGTTGAAGAATTTAATGACCAAATGAATAATTTCATTGTAGAAATATTGTAACTGTACATTATTGTGTCATTGAATCATGGTATGCATTCCAGAATGAACAGACGAAAGATCAAAATAACCGATGAGTTTTGTCATATTGTTTTTCTGAACATTCGCAGCAGCTATTTGAGCAGATTGTCGTTGACTGCGCAGCAGAAGACATAGCGAGTGTCAGAGTGCGTGCTGCGTGCGCTCCGCGTCTAATCGGCCGACGACGCCTGACGCCCTCGCGTCTTCTAGACACGATACGAATTCGTCACGGGCTCTATTCCCGGCCACACTTCAAGACGTTCCTTCGCTCTTCATCTTCTCATTTTTTATTTTTATTTTAATTTCGCCTCTTTATTTCCTGGTTTTTCTTTTCTAAAATTTTTCAAATTTTTCACCACCCCCTTAATTGACGTTCCGCCATCGGTTTACGCTTTGCACGAATATATTTATCCTCCGCGCGAATTTCCCTTCCGCACGCGCATCGTGCTCAGGATTCGATCGCGGTAATTAAATTCTCGTGTTTACAGCTAACATTTATCCCTCCCTCAGCGAACTATATATGTTCACTCGAAACCCATAATTTTCATCGGTGCTCTTCGCGAGCCACGGGTCTCGGACTCCAGCGCGATATACATCTTCATTTGATGCACCAAAGATCATCGAAGCTTCCCTGTAGGTCTTTCCTTTCACTCGACTCCAATGTAGTTTAACCAGGGTAAAATATTGTGTTAGTTTAAGAGGAGATTATAATAAATAAATACACAATGATTATCGTGACGAATTATTATTTTTTTTCTTCAATTATGTATGGAAAAGAAAAAGGGTAGCGATAATTTCGAATATTATAATACCAATTAATGTTTATTACGAAAAAAAGAAATGACACAATAAGACGAGAAATTAATAATCCATTACCTATCTCCATTGTTTATTCGTTTGTGTATTATGGTGTGTTAAAAATGTATATATATTTTTTTCTCTTTTTTTTAAAGGCGAAACTGTGCATTTTGACCGAAATAGACACCTCCCATGCAGAAAACGCGCATAAATATATATATATATATACATATATTTTTTTTTAATCGACATTTCATGTAATAAAAAGACCTCTATTGAGCACCGCTAAATCATTATTTGCCAGCAAATTCCTTTGGCATACTCGACTGTTTGGTCGACCCTCTAAGTTTAAGCCATGAAGACCAATGAAAAGTGCGATAATTAGTAGTAAGAATCAGAAAAAAAAACCGGTATTTCTCTGGTTATCTAAGAAAAGTAAAAAAAACCAAAGATTATCGCACTTTGGTCTTCAAGGCTTAAACTCGAGAGGTTGACCTAACAATCGAGTGTGCCAAAGGAATTTGCTGACAATTAATGTTTAGACGTGCTTCAATCGAGGTTTTTTCATTATATGAAATTTAAAAAAAATATATATATACATATATTTAGGCGCGTTTTCTGCATGGGAGATGTGTATTGAGGTCAGAGTACATACTTTTATTCATTATGATGTTTTTTTGACGCACACTATTGCATATATATTTTTTTCATCAAAAAAATATTCGTTTTTTAGTAGAACTCGAAGATGTTAATGCCAGAATTCGTTCACGAAAATGATCCATGACATTCAACGCCTTGGGATTTCATTTCGTTTTTTGTTTTGTTTTTTTTTTTTTCATTTTTCATTCCCTCCACACCCTAAGAGATTTCAGCGCCAAGCTGAAGATACCCCGGAGTCTTTCTCGAGCTATCGTTTTACAGGGAAGTCTCTTCTTCTCTCCCAGCTACCTTTCCTTTTCTCCCATGGCCCCCTCTCAGGATGCGCCGGCTTTGATCTTTGCCGGTTAGCCACCTACTAATGATCCGTACAGTGTAACAAGAAAAACATGAGAGATAAAGACGAAGAAGTCCGTCATCTAAACTGTCACAACGAGGGTGAGAAACGTTTTTTTATTCGAAGCTAGTTCGAAATTCCACATGCTGCGATACAACAGGAGCAACAGCAAGTTCATTCAAAACCACGAATACGAAATACCGACATTGCATCTATCGCGAGTAAAACGTTGTTGAATATAAGGAAACGGAGCTTGATCTTGGGCCGAGCGGTGCGAAAATTACAGAGCAGAGGCGCGATATGTGCAATTCAGAGAGAGCTACCACACTTATAATATTCCCTCTATACCGAGGTATACGAATAACCGGCAATTTAGATCGCGAGCAACACATCAGAGTCACGAGAATACCTAAAACGTTTATCGACGCGAGTTTCTGTATCGTACGTTTGGGTGCGGTCAAGTAGATTTTTTTCTCATCGACGAAAAAAACGGGCACAAATACTTGCCGAAAATTCTCATTGACAATTCTCATTCTCGTTCTCATTTCCCATTGATTTATTATACGAAACCATCCATTCTATGAGCCAACAACGTGCCAATATCGGTGATTAGAAAGCACAAATATTTTGAGGAAATATTTGCAGACCAGTATTAGCAAACACCGGAGCGTTTTCCAAAAGCCGATAATAGCGAATATCAGAAACAATAGCCAGTATCGGTCACATATTTCCTTGGCCGAAAGAGCATCAGCAGATTTCGGATTTTTTATGGCCAATACTCAGTCGCCAATGAACTATGAGGTGTGTTTTTTTCCTGATAGATATGAATGGTTTCCCAATGGAACCAATGCTCTTATGGCCAACGAAATGAATGTATTCCCATCAAAAACCTTTTAATAAAATGGTACGCGCATTCATTCCATTGGCAAAAAGAACATTGCCAATGAGAACGTCTCATTCCTCATTGCCAATGCTCATTGGCCAATGTAAGCGTGCGACATGTTTCTTTTTTTCATCAATCGAATAAAATTTAAAAAAAAAGCAATTGTCGTTTACGTTGGCCAAACGAAAATAACTTCGACAAAGGGAGGAAGAGTCGAATAAAGATTGCGAATAACGAATAATCGGTCTTACCGTCAGCCAGTTTGGCGTCATCCTCCGGATCACGACCTCTCACCAAACGCGATATCGCTGAGATGCTCGGCGCCGTTGTACGGTCGCATATTCCTTCCTTGATTAAACGATCGCGTATTTCCCATGAAAATATACCTGGATTTTCCCGCTTGTAGTCCTCGATGCGCGATTCAACCTCCGGTGATGGCACTCTTGGCTTGCTGCCCCCGATGACACCCGGTCTTATGCTTCCGGTCTCTTGATAACGATTTAGGATCTTAGATACGCAACCATGGGACACTCTCAGTTGTCTGCCAATAAAAAAAAAATCATTACGGATTGTTCTTTGTTCATTCTTTATTATAAGATCATTAAATTATTATTCCTTCACAAATTTAATATACATTTTGCTTGTATTTTTTGCTTCCTCGTAGAGGAAGCTTTGTTTTCGTGAACTTTTTTTTCGAGATTTTCATGACAGGATAATTGAAATGGTCTAAAACATTGAGAAAAATGGTTTCTACGAAATGTCTGTATGTGTGTGTGTGTGTGTGTGTGTGTGTGTGTGTGTGTGTGTGTGTGTGTGCAGATTTCCTTGTACGCACGATAACTGTGGTAATTTTCTACGGATTTCCTTCTAATTTGGCACTCGAGTAGGTTATCATATAACAAAGTTTGGGGTTGTATTTGACGCGAATCGGTTGGAAATTTTTTTCTTACAGCATTTTTGAAATTTTTTAAAAATCGTTTTCACGCTATAACTTAGGCAATTGAGAAGGCACCGGGCTTCAATTTTGTATATAAATGGATTATATACAAAAGTGAAACATTATGTGTACCAAATTTCGCAAGAATCTGTCGAACCGTTCTGATTTTGTTACAATTTTTTTTTTTTTAAATATCTACAAGTTCTGAGATATCCGGCTGCAATTACCGATATGATTTCATGATTATTGATTTCCAATTAAGATTTTAGTCTAATGAACTGTTGAAATTGCAGGAAATTTCGATTTTACTGATCAAAAAGAAAAAAAAGCTTTCACGAAAAAAAAAAATCGAAATTTTCCACAGATTTACCTCAAATTTTCTTCACACTCCGACGACCATTTAAAAAGATATTTGGTACAAATTTGTCACCAATCGGTCGAGTGGTTCAAATTTTATGGCATTTCGAATTATTTGAAAAATCTCGTTCGAGTGCTTGCTTATGTAAATTACTAGGTATCGGGTTCCAATTTAGTTTACATATGGACTATCATTAACCAATTTTTGAGCAACAATTTTACACAAATCGGTCGAGCGGTAAAAATTTCACGTCACTTTGAATTTTTATAAAAATGTCTTCGAATATAAACAAGCCTGCAAAGTAGAACCTTGCAAATCGCCTTCATTATTTTTCGCTTTCTACAAAGCATCCTCTATGAGGGATCCAAAATTGATCAACATACTTCCTCATAGAGGTAGCTTTGTAGAAAGCGAAAAATAATGAGAAAGCTATTTGCAAGGTTCTACTTTGCAGGCTTTTTACAAATAGATCTAGCCGGCGACGGCGTGTTTTTTATTGTAAAGAGATGATTTTCTTTGATATTTGAAATAACGCTTACCTCGATATCACGCATGGCCTGATACCAGCCCCTGCCATTTCTACGATTTTCCGCCGAACGACATTCGGCAGTGGCCTGCCATTTATGAAATGACCACCCAATTGATTGACTCGTCCCTGTATCTGGTTGAATTCTGTAAAAAAATAAGTATAAAACAACGATGAATTATAGTGTCACCCGTAAACGTATTGATATATGAATGCATGTGTGTATCGGAGGGCTTCGTCGGTTGTGTTTCTCTCGCGCTTTGTGGAGCAAATTATATTTTCACTAGCTGCACTGGTTTATCGTTGTTCGGTCGATCGCTCGATCGCATGCCAAGACTTTGGCCTGGCTTGGCGCTGCTTATGAGAAGTCGTATTCTATAGACTGCAGCACCGGCTGCTTCAGTATGTGCACTGCATTGAGCGTCGAACGCGAACAAGTGCACCGCAGCGATAAATTCTCCAGCGTGAGGCAACGGTGATCAAAGCTTTTTAACGACACACAACAATGATAGCGTATAATTTGCTTGGCTTTTCTCATTTCAAATCACACATTGGACCGACGGTTATGACGAACGCTGCCTCTCATACTTCGCGTCACTTTTCTTCAGCCACTATCTCGTGGGTCTTTACTTGAAATTACCGAACTATTCCAGCTGTATGCCGAACATTTGCTCTATTAGATTCGATTTTTATGAGACAACATTACGAATGTAATTCCACACATCAAAAATCTATTGGGTGAGAGTCAAAGTAGCGAATGAGCAAAATAGCGAATAACTGGTGTAAGGAATTTCATAATGATGCCTATTCTAGATTCAGGTGCTGATCATTTTGAAATTCGCTATTTTAGCCTTTCGGTATTTTGATCATTTGTTATTTTGACCCCTACTAGATCTATTAAAAATTTTGATAACTACTTTTTATTACACAGTTTTTTTTCCTGGTATTTTAGATTTTCATTTCCTTAGAATTTAACAATATGCCAATTTGCAATTCTTGAAGTTCCTCTTTTTTTAGTTTCGACGTTTGACCGAAGGACAATGAAAAGAATTGCTTCGATTAAGTTTGCAGAAATTGTTACGGAAGAAAAAGTTAACTTACTTAAATGGTACAGATTTTTGATTATGTTATATCGACATGATTTTCTAACATTTTTTTTTATTGTTGCAATGAAGAGCACCTGCAGCAGGGAAGTGATTGAATTGTCGTGAAGAATGCAGGTGAGAAGATTTTAGAATTTTTGGAGCCCGCGAGTCCTCGATTCACCGAAGCTCAAAGCGCTCGTGCGCTCCGAGCACTTGGTACCCATAGAGATTATTTTTGAATTATGAGGGAGCAATAAAGTGACAAACTTCTCGGGCCAAGTCAATATAATTTCGTGACCATTCTGACCGTCACTGGACCATCGGTTCGAGGTGCGTCCAACGGTGGACTGCCTTGACCAGCTCGTAAGTCCTCCACGACCATTGAACATTTTACGCCTGTCAAACGACAATGGAAACTCAAAATCGACAATTTAACGCTACATTTTCTAATTTCATGACTCTATGTACAGCGTTGGCAAATTAAGCAACCCTTAAAAACGATATAAATTCGAAATCGTTGATTCAGGTAATGTTATGCAATAATCAAGAATTTTTCGTTTGGTCTTTAAAAATAACACTTGTCTTTCGATATTCAATAATAATATGTATTTCTTAAATGTCAATGAAATTTTTCAATTTCCTAGATACCTAATCCATTGAAACCAGTTACTCAGTTAAGTAACGCTCAAGACTCAAAATAATTGAAAATATTTTTTTTAGTATTCACATCTTTGTAGTTTTTACTAATATCTAGTCATAATTCTTTTCGGAAAAAAATCACTTTAAACAATACATTTTATTTAAAAAAAATTACTTACGAAAAACAAAAAAGTTAAAAGCTGTTCAACAAAATCCGTAACGACCTTGAAGACGCAAAGAAAAACGAGATGATAAAAAAAGCTCAAGCTATGATTTACGAACCTCGTTAATATAAATGTTCCGGTAACTTTTCTGGGACTGAGCGTCCAGGTAAGGTCGTATATTAGCGAGAGAAAAGGTAGCGACCGTCTTCAGAAATGTTCGGCATCACTCCTCATTGTCATTTATTATATTTCAATTTCTTTGCTATCAATTTTGCATTGAATGTAATTCTACATTTATTTGAAGATGATAATTTTTATTTAAATTGCGTGTATTCGAATAACATTAAGCTTAAAATCAAGTCGATTACATATTTTGCTTGTAACCATTAATAAAATTAAATTGAAAAATTGTGAGACCCAACTTGTTACACATGAGGGTAACACTTAATGTATCTATGTAATTGAACCTTCGAATAAAAAACAATTGAGTGAAACGAAAAAAAAAATTAAAATAAGTGGGTGGGGGTCAAAATAACGAATGACCAAAAAATTCGCCATTTTTATCATTCGCTATTTTGAATGTATTTGAATAAGTTGGAGGTAAAAATAGCGAATAATCAAAAGAGCGAATGGCTAAAATATCGAATTTCATAATGATGACCATTCTGGATTCAGACGTTTCTAATTTCGCAATTCGCTATTTTAACCATTCACTATTTTGGTCATTCGTTTTTTTGACCCCCGCCCACATAATCGTTAATTTAATTAATTTAAGACCAATATATTCCAAATCATATAGATTTTGAAAAAACATATTAATAGCAACAACAACGACAACTGTAAGGGTACCTTGAAAAGTGTATCCAGGGAAGCATGGTCTCATCATGTTGTAGTTAGTGTTGATCGTCATCTCACGATATCCCCAGGCACTCCTTAATTCACTGCACCGTCACAAATTGCAAGTACGATGAATGTTTTTCTACCGATAAACTCCAACAATAATGAAGTAATCACTTACTATTAAAAAAGAGTCAAGTTGGGTGTAATCCGATGGAATATTTCACTGCCGATTTTTGGCCTGTTTGTAGTTTTTTCGGTGCACATACACAGACACACACACACACACACAGACATACGCGTGTCTCTGATCCCACTGACAGTAGCTGATGGTAAACTGTGATCAGTCTGTTTTTCTGTGGATTGACTGATCACGAAGGCGACGTCAAAATAGTAAGCGAGTGAGAGCGAACTCTACAGTAGATGTTTGCGGATCGACCTGCTGATCCTGACTAGTATTGCAGGGGTGACGATGTTTCCTAGCTGAGCTTTTCGTCTCAAAGCAAATGTTCTTCGCGAGCAGCTCGAAGTAGGAGATAAACAAGTCACGCCTCCGTCTGCAGGCACTAACTAGCAATGACTCGAGCACCTTTCAGTATCTCTTTCTATTTCTCATTGAGTAGCCTCGGCCGCTTATGCCACTGACGTACCCGCCGTCTTTGTCAGTTTTGGTGGGGTATCAAGCTGGTAGCAGCGCTCCTGGTTAGTCGGCTTACCTGCTGATGTCTTGCAATGGTGGGGATACTGGATTCGTTCAACTTTTTTCTGCTCACCACTGAGAGCCAATAAGCTGAAGGCGCCGGTAAAACCGACAGGCCAACAGTTGACTCCGCCTCTCGATGTGATTTCTTCTGGTAGCCCAGCCACTATTTCGACTGGGATATAGCATACATCGAGAGAAAAAGTTTCCTTGATTCAAATAAATAAGTGGACTGAATTTGTTCCTTTGATTTCAAAGAAATATTTACTTGATTTCAATGAAATATTCTCTTTGAATTCCAAAGAGAACATTTAATTGCCTTTAAAGAAATATTGGATTGAGGAGCGTAATCGAAGAGACGTTTTCATTAATTCAAGGAAACGGTGTCTTTGATTTAAAGAAACGATTTTCTTGACGGCATCAGATCCGCCACTGATTGCCGCGAGCGCGTCTGTCGCGCCGCCTTAGTCGTCGGCACTGGTTGGATCGGTGCATTTTAATGTTTCTCGCGGAAGCCGGTCTCACACCCAGAAAAAAGATTGAGTAATATTAACTAAAATTGTCTATAAACATTTGTTCATTTCGGTCAAGGAAAATTTGCTTTCCTTGGAACAAATATGTATTTCATTCAATTTTGCAGTTTATTTATTTCGAACATATTTATTTATTTAAAGCAGTTTTTACCGTGCAGTGGACACTAAATAGATATTATATTGGTTCGTACTAAATACTTTCTTCATCCGAAAATAATATCTAGTTAAAACGACTGGATACATGTATTCGATCTTTTTTATTTAAAATCAATTAGAACTTTTTTTAAATCCATTACGTAATTATTTTCTTTAATCATTAGGAATGACTTCTCTGTAATTGATTTAGTTATTTACATCGACGTTTCGTTGATGATCTAGTAATGAAACACCAAACTTAACTCTAATACGTATTTATGTTCATCCATAGAAAACATTTTGGTTCAATCGACTTGTCATGTTTATGTAAAAAATATATATTGTTTAATTCAACTTTTATGTAAGTCTCAAATTTTCATAATGGAAGACTATATAATGTGAAAAATTCTCGAAATACGCATTCCCTGCTTTCTGTTCGTTAGTAACGGATTCATAATCGATTTTATTTTTTATTTTTGAAAAAATTCCACTTAATTGGTATTGACCTTAGTTAAAATAGATTTTAAAAAATACATACAACGTATTAGAAGCACATTAACAAACGTAACAACGAACACAAACAAACATTGAAAGAAGCGAATGTACTCGATCCATTTGGAATGAATTTACAAATTCATGTATTTTGTAAACAGAAAGAATAAATTATTCGACGTAAATATATTTTTCTTCGACACGAAGAAATGTATATTTCATTAAAACATTTTTATTTCTACGAAGTAATAAAAATATATTCCAATCAAATACATGTTTCTTAGGTTTGAATATATTTATTAGTCGCCAGATGTATTACTTACAAATAAAAAAAATTATTCTAGTTGAATACAAGTCTATTAGGTCACCATTCAAATAAGAAAATTTATTTCCGATGCATAGGTTCTAGTCCAGTTAACTAGATATTTTCTTTGGGTGTATTTTTTCCTTGATTTCAAAGGAATGTTTCTGAGGTTGGGATTTCAAAGAGGTTTCTTTGAATCAAGGAAACTTTTTCTCTCGGTGTACGAAGATAGGATATTTGATTATAGAATCGGCGTTATAAAATTTCCGGAAGCTTAGTCGTAAAACGATTATTTTTTAGAATTAAAGTCGCGTTTAAAATTTCATGGTAATCTTTCATCAATGCCGGAGAAACACATTGAATGGATTGCAGAATTGTTGCAGTGCAGTATCATAACATATTATTCATAATTTCTTTCAATATGACATAAGATTTCTTTCGAGGTATAAGACATATCGGGTTTTATAACTGGATGATTTTTTTGTATTTTTTTTTTTTCTATAGAAATTATATATATAGTTATGTAAGAAGATGTTTAACACTTGAATCAGTTAAACGAACATTTGACCAAATTGTTTAAATTCATTGTCGATATAAGAAATCTAGGTGGTCGAGATTTCGTGTTTTTATATTTTATGAGTTGATGCATTTTTTATATACTATTAATATACAAAAAAATATATTTTACGTATATTAGCCAGATACATGCATGGATATCCAAATAAATATATTTTTGTATATTTGCCAGACGTATTAACGATTGTATAAAAAATTTACTTTACGTACACTCGCACCGAAAAAAATAGATTTTTAATATCCGATATACTAAATAATATATACTATCGGGTAGTATTTAGATAGTACCGTGTATTATGTGCATTGTAAGGGTAATTATACGGAATGTACTTGGTACAATCAGATATTAACCATTACTATTATTATACTAATTGTTGCACTCCAGAGAGCAACGAAGCATCCAATATACTATCCGATAGTATATTTTTACTATCGGGTAGTATCAATTTCTTTCGGTGCGCTAAATGTACGTTTGGACGAAATATTAGATATTGCCAAGTATATAAAAAGTATATAAGAAAAATACCACGTACATTATTTATATCTTTTCGGTATGTCGAAAAATATACTTTGTTAGCATACTTTGCTAGCTATATCATTTTTAATTTATCTTGCAATCTAAACATTTCCGTGTAAATAATGTTAATGGAATTTAACACCACCGATACTACTCATAAAAAATTATACAACTCGAAATAGAACATCCAGATTAATAAGTGATAGTAATATTTTTTTAAAGTGAAGTTATTTCAGTGATAAGTTGTCTTACCATAATTTCTTTTGTTGAAATTGATTTTCGATCTCGAAATCGAAGTTGTTCTGATATGGAAGCAAACTCTGTATGTTGCATTCTCACTCTAATGATCTCAATAATCTCCTCAACTGACAATTTTCCCTTAGGAAAGTCCTTAGGAAGTGTCGAATTGCAGGCGGTCGTAGGACCGATGCACTGATGTCCTCCATCAATGTTTATTATCGTTTTGTTTGTTATGCTTATCGTAAATTCTGATGCCTACCGTAAGGTAAAGAGGAGAAAAAAAGGAGGTTCGAGGCCGAAGAGAGGATTCAGGGAAAGCAGAAGGTGAGGGCAAAACAGAGGCCCTGAAAGATTCATGGTGAATTAGAAACGCAATTCTGGTATTTATACACTATGCACCCAGGAGTCGAGATGGTGTAGTTGAACATTTGAAGAAGTACATGCGGAGAACAGATCCCTCAAGTTGGCTTCTGCT
Source organism: Tromatobia lineatoria (assembly GCA_949699805.1). Lineage (NCBI taxonomy): Eukaryota > Metazoa > Arthropoda > Insecta > Hymenoptera > Ichneumonidae > Tromatobia > Tromatobia lineatoria. The sequence continues at coordinate 12,220,813 of OX453043.1, forward strand.
TGCTCGGAGAGGTCCAGAATGAGGTATAGAGGATACCGCGGCGAAGGATGGACCCCCGACGGCTAGCTAACGTGGCGTTACTTCTCTTGGGCACCGTTTCTGACGCCGCCGTTGTCGCTCCGGCTTCTGACGCTTCTCTTTCATTTTGCTTGTACTCGCAGCGCTCACCTTGGATAGGCACTGCTGTGCCGAATATCCGACAAACAAACTCTCTAATGTCTTCATGCTACTCGTCAGCAGGGGCAAAAGTCCAGAAGCTGATGCTTAAGGCACATCCTATGGTGGCTTCGTGGCCTTGGCCATTTTTGCAAAATTTGTAATCATCCAATCAATTATATTCTTTTTGCTGCCTCATAGAGGAAGCTATGTTTTCGTGAAAATTTTTTTTTTCGAGATTTTCATGTTAACATACTCAGAATCACCTAAAACGTCGAGAAAAGTGGTCTGGAAAATATGTCGTATGTATGTATGAAAATTCAATTGTCCATAACTCACGAATGGCACAATGGATCGAGCTCAAATTTGGCACGCAATTAGAGTATTGACTCCTCTGTAATTGACGTGATTTTTAATTGAATGTATTAATGTATACAGATTTTAGAGAATTTTTGATTTTTCAAAAAAATGTGATCGCTCTAACTTTCGTAAAAGTTCGCCAATTTAGCTAAATTGTTCTTTATAAATAATTGAATAATATTTGGTATTGAATTTCAGCGAAATCGGTAAAGCGTATCCAATTTGATAGAATTTTGAATTTTTCGAAAAAAAAAAAATTTTTCTCTAAATTACGTCGAATCTCAACAAATGAACCGAAATTTTCTACAGTCGAAAAATACCATACAGCCCTGCTACGTACGAAATTTGGTAATGATCGATAAGTTCATCGGATTTTATGGCATTTTTAATTTTTTAATAAATGTACATTTTCGCTCATAACTTCCGCAAAAGTTAAGACAGTGAGATAAAAATGTGTACTCAATGTAAATGCGATGTGAGGGTACTTTAACGGTGTTTCATGGCAGCACACAATATGGATAATTAAAGAGAAAAAAAAGATGCAAAGTTGAACTTCGCACATTGCTTCTTCACATAAAAGAGATTTCAATATCACAGGGATATGTCCTAAAAAAATGATGCAAAGTTGAACTTTGCACATTGCTTTCTCATATAAAATTTGAAGACAGCTGTAAAGAGGATATTTCGAAATTTGTATTTTTAACAAAGCTTCCTCTATGAGGAAGCCAAAATGAAAAATAATAAATGGCTTCCTCACAGAGGTAGATTTGTTAAAAATAAAAATTCTACAATATCCTCTTTACAGCTGTCTTTAAATTTTGTATGAGGAAGCAATGTGCAAATTTCAACTTTGCATCATTTTCTTAAACTGTTGATGGCACTCTAACATTCGTAAAAATCGCCAAAGAATCCTATATGAAAATCACGAGGGCGGGAAAAACTTGTTGGAGCTTACCGTTACGCCGTAAATAATCCACCTCTTCCAATCTAATGGTGCACTGAGAAGAAGAAAAGTCATTCTTGAAGGGGTGTTTCGCTGACTCCTGGCCGCAGCTTGCTTCACTCGGTGCATAGCTATCCACATGGACAAAACAAACGTCATAAATATTATTAGGATGCGGTTAGATCCGGCTGGGAATATCGTAAATCACTGCATTTGCATTTCTGCGTTAGTACGATGGTCTTTTCCATCGGTTACTTGCTATGCGAATCTTAGAAATTGTGGTTCTCGACGCTCAGTGCACGCAGCATGCGGTGAACTCGTGGTCGTTTCTTACTATTCATTCTCTAATTCTAACTTCTAACTTCTTCTCCACTTCTTTCCCGTATCTTTATTGTACTTCAAGTCATTAACCGCACTAAAATATGTAGTACACTCAGAAAAATCGTAATAATACAGTCTACTGTAAAGTGACAACTGTTTATTTCCAGTCTATTCAACTATTACCATAGTTACGGTAACTGTGAAAATAGATATGGTATCTATTTTGTAGTTACTTGATAGTTATGGTAACTATAAAAAAAGCCTGGAATTTCTTCAGTTGATTTTCACTTTTAATCCTCCCTCACGAGGGAGGGTTAAAAGTTTTCCATAAAAAATTCATAAATCTTTCCAGTCGTGGACAATACATTTTGTGAGTCTAATTCGTGTTCACAAAAATCTCAGTTTAAATTGAAAAAACTCATTGAATATCCCCCAATTTGTATAAAATCACAAGCCCTCTACCGTTAAATTTTCGTATAAATTATCTCGTTTAGATATAATTTTTTTTCCATTTCATTTTACTCAACAATACTTTGGAATTTATTTATTATTTTGTTTCTGTCGTTTTTGCCTTCCACAGAGAAGAAGCTTTGTTTTTGGGACATTTTTGTTGTTTAAACTTTCATATAAATATGTTTAATGCTATAGAGCAAAAAAAATGTGCAAAAAATGTTATTCAAATGGGATAATTGATACGAAAATTTAAAGTTGGGGTGAATGATTTTATCCATTTAGTAGTATATTCAAGTAGTAAGTTATGTTAATTTTAGATTTTTCCAACGTAAATTGATCCCACAATGAAATGTTCACAGCGGGCACCGGAAAATTCTATGTATTTCGAATGAGAAATTCTAACCCGCTTGAGGATTAGTTACGGGTGGAATGAAAATATTAAGAAAATTACGGATTGTTTATTTATTTATTTGGAACCGATTTAGGGAGGACTGGAGGAAATTTGGCGAGATGCTGTACGACAGGTCTAATCCACATACGAGGCATTTCAGGGTAATTCAGCCTTTCAATTTTTCAAGTTTCTGCAATCACTCCAAAAATAAGTAAGTTTGAAGGACTAACACAATTTTAAAAAATCAGAAGTTTCCAAGCCCTTTTAAGCTTTTGTTTAAAGAAAAAAATTATAATTTTCACTGTCCTTTCTTTCAATAATATTTCTGCAAGGAGTGATCCTAGAAATTTTTTTTCTTTCATTCAGTATTGTGTTTCTTAATTATTTTTTCGGAAAAATGAAAAAAAAACTTTACTAAGAGCGTTGGAATACTTTGTTTTAAAATTATTTAATAATATCTTGTGCATGAACACAACGGAACCCAGTCAATATTCTTCCGTTCTATTTATTTTTTTTTAAATTTTGTCCTTTCAACTTTTTGAAAAAATCGTATATTGAGTAAAATTTTCCACCGCGTCCTTTGACTGAAAATTAGTTCGTGACTTGACGAACGTAAAAAAAAGAATGCGAAGTAGAACCTTGCAAATTGCTTCCTCATTATTTTTCAAAATTGATCAACATACTTCTTTTATTATCAACTTTTTTTATTTATTTCGTTCGTCAAGTTAAGAACGCATTTTCAGCCAAAGGCCATGGTAGCAAAGTTAATTCTTCTCAATATATGATTTTAGGGAATTTTGATTCAGAAAAAATCATATGTTGAAACGAATAGAATCAACCATTTATCCCGTTAGTACTTCAAAATTAGTCATTTTCGGAGTGATTGCAGAAATCCTAAAATTTGGGTGGCTGGAGTGCCGTGGAATGGCTCATCTACGACGTCATTATAATGAGAATACGTTTTAAAATTTGTCGCAGAAAGCTTGCAGTATTTGAAAATCAATTGTGATGAAAAGATTGCTGCCGGTAAAGAAGCTTTCAGTTCAGGTATCAACAAAACGACCTCCAGTCGCGGTGTTACGCCTACATGTATATCCCGACAATTCAACACCCAAAAGGGCGACAAGTATACACTCTATGTTGACAGACTTCGCAGCGTCCATGACAGCGGGATACGGTTCAACTGCGTTGAGTATCGAGAAGATACTGACGTTTCGCTTCTAAATGTTTTCCCGTGGAGATGCTGTCAGCATCAGTATCTCGTCATAGTCGTTCGTTTCGCTTCCGCTCGACATCTCTTTTATTTCTTTTGCACGCCTAACGAAGGAAGAGACGAAGAAGAAAAAAAGTGAGGATGAAGGACGGAAGTCATTGGGTTGCGTTTCAGCCCGAATTTTGGCCACTTTTGGAGCCTCTCTCTCTCTCTCTCTCTCTCTCTCTCTCTCTCTCTCTGTCTATCTCGTTCTTCTCCACGCCTGGACATCCTCGTGGCTTGGCAGAAGACCGAAAAATTAGTCGCTTTGCTGACGCTTCTTGCTTCTTTCGCCAGGTACAGAGAGAGAAAGAGAGAGAGAGAGAAGTTGAACTCGGTACGAATAGAGCACGTTGTCTTCTAGGATTCTGAACGCGCGGGGGACAAAGTGCCCTAAAATGGAGGTACCCTCCGCTGGATGTCCTCCCTTCCCCTCTCCCTCGCTCTTCTTCTTCTTCATCTTCGTTTGGCTAGTTCTTTTCCTCTTCGTGTCCTGCCTTCGCATCGTAAATCTACTTGTGCTTTGTTCGTTTACGCGAAAGGACGAAGAAGTGCATGATGGCTATACGAGGCTGGCTGTAAACTCATCATTCCTGATATATGACGTATTTCTGTCTCTACTTCGAATATTTTTACTTCCTCATAGAGGAACTTGTGTTGTCATGGAAAAAAAAAATTCAACATTCTTGGTTCCTTATGAAGGAAGTTATGCTACCATAGAGTTTCTTTTTGCTCGAGATTTTCATTTCAATGAACTCAGAAGTGTCTAAAAAATCTAAAAGAGTGGTCTAATAAAATGGCCTGGACGTGTTCGGTACGTGCGTGCGTGCGTAAAAGAAACTCGGTCGTTTTTCGGTAACCGATGTATCTAAACGACTGTAAAAACTGTTCATGATATTTATATGCAATCATTTTTCAATAAACGGTTGTTTTTACAGCCATTAGGAGCGATTGAAGATTTTCTTTTTGCCATACGGAAAAAACGACTTCGTTAAGCTAACTAAAAAAATAGTTAAACCCAACCAAGTGACTTAGTGCTCTAAGAGACAGACGATTATTTGGGTAAATCAACTATTTTTAGGTGGTTGGCTCTGATGGTTGCTTGAACTTAATTGTTAGTTGGGCGAACTACTATTTTGGCCCCAACTATCTTACTTAGTTGGATCGGGAATTAAATTCGTTGTGTCAAAAACCAGCTAGGTAGCCCGCATGGAAAAAAGTATGCTAACAAAGTATATTTTTCGACATATCGAAAAATATATAATAATGTACGTCGTATTTTGTTTAATATACTTTTTATATACTTGGCAATATCCAATATTTCGTCCAAACGTACATTTGGCGAATATACGTAAAGTACATTTTCTATACGATCGTTAGTACATCTGGCGAATATACGTAAAATATATTTATTTGGATATCCATACATGCGTATCTGGCGTATACACGTAAAGTATATTTTCTTGTATGTTAGTAGTATATAGAAAATGCATCAACTCATAAAATATAAAAACACGAAATCTCGACCACCTAGATTTCTTATGTCCACAAAGAATCTAAACAATTTGGCCAAATGTTCTTCTAACTGATTCAAGTGTTAAACATCTTCTTACATAAATATATATATAATTTCTATAGAAAAAAATGTACATTCACATATATTTACGAATACATAAAATATCGATTGAGAATTATATGAAGAATATAAAGAAAGACGATGTTGCTGGAATTGAAAATAAAAAGAGAGAACTTATAGATAGAATATAACAAGCTACTGGCTTATATTGCACAGACTATTTGATGTGCGAATTGAGAGAATCCAAAGCGACCACCAAAAAACCTTCCGAGTAAATTTGCTACTTGTTTACTTAAAAAAACGTGAAAACATTTTGAAAATATAAAAAAATGAATCTTTAGGAAGCCTGCGTCAAGTAAACCGAGATTTCCGATCCATTATCTAAGGAGAAATCATTACTTGGATAATGTATAGTTATGGTTATTAAGTTCATCTAGAAAAATGTAGGGTCACTGTCTCAAGTTTTACGAAAACTCATACGAAAAAGTAGAAGCTTGCTAGTGACGTGGATGGTGATCTCAGGCCTCACTTGAATTTGACAGTGCGTTAAATTCTTGATTTAATATTACATTCGAATTGCGAGACCTAAAATTCTTATTCACTTCTCGTACTTATCATAGATTAGCATTGCAAAAACGACAATGTTTGAAGTAATTTTTGATATTCCAACTCGTTCTCGCTTGTTAGATCGAAACTGCGTCACTCAAGACAACGAATCAACATCACCTCATACGATCGACTTGCTATTTTATAACAAACGACATGCGCAAGCGACATTGTTTTCTCATCGTTTATTATATTCATCATCAGTATTTTTCCTAAATATCTTAAAAAGTGCGGATAACAAACAATAAACGTAGTGATATAATAAGTATAATGAAAAATTGAAGTTTTGAGAAATTGCAACCGTCGAAAAATAGTAACGTAAGATTTGAATTCCTAGATAATCTGAACTCCTACTACAAATATAGCTTATGCATCTAGAATCACTGAATATGATTCGGGTTATGTGCAAAATCTGATGAAACTACATGATATCTGAAGAGCTTTTTTAATTTTGGCCAAATTCAATCACAAATAACATTAGCGGATGAATGCGGTTGTCTAGTGATTAGAATACTGCCTCTAAAAATATATATATTTCTGAGGAGGCCCGGAACAGGGCGAAAGGTAAAAAACAAGATCACAAAAATAATTTTAAGCTGTCATTCGCCGAAGCCCCTTCATATCATGTACTGGCTCTAGATCAAAGCATCGGTAGGTCGTGGGTTCGATTCACGGTAGCGTCGAAAATCTTCGTTGAGAAATAAAAATATGGAAGCGATGATGCTCCATATGTATACGTAAGACACACTCAGGTAACTGTGGTGGTCACATGTATACGGCTGTAGTCCGTGCTTGCATTCTCGCTTGAATGCTCGCTACTACACTAGTGTGCACTTGGTAAACTCGATCAATGGAACGGTTCTTAATTTATAGGTGATTGCAACATTCAATATAGCATTAAATGCAACATCTTTGAATTTTTTTGGGGCACCCGATATTACGTAATAAATAAAATTGAAATAAAATATGCCTGGGGAATCCGAAAACAGCGCATTTTCAGAGGTCGCTACCAGCTATCAGAAAATTGAAAGGGTCAAATGCCCAATTAAAATGCAGACTTCAAAATTTCTCCGGACGCATCTCGCACTTTAAGGATGTATGATAGGTTTGGTGCCCCCAAAAGTGAGTTTCAGAGATAATTTCGATCACTTCCCGATGGGCTAGAAATCGGAAAAAAATAATGCATATAAAACGTGCTGGAAAGATTGATTTCGCATAATAATAATCCCAAAATGTTATTAACAAATTGGTGAAAAAAACAATTGTTCAACAAATATACAGTCAACCTCACTTTTTTTCATGCAAATGATATGTACATTTTTTTGAATGCGTATGAATTTTTTCAGATTTTTTTCTTTATTTTGATTTTGATTTCTTATTTATTTTGGAAAATGCGCAGAGTGTAACAAATTTTGGATATGCGTTTTGCTAAAAAATATTGAGTGTAGTAGATGGTTTTATGCCGAAAACATATACAAAATTCGTTATTTCGAGCACATTTTTGGAAACAAAAAAGATCAAAAACAAAATAAAGAAAAAAATCCAAAAAAATCCATACGCATTAAAATAAATAAAAATATCATTTTCATAAAAAAAAAGTTAGTTTGACTGATTGTTTGTTGAAAAATTGTTATTTTCAGAAATTTGTTAATAACATTTTGTCATTATTACTATGCAAAATGTATCTTTTCAGCCACTTGACAGCCGAAACATACGCCATCCGGCGCCTGCACTTTTGCATCGCATCAATCACCTAACCCTTGCTTAGGACCCTAATATCGATAGATAATACCTAAAAACTTACCAACGATTCGACATAGTTTTGATAAATCCCTTAAAACCCAAGAATTAAATTCATTTCTTCTTTTTCCAAGAAATTTTATTTGTAGAGCGCCTCGTATTCCCTAGTAGTTGGATAAAGGGTAAAGCAACGGTTTTTCTTTACAAAACGCTTGTTAAAAAAAAACTTAGGCTTTCTCATTTCTGTAAAGACGAAGCTGAATTTTTTTCACCGAAAAAAAAATCGGTCGAGAAGTTGAGCGAGTTGAAAGGGGTGTCCGACGAGTCGTTTTTTTTTGTCGCACTGCAGTCCTTTTAAGAAGTGCACGGGTCGAGCGTGAGCCATACTCAGTGTCGTATGGGCTGTGCACGAGTGCTGCTTTTCGACTTCGTAAAACTGTATTACGCCCGGTCGAACAATGTGGATTATGGTCGATGATGACGAATATTTATGAGTTTACGATTTGATGACTTTACGACAGAGGCTAAAAATTTTATTGCGGGGTTACCACGCGAAGGCGAGTCGTGTCCTCTTTAGCCTCGTTCCCTTTTCAGGGTCCCGGTGTCGTATGTCCTCCGCGTCTCCTGAGAATTTCTGTGAATACCGTCGAAAAGTGAGCGAAAAAGCCTGGTGGACGAGATAAATAAGAATCATCGTCAACCGATCGCGATCACTCGAGCGAATCGACGCTGCTACCTACAACGAGAGAACCAGCCTGGCGAGAAGGAATATACGAAGATAAAAAAACGGCTAACTCGCTAATCGGTGGTTCTAGTTGACGACTAAGTGTACGCGACAAACGATCCTCCGGTGCTCGACGTAGTGTATTATAAGAGAGCGCCTCCCGCGACGTACAACCGCCACGGAAATTACACGCTCTCGAAAGCACGATCGCTTCTATCGAGCCCGTGAGAAAGATATCTTGATCTTGATGGTTGAGTCTTCAGATCTTTTAATTTAACACCAGAATCTACGATTTAGTAAAGAAGATATTTAAGGGTCAAATTTCTGATATCGATTCATAAATATCTCAATTGTTTGATTGATCGTAGCAGGGTTTCATCGTAGGCACAAACACTACTCCTGATAAAAATTCCACAGTTGCAATTGCTTTTGCTAAGTTTTTACGAGCAATTAACGAATTATCGCATAAAACAATAATTTTTTAAGATCACTGTGAAAATTCACTAGTGAATACAGGTCGAGCCCACTCTAATAACTTATTGCGATTTCAGTAAATTTAATCTGTTCTGAACATCTTAAGTTCCAATACTTAAGGTTAAATAATATATTCAAAGGAGCGTGCCATTTTATGTACGAATGTCGTAAGGGGCCAGTTGCAACAGGCTCAAGGGTCGATTGTAACACGCTCATGGCATTACACTGTAAAAAATTGCCGGTGTAAAATGCAATGGTTTAGGTGGTGAAAAAAATCGGTATTAGAAATGTTTGAATAAACATCATTTTGTTGTTAAGGGTACATCGGCCTTGTGGTATATGGGTAATGCGATGTACGCTGATACAAAAAAACACCAAATGCTGTGATGTACCATGTTGACCCTCAATCGTAACGTTTTCTGTAGAAGCCAAACCAGTTTGGTGACAGTATTTGATGGCAGTGTATACCTGCGAAGTCTTACATTTAGCTACCATCCAGTGTTTCGATTATGCTATTAATGGTGTCAAAATCACCCCGAAGGTACTCTCGCATGATCTTTTACAGGACCACACATTGGTGTTGAAATTAAAGATTTATGATACGTACAGTCTCGCCAAAAGTGAGTTTCAGACAAGTTCGATCACTTCCCGATACGATAACAATCGGAAAAAAATAATGCATATAAAACATGCTGAAAAAATTGATTTCGCATGATAATAAATAATCTCAAAATGTTATTAACAAATTGGTGAAAAAAACAATTGTTCAACAAACAATCAGTCAACCTAACTTTTTTCCTAATGAAAGTGATATGTTAATTTATTTGAATGTATACGAAATGTTTCAAATTTTTTTTTCTATATTTTGATTCTGATTATTTTTCACGGTCACGGAATTTTCCGCTTTCCATAATTGAAAACCGGGGCACGAACGAAGGTCGAAGTACTTTTTGGAACATCCGTTACTGTGTATACTCGTATGTCACAGTGTCATTGTTTCATTCAATGATGCCTCAATATTGATATGCTTGTAATTAAAAAATCAGAGTTCGATCAGCGATATTCTCATCCGGATTACCAGAGAATGTTACATTACTCGGGTTATAAGCACGAAATTTACATACGTCATTCAAGAAAAACAAAAAAACAGATAAGATCCTAGTATTTAGTGACAGTGAATCACGAAATTTTGCAAAATTTTCAGTATTGTAACTTAAATTATGCACTACAGATGGACAAGAATTGTATGCTACAGGTTGTGATTGAAAATTACCTGCTCAGCACTGTTCAGTACAGGTCTAAAGTTATTAGAAAGTTCAATACTTTGTTACATAAAATAGCAATCAAAAATATGCCGACTAAAATGTCCTACACTACACTGTCAGTGTAGACTTGACGAAGGAATTTACGCAATATTCATATACAGGTACAACAGTCACACGGTGACGATAGTGAGAGCCTTAGCGTCTATCCAACGAGCGAGGGCTGCTTCTCACACGAAAATCCAATTTTACAAAAATATTGGCTTCGTAATGAGAAATAGTCGCTGAGTCACGTAGGACGGCGCAAGTCGTGGAAGCGGAGGTAAAAACGCTTTGAAGGAAGTCTCTGTTGGTTGGAGGCCGCTCTCTGTGCTCGTGTCGGTCGACTCACTCGCGTACCGCGGGCTCTATCGAACAACTGACCCAATCTCTCTCTTATATACACATATATCAAGAATATATATATATATTAAACAATATGTATGTATACAGGAGCGAAAAAAACGTATTCACGATATATTGTTGTTTGAATAGATTGTGAATAATAATTATTAATGACTGTTTCTTGAATTGAAAAAGTAATTTCACATATGAGGCATTCTACATGACTTCAGCCACCCAAAAAAAAAAAAACAAATTCGAAAAAATGTCCAAAAATCAGGTTAAGTGGTTATAATAGATACACCAAATTTTAATTTTTTTTGAAAATTTTTCTGGCGAAATATGCCGTATTTTTCATTTTTCATTTAACCTATGATATCTCGGGAACGATTAATCGTATCGACCTCTCAAAAAAACGAAAATGTGCGTTTTTTTATGACCCACAAGGAAAGAATTGATTGAGAATTAATTGTGTAATTTCAGACTATATTTTACTACAAAATTAATGAAAATTTTTTTTTTGCGAATAGGACTTCGGAAAGTGGCATTGAAAAAATCGTCGTCAATTGTGTATGAAAATCCTCAATTTTTAGTATTTTTTTTTTTTTGGTACCGTGCAAAGTTTATAAGTTATCGCAGTTTGAAGTATTTGAAAAAATACAGTTCACGAAATGTTAGGCGTTTCTGCTCCGGTCGAGAAATTTGCAGTGCTTTTGTAGAGTGAAACCCAACTTTATATCATTTTTACATAACATAGTGGTGAAACAAATTAGAAAAAAAATGATAAAAAAGAATAAACAATAAGAATTTTTTTTGTCGATTTTCGAAATCTAGTATTGGAATCGTTTTCTCGGATAAAAAGTAGTAACAATACACTTTGGATATCGCGATAAAGCTATTTTTTGTATGTGCCTTGCACTTCGCTAATGCTCCCCTACAAATAACCGGAGAAAATATTTTAGATGACTGTTCTATTTTGCTCCCGATGATATTTTCTTTTCCGGAATATCAAAATTAATCAACAACACAATTGCCATAAAAACATAATCAGTGGTGATGATGTTTATAGTAGCACCCAGTTGGTAAAATCATACATTTCCGAATTTGGGGAAGTGGCCCACTTTGCCCCACAAACTATTTTTTTTTTTTCGCCGACACTCAAATTCGACTATTGGAATCGACTTCCTGGGTCAAAGCAGTAACAATACACTTCGAGTTTCGTGATAAAGTTACTTTTTTCTTAGGTGGCCCACTTTGCCCCGCACTCCCCTAAATGTATTTTTTTTTGTTTGGCTTATAGTTCTCACGCTTAAATTTTTGCACGTAAATGATGTACTAGGAATCGATCTATAGCGGAGACAGTGAAATTATCATCAGTACGTAGAACTGTAATTCTTCACAATTTTCAACATTGTCCATTGTTCTTCACTGGTGGATTGGATACGAAAACGCGGACCATCCGCATACTATTGTAATAGTGGTTTCGCGATTCGCTGGCATGGAGCTAGTAACATACTCGGAGCATATACCGCGAGAGATAGATATGGAAGGAGTAATGCGTGTGGTCCCTATTCATCATCGTGCGGTAGCGCTCGCTCGCCCGAGCGTCTCGGACGACGCGCGCTCTTTGCCGTGAAGTATAGCGAAGCCGGGAAACGATCCCTTAAATTGGTCTCCGCAACGTGGTAGGTCATATTCTCTATCTTCCTCTCTCTTTCTTTGCACACATCATTTCGTGTGCAATGATTCACGTACACACTCATCTTACTGCTACTGTAATAAAATACACAAGGCAGATCATCTTCATCCGTGGGCACAATGTCCTCACATTATTGCTACAGCAGCAGCTCTAACAACAGCAAGGAGGGCTTAATCGAATTTAACGACTAAGTAGAAAAGTATCAAGTCATCGCTCGCGCTCTCTTTACCACGTTAGACTCGCTTCGTGTACTGACAAGTATACATAGCTACTATTGTTTCTGCAGTTTACTCGTATTTCTATGCAGCAAATGATGACTCGGAAAACGGACGTTTCGCTCGTTACTGAACGCTTCGGACCTTGGCAAGGATACTCAATGAGTATACTCATCTACTGATCGCGCTATAACAGCCTTTCAAAAATCAGACTGAATTATCATTATTATCAGTTTAATCAAATTCTCATGGCTAGGGCTTTTGATAAATTATTAACGAAATTCGATAAATTATTGGAGTGGGGCTCTAATGATTCTTTAGCAATTTTCATATTTAGGTAGTGAAGAATTTTCATTGCGTAGCTCTGATTCGATGGAACTGAAGGAAAATCGATGTTATGTTACAAAACATAAAGTCTCTGGATTAAAATATCGGAAACGTGATCATAGAAAATTGTAGATCACGATTACAACTATTCCGAACGCAAGCAATTAAGGAGGCATCGGCGGAAGCAATGTGTAAAGAGAACTTCGTACATTCCTTCCTCAAATGAGATTTGAAGGCAACTGTAAAAACTGAATTGCCATTTAATTTAGCGTTACTCTTTCTCCCGCTCTCTCTCTCTTTCTCTCATATCACTGGCTTGAAAATCAGACAATGAACTAGAATTTTCAAGTATCCGGATAGTTCGTGTAGTTCGGATATTCGAATAATTCGAACAGTTCGGGTACTCGGATAGTTCGAACCGTTCGGGTACTCGAATAGTTCGAACCGTTCGGGTACTCGAATAGTTCGAGTAGTTCGGGTACTCGAATAGTTCGAGTAGTTCGCTTATTCGGATTTGAAGTATCAAAAATCTACTATCCAGCTCCATGTGAGAGCCCCAGGTTCATCTTTGTTCAACATAATTATTAGGTGAGAAGTGCTGAAAGAAAATAAAAATAAAGATATTTGGAAAATGTGTACATATGATGTTGTTCTGAGTGACCTTTAGAAGCTGTCAAATATTTATTGGCAGGCGGCAGTTTTTGCGGGTATCATTGTTTAGGTTCAACGGAAATAATGTAGGCGTGAGTCTAAGAAAAAAATGGTGCTTCGAATAGTGTCACCCTTACAGAGAAGTTCTTAAAACTTGGTACACAACTTACCTGATGATGCTGTATAGATGCTTAAAAAAATTCTTGAATATTCCAAAACGAAAACAACTTCCAATAATTGCGCAAGTGTGAAGATACTGATACAGACAAGAAGTTTGAAAATATTTATGCAACGCGGTAACTATCAATTTACTACATCATGATAAAAATACTGATAACAATTACGAAGTAATTGAAAATTCATCATGCATTTTTATTTTACATCTGAAACATGTTATCATTTTATCAATGATTGAATATATTCTCAAATAATGCCACCGGGTCGATAGGAATGTATCGGAAACGACTTGATCGTGAATGGTGTTCGCGCGATGAAAAATAATACACTCGGCCGTTCGATGTACACATAAACATTAAAGCTTCCCATTAATTTTCGATCTCAATTTCGGAGAGGCAAGGTGGACGCTCGAGAGACTTTTTTAAATTACAGCGCGAAGCGCGGGAGGGGGGTGGAAGGCTCGGGCCCTACTCGAGAGGGGGGAGAAAAGTCGCCTTCGTGATCTCGAATTACAAACGGATGCCGACACCCACCTGTGTTCGACGTGCCAGTCTCTCACTTTTTTCTCTGCGTCCTCCGATTCTACGCACTATGCAGCGTAATACAGTGCAGTATAGAAGTAGAGTATAAAAAGTGGGTAGCAGGGGCGACGCTTCAGAAATTGGAATCGAACGTTGTACCTACACTCGAGTTTAAACAAATTATATTCTTCGGGAATGAATAAAAGTTATTTTTATAAACGAGTTGACAGAAAAAATATTGCACATATTAAGCTGTATCTATATTAAAGTGGCCTAAAATTATTTTTTTCAACTTCGCACGCCATAAAACTGTCGTTTATATCATTCTATTGACAACGGTAGAAGGAAAACATCGTGGGATTTTTTTTAGATGTCGCACAATGGGTTTTAGTATTTCCCATTTGATTAACACGTAAGCAGTCGTTGTCTCGAGTTTCCAGGGGATCGCCAATTTTCGTACAAAATAGAAGGGTATAAAAATAATTACGTCGAACAGCTTCTTAAATTTTTTTAAGTTCGGTGTATCATAGAGCATTCACTGCCACATACTCTCATAGATATTCAACTCTAACTACAATAAATGCGTATAATTGGCATTTTTTGCGAATAACTTGGGCACAGTGGATCTTACGACCATAATTATTAGTATCAAACTTGAAGAGAATACGTTCACCTCCGAAACTACATAAGAATCATTCTGGTAAGATCAAACTTGGTGGAATTATGATTTCTTAAAGTTTGACTTCAATGTATAACTCATCGCGAAATGATTATTTTTCGCCATATAATACGTTTCTAGTTACTTTAAATGAACAAATTAGTTGCATATACCTGTAATAGTCAATTAGTTAATCAGGTATTTTTTAAATGAATGAGGTTCCTATATAAACTTGAACAAAACTTGAAAATGATGCATGACACCCATGATTTTTAAGTTTTCAAACCCTATTAAAGTAAAAATACCTGATTAATCAGGCCTGACCTGATTAACAGCCGGAAGTATTGCGTATTGGCATGTTCAACTCTGCATTCGGAAAAAAGATAAATTTTCATTGTATAATCTGAGAAAAACATTTCGCTAGTTTTTGTGCTTAAAGTTCGCAGTTCGTAGAATGTTTACTGTAAATTTCAAAATAAATAAAATTGCCTTCCGAGAAAAAAAATATTGGAAAAATACACGTAAAATGCGATAACCCGCAGTGAATAAGTTGGATTTGAAATTGCCATAGCTCAAGAAAGCGTACGTTCAATACTTTTAATTTAACTCAAGAACCATCGGAATCCATAACAATGGAAGTCCCTGGGAGCAGAAAGACCACCAGCGTAATTGTCATAATAAAAATTGATCATAAATTTCAGCATGTCGGTATGAACAGAGGAAAATTTTTTGAGTGTAATAAACCTTGACAGCTTTTTCTGTACCTTGCTCGCTGTCGCTAAGTAAATTATAAAAAATATCCATGACCTACGTTGATTTTCTTTTTCTGAAAATCGGTTGATTTCATATGGAGTGACCCAAAATTAGAAAATTATAATACTTGATACGTACTTAAAACTTGGTACACAACTTACCTGATGATGCTGTATAGATGCTTAACAAAAATTCTTGAATATTCCAAAACGAAAACAATATAATACTTGATACGCTCATATTGAAGAAATATGAGCGTGTTGGTGATAATTTTCACTAAATTCAAAATGGAGTCCCAATGTACGTTTAATCACGAATTGACAAATATTCCGAGAGTCAACACGTTAATACTATAATAATATATATATAAGTAAAAAAACAAAGCTTCCTTTATAAGAGAGCAGAAACCAATCCATGATCAGCAACGACACGTCAGCTGCTTTTTACGATTCAACATGCTATTCTATACGAGACGATTCGCAGTTGACTACTTTACATGAAGTTACTGTACCACGAAGGCGCCGCGCAAGATATCGATTGTCATAAAAGCACTTGGAGAGGACAGGAGACTGATTGGAACCGCGGATAGCCGCGACGAATGTCGCGTCTGTTTGTCGTCATTTGTGGGGAGAACGGGGGAATAGCGAAAATCTAAGAAACAATCGAAATTGAGCACACAAAAAAGCAACAATTTGAATATTTTAAGGCTCAAAATCACAGCTTAACATGTCTTCTTCAACACTGTGACAACATTTTTCGATATAATATCGAAAAATAAACTTTTTCCGCGTTTGTAGAAAATGTGCCAATGTACGGCATTACACTGAGAGGAAAGATTTCATTGACGGCAAAAAAAAAGTGGTTTCATTCTTTTTTCATTGATTTCAATGAGATAGTGCACTTAAATTTCAAAGAGAACATTTCATTGCCTGTAAAGGAACATTTACTTAATTGGCATAAGATAAAGAAACAGTTTCATTGTTTAAAAAAAAATCTTAATTGATTTAATGAAAACATATGCTTGATGGCAGCAAGTGCTGGGAATTTCGTCGTCCAAAGTTAACCGCCGATAGGGCTGTCTCTCTTGCACCTAACCTCACTTTTTTGTTTTCCGGTTCTCCAGAACGAAGGGCTTCGAGTTTCAAGGAGCCAGTAGTTCAGCCAATTCCTGCCGTACTTATACACGTTCTCTCAAAATGTAATCTTTATTTGCCGGGTAGTTTAGGAAAAAATGGGTTTTAACATTTTGAGCTGGAGTGGGGCAAGTGGGGGAAAAGAACAGAGACGAATTCTTGGTTTAAAGAAATGTTTCTTTGACTTAATATCACTTCTTTTCATTGAGTTTGAGTTATTCAATGAAAAGATTGTATTGAAACTCGAGTATTTCTTTTCATTGGCGCAGATTGCCGAGAATCAATGAAATATTTTGTCTCGGTTTAATAGTTAATAGGGTGTGGGCATTCCCGAACGATGCTTTCGGAGATCTACAAAATAAGTTTTTAGGCACTTGCAACATACGGATCATTTTTTTGCTCGAACATTTTCATTATGTATTTAGTAAATTATAAATTCTACATACGTAACCTTGAAATTCCACAATAAACGAACGGTATTCGCGAATAAACTGCTACTGCATAAATCAGAATAATATAATTCCGTCGACCACACATATTAGATTATAAAATAACGGCCTTAGACGTCAATTGTGCCACGTGTTCGCGATTACCAACAAATGCTGTTCGTTATTACCCCGAAACGCCTTCACAACGTAATTTTTGTCTACAGCCGGTAATAATTCGGCGAGAACAATTTTTCAAAAACTATATGAAAGTAAAAATAATAACGAATACATGAGAACATCTGAAGTAAAATATTAGCAAATATACATAGGAAAAAATCCTTGTTTCATTTGAGTTGATATTTAGATCGTGAATTGCCAAAAAATGTCAGATCCCTTTTCAAATGTTTTTATAATTATTTAATAATAATAAAAATACGATTTAGTCACACTTCGTGAACATTAATCGACGCAAAACATTGTAATCAGATATTATCAATACATAGTGAGTAATCGGGGTGTTCGGTATTACCCACTGTACGCCATTCTCACCCGTTCTCCCCTGCCGTTGCGTTTGTCGTAACGGGCAAAAGGCAGCGATATATTGCAGAGAGATGCATCCAGTTAAAGGAATCACCCAAAGACGAAAGTGTATAGTATATATAGTATATATACTATATACATACAATGCCAGAAAAAATGCGCGGGAACGAATACCCGGGGCGTACTAAATCAGTAATCTCCTCGCCTGTGGAAATTCTAATGTCTTCGGAAGTATGCGAGAGCGAGAGATGATGTGTTCCGCTACCTGTTACCATCCGCCGGAGCGTATCCCGCTGTTCTCTGTGCGCTGGGGTACTCATGGTTTGACTCCGAAGCTAGCAGTCAGCCTACTGCTCAGCTACAACCTACCCGCGCCTCAACATACCGCCATCTTGCATTATTTGCCGGCAAAAACCCTGAAGGCAATCTCCGCTACCAGTCGCGTTGCTCCGCAGGAAGCGCGATCCTGAGCCCGGGAAAAGACATAAGCAGGAAGTACTTGTACAGTCCAGGACTTCAGGAAGCTGTGACAGCTGAGAGAGCAGAGACAGTATAGAACTAGGGGATATGAGCAAGAAGACGATGACTTCAAATCTGACAGCAGCTCTGGCGTAACCATCTTTGATACAAATAATCGGGAGGTTGCATATGGCGTTGTTTTTCCCTGTCAGGTTGGCGAGAATGCCCTGAAAATAATAGACACGTGTATTGTTTATTTGCGCTTGTAGGACCACATTTTAACCTTGTAACATAGGCCAATCTAACATTCGCTATATAATACACACTACTGCTTAATTTTATGAAAGGGTAGAATAATTAGGCGCGGAAATTTAAAATATGATTTTTCGATGGTCATTCTTCAACTCGAACTCAATCAAGTACTATAAAGTAAAGATCCCTATTTTAAGCGATTTGGTAAAATTAAGTCATTTCAAAATCAACGAATGTATCGACACATATTCTACCACTGCAGTGTATCCGTATTTATCTTTATTCGATATACCGGACGTGTAAGATGTTAAGATAGGTCTGGAGAATGTGGGAAAGTGAATACAGTCTGACCGTGGTTCAGCGCATCCTAAGCGCCAACGTTACGAATGCAGAAATTTGTTAAGGATGTACGTACAGTCCCGCCAAAAGTGAGTTTTAGAGACAATTTCGATCACTTCCCGATGGGATAAAAATTGGAAAGGTAGGTAGGCACATCTAATTACTACGATCAATACCATTACGGGCCGTTAGCACCCCCATGGAAAAAAATACACTCGAAAAAATATCGAAAAGTATATATTTTATATACCAACTATACTGTGGACGGAAAATTCAATATATCGCATATAACTTTTAGTATACTTACAAAGTATATACGATGGTATACTAGTTCATTCATATTTTTGGGAAATAAAATGTATCGTTTTTATATTCTTCATACAATTCTCAATCCATATTTTATGTATTCGTACATATATGTGAATGTATATTTTTTCTATAGAACTAATATATACATTGATGTAAGAAGATGTTTAACACTTGAATCAGTTAGAAGAACATTTGACCAAATTGTTTAGATTCTTTGTCGATATAAGAAACCTAGTCGGACGAGATTTCGTGTTTTAATATTTTATGAGTTGACGCATTTTTCATATACCTAAGAATCCTCAAATATTGATAACAGTGACGACGCCGATACGTACCGAGCTTTAAACAATATTAACATGCGAATAAATAATTTCAACTATTTTCAATCACGTTCGGTCCATTTAAAACAAAAACTTTCTTGCTTAATACAGAACATCGTATACCAACTCGACCTGGGCCTGACCTCTTGTATATCATCCTCGATTTTTCATGTTATAGCTACATCTCTAAGCTAAGCATCATCCACAATTTCTGTTAGATTTAAAAAAATGATTTATATGTAGTTATGATCAGTTATAACGAATATATTGAAGGCTATTACTAAAAAATGCGACAAAAACTTTGTAAATCCTGTAGCAGACATCAATATTTTTAGGCCTAGATCCAAAATGAGCGGAACCTTGCTAGTATTTATTACGAATTTTTTTCAAAACGCACATTGAAAACTTCAGATGCATATATACTTCATTGTTAAGATTTCGTACATGTTCACAAATTATTTAAAACCGATTTTCTTATTATTGACATACGTTGTTTCTAAATGGAAAAAATTGCTTTTCTGGAAAAATGGAAATAAACTTTGGCAAAGTAACGATACAAGTATTTCAATAAGGTTCGGTCCTCAACCGAAATGCGAAAAATGATTAATTTTGAAAATTCGTAAACAGGTTCGATAGATATTTATAGATTCTACAAATAAAATATAAACTTCTATATCGAATATCAGTTAATCTATAGATTGAAAAAGAGTTACGCAACTTCCTTGTTGGTGTTTAAAACATCGACCACATTTGCTTGCTCTGCATCGTCAGTGTTATTAATTTTTTTCGTAGACGGTAGCTCTCGAGAAAAGGACGAATGAATTTAGTAGAGATACAGTTACGTGGCTTCTGGTGGTCTCGTTTGATTATTCTCATTCGAAAATAGTCATAATACAATATTCTTTTGGTTATGCCGGCGTGCTGCTGTGCCGCCGGGATCACACCAGCTGCACTTCGTATACCTTCACCGGGGACCCACGCACACTACTAGCTGTTCGAGGCACCACCGAGGCATGAATGAAATACGCTTCTCTCGGATATAAGTCATTAATTAAACTCTCTCTCGAAACCCCGATCTTCTTATTTTCTGGTACGTTCTAGCACAAGTCTGTGTGAGGAAATAAGTTTAAAAAACTTCTCTACACCGAGAGAAAAAGTTTCCTCGATTCAAAGAAATAGGTGGATTGATTTTTTTCTTTGATTTCAAAGAAATATGTGGATTGATTTTTTTCTTCGATTTCAAAGAAATATTTACTTGATTTCAATGAAATATTCTTTCTGGATTACAAAGAGAACATTTCATTGCCTTCAAAGAAACATTTGCTTGAGGAGCGTAATCGAAAAGACGTTTCCATTGTTTCAAGGAAACGGTGTCTCGGATTCAAAGAAACGATTTCCTTGACGGTATCAGGTCCGCCACTGGTTGAAGCGAGCGCGTCTGTCGCGCCGCCTCAGTCGTCGGTACTGGTTGGATCGGTGCATTTCAATGTTTCTCTGTTTCTCGCGAGAGCTGGTCTCAGCGAGTACACCAAGAGAAAAAGTTTCCTTGATTCAAAGAAATCTCTTTGAAATTCCAACATATTTTTTTTAAATCAAGGAAAAAATATACTTGATTTAATATTATAATAATATTACAAAAAAGTGAGGTTAGGTGCAAGAGAGACAGCCCTATAGGCGGTTAACATTGGACGACGAAATTTCCAGCACTTGCTGCCATCAAGTATATGTTTTCATTAAATCAATGAAATTGTTTCTTTATTTTATGCCCATTAAGTAAATGTTTCTTTACAGGCAATGAAATGTCCTCTTTAAAATTTAGGTGGACTATCTCATTGGAATCAAATAGATATTTCGTTGAAATCAATGAAAAAAGAATCAAACCACCCATCTCTTTGCCGTCAATGAAATCTGTACTCTCAGCGAAGAAACAGAGTTCCTTGTTTAAATAAAAAAAATTCTTAATTTAATGCCACTACATTTCATTGAATTTCTCCTTATTCAAAGAAAAGATAATATTAGATCAAGTATATTTTTTCCTCGATTTTAAAGAAATGTTTCTTAGATTGGGATTTCAAAGAGATTTCTTTGAATCAAGGAAACTTTTTCTCTTGGATAGCTCCACAAATTACGTAGTTTGATGGAAACAAAAGTATAATCAAATTATTCTATTTAGACATAAAAGACAATAGGATCTCATGGCTGATTCTAAGAAATCATATGTGGAGATTTTGTTCATATCGAAGCGAATTAAAGTTGGATGAAAATGAGATTCACATCCGAAGTTTCTGTATGATCCAACGATCGGTTCAGAAGTTATCACGGTGTTTGTCCGCAGAGCAGATATACAGCTTATATTCGCTTCATTACATAATAACTTGGCGAGTAAGCGTCAGATCTTGATCAAGATGTAGTTCATTGCACGCGAAATGCGTTTGGCGCCTAGTTTTACATTAATTTATCCATATTTATTCCGAAAAGCAGCATATATAGCAAAACAAAAAGCAACTGAGTAGGAAAAAGTGTAAAATTATTGAAAAAACACCGTAAGTATAAAAGTCCTTAGAGACCCAGCAAAAAAGTTGGATCTTTAGTTGAACGCCATCGAAGTTCGAGTATCTGACGGTCCAGTGTACAAATCGAGCTGTCGAAGGGAGTAGAAGGAAGAGGATAAATTGGGAGGAGAAGAAGAAGAAGAAGCGATTGAGGAGGCGTACGAAAGCTGACTAGAAGTAAAAGAGAAGATCGAAGGAGGCATGAGTCTCTTCTTAACGAGAAATGGTACGGAGGACGGACCGACTGCGCGCGGATCCGCGGGTATCCGTGTCGGCTCGATCAAGCGACCTCTCGATGACTGGACAAGTTTCCGGAGGGATGGATGTGAATTCCCGCACGATGAGAGCTGTGGAGATGCAGTGCATCCCGAGAGAGAGAAAGAGACTTGCATTTTTCAGGGAGAAATGGCGGCTTCGTCGGCATCGTCTTGGACGTCGGCGTTTCTCTGCTACTGCTCTCATCTCTCGTAGCGTTCAACTTGTCCAACACCAGCCAGCAGCAGCAGCAGAGTCACCGTGCACCGGCAAATTAGGTAAAAACAAAACGTCTCTCACGGTTTGCCTCGTCCCACAATGAAGCAAAATCGAACGAAGAAAATACGATTAAAAAAATGAGATAGAAAGTAGGTTTGGCTTTGGTAACTTGTGAGGTGTTAGAGTAGAAATAGGTGCGATGTAAGATCTGCAGGAACAACGCGACCGTGGCTACAACGAGGGACCCCAAGGTGTGGCCTCGGTAATGGGTGTGCTATGACGAGCTACTGCTCCTGCTGTTGCCGCTGCTGAATGAGAAAGAGTAATTAACCCACGGAATTACACGAGCGGCACACATAGCGCGGTGCCTGTTTGTTCGGTAGCACCGCTTTCGTCTAAACCTTTTTATTTTATATGCTTTTTTTGAATCAGTCTCATTGTTGATCTTCTTCTTTATCCGCTTTATCAATTTTCCGTAAGAGATCCAGCACACGGGGGTTCTCCCATGGACAAAAAGTGTGCTAAGAAACGTAGATTATTTATATTTTTTTCGACATATCGAAAATTATATAAATAATGTACGTGGTATTTTTATATATATATACTTTTTATATACTTGGCAGTATCCAATATTTCGTCCAAACGTACATTTGGCGAATATACGTAAAGTACATTTTTTATACAATCGTTAGTACATCTGGAAAATATACGAAAAATATATTTATTTGGATATCCATACATGTATCTGGCTAATATACGTACAGTATATTTTGTTGCATATTAGTAGTATATAAAAAATGCATCAACTCATAAAATATAAAAAACACGAAATTTCGAACACCTAGATTTCTTATATCGACAAAGAATCTAAACAATTTGGTCAAATGTTCTTCTAACTGATTCAAGTGTTAAACATCTTCTTACATAAATATATATATATATATAATTTCTATAGAAAAAATATACATTTATATATATTTAGGAATACATAAAATATAGATTGAGATTTATCCGTCGTGAATTTTACGTGGCTGAGGTCCATTTAACTTAACACTTTTTGCAATAACAGATCACGAAAAGTTTGAGAGCAATATACTTTTTCAGTGCGTTCACACCGAACACTCAGTAGCCAATCGTAATCCGATATGGACTCCTATCAGCGTGACGGACACTCCTCAGATACAGGATCCGTTCGATCGCCGAACGATCTGCAAGATCCTCACAGTATTATTATTGCTAAGAGAAAAACGCAGAAGCGATCGACAGTCAAGACGTAGGGAGGATAGAGCGGGTACTGCGATGGCGAAGTTTAATTAAACGCGATTTTAATTGATCCACGATCGTTATCCGCGCGAAGGCACACTTTCGTTCGCACGCGATACATATACTCAACACTTAATGTGTGTACTCGCTGCTGTGAGGCGAGTACACATGCGAGCAGGCAACTGCAGCAGAAATTCAGTAGCAGCAGCATCATCATCGCTGTGATGCACGTGCCAACAATCGACGATCGACTCCACCGGCTCCCGTAGATTACTACTCATCGCGACTGCTGCAAAAGCTGTTCGCGCATCGTCATTCTACGTTTTCGCAGCGCGGAAGCGAAAAAAAATGAATAAATAAAGAGCGTTGCTCTATCGTCAATATATGAGGTATTCCATACCATTTCGACTGGTCAACAGCCCGACCAGCTCGATATTTTTAAAACTTTGCTATCACTTAATATTGAATGAAGGCGAATATGTCATTTTTTTTAAAACTTTCATCTACCGTTACCTGTAACCGATTTTCAGTTGCGATTATATTGAAGAAAGCTCCAATCTTGCATTCTCAAGAAGCTTTGTTTTAGGGGATTATTTTTTACATTATCATATATACACTTGTATCGAAAGTTCCTAAACGTTGAAAATCGAATGGAAAATAAAGAAACGAAGAAAACTTGCTTGTTAAATTATGAAGATTACTTAACGTCAAGTTCCTCGTACTTTGTCATATTTATTGTAAATTATGGATCTATTTTTAATCGCGTAATTCTATACTTTCACAGAGCAATTTTTTGCCAAGGAGACATTGTAGGATCGAGATCGGCTTCACGTGCATACGTCGGCCATTGTTGCGTCGACGGAAAAACTTGACTGCGGATGAACGAGATACAGCGCGACGGAACAGAGGAAGAAGTTTGAAAAAAAAACTAAAAAAATAGGAAAAAAACTGTACGGAGCGACTCACGTCGACAAAGATGAGGAGCAAGGGGCAGGAAGGCCGTGCGCACGGGATCGAAACAGTCCCGGAGTCTCTCGTTTGAGGTAGCCGCCGACTCATTCACGTCTCGAAATGAGATCGCGAGAGAGACGGAAGAAATGAATACAACTGTCTCTCTCGACTGCTTCTCTTCCGTCTCTTTCATGTACCGCACACAAACGGAGCAACGTTGCCTTCTTATGTTTTTCCCTCGCTCCTTCGTCTCAACACCCGCTACTTTCTATCCATATTGTTACTGCAAAAAAAAATGATTTTTTCCACATATGAGGCATTCCACATTACTTCAGTCACGCAAAAAAAAAAATTCGACAAATGTCAAAAAATCAGGTTCAGTGGTTATAATAGATACACCAAATTTCAATTTTTCTGAAATTTTTTCCCGCGAACTATGCTATATTTTTCATTGTTCATTTAACCTATGATATCTCGGGAACGATTAATCGTATCTACATCTAAAAAAAAACGAAAATGTGCGTTTTTTTATGGCCTACAAGAAAATAATTAGTTTAGAATAAATTGTGTAATTTCAGACTATATTTTACTACAAAATTGATAAAAATTATTTTTTTTGTTGCGAAAAGAACTTCGGTAAGTGGCATCGAAAAAATTGTTGCCAATTTTTTTTGGGACCGTGCAAAGTTCATAAGTTATCGCAGTTTGAAATATTTACAAAAATTCATATATCGGTTTTATTCATGTCCTGACATGATAAAGCCGTATTTTTACAAATATATCAAACTGCGATAACTTATGAACTTTGCACGATCCGGAAAAAAAAAAAACTAAAAATTGAGGATTTTCATACACAATTGGCGACAATTTTTTTGACGCCACTCTCCGAAGTCCTATTTGCAAAAAAAAATTTCTCATGCTGAGATCGATTGGAATTCATTGAAATGTAGCACACATCAATAATGGCACAAATCAATAAACACACATAACCATCACACAAAATAATATTACAGTCATTTACATAAGCGAAAATATATTTTTTACATATATCTTCCTATCCTAAATTCATATTTCCGATGTATTATTGAAGTTACAATTGTGCTGTAATTTCAGTTTCATTCTATCAAGAATTCGTAGACGTTTAAGATTATTCTTAATATTATTATTTGTAATATCGAGGTACACAACCGACGAAAGCCTACGAAGAATTGCTGACTCCTTGTTTTTAAGTTACAGCGCCAAATTCGTCAAGAATGCTACATACCAAATTTCATGTCATTAAGCTACTTCCACAATGATGACTTTATTTTTATTTCGGTTCAATTGAATATCAACGAAGCTTTCAGACGCTTTTATTCATAATGCACTGGAACATTGCGGTATGGAGAAAAAAAATCGAAAAAATGAATAAACAAAGTGTCAAACCTGTTGAAAAACTTGTACAGAATCCTCGGTCCAGAGACGAAAGACAGATACGAAAATATTTATTTTCATTCTATTCTTATGTGACGTGGATAAATATTAGTGAAATAATAAGTTGCTTTTGAAACAATCGTTATTGCAAAATGTTGCAATTCTGAAATAGATTGGAATTTTTTGAAACAGAAAAAAGATACACAGAGTGCGTTCGGTAGCGGGTAATGACGTCATTTCCCTGTCAGAAGCTTCCGGTGCAAATTAATTTATCAAGTCAGGTACATAGTCTTCTCGCAGCCGGCATCACGTCGTCTCACATCTTCGCTTCATTTACTATAATATCGTACGCTATAAAAATACTGTGGCCGGTAGGTATTCACGGAACGGCTGTGGAAGACCCACAAAATTACTACGGGGCTTCCCATTCGACGATTCTCCGCTCTTGTTTTTTTTTTGTCTTTCGTGCAAATTAGGAGTCGATTGGTCCCAGCAGGACATCTTCTCGCGTCGGCGGTGAAGGTGCAACGTCTCCTGTATTCAACGACCGCCCGGCCTGCATTCTTTGTTCGTTTTCATCTTGAAAATCTAGAATACTCAAAGAATAAATACGATATTATTCCCACTAAATATTGTCATATTACCGTTGTCTTAAAAACATTGAAAATACTTTCAAGGTCAACGTGAAGTTATAAGCTATTTGTTATTGATGCTGTGGCCAAATTTTGTAAATATTGAGATGGATGATCGGCTATTGGCGACCAATTTGGAAGATTTTATTCCATTCTTTTGTTATTAATGTTTATTTCTTGTATCAAATACATTTCGACCTTGGTGTAGGTCCTTTTCAATTTATATAAAAATCTCTTCTGGTTTGTTCATAATGAATAATCTGGTTTCCGGTATCTCTAGCTCATGTGTATCTTTTTTTATCTAGTGGTTGTTTGTTTATGTTCGAGGTTATCTATGTGTTGGATCTTGTTTTTGGTATGACAATATTCTTGTTACAGTTATTATTTTTTGTTGGAATATATGATTTTAAATTTCCCTCGCTCCAATTCTCCACATTTATATACCGACCCTGGCGCGCTCTATACCGGTTTTCTTCTCTTGTATTAACTCTAATAAAATATATCGTATAGTCAAAACGTGTTCCACCGAGTATCATATTTATTATTTACACAAAATCCAATTCCATCAATTTTTCATATTATTAGGAGCTACATTTTTAGTAACATTTTTAGAAACCAGTGAGCACATTCTAAAATGTGCTCATCGGTTTCTCTGGCACGATAGGCAAATGAAATGTAGTGCCTAATAATATGAAAAATTCACAACTAAAACAAGAATATTGTAATCCCAAAAACATGATCCAACGCATAGATAACCTCAAACATAAACAAACAACCACAAGATAAAACGAGATACAAATGAGCTAGAGATACCGAAGACCAGATTATTCATGATGAACAAACCAGAAGAGATTTTAATATAAATTGAAAAGGACTTACACCAAGGTCGAAACGTATTTGATACAAGAAATAAACATCAATAACAATAAAATGGAATAAAATCTTCCAAATTGGCCGCCAATAGCCGATCATCCACCTCAATATGTAAAGTTATAAACATTATACTATTAGTTGATCAATCAGTCGAGGGGTTTGCCAATCGATTCATTAACACCATCAATCGATTCATCCAAGTTATCAACCGGACCTTTATTGGTAACATAACCTTTTCAAAATCGAATAACAAAATTTGTATGCACGAGTTTTTGTTGATATACATCCTGCAATGACGACCACGAGAACGATACGGGCTCATCGAGATCGGAAAAACCATATATCTCTGGAATACCTATGACTACAGCACTCATTTTAGTCCCAACCGAAATATTTTTAGCTAATGTACCTAACCACAGCGCGAACTATCCCCATAACGTTCGTATTTTATAAACATGAACAACCGAAATTTCAACAACGTGGCCAACAAACGTTGACTCCTGTAATAAGAGAGTGTTGCCGCATCACAGACGGTTCGTAAGATAGGGAGATAAATGTTACTCCGCTAGAGACTATATGGCATGCTCGTGAGTACTATCGTATGGACATTGCTTGCGAATTATCTGTGAAGGTCTGTGAGTATCCGTGCGACCCATGTAGGGTTTGCCGATAAAGCTGAAACGGCCAATGTTGGGGTGACGATTATTGACTTCGCAACATGAGGCTAATGCTCGGTCAAGTATTGACCCGCCAATTATCGACTTGACAACATTAGGCCAATGCTCCGCCAAGTTCGCCAATATCGAGCCGAACTTATCATCCAAGACTCGGGCCAATATCGGGCCATAGCATATGCCAATGTTGGCAGTCTCGGCACCGGAATTGGGCCGATTATCGGCCAAGTCCGGTCACCCTTCATAGGGAGTGTCTGTTCGATTATCTGTAAGGGCTGTGCAGCTAATGCGTGATATCTAGGTAATCACGATTGCACTGTATGCAGATAAGCATTAACCAAGTGGAAACAACGTTGGAAAGTGTAAACGGTTACGACGCCACTTAACACAAACGGCAGTGCATGGTATGTTTATTGCCATTTGTCCGGGGACAAATGGCGTTGAGAATAGTGGGGATGAAAAGCACAATAAACATCAGGAAATGCAAGACCACAGGTAAGCCAGGGGTCGTGTAGGTGCTGCGAAGGGCATTAGGAGGGATTAAGTCTCTGCGGTTGAATTTGTGGCTGGGGCGTGTCACCTCGCCATTGTACTTAGGGATACTTGACTTGGCAAATTTTGACAAATTTATAACAGACTTCCACGCCTAACGTTCGTACCCTATAGAATTTTACATAGGATTTTCGTCAATTAGTCAATTTCTTGGTTGCAGGATATTTCGCAGCGAAGAGTCTCACACAGTCCATCAGTTATTAACCACAGTGGACTTTTCACTTCCTGATGGACCATCTCCTTATTGTTGGTCATTATTGTGCTTGACCTGGCTGTACTCGACGCTACTGCTGGTATTATCTATGATGTAGGTATGTATATATATATATATATATATGTATATACACAGCTAAATAGTCGAGGGTGCAAGTACGGCAGAGAAACAGAAAAAGGCATAACAA
This sequence comes from Tromatobia lineatoria, assembly GCA_949699805.1. Classification (NCBI taxonomy): domain Eukaryota; kingdom Metazoa; phylum Arthropoda; class Insecta; order Hymenoptera; family Ichneumonidae; genus Tromatobia; species Tromatobia lineatoria. The sequence continues at coordinate 12,250,018 of OX453043.1, forward strand.
GGGGATTATCGGACAACTTGAACGTCAAGACGCTCTACGCTGCCACCATCGATCGTCCTACCACATAACTCAACCCTTTCATCGTCAATGCTACGCCTCCGAGTTTTGGCGATTGGCGGATTAACTCGGAGGATTAGGCGGACTGTTGGTACTCGTGAAGGACGAGAATTGGCAAAACTTGTGGATAATCCTGGGCTTACCTACCGACTTAAGATTTTCTCTAGTTTTGTACACATTTAAATACTGCGTTGCTTTGTCACAGATCCGCTTTTGAAATTCAGTCCTGCTGATACGTTCATTTTTCATTAAATACGAGTGTACTGTATATTCCTGATAAAAATGAACTGGTACAATTTTTCCAAAAAATTTTAATTGGTAATAAATAATTTTGTTTTTCAGAAGTTTCCGATTAATGTAGCGCTATTCTGGATCAATTATTTTAAAGTTGATGGCAATATTTGGTTTCTGGGATCAATTTAGTTCTACAATGTCATTGAGGCAGCCTGACTAGATATCCCACAACAAAATATCCCCTACGAATATCCCATTACGGAAATATCTTCGCGCCAAAATATCGTTCCCCAAATATGTCGAACTAAAAATATCCCTGCGCCTAGAAAATTATTTATTTGGTGCAAGCCCATAATTAGAAGTATCTCTCACTGTGTTTCAACATTGAAGTAAAATATTAACAAGTGTTCAACTTATTACAACTTAATTTTTTAAGAAATAAGCCATTGAAGGCTCTGAAAGCTGAGAAAAAAGTCCAACTTCTTGAAAAAAAAACAATTTTTTAAATATTCGTAGATAAGAATCCACTCAAAAGTGAAAAACTCCCATCCACTTTGTTCAGAATAAAAGAAAATATAAACATTTCGACAATAGTCATGGTAAAAGGCGGTCCCGATGGCGTTTATGGCCCCATATATATTTAGATATACTTTATTTCCCCGTGGGACTTATTATTCAAACTGGGCCATGACTCCGAACCAAAACTTTGCGAAACTCCAGTATTTCGAATTTACACAAAACAAGGACTCAGGACCTTAGGCTCATTCTCATTCTGGTAGTTTTCAAAGACTTCCTCTATGAGAATGTTAAATCGATTAACATATTTCCTTCACTTACTATGTATAAAGACCATATATTCTTTATGATAGATCCACATTTTCTTGATTATTTGGTTGGATATAAAAAAAGCACAACTATTTCATTAATAACGGGATAATAATAGATGATCTACGGAAATTTGAATAATGAGGATTTTTAACAAATCTACCTCTATGAGGAAGACATTTATTATTTATTTTGGCTTCCTCATACTGGTAGATTTGTTAAAAATTGAAATTTTAACATATCCTCTTTACAGCTGTCTTCAAATTTTATATGAGGAAGCCATGTGCAAAGCTCTACTTTGCATCTTTTTTTTCTCTCCGATTATGCATATTGTGTACAGCTATAAAACATCGTTAAAAGACTCTCGCATCGCATTTTGATTAAGTACAAATTTTTATCTTACTCTCTTAACTTTTGCGGAAGTTATAAGCGAAAATGTACATTTATTAAAAAATTAAAAGTGCCATAAAATCCGAACGACTTTACTGATCAGCACTAAATTTTCAAAGTAATAGGGCTATGGTATTTTTCGGCTGTGGACTATTTCGGTTTATTTGTTGAGATTCGACGTGATTTAGAGAAAAAAAAATTGTTTTTTCGAAAAATTCAAAATTCTATAAAATCGAAACCGCTTTACCGATTTCGCTGAAATTCAATACCAAACATCATTTAACGTGTTTTTATTCATAAAGAGCTATTCACCTGAATTGGCGAACTTTTACGAAAATTAGAGCAATCATGACATTTTTTTGAAAAATTAAAAATTCTATAAAATCTGTATACATTGATACATTCAATTAAATCATCACGTTAATTGAAGAGGAGTCAATACTCTAGTTGGGTGCAAAATTATAGCTCGATCCATTGTACCGTTCGTGATTTATGGACAATTGAATTTTCGGTATCTAGAACATACATACGTACATACATACAGACATAGTTTCTAGACAACTTTTTCGACGTTATAGGTAATTCTGAGTTTGTTAACATGAATATCTCAACAAAAAACATCTTTCACGGAAACAAAGCTTCCTCGATGAGGAAGCAAAATTTCGGAATAATAGAATCCAATCAGTATCTAGGTGTTGATGATTAAACAAGGCTACGTATCGAATACTGTTGAACAAATCGAGGACAAATCCTCGAGTTCAACAGCTTTCAACAGAGTTGTCTTAATCCACTTAATCGCTCCGGATATAGTGAGTCAATGTTTTGACGTGAGGTATTTCCACGGAGGTAAGATTATAATCTTCACAGTGCGGAAGACCCGACAAATGGTCTCGAGGAGATACGAGAGGCTCGCCAAGACCCGGAGTAGCAGAAGCGCAGAGAAGAGCTACACGTGAGCAATTACAACGGGTGTGTGCGGAAAGTCGCGCCACGGATATATAACCGAGGCGAACGCGCTTTACCATGGTTATGCGCGCTTACACCTCAGACCGACGACTCGCCGACAGTACCTCGCATTAATTGCGGCTAATAATAACGCAAGCTCACGAACCGTCGCTATCTCAGTCCAAATGCATGAACGAACGAAAATCAGAAAAAAATGTTATTTGCCTCGTAGTGGTACCTAACAATTATAAATTTTGTTGAAGATTTTCTCGTATCATTTATGATATCAAGTTACGAGGTACGAAACAAAAAAAAATTAAACGGATATTTAACCGGCTATTAACCGGTTATTTATCGGACTCACATCACTAATTGTCACTGGTCATAAAATTCGGTCGATTTCCTTTGTCGATGGGCGCGACTGTAGATTTGGAACTTCATTGATGTGTGTTTATATCGTTAAATCTGTTTAAGAAATTTTGAAAAGCCCGCATTTAATGTGAAGATTATTAATGAATATTTTGCTAAAGACAGTTAAACTCATGAAAATGGTAATTCATGAATATATCGCAAGCAATTGTAATAATTATTGACTATCACAATAATTATCATATCTTTAAGTTAATCAAAATTGAAAAAAAAAATTCCCTCATGAAAACTAAACATATTAGGTAATAAGTCTGATGATATGATATGATATCTAATGATATATCTGCTACATTTTGCCTTTATGATAGAAAAACGAATGAACAGTTGAAAAATTATGAAGCATTAATAATATTGCCCCTGTTATGTGATTTTGATTTCGAAGATTGTTTTACGTGCTTATTTTTATTATTTTCTTAGTAATAAATATAACATATTGATTAGAAGTCAATGACAGCAATTTTCAATCCCTCTCAAGAGCTATTTTTCGAGAAATATAAATTCGGCAATAAATTACGAAATTATTCAAAATATGAATATAGTGATAAATCTTCAATGCAATTTTCGAGGTGTTCATAGACCGGTACTCTCTGAAATTGCATGTAGGTCAATAATGTGACAATAGGCAAGGGGTAAGAGCCCGCGCAAAAAAGTATTAAAAGAGTATTCAATAAGTATTAAAAAAGTATTTGAAAAAAGTATTCAGAGTCTCGCGTATTGGACTTTTTAATACTCAGTTTAATACTTTTTTTCAAGAACTGGGTATTAAAAAAAGTATTAAATGGTATTAAGTATAGAAAAAAGTATTAAATCGCATTTTTGGAATGAAATGTAATACTTAGTTGATACTTTCGGTCAGAGATTCGAGTATTAGAAAGTAAACTTTAATACTCAATTCAATATGTTTTTTTGTGATTTGAGTATTAAAAAGAGTATCAACAGGTATTAAAAACAGTATTAACACGTCTTTTTCCCGACGATTTTTATACTTTTTTTAGATACTTAATACCATTTAATACTTTCTTTAATACTCAAGTCTCGAAAAAAAGTATAAAACTGAGTATTCAAAAGTCCAATACTCGAGACTCTTAATACTTTTTTCTTAAAATACTCGTTTAATACTTTTTTCTTAAAATACTCGTTTAATACTTTTTTCTTAAAATACTCGTTTAATACTTTTTTCTTAAAATACTCGTTTAATACTTTTTTCTTAAAATACTCGTTTAATACTTTTTTAATACTCTTTTAATACTTTCTTTTTGCGTGGGAGGTAAAGAAACGGGTTGATACGAATATTAGGTATCGTGGTCGCCGAAGCGTTTCATACCTGTAAAAGGGCATCAAGTTCTATCGTTGTGAACAAAGGAACGACTGCAGCACTTTCCTGGAGTATCGTACAAATTGTATTATGTGCAGCAAGAGTAACGTCGGAGTTACGCCGATTTGGAAGACGCCCAAAGGCCGACGCAATGAAAAAGGCTTGTAAAATGTTTCACGAGGTTGTAATTTAAAATAATGAGAGGCAACCGGTTAAGGGGATCAGAGTCAGTGTCAAAGTCATAATTCGAGGTCTCGGCGTTCGACGTTCGCGTGCTACGTTTACCCGGAGGATATGCTAACAACGGGGAAATGCATTTTCGAGGAGACCCAGCTATGTCCTCGTAGTCCAGGCCTATTACCTTATAAATTATTTTACGACGCAACCTACGATTGCCACGTTTATTACGCTTTACTGATTTTCGGCATTATTTACGGGCCCTTCAGTAAGTCTCATGCATTCATGACGCTCCATCGATTCTTCTTCATCTTAGGCTGGGAGGAATATATATTACCGAATAGCATACGAATACTGTATGCTATTCGGTCAGTAGCATATTTTATATTTCGTATGAAAATAGGACTAATTATTGTAAATGTAGATACTAATCTATTTATATCATTCATAATAAATTGCCCAAAACTATTCAATATACATACGTATTGTACTGAAGATTGTTTTTTTCTTCTTCGCGTTATGTACCAAAGTAACATGAATGAACCGTTTTCTTAAAATTCTCGTTAAAATTTAAAAACCTTTTTAAATTTAAAAAAGTGCTCGTGCTTAAAATTTATATGAAGGTATGAGGGTTTCATTTAATGTAAAAAAAGACTTGAAATTTAATGTACTTACGCTTGTGAAATACATACTTTGTACTTGAAATTGTGATTTAAGTTCTCGCGCTCTGTAAATTTCTAATTCTTTTGTGGAATTAATGTACCTAACTGTAAGTTTAAGCAATACTTATTTTTAATTTACAAATCTTTTCACGTAATTGCTTGAATGAATGGCAGGTACTTGAAAATTGTTGCAATAAAATAAAATCTTATTATGAACTTTTTAATATTCACCTATTCGTTGTACCCTGTATTCCAGTTCTAAAAGTAAACAATGCAACTAAAATTTTATTGGAAGATTCATCACCCGTTGTTGAATATTGAATGGGTTTGCTTCGGCGATAACGGCTTAATGATTTTTTTTTTTATTCAATGAACTTTTTACGTTTCGCCCTGATCAGGGACTCTTCAAAATGCTCATTTATATCAGGTGATAAGTTGATGACCATATTTTGAAAATAATTTATTGTTGCTGGTTGACAAAATAAATTTATCTATTTTATTTTGTGTATATTGGTGACCAGGTTCTCCAGTCTTTGAGGTTACGTCTGGGTTGATTCTGTTTTTTATATTGTTTATGGCTATTCATTATGTTCTTTACTCTTGTTTATTGCATTTTATACAATAAACAACTTATTTATTTATTTAAGCTGATGGGGACTCAAAAATTAATGAGTTTTTTCTTCCACGTATCTTAGTGCATTACGAGCACAAATTTTGATGCATTCTGTTAACCTTTTGCCGACAGATGCTCTAATTTAATTCAATTACGAGTACGTTATTAATGCTTTGAGGGCTTTGCTACGTGACTGTGGTGTCGATGAAGTATGTATAACGAGCCTGGTGAATCGCTCGCGGACACCAAGAAAACAACTGTAAAGAGAAATATTGTTAAATTAGTATACGTCAACGAAAAATAGAAAACTACTATCATGATTATCTTAGTGATTAAAGTGACTATTATTATTCTATATTGCTATACCTTGTTCGTAACATAATAAAATACGGTTATTTTCTTGACCCTGCAAATAAATTTTAATCATTCAACAGCCAACGTAACATATTCTGTTTCCATAGATAAAGCTTCGTTTCCATAGAAAAAAAAAAAATTAATAAGTTTAGAAAAAGTGTGTGCATGTACGTACTCACGTACGCGACTGCGTGCGGTTGGTATGAAACTGGGCAAAAACTGGTAACGCAGTTCAGATTTTATATATTGAGGTCTTCGAAAGCTGCCATTATTGTATTAACTATTGCACAATTAGATATACGGAGCAAATAGCTTATACTTTGACTGCCTATCGAGAAAAACGGCAATCGTTATATACCCCCATGGAAAAAAGTAGATTCGGAAAAATATCGAAAAGTATATTTTTTATACTACGTATATTTTGGACGAAAAATTGGATATATCGGGTATAACCTTCCATATACTTGCAAAGTATATACGGTGGTGTGTTCATATATATGTCTTTGGTAAATGAAATATGTACTCTCGATTTTTTTCATATAATTGTCAATGTATATTTTATGTATTCGGAGATACATGAAAATGTATATATTTTCTATAGAACTTAGAGTTTATGTAAGAAAATTTCGTACACTTGGATAAGTTAAAAGAACATTTCACCAAATTATTTAGATTTTTTTTTCGATATAAGGAATTTAGCTGATCGGGCTATCGTGTTTATATATTTTACGAGTTGATGTATTATTAATATACATAAAATATATACCTTACCTATGTTCACTAAATGTATGTTTGGATGAAATATTGGATATTGACAAGTATATAAATAGTATATAAGAAATATACCACGTACATCATTTATATATTTTTCGAAATATTTTCCGCATGGAGGTACGCAAGCAAAACTATTTTGCTTCCTCATGGAGGAAGTTTTATTTTCGGGAAAATTTTTTTTGGGATTTTTCTATCAAGACACATAGAAAGGTCTAAAACTTTGAGAAAAGTGTCTTAGGAAAAATGTCCATAAGTATGTGTTTATGTGGGTGCGTGTGCAGGGCTTCGAAAATTTAATCACTTATAACTGAAGGACCGTTTAACCGACTGAGCTTAAATTTGGCACGCGAGTAAAGCAACAAATTGTCTTTGACTATAGCTTTTTCCAAAAGGTATGCAGAAATTTGTATTTTATAGCTTTTTACATTTCCTTTAAACGACGTGCCCGTGCTAGATTCGGTAAAATTAGCAATATCTTGCTAAATAATTCTTTATAAGTGCAGGTTCTCTTAGTATTTGATATTGAATTTTACCGAAAATGGAAAAGCGCGTAATTTCTGAAATTTTCGAAAAACTCACATTCTTGATGAGATCGTCGTATTCGACGATACTTAGTACATAGTTTCGTCGTAATCTGCAATGTGATTTATGTTTCTTAGAATTTTGCTTCCTTATAGAGGAAGCTTTGTTTTCGTGAAACATTTTTTTTTTTTCGAGATTTTTCACTTTTAGAAAGAGTCATGTTATCGGAGTATCTTTAGAAAAACAGAAGAAAGCGAATTAAAATTTTGAACATGAAAAAAGTACTATTCATGAATGATATATACACAGCTTCGTCATAATTTGTTACATAGTTTAGATTTTCCAGAATATCAACTTTTATATAACAAAATCTGCGAAGTAGAACCTTGAAAATTGCTTTTTCATCATTTTTGGTTCTTGCACACAGCTTCCACTATGAGGGAGCTCAAATCGATTTACATAGTTCCTCACGCAGATAGCTTTGAAAAAAAAACAACAAAAATAATAAGGAAACAATTTTTAAAGTTCTACTTTGCAGTTTTTTTTTACTGATGATAGATACCCACATAACACATCATGTTGCTAGAATATCGCTGGAATATTTTTAATATTTTATTGGACACGGATATTCACAAGCATTTGATTGCGACATCGTCAACTCAATGTTCAATAATATTGTTAAAAGTAAGAAAAACTGGCGAAATTGAAAAAAATATTCGTCAACATTACCTATGCACAAAACCATCTCATTCAACAATGTTTCACAAAGATTCAATCGAAAGATTCCAAATCAGAATTCGCAACGTTAACAGTAAAACTACTTTGCAACATCCCAATATTTATCAAATCGAAATTTCTAAATTAGTTTGAAGGTTTGAATAAAAAGAATCAGTATTCCGTAATAAAAATACTTCAGTTCGTTCTCTTGTTTCTTATTTGAATCAACAAAACTGGAGTTCCATCGGGAAGTAGCAATACGATTATTCAGAAACAGGTGTAAAAATCTATACTATTAGAGAACTCTTATCGGAAAAAAAGCTAACGAATAAAACCCTTGTATTTTTTTGTATTTTCATATATTTTCGAAGCAGGACAACTTTTCTAAACTGCTCATTGTTAATTCGACGCAAATGTGCCACGTCGTCAAAGTTATGAGTTCGAATACTAAATGGAATACTTATATAAATATTTTTCTTTAATGAGATGAGACTGCTTAAAAACTCGCGATAAAAAATCATATTTAAAATAGTTGAATTTGTTACGAATAACGCTTTGGCGAAAAATTCAATATTCCCACTGTATTGCTCTGCAACATTACTACAATATTATATCTGCAACGTCTTGAGAAATATTTAGGTGTCATGTGGGTATTTATAATCGTGACAATCGGATTTTACACGAATTTAAAAGTTAGCTTACAAACTTCTTGCTTACAGGTTCTCTAATTTATTTTTATTACGAGTACGTAATTATCTCCTCTTGAGCTTCTCTAAGCGACAGTTGTATATGTGAGGTACGTATAACGAGGCTGGTGGATCGCCCACGTCCTGGCACTTGATAAATTATGGGCGTTGCTGGTGGGCGGTCTCAAAGTCCCCACCACCGTCAACTTTTGCCACACCCACGAAGTAATGTCGGATCCTACAAATTGCTTTGAGACGCTAAAAAAACGTACCTGTACTGTATGTGTAAGCTGAGAGGAATATGTTTAAAAAATTATTAATCAAGACGGTTGACAGTGAATAAAGCATACACGGGATGAGTACACTGCGAGAAAAATCTGGTAATTTTGAAAATAATATAGTTGGACTGACAATAATCTAACTATAAATTATAATTCCCAGGAGAATCGTCTATAGTTTATGGTTATAGCAAATATAATTATAGTAGCGATTATTAAAGTGATAATAGTTTCGAAAACTATTCTAATAGTTTCAACTATGCCGTTTTGTTGCATATACGATTTCAGCGTTTGTTTCCAATAACCTTGCAAGTATCGTTTATTGAACCATGTTATCATCGCTTAAAGCATAGAACATTACAAGCCTCACCATATTCGTTTTACCATATAAAATCGGTAAATAAACGATGTGCTTTTCTCTCAGTGTAGATGAGATTTTTCATTTCCCATCATTTTGTAGCCACTACTTGTAGATTGGATCCACATGACCATTTGGCTGGTCATTAAATAAACACTTTATTTAATGGCCAGCCGAATAGGATTTTATTCAACCGGAACAGACTCTATTTGATTGAAATTAAATTTCATCTGATCGAAACAGACTCTATTTTATTGAAATGAGATTTCATTCATTTTAAAAACACTACATAATTGATTCAAATAAACTTATCAGACCGATTTCTCTGGTTGTGGGTGCAAGTTATCATCCAGGAGTTTTCCAGCAATTAGCCATTACTAGTTTTTGTTTACATACACATGTTTACTGGCCACCAACACATGCGCAGTACTGCGCCAATTGTGTACACTCCGACATGGGAAGATTTTCCGTGCGTCTCAGAACTGACCGATGGTTGCACGCCCCTCACATGCAAGGGCTGCGCAGCCTGCAAACGAGCTGTTTATCGAATCGGTAAATCAAATGTAGCTCACAATATTACGTAGTCTGTGCAAGGCGCATAACAGGTGCACTGCGAATCGTACAGTAATTGGTATGTAACGTGTACTTATCAGCTGGGAGAATAAGAAAAAATGCACTAAATATTCTTACACAGTAATATTGCAGTAATAACTTAAACTATTATTTCTTTTGATATTTCCGAGTTTTACAAAACTTGCTCTACGAGAGATCTAAAATTGATTTGCACAATTCTTCATAGATGCACCAAAAAAGCAAGAAATAATAAGGAAGCATTTTTTTCGTGCATGTGTTCTCTTCTATATTCCGTAAATGCCGTTTGTATGCAGATATATTTTCATTAAAAAAATTTAACTCAACAATACTAGATAATATGATGAAGTGTGGAATTTCATTTCAAATGTACTCTACATTTTGATTCGATGAAGGGAGAACGAATTTAAATGAGTCAGTTATTTTTAATTCTCTCATTTTGCCATAATTCTGATCCAAGAACGAGCTGTTTATCGGATTGTTTCAAATATGGTTCACAATATTACGTGAACTGAGCAGGGCGTATGACAGGTGTGGTTGCATATCGTACAGAGACTGGCATATAAGGTGGATTCAGCGTTTGGAAAAGTTGGAAATGAGTAAATAAATATTTTTACGCTCTAATCGCAGTAATCATTTCAACTGTTATTTATAAATGAATCGGTTTAATATACAAGTTAAGTACTAACTGTAAGTAAGATAATTTAATTGTCCAACTTACTGTATAAAAAGATATAACATTTTCTATTTTCACATAGCATCAAAAAGAAAAAAAATTATAAGATTCTGTTAAGTTAAAAACGCTTGTTTGCCGCTTATTGCAGTATGTTTAACATATTTTAAATTTAGATGCCCATCTAATAAACACCCTCACGAAAGGACTACCTTAACATTGTTGTTATGGAACCGTCACTGATTGACAGCACATACATTGACACTGCAAAAGCGTGCGAAAAGCTTTTCATGTGAAATATATGCTAATGTCAAGGAAATTATATCTAAAAATATATCGAGAAATTTCAAAATAATTAATCGTTTAGTTTTTTCGATAGTACGCGGAGAAAAATAATTGATTGCTATACTCAAGCACGTGGTTAAATACGCTCTAGGCGACAAAATTGATTGCGAGAACCAACTAGTGGGTGTCACACTCAATCAAGTTGCTTGTGACGTCCGAGTGGTTAGTTGTGACGGCTAATTGGTTGTGACACCCAATAGTTGGGTCTCTCAACCAATTTTGTTGCTTGGAGCGTATATAACCATGCGCTTGGGTTCCGTGAAGAAAATTGTTAGGGATGCCCTAAGATAAACTAGGGCCCTTTCAGGCATTAATGTGGACACCCTAAAAGGGTTTCCCATATCACTCCCAAGATAAGGTTTTTCTCGGTTTCCATGGCGAAGGATTTGATAGTAGATTTATTAGATAGAATAATGAGAAATATATATTTTTAAATTAAATTTCTTTATTATTTTAGTAAGGACTTAATAGCGCAGCCTTTAAAGGCCCTTAATATTAAGCCTTTAAAGACCTCGGAAAAAAGCGTGACCGTCCCGTAGGAAGGCCTATAAGGTTCCCACAAAAGGCCCCTAATTAGCAACTATAATTAGCAAAAATTAATCAGGGCCTTGGCAAAACCCTGATAAGATTTCTTTACGGGTACATATTCCTTTCACAATATATATCGAGTCACTGAATAATTTTACATATCAGATGAGTAAAAAAAAATCGATTCGTTATCTACTGATTAACTATTGAAATTTAATTTGAAAGAAAAATGTGTTAGAATTGAATTACCATATAAAAATTTACAGCGATATACTTATAACTTATTATAGTAATTGTAATTTGCAGATACACATACTTTATAGTGCTTACGAAGCAATCGTAGTAGGTATACTCAAGATATGTGTATGTATACTTTTCAACGTACATTTGCAGCAGATGCAGGACGAAAAAGAGAGAAAAAATGGTAGAGAAAAAAAAATGGTAAAGAAAAGTGCCGTTACGGAACCACGCGTACTTCGCGCGCGCTCGGGCTTGCGACGTTTTCATTGGAAAAGCACACAGAGTCGTAGAGTACGCGCGCAACTATTACGAGGCACGAAGTGCGCGAGCTATGATTTATTATGTACAATTTCCGACGTCGTTCGTATTCGTAGTCATCGTAGTCTTCGGTGTCTTGACTGCTGGCCTCGTAGCTGGGAATGCGAGCGAAAAATTTTACGATGGGAAAAGGCGAATGACTATGGGAGTTTATGGTGGCCGGCGTGTGGCCGTCGTTCGACCATAAGACAGAATCTTTTCGTGGCCATGCTCCATGCGATTTTTCATCTCTTCTCATGTACCCTCTCATCCCCACCTTTAACTTTCGATGGAGAAAATTTTTCGGACGCTTGAACCTCCGAATTGTTGAGGAAATGTTCGAAGGACACGACGCTTTATGATTCAAGAAACGTTTATGACCAATTTTATAGCTAAGACCCGTGAAAACGTCCTTTCTCTTCGATGGACAGTTTTCACTTGCGTATCTCCGTCGCGCACTCTCAAATTTTGGTCTACCCACGACCCCTCGCTTAACCATCATGGCTCCAGAAAATCTAGTTTGCTCGTTGTCTCTAGTAACCAATATGCTCAATATTCATTTCATTCCTTTCATTGCATTCAATGATAAATTGGATTGATTACATTACTTGCATCAATCCAATTATAAATGATTTATCTTATCGATAGCATAAAAGATTTTCATTATAAATATAATAGTACATTACGATACTAGTACGATGAAATTTTTTCGCGACGAGTGTGAGTTTGCAGCAAGAGCTGAAGGCGAGTGTTGTAATCACACGAGATCAGAAAAAATTTCTCGCACGAGTATCGTATACAATTTTATGCCACTAGTGTGAGAAGTTCCAGTGTGCCTGAAGTGGGCACGTCACGCACACTGTGGTATAAATTTGTGTATAATCGATTTATAATAATCGTTTGAGTGTCATGATAGTTTCGGAAATGACAACATTCTCTTATAACTTTCAATGCTTGCATAACATTTTGTTTAGGTTAACAAAAAATGGTGTACGAAAATCACGAGTATTAGGAATTTGAAGAAGGGGCTACATATTATCACTTTTTTCTTCTTGCAATAAAATTTTTCGAAATTATAATACTCCTTCATGTAAATTAGGTAGATAATATTATATATTTAAAAAAAACTCGAAATATATATTGCGCTACAATTTTTCGAACTATTTTTAAAGATCACATTCCGAAATAATTTTTTTGCATACATGGGTTGGTAAAAAAAAGATCCAAAAATAGGCTGGGAAAATATGTAAGTATATGTAAGTAGTGATAGAGACAATAAGACTGACATGAAATGAAATAGCGTAGGGGTTGAAAGTGAGATTGAATTGATTCGTGTAAATTAGGTAGATAATACTATAAATTTAAAAAAACAACTCTAAAAGTAGACCGGGAAAATGTGTAAGTATAGTGATAAAGACAATAAGACTGACATAAAATAAAATAGCGTAGGGGTTGCAAGTGAGATTGAAGGCAAGGAGAACCAGTAGCACAAGGGGCACAGGTACGGTAGCAGTTTCCGAGTGAAAATTCAATGGCATAGTAACCCACATTGGTAAAAGAAATTTTAGGGACGTCCGTACAAGAAGGTCCGTGGCCTTGAGAAAGCCAGTGGGTCACAGGGCCAATAACCACACCAGGGGTTTCGAATATTGCCGGTCAACCCGCAGCCCTCGTAAATTTTATTAGAAAGTCGTATAAAGTTCGGTTTCTCTACGAAAATCGGTGTTTTCTACGGGATTTCCGCGAAAGTCGCGGTCCAGCCCTACCGAACTTACAACGAAAATTGGGGTCTGCGGAATACCCAAAGACTTTGTTATATTAATGAAATTATGGACTGCGTAGATAATAAAATTCCGGTTTCTATCTCGGGTGCAATTATTGCGCCTACCTTTTACATTATACGCTAAATTAGCTACTAAAGATTTGAAGAATGTTATCTTCGGTATAATTGAATTAAAAAATCAAGCAAGAGTTATTGGAAAAAATAACAATAATGTTTTTTTTTCAAAACCAAAACCAACAACCTTAGTTTCGATTTTGGTAAAAGCTATAAAAGCAGTTATTGCCTCTGATGAGAACTTTCAATGGACGCTCACTTAAACATACAATAACATTCATTGAATCGACGATGAATACGGTATTCCGAACAATGTAATACTTGCTAACGATACATTGATACATCAACAAAGATAGTGATTAATTTTGATATTTGTTTCAAGCAAAATATAGATCAATAGCTATCACTTTCATCGACTTTGCACATTGACATATGAATATGTAAGTCGATTCATTGTCAATGCAACACCCGCACAAAAAAAGTATTAAAAGAGTATTTAAAAAGTATTTAAAAAATGTTTGAAAAAAAAAATTAAGAGTGTCGAGTGTTGAACTTTTTAATACTCAGTCTAATATCAAATTAGTGTAAAAATTAGTTTGATATAGTCAGAACTTTATAAACTTTATGATTGGGTCCAATTAGGCCAATAGGTATACTATTGGCCTAAATATGTTTGTAAAATCTTGAAATTTAAAGACATTAGCTTAGAAGCATGTTGCTCGATAGGAGAAATTTCCCAAACACATAAAACATTATGCGTGCTACAAAAATAAACTTATCTATGAAATAGAGCTACGAAAACAAATGAAATTTGATATAGAGTTCAAGCAATATTAAAGGGTTTCCAAAAGATTAAACATTGCCCTGAACGAGATTTTGCAATTTTCTTTCAAGTAACAGTTCATATGTCCTCAGACTCAACAGTCCTCAAACTATCTTCATGCTAATACAACAAGGTGCTGACGATAATAGACGTCATATTAAGTGCAGGTTTATTTTATTAATTATCCTAGGTAAGCATAGCGTGAACACTTACACTTGTTTTTCTATTTTTCAAATCGATTAATAAGTATGAAAACCGGTCAACTTCAATGCAAAGTTACAAACTCTCTTTTTAGCTTTTCTCTTCTTTGAAATTCACCGTATCTGTGAAACAGCGTTATGAAAACGAGTGACATTTTGAAAACTGTCAACTCAAGCAATGTCGAAAAGTTTCTGATGTGTTCAATATCATCCTCGCAATTTATGAAGATTTGTAATCATCATTTTGTAATCATCATCATAATCACTTTGACGACCATAAATAACATTTCATTGATCGTCAAAATCGCCTCCAATTAAACCATAAAATAAAGATGTTAAATCGTAATTCCCGAATTATCGCAATTTCAGCATATTCTCAAACCTGTTCGACTAGTAAACATAAAGCAAAGGATATGAAGCGAAGTTCTCCGAGTATGGTCATCCAACAGTAGCAGCTTCAGAGCCGTAAAATCGAAAGTGACTTCGCGCCAGAAAAAAATCTGCAAAGAGAGGCCAAGAGCTTAAAGAGTGTGGAACCCAAGCAGCAGCCCTATTCGCTGTCTGGGGGTTATATGACCTAGAGAGCCCGGTGACACACTTTTAGAAAATTTAGGGCCACTGGGTCTTTTGGCTACCAAGGGTGCTACTGCTGCTGGCACCATACCTATAGCTTCCGTAGATCATAATACTCGGAATACCCAAGGCTACATCATCCCTCTCTTTCTTACTCGCTGAACCAAAAGAAGCAGTCCCCTTTCCACCTATCCGACCAAATGAGAAATGACAAAGATTTATTCTTGAACGCGCGTGGGCATCCTCAGGAGCCACCGTGGGGCCACCTACTACCCCAGTGAACATAAAAGACGTTCGCTACCGTTGAGAGGACTTGACTTTTGTGTCCATCAAGAATCAGACGGTAGCTCTCGGTTCCATGATTTACAATACTTGTTGGCTCGAGAAATAGGAACACCATAGGAAAGTAACTACATTCTATGTGTACCAGAGACCTACTAGATTTTTGGACCAAACGGATGGAGGTACTGCTTTCGCCCTGCTGGGGGCCCGACTCTCACCTTTCTCAAAATGGAAGATGCTGCTGTGGGGCAGCTTGAAGAGGCGCTGCTGCCTCCTGTCATCGCGCACTACGTGACGCCCTCTGATCCAGAGCCCCAATGATCCTCTTCCACTCTTTTGGGTCTTACTACGACAGGGAACTCCCGCGGCTTCACCGAAAACCATCTTGATGTCTTTATAAAACTCCGTACAACGGGACGGACGCTGTTTTCAAAATGTTTGGAAACGTTTGACAGTCGTCGCGTGACTTTTGCTGCGGCCTCCCCTCCATGAACTTTTCAGTCGCGTGCTCCGAGTTTCAGACACGAGCCTTAATAACCTGGAAGACTTTCACTCTTCCGATTTTTCACGTTCGGTCGTTCGAACTCTCAAGTAGGGATGGAGCCTTTCTGATTATATAGCTAAAATATATAAATACTGTTATTCAGTGCGAGTGAATCAACCATATATTATACTCATCATTCTTTTATACTTTCATATATACTTTGGAAACAATTAGTTACATACCGTTTAAGTTCAGGGGGAGAAATGTGGTGTCAACCATTGATGTCACAAGAAATAATTAATTATAACGATTTTAATAGTGGGTATATTTTTGAATAATTGAGCATTCAATTGCTGTATTTTTAGATATTAGCGTCCTGACAGATATTTTCGACCTCGTCTCTTTGTTTCCTCACAGAAGAAGCTATGTAAAAAGTAAAAAATAATTGTGCAATAACGTGCAAGTTTTCACTTTGCAACGTTTTCAATACGTAATAAAAATTGAAGTTTATTGAAATTGTTGTCGTCAAGGAATGGTATAAAAAAGTTGAAATATACCGAATTTGATTGAAATCGGGAAGGATATTTTAATTTCATGCAGTTGTGCATTTTTTTGGAAAATTTGATACGCCAAAACGTCGTACAAGCGCGGCCAACAAATAACACAATTTTTTTGTTCACAGACTTGTTATGAAGAATCAACCACATGGGAAGAAACAATTTTTTGGCGATCAATTCCAGCATATACCGACCAACGTGTAGTCAATGTAACGAAATCTTAATCGTAAAATCGTATAAAAATTACTATCACTGATTACGTGTTGCTCATACTTCATACGTAATTGCATGTAATAAAAGACAGGGATTCTTGTAACTTCGTCGGGGAAAGCCAGGGAATTTATTAACCAATATTAGTGGTCAATACGTAATTGCTTCAACCGACTGAGTAGTTGTCGCTATTCTGACTATTCCAGTTGGTTGTTGGGACCGTTGAATCAGTTTGTACAACTCCTTTTTCCTTTCCGTGCACGATTTAGCGTTATTGGTAACGTAAAACTTATTCATCCGCTTAAAGTAAATGTTAACTTATATCAATAAATGTCCGAGCATTCTCTTTCCAGAAAAATTCACAAGTAATCAACTGTTATATATTCTCTATAATTTCCATTCACTTACGACATAGGCATTTTCATTGATGGAGAAAAAAAATGAAATCATCGTTAGAACCTCTTTGAAACCAACATACCCGCATCAAGAACTGAAGTTCATAATAGGAGTTGCCAGTTGGGGCGTGAAATCGTTCGTCAATCATCAAAATTATCCGTAACATATGGCGAGCCGATCAACCTCTAGTTTATTCCATAAACCTACCCCTCGAATCCAGCTCTTGTTGATCTGGCTTCCGGTCTCTTGTTAGAATGTAGCATCGACTTAATAGTAAACTAATTGATCTGCCTTCTCTATTTTACTACGGCGACCGTTTTTTGTCCCGCTTTTTTCCTTCATATCCTCTTCGTGCAGGATCACATTCTTCAGGGGCTCGCCGCATGGTTCAAGAGTTCGTTCGCTAGGTGCGAATTATGCATTCGGCTCAGTATCAGCCATGAGGGAAAGCCGAACAGCATCGCGAATCCCGAAGCCACTGGGTTTGCTCGCTTATTATCTCAATTAATTTCACAGTCGTCATCATTAAAGTGACCCTTCACATATATTCCAGTTATCCGAAAAAATTAATCTTTAAGACACAGGGGCAATAACAATTGAATCCGGTATAAACGTGTAAGCCTGATTTGTTTTTAGAACACAATAAATAAAAAATTACTAACTTATTAATCAATTTACGTTAGTACATCCATCGAACAGCCTAATGGATTAATATTATTAAAACTTTATGTAAAATTGATTGAATATGTTATCTCCATGTCAACCTCTACTAGGAAATACATTGTCAGCCTATTGACTTCAACATAGAGTGAAGCATCATGTTTGGTGCAAAGTGAAAAAAATGAGAAAATAATGTGCAAGATTCTACTTTTTATTCTTGTTTTATATAAATTGAGAATTGAAATTCACTCAAACTTCAGTCGCCCATCTGAATACTCCCATTCAGTGTTATGACATATCACATAGATTCACTAGATAAAACACTTACGCTATTTCGACGAAATCCATTATCAAACTACATTAAATGCACTTGTACATGTTATAAACTATTTATCAAAATATCCTGCATTTCACGAAAGTTGAGGGTTCACGTCCTTTTTTTAAACAATAATTTACAAAAAACTAAATCTAAATTAGTGCATATAGCTTGGATAAAATTTGTATAAGAATAGCTGGGCCAATGCTTCGCTTGGGGGCTAAACTTTCGCTCGAATAATTCGAACGATTCTTGAGTGATAGGCGATTGATTTTTCGATACACATGCGGCGCACACGTTATGACTGAAGAACCAACGCATATTGTATATGTATAGGTGGTCCATTTTGCAATAGTATTTTTTTTTTCGGAGCACATTCTAACACAGTGCTCTCTTATGAGATGAAAAAATTCCTGTACATTATCAACGTGATTGAAAAATATTTAGAGATCGCGACGGAATTTTAGAACATTATTTTGTATTATCTTGTATTCCAATGTTTTTAGTGGTAATACTCAAGTATATCTTTACATTTCTTGCATCATACGTTCTGTATTTCAAAAAAATCGTATTCGAAGTAATTCTGCTTATGAAAAATTAACTTTCCTACAAAAACACTATTCGGTAAAATTGGCCTTTTCAAGAAAAAATATTTTCCAAAAAAAAGGAGATCATATAAGCTAAGTGTAATGCAAATAGCAAGTATTTTAATATTGTTAGAAACAAAAATCGGTCTTAGTACTTGGCGAGCTTGTCAAATGTAGTCGACTGTTTAATTATTTAACGTTTATGGTATCATATTAACTCGCTGAGTACTAGCCACATTTTTTTTCTGACAAAATTATTAAATTAGTCCAAATTTTCTTTGTTTCTATTTTTGAATTTTTTCTCTATTTCTCCACACAAGATCTTGTTTAGTATTATTTTGTTATTATTATTTCAATAAACAAGTAACAGAATATTTCATGGTGGCAGCAGTGGGATATAGTGTCTGGTGATTGAAACAAAAATAAAATTTAGAAGTTAACATTTAAAATAAAATAAAAAATTTACAAATGAAAAAAAAATTTAACAAAAGTTTTTCAGCTTATCATTATGAAACCTGAATTTTTCAAGCAGTCAATTTTCAACAAAAGGTGGTTTTTCAAGCGATCATTTCAAATCGGAAAAACTGTAACCGTACATCATCCCATTTCTCCTAATTTTTTTTGTCCCGGCAGTGTTGCCCCATAAGCGTGACTGGCGTCCAGGATAATTAAATGAACTGCCGAGGAGAAGTTTTGTGGCGACAAGATAAATCTTGTTATAATTGCTGTTACAGTGCACAGATGTTGATTTTTTTAGGCAAATAAATCATTATTAAAATAGATGGTAGTATTTTGCAAAATTTGTGTTTATAGTCGAACTTACTGATAATCGCGAGTCTGGTAGAAAATTCAGACTCGCAGCGCCACCTGAATATGATCCGTAGCTTGCATCCACAGATTACAGCACGCAAAAATTATCCAAAGACCTCCGTCCTTACGGTTATCGGTACTATTGAACTCTAATGAAATGCCGCATTTACCTACAGTGGCCTTGGAATTATGTGAATCCCCGGCAGATGGCACCACGAATCCGTAGATTGCAGCCACGAATGATAGAACGCATAAATTTTCCAAAGACCTCTATCCTTACGGTTACCGGTACTATTGAACTCTGCCGAAAAGCTGCTTTTTCCTACTGTGGCCTTCAAATAATGCCAATCCTTGGCAGATGGTGCCAGAAATGCAATTATTTTTCTGTTACCGCTTTCATACAATGTTTTCTGTACATTGAATTGAAAATACGGGTGTGAAGATCAAGGTCAAGAAAATCAAAATCAAGAACCTTGCAGATTACTGCCTCATTATTACTTAATCTTCATAAATCTTCATAAGTATGTTTATCGGGGTTGCCTTCTTCATGGTGGAAGCTGCGTAAAAGACAAAAAAAAATTGAGCGCAATGTATAAGGTTCTACTTAGGAATCTGAGAAAGAATACAATTCTTACGTCCCGATGTACCCTTACCCCAGCAATAGGCAACCGTGCAAACACCGCTGTCTGCTCCGATAAAGGGCCCTACAGTCAGTGTTCGGTAAAAGAGAAAATCAATCTTCTATCGAAGGTAGGGTAGAGGGCGCTAGTTGCGAAAAGTGGGTGTCAGGCTCTCCACTAGCTCGCAGTCGAAGCGATACCCCACGTTTACAGCAGGGAAATTTGCCCTCTTCAAACTTTGAAAAAATGTACTCGCTAGATTAAGACGAAGAAAACTGTTTTAAATAGTAAGAGACTATCAATCCGGTCAATTAGAGTCAAAGAAACTCTCCTCTCCTGCCGATCTCGCATAGCACTAGACGTTGAGATGCTAAGAGCATTAATATTTTGAAACTTATTGGAGTTTTGTGTATTATTAGAAATAAAGTCGAGCAGAAAACTTCTTAGTCTGGTTAATGATGTTGACGCAGATTATCGTGTACTGGACCGAAGAGGAGAACACTTGAGTGAGGGAATCAACCTCAGAGATCTATTTCAGCATCAAGGCAGGACTTTTATTTTATCATCGGTTTATTCTATTTGGGACGATGAAGAATGAATCGCTAAATATGCTAAGTTATATCGCAATGATACCTGTATGAATGGATGTGATGATATAATTTTACAATACTTCAAGGATCAAAAGAAATTGCGCCAGTTCTACTAAAGGGAAGAGTGACGAATTCTCAATGCATCAAATTAAAATGAGCTCGGTTGGCTCAAGATGGACAATACGCTTTGAATTACCATCATTCGAACTCTATCTTATGTGGACCACTACTCTAATTGTTTTTATAAATCTCCTACAACGAGATTATTAAGCGTCGCGAGTTAGGCTACCTCCAGTACCTCTAAGTAAGAAGCAACGAGAAATAATAGAGTTACGGACTATTATATCGGCAAGAGTTCAAGAAAAAAAATTAAAATCGAATTAAATAGATCTCGTTAAATCTATCACACCAAAACACAATACGTCCGTTGATTGCAGAAGAGCGAGACAAGTCGTAGGACCCTTAATCTTTTCATTACGATAGATTGCGTACTCAAGAGACGAATATTATGTGACTTTTCTATTGTAGATTCGTATGTGTGTTTAATAGCTGAAATATGTGAGACGCGGGCAGGGGTTGATGCGATCCCACGGCCTCTGATCCCATTCCTCGTATGTATGTGTATATATTTTTCAATATACCAAAAATAGATGTTAAAGTATATTCCACTATACATTCAAATTACATTCTAAATGCATTCGACATATGTTTGTACATGTACCTTTTTGTATATTTTCTTTCGCGCCATGCGAAACATTGATACACAATACTCCGCTAGATGGCGAGTGGTCGAAGCGTTTCTCGCGAATGAGTTGAAGCCTGAGCGTTCATCGATATTTCATATGCATATGCAATATACTTCATAAGTATCTTGGTTGTATACATGGAATTCATACAAAGTATGTAGAATATATACTTTAAATATACATATTTAATAGTCAAGAATTTTATTTTTTTACGAAAAAGTAGATATTCCATATATATTCGAAAGATACATCACGTTCATTTTTTAAATATATTTCACATATATGATGAATTTAAGCAATATATCTCAAGTTTATTTTAAATATATTTTTCAATACATCGAAAAATATAATTTCCATTATACTTTATTTCCGTGGGGGGCATTAAAAACAGGCGGCTCCTGAATTGTTACCCTGTATACCCATGTATTTCCTTTGAAAACACAATACGGTAGACACGAGGATTTGGCTTTAGACCATAAGCGACTAAAAGAGGCATCGTGAATATTCAGCGTTCTGAGCTTCACACGCGCCCAGTGCTTTGAGGTGTATATCATATTCCGGAGTATGATATAAAGAGATGCCTCTCTTCCGCAAATGTATATCTATACTATACAAGCTTATAATACGCTTTATACGTAGATATGTATCAGTTATTCCATTTTAACTTGGGGAGAGTTTTCTCCGACAATTTTGATAAGTTCAGTAGATTATTTTTTACACCTTACAGAAGGAATACCATATTCTGCCCCATTCCGGAGGAAGCATTGTTTTTTTTTTACTATATTCACCTAATTTCGTTATAAGCATCTGCGAACTTCTGCATTTGGGGCGGGGTTAAAGTTCCGAACGGTAAATACACGAAGGTCTAAAATTCCGAAAATTAATATCCCACCTACATTTTTGCCGAAATGTTTTCTAGCGAATTTCGTAAAAAATGTAGGTGCGATTTCAAGATTCGGAATTTTAGACCTTCGTTTATTTACTATTCGGAACTTTAACTCCGATTTCCTTGCGTCTCGGGGACAAAGTTTCGAATGGTAAATATTCGAAGGTCTAAAATGTCGAAATTTAATATCTCACCTACATTTTTGACGAAAATTTTTCTAGCGAATTTCGGCAAAAATGTAGGTGGGATATTAATTTTCGGAATTTTAGACCTTCGTGTATTTACCGTTCGGAACTTTAATCTCGCCCCCTGCATTTTTATAGATGAAGCTTGCTTAGCGCCAGAATATATTTTCCGAAAATTGTATGTCGGGATATTTAAAATCTTCGAAACTTGTTGATGGTATATTCGATGAGTGTCAACAACAGAGATGTCAGTAACTAGTTACTTTCGTATCGAGTTGCACACAATGACACGATTCTGCCCGCATCGAAAAACTATATTCTTCTCGTTACTTCGTCCCGAAAGTAACAAAGTAACTGTCGATACTGTACCAGATTCTAATAAGTAACGCAATAGTTCAGTCACTCGTCACATCTGAATCGAGAACAAAATGTTTTTCATTACTCGATACAAATGTAACGAGTATCGAAATTCTTGTCGTTACTCGATATAAACGTTACGAATATCAAAATTCATTTCGTTACGAGTAACGAAACAAATTGCGATACTTGTTACATTTTCGAGTAACTAAATGACTTCTGATGCTCGGTACAAAGGTAAAGAGTAACAGCCCTACGCAAAAACGTAGGGCATTTCGAGTGACCTGACATCAAAATCCCGCAAAAAATTTTTTGCACGAAAACCTTTCTCCATGAGGAAGCAAAAACATAATGTTTACTGAAAAGGGCTGTTCTTCTCCGTGTTTCCTCCAATCAAAGTGCTACTATTTTACAATAACTATAAATTGTTTTATAATTTCAGTGAAATCCTGGGTTATATCGATTATATCGACGGCCCAAAGGGGGTTGGCACGCTAAGAAAATATAAGCTACTAAAGTGCGTGATAAATTATAATGCGGGAAAACGCGTGCAGTGTTTGGCAAGGGGCGACCAAATTGTGTGCTGAGAAAAATCCAACTAAACAAGGTAATCAATTTTTCGTTAATTAATTAGTCATAATATATTTGCAATTAATTAATAACTTTTACTATTCTTTTATTTGTAGATTATCCATTTCAGCTGCCTGGTGTGCAATGTTATAAATGCGGCTGACGCCGCATAGAGTTTGGTTAACGTCTCGTACGAATTAATTATTCACGGCCACACAGATCTCGAGAAAAAAGGATCCTATGGACTCTGCGAGACTACCAACCTCAACAGATTAAAAAATACGAGTTGGAAGGAGTTACCAGACATGGAAGGCAAATTAATAAGTAAGTTTTTACAATTCATTTGAATTTATTTATAGTTTCTTAAATAAATAACTTGCGTTCATTAGAAGTGTAATTCTTTGGAATAA
Organism: Tromatobia lineatoria; assembly: GCA_949699805.1. Taxonomy (NCBI): domain Eukaryota; kingdom Metazoa; phylum Arthropoda; class Insecta; order Hymenoptera; family Ichneumonidae; genus Tromatobia; species Tromatobia lineatoria. Next base: position 12,274,127 of record OX453043.1, read on the forward strand.
ACCAAGATACATGTGGGCCATACCAACTCGACCTAAGCCGGTTTTATTCTGAACAATTTATATACTTATGATTATTCATATCGAACATATTGAAAGCCATTATTGAAAAGTTCTGACAAAATCCGCATGAATCCTGTATTAGATATAAATATTTTTAAGCTCAGATTCAAAGCGGACTAGTGGTAGCACCTATTTTTAACGAATTAAAAAATTAATAATCTTAGTATTTATTCATTTGAAAATTCGTAAAAAATGGAAGTAAACTTCAGCCCACTTTAAATCGAAGCCTTAAAATATTCATATCTGATATAGGAGTTGTGAGAATTTTGTCAGATTTTTAAATTATGTACTTTGATATATTCGTTCTGATAAAACCTCTTCAATTTTTGTTACAGAAATATCGGGATGGATCAAATTTCCCAAAAAAAGCAACTGAACCCAAAAATATATCCTCAAGTTACGGCTTAGGCAGCATCACCGGTAAAAAATGAAAAATTTCGATTCATGTGATTGACTGCAAAGATCTTCCAAGCGAATTATGTTGAGGTATTTCCGTCAACGTTGTTGGTATTCATCTGTGGGAGAAATCGGCGCCGTTCATTAAGGTGGCAAAAGGATCCCATGTAACATTAGGTCAAGAAGCAGCCATTGACTCATCGCTGCCGATAGAATTAACCGCCCCACCGCAAACGATAAATTTATAATAATCAGTAATTTAATGATGCGCAGAATTTTGCTTATTATTATTATTATTATTGTCACACTCTTGAGCAATATCTCGTCAGGTTCTTCAATGAATACTCGAACTCGTTATTAATAAAATCATTACCGTTCTAATTTTTTAAATTTACGTCCGTCTCGCTCGGAGCGTGTAAACAAACTGTCCTCCCATTGCTTTTTTGAAACAAACATTCTAACATCGCCTTAAGGTTGTTGATCACGGTCCCCGCGGGGGTAGAGGCGAGAGGGGAGGCTCCTATGATTTTACATGGGGTGACGTCATCACTACCAACTTCGTAATGTTGTATGTTAGTGATACGAATCACGGCACTACGTGATTATTATAGTAATTCGAACGATTAATTTTCATTATTTATGCAAAATAATAATTTAGGATTGAATTGCCTTTAATAAATTATAAATATAATCCTGTTTGAACTCGAGTATATTAGCGTGCGAGACCTGGCAACGCCGCGTCGTAGTTTCGAGTTTTAACGTTTCGAGGTTGGCGGTGACGCCTGAAGTCGTATCTCGCCGCCACGCCGACTGATCGATGCCGGTCGATCGTGCTGTCACGGTTCGAGGTTAGAATGGCGAGTTTTGTGTTTTGTTTGAATTTCGCGCGCTTGGTTCTCGCGGCTCACAGCTGATGCGGCGTTGCCATGTTGTGAGGGAGCTATTTGATTTTGCATAATTTTCTCAACGTTTTACTTTATATTCTTGATGATTTCTCTCTTATTTCCATTATAATGATATATCAAACGTATATGAGTGTGATCGGCATATTCTGGGCTACGTCTGGTGTGTTTTTTATAGGGCTGACATCAATTTGACCATACATATGGGTCAATGAATACGACCGGTATCGCCTCACGCCATATAACCGTTGCATCGTTGTGCTAATTCGAGTCAACTTTAGAATTTAATATCTCGGAAATAAAGATTATTAGCAGCCTCGATCTTTTACCAGTCGATGCAGAAACTATTCATCTACGTACTGTATAAATTTCAAAGAGCTGGCATTAAATTGAATTTTGTGATCAACAACCTTAACAACGCTCGCTTCTTGGGTGCTACATTGTCAGTATTATTATTATCATTATTACAAGGCAATTTTATTTCTGTTTCTTTTATAACAATGACGTGTAATCCGAATTGGCGCAAAATCGTAGAAAATTTACTTCCGGGACAACAACCTTCGGATTGACCAGATCTTACCGCACAAGTATTCAACGTCAAGAAAAAACATTTACTGAATTTGATTACCAAACAAAATATTTTTGATACAACGAATGCATATATTTATACGGTCGAGCCACAGAAACGCGGGTTATTACATATATATTTGCTGGTGACGCTGAAAAAGAAATTCATCACATCAGAAATGATTGATAAATATATCTGCGCAGAGATCCCGGAATCACCCCCAGATCAGCACCGAATAGTCATGCGCTGACTAGTCATGTGTTGAATTAGTTAAATAAGTGACAACACCGTTGAGGCCAAGGGGCGCGGTTTTGTTTTTGAGTTTATTAATCAATAAATATTAAATAATACATCGATATCGATATGTTAAACACTATTTTACGAACAAAATTCTCGGGCTCTACCAGACGCACTCTTATGCACACATATTTCAAACACTTCCTCGGCTTCAATAAAGGTATATACGTAATCGGGGTGGAGCAGCTGAAACGCGATAAACAATCGCACGAGTCACTCGCTCTTGCTTTGTCTTATCCCAAGTGTGCTACAATAAGCACGAGCAGCTTTTCTATCTCGTTCTCACCTTATGTACAATAAACATTGACTATACACACTTGGTAAGTTCTATAGTACAGCGATGATCTGTGACATTGAGGATATATTACGTAACTTCTAGGCGGATAATCGCAATGCCTCAAGGAGACACGATGCGTTCAAGTTTACACGTAAGGCGAAAAAACGATATGCCATTTTTGTTAATAATCTCGATGGTTATAGATGCTTTGCGAAATCAGACCACCGAATCCTCATAATTTTCCATAGACCCTTACCACTATTTTTTAACATAGGGAACTGAAGAAATTCATTGCTAAAATGGATTATCAGTCCCGACAACAAATTGAAATAGTTAGAAAGCGCCAACAACTCAGTCGGTTGAAGAAACTATAACCTCGTTGGTAGAGTACGGATGGTAACAAAGAGCGGTGTCATAAGATCTACCAGCCATCAGTTCGAAAGACACAACCTCGGAATGTCACAACAAGCTTTTATGGTTACAATCTCAAATAGTCCCCAGCTCGAATAATTATAGACTCGAAACCTAGCAATTGCGATAACTTCTATCTTTTCTTAAAAACAACTATCAAAGTAATCATGGAAATAACTTTTAATAGAAGTTGTTTTTCGCACAAAGTAAATGCTGGGAAATGGTATGAATGACTGTCGAATAATGAAACTAAAATAATTTTATCGCTATCAAGAGACGCAGCATCGTCTTGAGATAAGTGCATTTACCCCACTTTTTCTATCCCCCAATTTTATCACCAACCGACAAGACGCTGCCGCAGTGTCGTTTTCTCGTAGCAACGCATTTTAGCCACTTATTTGGAGGTTAATACGGTATATCGCAGAAGTGATAGCGTTTCGAAGCTATTTTTAGGTACAATCAGATACTGCAGCTAGAAATAGTTCGTTTAGGACCGAAATGACATTTGTACCTTTATTCAGTGCTCTCATATTATGATTTAAGGCTCAAAACTTTTCTAAAATTTTTCAAAAAATTCACTCGATGTCCGCGCATGCTGCCACCAGATGGCAATAGCCAGAAGAAAGATAATATGTATAGATATAAAAAAGGAAGATTCGCAAATAAGTGATTCCAGCTTCAGCATACTTGGGATCCCAACCAATCCCGATTCAGGTAAATGATATGTATAAAAAATACATAATTGATCCGTAGTTTCAATTTTTTTTTCCTACAAACTTAAATGTTGAATTATCAGGAACAGATGTTAATTGGTTCGTGTTCTTTGACATGTTAAGTGGTCACCATATATTTACTCAGATTTAGAAGTTATATCAGTCCCTCATAGTGGTTTTGCACACCAGCGAGTTTTTCCCTTCTACTTCGCTATTGTTTTCATTGCTAAAAATAGTTAGTAACATTATTGCCTGGAAACAGTTTGATGTTTACCTTCGGAATTAATCAATCCATTAAAATTCAGGAGATTAATTGCAATACTTTCTCTACTTACGTACTTTTAATGTGATAAGAAAGTGAAAATGCAAGTGAACTCCAAGTTCCTTCATTCTGACTTGATCAACCACAAGTGATTTTAAATACTATGCAAAAAGTAGCGGAATCCCCCAAAGAAACTCTATGGGCAAAAAAAAATGAGACAAGTACATTTACTTTTAAGTGGCAATCTGCCCCGAAATGCACAGTGAATTTAAAAAAAACCTTGATATGATCCTATAAACATTAAGGAATAAAACAATTGAGTATATTTTACAAACTCGCCAAGTACTATGGTCGAATTTCGCAATAAAATTCCTGGATTATTATTTTTTAAATATTTGTTCCTTCTTCTCAATATTTTTTTTTTAATGCATTAACTTCTTTATCATTGTATAATATTTTTTCATTATTTTCATAAATTACTCTAAACGATATGAATCCTTTTTATTGCAAATCTTTTGGCACGTTTGAATAGAAGTATCGCTCGCGTTTTATTTGCTAAATTTCGACAGTTAGTTGCAAGTATATTCCCGGATCTGGGGGTAATTAACCATCCAAATGCTGGTTCTGATGATCAAAATTTGTGATGTTACATACATGTTCCTGACATGACATGCAGCGTATGATTTCGAAGCGAGGACTGCAATCACATGAGTGGGAATTGCTATTTTCAGCCCATGTTACACACTATATTTTTTGTAACAAGTGCATGAATAGTGGGACATTAGATGGTAGTTTTGAGGGCAGAACAGCGAAAAGTGAGGTTCCAAACTTTCGTCCCTAGGGACGTGAAATCGTCCCCAGGGGACGGAAGTTTCATACCGAAAGGACGAAAGTGGAAAAGACGCGTGCTACACCCACGTCGATCGATTGTTTTAATACTGCCATGAGACAAGCCACTTTCGGCCCGAAAAACTGCCATCGGAAGAACCGCTGTTCATGCACGTGTTACAAAAAGGTTCTTTAAAATTTGCTATGTATTTGGGGTCAGATTGCCACTTACGTAAATGTACCTGTTTCAATTTTGTTAGCCATTGGGTTTTTTAGGGGATCTTTTGTCACTGTAACCAATAACTTACTGTCATAATGACCTTCTGACGATACCATTGTTTTGACGGTAAGTTATTGGTTCCAACGACGAAAAGTTAAAAATCCGATTCTTTCGGTTTGATTATTTTGGAAATTATTTCAACCATTTCCGAAAGTTTTTTCTGTGCTGTGTTTTTAGTAGAGGTTGTTCAATATAAAAATAACTTCAATTTGGCGTTATTTTTATCGCCACTTTGACAATCGCCGTGATAGCAAAGAAATGGCCATAAGGTTGAATGATTATAATGAGCATTGGTCCATGTGACCATTCGAGCTTATAAGCATTCGAAATTATAACTAAAATCATAGCTTATGATATTTCGAGTTTAAGTTCAAGTTTAAGTTTGTGACGATTTGGGATTGTGTTAGTCGAGCTAATAGCCAGCAGACCTGATGACAGCGTCCCCAGCCGTGATACTTGCAGGAACCAAGTCGTTGGTTGTCCGTACTATCTCTTGCTACCAATTGAAAAAAATTGGGAATACAATTCCGCTTTAGATTCAATATCTAATACACGATACAGCATATGCTGGATTTCATCGCCGAAACTACTTCTTCTCTTTTTATACATTTATGCACTTTTTATGGACAAACGACAAATGTTTGGCGTTGATCGAATGATTTGACCATGTTAGCACGGATTAAGAAATATGCGATGAACAACAAAACATTTTTTCAAATTATTTTAAGGGATCATGTGTATTAATGACTACGCAATAAAAGAACAAAAAAAAAGTTTTCTTAAATTATTTAGACAAATTACGTGTATACCCGTTTCAAACGTTGTTAGATTTTCTAACGGAATCTTCTTAAGAAATTAATAAACTGATTGATTTTGATTGTGCAGTAAAATATAGAATTCGGCTTATTAATTGACTGATACATGACGACCTTCAATCAGGGGAATCTTTAAATCAGTCAGAGTACCCGGGAAGTCGAGGAAATTTTTTCTCGGAACAAACGGGTACCATATGTCAAGTCCAATATTAACTATCATATTTTTAATCAAATTTCTGTGGATTTAAATGGAACAAATGCTTTTAAGTCATTATTTATCATGGACTGACCATTGACTTTCAGTAGTTGAGAAAAACTCGTTACATCAGTAAAAGATTTGCAAACAAAATCAGTCATTGTTTAAGGAAAACTGTAAGATGTAAAGTATTCATGAAAATGGCATATTTTGCTAGCGCTGTGTGCTGAAGAGAGTACAATTGACATTGGCCTGACTTCCGGCTTAGGGTTGCGGTGAACACGTGACTGCGTAACGATAATCCATATTTGTACCAGTTCTTTCTACAAATGAGTGACGCCAGTTCTAAAGGAGATATTGATAGTCAATAGGTTACAAAAAGTAGGAGGCATTTACTTGCTAATAAAAATTGTAAGCTGGATAGGAGCGATGATATAGACTGGTAAGATGGGAATATTATTCAGACTGGTCGTATCCTACGCATCCATGTGTCAACATTGAATGAGGAACGACAGGCTCCATCGTCACGGACGTTAATAAACACGAAGATACTCCGCCTCAAGTACTTTTCTGTCAGAAAATGAAAGAAAAATACGAAATGCGTAAACAGAGAATGCTAGCCAGCTAGCGGATCTCTCTGCCTTGCGGGTTCGGTGCTAATACGTTGGCGCAAATACAACGGATTACGATGGAACAACGGCGAGAACGAGATGATTCGCATGCAATTACATGCTTGAGGACCATACGCCGAAGAGTTGCGAACGTGACCTCATCAGGTCCAGTTGTTTTTGCCGTTATACTGGCACAATGTAATCCTTGCCGGCTCGTTCCATGGCTTCTTTTTGTTGCAACGGAATTCAAGCCCACCTGCGTGTAAAAAGAAACAAAAAACATCATGAATGTCGTTATATTTTGTAATACATCATATATTGCAAAACTTGCAGCTGTTGCAAAAATTCATAATCTATCTTGTTCTTGCTGTCGATTTGTATCAAGGTCGAAATAAAATGCACTTTTGAAGGCTGGTATTCCTCACAAACTAACAGTTTCGAAACAGATCAATTGAGTTGAGGTAGACAAAGTTGATTTTTTTTTTAGTAGGATTCTAGGTTAGCAGTTTTTTTCTGCGGTTTGCTTCTTTCCGATTAAGGGGACCAAGTCACCTAATAAATAATAAGTATAATTTTTTTAAATTCGATTATACGTCTTAGAAGCTACAAACACAATAAATTATAAGTGGACATTTGAAAAATTGATTAAGTAAAAGGCATTTTAATGTTTTTGTAAGCCTGGAATAGCGTATTACGGTGATATTCCACGTTCCAGTTATGTGTATGATTTTTTTTTTCACTGGCATAAGAATAAAAAGTATTCTGTGTTCGGCCGGTAAAAACCGTCTTTGCAATTTCTTCTGTGTATACTTAATTATAAGTATGAAAAACACGTTTTTGTTTACATCCTAAGAAAATATGTTTTGTAACACGTGAATGAACAGTAGTGCTTTTCATGGCAGTTTTACAAGCTTTCCTAAAATGTGTAGGAAATACAATACCGAAGAAACCGGCATGGACCGTGTGGCTACGTACTATGTTTGTCCAGTATACCAAAGATCATATATTGAAAAGTCCGTAATTCGCGCCAACATGACCTTTGTTGTCGATCTATTCTCGCTGTGATTAGTCGTTGACCATGCCGACCGCCAGTCGTTGTTTAATAGTGCGGAATTTGACAGTTTTTCGCAATTTGACATAAGCGCTGCAGCGCTGTCTAACCTCTGGTCACGCGCGTATTTGCTCCCTAGTCCTATATTAAAAAGTTCATGGATGATAAAACCGAAATTCATTGTTAGCGATTTATTCATACTGTGATTTGTCGGTTGTGTCGCCAGTCACACTGAGATCAGAACCAAGTTCATGCATTGAATTTATTTGTTTATGTCAAATGTCAAAACTAATGTAAAGAGACTCGGGCGCTTAAGCCGCCCGAATACGCGTAGCAACCGAATCGCTTCTCACTGTCGAAACTCATATAGTCTCAAGAACGTATGACTGCCGTGTTTATTATTTGCAGGATTCTGCTAACTAAAGCGATAGCCCGGGAAGAAGCGAGCGATGAGAAAGGATATGGAGAGGGCAAAAGAAAGCGGAACAACGCGACGATCGACGAAGTCAATCGATGGCAGGCCGTGACCCCCACCCCGGACATCCAAAGCCCTCACGACGCGGCTAAGCGTGCGAGAATAATGTTTAAGGAAGCTAGTCGATCGTGGATAGTCAGTCGGGAATAGTCTAAGATTTGAGTAATTGTGTGGCCGTCGCCAAGCGTAGAGTAGAATTGATCCTCGATCGCTCAGAGCCGACGCCAACGACGAAGGATAAGATTTTGAGAGACAGGGATCGCGCTCGAGCAGTACTCGTGCATTCCTATTGTGAGAATACCCGCGTGTGTCGAGACTCCAGCCACCGAGAGTCTCGTAATAATTAATACGATCGACCCGTGTACGAGTTTCCGCCGTGGAAGTTTAGTAGGGAAAAGTAGTAAGCTAGGAAGTTTCGGCTACAAATTACGAAGACAGGACATTCAAGAAAGCCGTCGAGAGCCGCGACACCGAAGCAGAGTAGCCGAAGATAATAAGGTAGCCGCACGTGGTCCACCATTAACAATTTCATTGTCCGCGAGTTGTAAAGTCGCGTCGTGTCGAAATCGGCCTCTCCGGTAAACGAAGAAGAGTGTCTCGGATTATTAACGTTGCATATGAAATAACCGGCGATTTTATGTTCGGACTCGAGTCTCATTGTACAATATTTTAATCACAGGCCAATTACTAAAAGCAGATTAAATTCATGTTTTGTCATTATTTTAATATCGAATCACTTGTTTCGAGTATTTTTATATTTTTATTGGTTTCTCTCCGTATGTCTTCTTCAGGCTTCTACGTTTTTACGTTTTTGCCTTTTTGCCCTTTTTCTCCATCATTTTATAGATTCCCCCTCTTTCCCAGTTCCATCATTGAGACCCCCCTAGAGTGTTGTCCGCAGCCACTCATCCTAATGCACTACTGTATCGCATTTGCACGAGGGCCCAGGGAAACTGCGGAAAACCTGGCCAATACAGACGGCTTTATTTTTACTGAGTTTTTGCTGTATGAGGATACATTAAAAACTCAGAAAAACTGCCTCCCGCTCAGCAGTTGGCGCGCAAACCAGTGCCCAGCTAAGCGGTCACCCATCCAAGTCATGGCTGCAAATAATGCTGCTTAACTCTGGGGACCGCCGAAGCTACACACCGACCGCGCGTCCACTGCTGTCCGTGCACTTGTTTCGAGTATTTTATTTCGCATGCCCCGAACTGCACCCCTTTTCAGCTAGCCAGCATACGACTAAAGGTTCACAAGGAACAACGAAGGATTATTCCCTGGCTTTCGGGAGTATAATAGAGAGTCTAGCGCCCAGCGAAAAGAACTAAATAAGGTGGAAAGTGCGGAATAATTACAAGTGGAAAATGTCTGGACGTCGTTATATTTGGTCGATGCTCCTCGTTAAGTCATCGAAATACTTCTACGAGGAGCTTGTCACAATATACAAAATGAGATAAAGTATGAAATAATTGAAAATAGGGTACTCGAACGTAACTTGTGGATTTTAACAGTCAGCGGCAGAATTCATAATTTAAGGCAGTATATTACAACGCTTTATCACTCGCCTACTTCTAGTGACGCCGACCTGATAAAATACTTGGCTGAATTATGCGAACAAATAGTAGTAAAAAACAAAAGCATAGTGTTAGGTGATTTCAATATCGAAGTGATAAGAGAAAGTGTATACAAAAAGAAAATACTAGAGCTTATGGAAGGATTAGGATACATACAATATGTGAAAGTACCAACAGGAATTACGGAATCATCACAAGCGATTATAGATCATGTTCACTATAATACAGAACTGTCTTGCGAGGTACTGTATATGCCTGTAATTTCGGATCATGCTATAATCAATATTCACATTAATTGTAATAGTCGTACTAAAGGTTTTAAAACGAGTGTAACACGAAATTATCGAGCGATAGATTGGGACGACTTTGGGGGATTACTACGGAATGCGGATAAAGTAGACAGTAGTATATATAGTGATAGTAGAATGGTGGTAAATATTATTTTATATTGGTTTGTTGATACACTAGTTGAGGCATTAAATAAACTGGCACCTAAAGAAACAAAAATGTCGAATGTAACGAAAAATGGAAAAAGTTACACTTTACCCTATCGAATTATGGTACATTATATCACTGCACAAAATAACACAACAATAGTGCTTAATGTATGTTAAAAAAGGCTCAATTTTTTATTTCTGAACCGTATAAGTATTATTGAATTAATGATTCTCATTAGCATTTCTTAGCTAACTAGTCCCCTTAAGGAAAAATTTAAAAAAATGTTTTGACTTCGACTTTCACTATGACGTACGATAATATTCTCGAGTTCCTATTTATCGTCAATGACAAATTTCACAGTTACACCGAAAGAAATAGACACTAAGATTTTTAATATCCGACATAATAAATAATATATACTATCGGGTAGTATTTGGATAGTACCGTGTATTATGTGTATTCTAAGGGTTATTATACGGAATGTACTTGGTACAATCAGATATTAACCATTACTACAATTATACTAACTGTTGCACTCCAGAGAGTGATCCCTATACGAAGCATCCAATATACTAGCCGATAGTATATTTTTACTATCGGGTAGTATCTATTTCTTTCGGTGTATCGAATGTCACAATTGATGCTTGTTTTCAGTGAACGATAAAACATCATAGAGGTTTTCCTTGAGTGAATTCGTTTCCCTTTCTTTCTTTCTTTCGATGGTTTTGCAATTGAGTCTACTTTACTTATCAGACTTGGTCAGCATCTCGGCCACGCTTGAAGGGAAACGTTAGAGCAAGTTGCGAGCATCAAATATCAAAATATAGATTTTAACATCAGAATATGGAAGACAAAGTATCGTTGAATGTAAGATGTTGTATATTTACCGAACACTGGTAGTCCTCGTCTGGCTGAGACTGGGATGTCTCTTGACCGGAGGCGTATACACTCTTCTGGGACAGCAGCACCACCAGCTACCACAAGCAGCAGCTAAAAAGCTTTCTCTGAAGTGCTTGGACATGAAGCCATAAACAATTGGATTGATGCAACTGTTAAAATAGGCCATCAGTTGAAAGGCCGTGTTTAGATGTTTGAAGTGATCGTATTTTAAGCTGGGCAGCACGCCGTAAGCCGTTAAGACATTGTCGATTAGCAATGGACTCCAGCAAACGGCGAAGAGGACGACAACCGCAACGAGCATTTTTACCACCTGTTTCATAGTTCGCGACTCGCTTTCGGTTCTCGCGTCATCGCCACGACGACCGAAACGTCCCCGTCGCGACTTTCGCTGCGTCATAGGGATGCATTCGCCGTTGCTTGTCGATGGGTTGCTGCTCGGACTCTGAAGCCTGTCAAAGAAAAAAAAATAAACATTTTGAAGAAGCACTAAGCTGAAATCACATTTCTTTCTGGTTATTTAGTTTTTCCGAATCGATGAACGGCAATAGTATGTTATGCACCAAGGACGGAAAGCTGTTCATCCCGGCGAGTATGACATGCCTGCGGTATGCTAAAATGGTCAAAAGTTTTGGGACCTTTTGCCGCGCGCGAAATCGAAGCCCAATTCAAATTTCATAAACGCGAATCTTTACAAATATCGACTGTAACTGCTTAACTAATTGAAATTAATGAATTAAGCAGTCACACTCGACGAAATTTATCGTGAAAAAATTGTGAAAAAATTCCGCCACGAGCCGAGTTCGAATCGGGAGCGACCAGAATTCTAGCTTGGTGCGTTACCAATTACGCTACCGTGGCCCTGGCAGAATTGATTCACAATTTCGATTTTAAAGTCGATATTTAACCATAGCATGTTATAGGCAGCGACCGTGTATTATTAACATTACTGTTTCAAGGTATGCGACTATTCCCGGTCAATTGTTTATAATGATGGAGTTTTTGCGAAACACATCTCGGGTATACTCTGCGCCAGTGCAACATGAAGAGTGCTGCAAGCGTAAAGAGCTTGAAACCGACAGACTATTTTAGGGCTGTCGTTCATGACGCTCGTAAAACTCATGTCTCGTTTACGATGATCGAAATTATCCAGTAACTGCACAAGTCCCCTTTCTGGAAGCGTGTATGTCCTACAAATAAATGTATCAGAAACGATTCATTCATCTAAAACCTTCCACAAATAATCGCCTATTTTATCAGAATTTCTATAATTTTTTAAAATAGAATTTCATCTACCAGACTAGCCGAATTTTGTCTGGAAATGATATGAGTAACTTTAATTCGCGATGCTCCTAATTTAAGGTGTTTCCATGATGAACAGCTTTGGAAATTGTATTTTGTTTCGTTCTTCATATCGACAGATTTAAGCCTCCTCTATAAATAAAGCACCGGAAAAAAGAGATTGATCGTTCCGTTTTCTAAATATTTAATTTCAAAAGTAGGTTGTTTTAACATTGGTCTTAGAGAAAGACTGAAGATGTACGGATAACCCGAATTTTCTCATAATGTTGCACGAAATATGACCGTAAAAAGTGCATATTTAATGACGAAGCCTATGTACTGCACAGTCTTACAACAATTAATAATTGAACATTAAATTCGGGTGCGAAATTACGTACGCTCCCTGGCAGGTCCAGCGGCCGACCGAACGACCAAAAAAACGACCGGTCGTTAAATTAAAAAAAATAACCGTTAGATTTGTCATTGACAAATTAATTTCTGTTTCCAATACACTTAACCTCACCATTTTATTTTCTCTTCATGATCACATCGAGAACGGGTAATATGTACCCGGATATATTGGAGAATATTCACAAACACACGATCGGATTTCGTTTCAAAACTGTTCGTGAACAATCGACTGAGTCCGCATACTAACAATAAAACAGAATCGAGACAGTTAACGAGAACGGGTGATTTTTCCCAATCACAGTGAACTGATATTCTACGACCTACCAGTTATCAATACCAAGCATCGTTCGTTTCATTCGAGCATGTGTTAACACTGTAGCTTCGTCGAATTAAAAAAAATTTTTAAGGCAGTGTTCATAGATAAAGTGGCAGCCATAACAAATTCAACGAAATAGTCCGTGTGAATTTCACACCGCATAAAGTGTCGATTTCAAGAATGTAATAGATAACACCATAAAAAAGTACACCCCAGCCGAGTTTCACACTGTCCATTTTTGACAGTGCACAGGGTACTCTCATCACTCAGCTGCAGCCCGAAAGTACGAGAGCCGGACCTTCCACGCCTCGAGCCTCATGGGGTCGTCATATGTTCTCATTGCTCCTACTCCCGATTGTTTAAAGGGTTCACCCCTATATAGAAAAATAATAAGGAATATATTTCTCTTGCATTCATTTCAATGGACTATGTAAAGGAGCTAATCGCTGGCATATTAAGTTTATCAAAGAGAGATATTTTCAAAAGGCATTCTTGCCCTTGCAAGAGTTTTATTTTATTGTCGGACGGATGAAACCCTTTTTTATACGTTCCATTTTTTAATTGTAAAATTTCAGATAATTATTAACAGTCTATTTTAAAACATGACTTATCGAACAGATGGAGGAAAAATGTTAAATCTTGCCAAATGGCTGCTCGTACTATTTCGAGAGCAAAGCTTATCCCCATCTGATATAAATCTGCAGCAGAGTGCGTGTACAAAGTTCGTCGACATGAAGCCAGGAGTATCCAAAACCTGCGAGGAAAATCAGAAATAAGCTTGGCCGATGCGAACGTTAACTGTGAGATGCTACCGCGATACTTTTTATCGTAAATCAGAATTTACGTCAAAGGCGCAACGAGCCTTGAAGGTCACGTTTTCGATGCATGTGGTGCAAGCAGAGTCTGATATATAAGTATTAGGTGGTCGTTAATTTCGATGTTAAGCGATTTTGTCCGAGACGCCCCTTCATTTTATTCGGAATAAATTCAAAAGAATCTGGTTAAGATTTGAGAGCTCTATCTCAACGGGAAAATGTGCCTGTAAGGACAAACATTTTCCCATTCGAATAACATTCAAATAACATTTTTTGAACGATTCTGATAAGATTCAGGATCATTCCTTAAATAATTTCCGAGATTTTTTTATTCCTTGCACATTTGATTTGAACTTCAATGTTTTTGAGTTACACACTCCTAAATGTAATTTGAAGTTTGGGCGCCATCTTGAACTATACGCAAGGACAAAAAAGTGTTTTTTAGTCTATTTTTCAAGTTCAGACATTAATAACATGATCTAAATGGTTTTAACCTCTATAGCAAAGCTAAAAGTTCCTAAAAAGTCACTTGGCGTGGAAAAAAAACAATGTTTACGAAATCATATTACTTTACAAAAAAACTATTTTTTTGAAAATGGTTTTTTGAACCGTTAAAATGAATGAAAGTAACCGAATGAAAAGAGCTCGAAGTCAGTTGTGAAAGAAGGCTCTTACGGCTTTGCTGACTTTAGTGGCTTAAGGGTGTTGAATATAATGATGAGATGGTCAAAATCGCTCAACATCGAAATTAACGACCACCCCAACATATATACATATATATATATGGGATGCGATTTTGTGGATTTGGTGGATCATCACTCGAAGGGTCAATTCAATTTAAAAGAAGGGGTTTGAGGGACGGCACACGTGCAAATTACTGCGACGGTTGCGTGATTGCCCTTTCGTATCCAAGGCCAGAGGAGATGAAGAGATGTAGTCGTTGTAGAGAATTCGGTAAAAAGCAGGTGACTTGTACAATTTTTATGATGAGAACTGTCACGTCTCTCGAGTTGATGAAGGTAGTTCCACGCATCACCGAATTACTGTTTAGAACTATAACTAAAATAATAACCACGAATGCTAGCACGTGGCCCCCTCCACTCGGAGTGGACACATTCGACAGTCTATATAATCAACAGCCCTTGAGCACTCGAAATCTCTTTTTGATTTTTTCTCTTTCTCTTAACGTTAGTCTACGTCTCTCCGTCCCGAGGAGCACTGTCGGAAATCTTTTGTTCGTTTTATTCAGTAACGCTATTCGGAAATTCATTGGTGTATTGTGTAATTAATTCATTTTGTGAAATTGTGCGGTTATCGTTTTGTGGCCAAATTCTAATTTACAATAAATTGTTATGTAGCGTATTGAATTGTGGGTGTTCACTACTTTCATCATCCGCATCCTCCTTGGATTATTACGTCTGCGTTTCGTCGCTTCATCAATTCTCCTCAGAATCATCACCGTTGTTAGAACTTAGCCACCGTCCTCAAAAAAACTGGTAAGCGATTAAATCCACTACTAATTTATGTCTATACAGAGAAACACAACTTTCCGCCTTATCCCGAGATTTTGCCTAAAAGGGGAGGCTGTAAACTGGGAATCACACCCATTCAATTGTTTAAATTAGCCTGTATCTAGTGTAACAGGGACAGCGTCACTCTCTTTTGCCCAGAGCTAATTTATTCACGATATTTTGAATCGATGCAGTAACTCAGTTCGTCACTTACTTTTACATATATGATAGCTGAAAGTTGTTTATTTACAAACAAAATTTGAGCTCGCTATCTCAAGTTTTGCAAAAGTTACGGAAGCGTGATAATGTCAGGTTTTTAAATATTTCAAAATTTTATACAATCTGAACGGCTATACTGATTTTGTCGCTTTTCAATGGCAAACAACGTTAAACGTGTATTAAGTTATGAAGAACTATTTAGCTGTATCGTCGAACTTCTACGAAAGTTAGAGCGACCACGCCCTTTTTTTCAAAAAATTGAAAATTACATAAAATCAAAATGGATGCGTATACTGAGTCGAAAATCGAAAAATTCAAAGAGAGACAACTGCTTCACTTGCCTGCGATATTTCAGCCCGATCCCTAGAACGGTTACTGATTGAGAGGCGATTGAATTTTCGAAGTCCTGCACACGCACACGCACATACGGACATACAAACATTTTTTCTAAGCAATGTCTAAAAATAGCGAAAGATAAATGCATGACAGGAAAGCTTTCTCTACAAGGAAGCAAAAATGGGGTTCTTTTTCTAATATCTGAATATCTAAATTTAATCTAACTAATTAAATCCAAAAAAAATATCTAAGAATCTGAACTAGATTGATAACACAGGGTGGATATAAAAGCATAGATTAATTATAATTAAACTTACGCGTGTCTCGAGGTCATGTGGTACCGTCGCTTCATCACTCGCCAGATTTCCCAGCAAATAGCGGTGTAACAAAAGGCCATTACGACGAGAGGCACGACAAGAACGAGAAGGAGCATGTATACCTCGTGAAGGCGCCAGAGGGTTGAAGCATCAGTATCTCTGACGCACCAATAAGCGGGTTGTCTCGAGCCGACGGCTTTGTGCCTCTACAATTAAAGAAAAATAATCGTCAAGCTCCGACAT
Source organism: Tromatobia lineatoria (assembly GCA_949699805.1). Lineage (NCBI taxonomy): Eukaryota > Metazoa > Arthropoda > Insecta > Hymenoptera > Ichneumonidae > Tromatobia > Tromatobia lineatoria. Next base: position 12,290,627 of record OX453043.1, read on the forward strand.
ATGAAATGTCATTTCATGTTCAACGAATCAACAATACATATTTTCTATACGTTATCAGCAGCAATACAAGTTATTTTTTCCATCTACATCACTGCCTATATAGTATTTTCACATACAGCTAATATACAATACATAAACATTTGTGGATATATATAACGTCTAATGTATATGACGGATCCTACATCAATCCAGTCACCGTATCGGATCACCGCAACCTCAAAACAACCCGTAAAACGACGGTAGCAAAACGCCGTGAAAGTAACCGCTTGGCAACCGTGATTCTACCATTGTAACCGTTTGGCAACCGCGATTCTACCGTTGTTACTGCGAAGCAATCGCGTTTGTACCAACGGTGTTTTTTACACTTCCGACTGCAGCAACCAAAACGTACCATAAACAACCGTCTTTCCACCAGCACCAAGGTTGTTTTATAGTCGTTCAGCGATGAATGGTGCTGCAAAAGGCAACCGGTGGTTTCGCGGTAGAAAAGTGATTGTAGCTACGGTTGCCTAATCTGACAGGTCACCTCCAGACGTCAATTCCTCAGATCGTTTTCCAATTCGAGTATGTTCTAGTACTTGAATTCTAGTTCTAGTACTGAAATTGAACGAATTTCTTATCTATGTAGATGCACAATAGCATCAATCGTTGCAGAGTTACAAATGTAGTAATGCTACCTCTCTCTTTTTTTCTCACAGGTCGCTGTCTGTTTACGACGTGTGCCTTTTGTTCTTTCCTTCGCTCTGGTTTATAGCAGGATTCTCTCAATATCGGCAATATCGTTGTGCATTAAAAGAATACTGCGTAGTCTATTTCAGGAGTTTTATGATTTTTTTTAGGTTCGTAGTGCGCGAGAATTTACCTTTGCGGCGATTCAGAATCCCATACGAATATTTTTTTTTGGTTCTGAATTGCTAAAAAAAAATTCTCGTGTTTTTGTAGCGGTGCAGTCGCGAGACGTTACGTTAAAATATATCAAGGGACGCGGTAGCGTCTTGAGACAAGGACATTTACCGACAAGGCGCTGCCGCAATATCATTTACTCCGAGCAACTTATTTAATAGGGGATTACAGAACTTTTTCAAGAGACGCGGCGGCGTCTCGACACATTATTTATGCAATGGTAACGATTCGGAGCCGTTTCTGGTATTGATGAGATCCTACAAAAACAACGCTTCGTTGAAGACCAAAATGTCGTTCGTACATTGTCTCAGTGCACCAATATCGTGATTTGTACTTCGAAAATTATTCAAAATTTTTGCACAAAATCCAGTCACTTTTTCTCACAGACGTCATGTTAGCTTCGCACTCCTTGCACATGCTGCCACCAGATGGCAATACTCAGGAGGAAAAAAGTATATATAGATATAGATCTCGGTATATTGTTTTAGATTATTTCAACGAGACATTGATTAAAGAAAGGACAGAAGTAAACTGTTGAATATATTTTGATAAATTTAGTGGTTATTCAGCGGTTTACACTGACCAATAAGCGAAATCAATCAACACCAATAACATACTAAGCTATGTTTCAGGTAGTTATCGAATGGTCACTAATAGGAGCCACAGATATTTCGCGTGTCTCCAATGCCGGCCACCAAACATTTTGGGGCTATTATAACCTAAAAAGGTTATCTAAGCATACAATTAAATTTTTCACCGGAATGATAATTTTCCAAGCGAATAATTACTATTAAAAAACTACGGAATTCTTTATTCATCACGAAAGAAGTTGGGCCTTTTCCGACACACAACTCTTTTATCACAAGTACAACTCACACTTCGACAATTCAGATATCGATTACTATGCTTTCCGATGGAAGAAATTTCAAAGATTATTTCTATTATTGAAAAACATCGCCGGATCATCTGAAAGAGTTACTATGACGGATAATGTACGAAACCTGCTACCAATAGGCGCCCTGCTCTAGATAGGAGCATTTAATTTACCTTACCAAGCTTTGCAAAAATCGATAGCAGCCGTCCAATCTTCTAGATGGTCGAATTATTTAACACAAGGTCGCAAAGTCTAGCACATTTCTTTCTCGTCTTGCAGCTTCCTTAAATCTTCCTCGATTGGGAAGCCAAATGTTGGTAGCATACTTTTACATTATTCTTCGGATACAAAATTATAACACTTAGCTTTTATCACAAAGCAAAAAATATTTGGTGTTAAGAAAAATGCGAGTGGTGATATCAGCCGTGTGTTTACCTGTGTAAAGAGCATCGGTATAGCGAGCAAGAACGACATCGACCACGTTATCATGACTATGCGTCGTGCCTGACTGATGGTGCAGGTGTACTGGGCTCTCATGGGATGAACGATCGCGTAGTATCTGCAACAATACAACAAAAAGCTAATAGTTCACTAATAAAATATTGCACAGCCAACACTACTACGTTTATGGCTTACGGTAGCAAAGCATGCAGGATAATAGCAATATAAATTAAAAAAAGGATGCAAAGTAGAACCTTGCCCATTGCTGCCGCATGATATTTCGCTTTTTACAAAGCTACCTCCATGAGGAACATTATTAATTTATTTTGGCTTCCTCATAGAAGAAGCTTTGTAGAAAGCGAAATATAATTTGAAAGCAATGTGCCAGGTTCTACTTTGCATCCTTTTTTCATGTCTGAATTGAAATCAATGTTTTTTTTACGGTCAGTGATATCTCGATATCTATTTTAGCTCGTTAGCTGTAAAATTGTGGCAGCTTGAGAACATAGAGATTTTTGAAAAATTCAATATCTTATCAAATCTGAACCACTTTACCGATCTGCACCAAATTTAATATCTACTACAACTGGATATTAATTTTACTTTGCAGAATATTTGATCAGGTTTGGTCGAAGTTAAAGTGAATTATGAGAAAAACATTTTTTTTTCAAAAATTCAAAATTCCATAAGATCTAAACCGCTTCACGGATATCGCTCAAATTCGACAGCGACCTTTATTTTTTCATTATTTTATTTGTCAAGAACTATTTAGCTCATTATCTAAAAAATTGCGGAAGCTAGAGAACATACAGACATTTTTCGAAAAATTCAAAGTCTTGTAAAATCTGAAATTTTTATTTAATTTTTTCAAAAATGTATACATAGGAAGAGGCGTGGGTCTTCTACCTGTGTATTAAATTTCAGCTCAATTGTTGAAGCCGTTTTCGAGATACAGTGGTTTGAATTTTGCAGGCCTGGTACACACACACACACACACACACACATCCGGACATTTTTTCTAAACCACTTGTCTCGACGATTTGGACCATTGAGAGTGTCCTGACATGAAAAAGTCGAAAAAAAAAATTTCATGAAAACAAAGCTTCCTCTATGAAGAAGCAAAATCATAACTAACAAAGTTTGGTGCTTAACGACGGCAGCCAAAGCTGTTAAAAAAGATCTCTTTATTTATGAGTGACAGAAAGCGCTCTTATCGTGGCGTCTTTTATATCAAGAGACGCGGTAGCGTCGCGACGCCAAGTATATAACTGTGCGGAATATTATGCAAGTAACAATCGTTTCGACCTAACCTCTCACTACGAGTTGTATGAAAGTAAGAAAAGGCAGATTGAAGTGTTCCGCGAACGCTATCGACGAGAGCTAAGGCATCGGATAATCGGACGAGAGATGGGCCAGCAAAGCACAAAAGAGAAGCACCGGAAGAAGCTATCCCACGAGGACAGAAACGACTGGCACTCGTGTTTGCTTCCTCTCATTCGGCAGATAGCGCAACATGAGCCGTTAGCACACGAATCCCTGTCTGCTTGGTCCTCAATACTCATGAATATAAATTGCAGCTCGTCTCTACATGCACTGCTGCACATGAATGCATGCATGAACGCTGCCGAAGGTATGCAAGAGCGAATCATGGTCTTTATATCTCCCTCCCCTAACTCTCACGAATGTTTATTAACATTTACTGTGTATTGTCCCCAGTACTTATTGTAATAAATTATCATCGTTTTTTAAAAAGCTTTTTACTTATTGTAGATTGCAATGCATAGGTTAAGAAGAGTGCTGTTTACAAAAATGGTATGTACGCATTACGGTGACCATATTTGGATCACAATTTTTTTTTTTCTTAGTCTCACCTATAGATCTCTTTCCTTGTATCCAAGAAACGCGATAATATCGCGAAAACTGTCGAATGGCAACAAATATTTAAAGATTGCTCAAAGCAATACAATATATATTATTTTTTTTAAAAAACCATTTTTTTCACTTTTCTGACTTAAAAATTAATATTTATGTTATAAAAATAAACCTGGCAGAAGCACTACCTACTCAAAAATACTTATACATTCACTGCACTCGAAATTTATCTATTTGAAAAAAAAAATAGACAATTATTTCATACCATTTTCTTTATCGGTTAAAACGTTCACTAGACCTATTTTATGAAAATTAAGAGGATATTTCTCAGGTGAGAGCAATTGAGAATATATATATATTCAAATGTATGTATATATTTTTTCGATAACTGAAATGTTTCAATGCAATGATCCTTATATATATTTAAATTTCAATTTTTAACAAATCCACTCTTATGAGGAAGACATTTATTATTTATTTTGGCTTCATTATAGAGGTAGATTTGTTAAAAATTGAAATTTTGAAATATCCTCTTTACAGCTGTCTTCAAATTTTATATGAGGAAGCAATGTGCAAAGTTCTCCTTTGCATCTTTTTTATTCTCTTTAATTATCTATATTGTGTGCAGCTATGAAACACCGTTGAAACACCCTCACATCGCATTTTGGTTAAGTACAAATTTTTTATCTTACTCTCTTAAGCTTGCGGGAGTTATAAGCGAAAATATACATTTATTAAAAATTAAAAATGCCATAAAATCTGAACGACTACACCGATCGGCACCAAATTCCGTACGTAGCAGGGCTTTGTGGTATTTTTCGACTGTAGAACATTTCGGATCATCTGTTGAGATTTGACGTGATTTAGAAAGAAAAAAAAAATTCTTCGAAAAATTCCAAATTCTTTAAAATCGGAACCACTTTACCGATTTCACTGAAATTCAATACCAAACATCATTCAATGTGTTCTTATATATAAAGAACTATTTAGCTGAATCGGCGAACTTTCTTAAGGAATATATTCTTAAGGAATTCAATCCTGAAAAAGTACATAATATTAAATTCGACAAACAGTTTGATTTTAACGAGTTTATTTATGAATTCTCGACATTGTGACATTACTGTTCATAACCAACGTTCGTTGAGTTCTCAGGAAATTAAATTTTTGTTAAATTTTCTATATTTCCCAAAGTATTAATAATGTGGTTGGAACGAATCTTAATCGAATACAATGTAAAGTATCGTTAATTAATTATTACCAGCGAGTGAGGCCTGTACAATTCGAACATAAGTCCGCCTGAACCGCATGAATCTGTTTGTAGGTACATAAACTCTATATACGTTAACGGGGTATTCAATTGCATTGGAACTCTGCTACGATCATGCAGAGTGATTAATTAATCATCGCTTAATTACGTAAACCGCGAATAAACGGAAAGCGGACGCGTTGGGCAGCAGGAATTTAGCTTTCAGTATTGCGTACCCAATACGGGTTTCGTCGATTGAGCACTAGAGGCTTATCGTATATAAGCGCATGTCCAAGGATGGACAAACATCGCTTACCGTTTATATACCCAATGCTAAGAGGGGGATACTACCTCATTCAATTGGAATTTCCAGGGTTGCTTCCTGAGTTCCACGGTTTACGGTAATGCCATTTGTCTCATTAGTCTAACAATGTAATTGGCAATTGATTAAACAAATGATAATTTGGCGATTTCCTTTGCATTCCTTGTGATTCCTTATCCGTAGTCCTTATCTATAGTCCATTTCAAGTCAATTCTTTTCCACAGTTTTCACACTCTCGAAAAAATGTACTGTAGTCGTAATGTAATGTAGTCGGGAGATTTTTTCGTCATCAGGTGTGAAAATCTCTCGACTATGATATGATATGTTATTTAATTATTTCACAATTTTTTATCTACCGCATTTGTTTATTAATTAAGCTTATTTTTTATTCGGGAGTTTTTAAATTTTTGTAAAATTATTTTTTGTATGAGTAATCACATTATATTTTTTTCTAGCGAATGTAAAAAAGGTCCTCCTTATATATGCTTGTAGCGTGGCGAAATGTGCGAAAATGTAACGCGGTGAAAAAATACTACATTGTGTAACTAGTGCGGAAAGTTGATGATTGTGCCAAGTCCGAGCTTGCAGCAAGAGCAAAACGAGAATTGCAATTTCAGCACAAGTTTCTCATTGTGCTTTTTTTTAATGAGTGAACGGAAACTCTCGAGACTGCATATTTTTCTTTACAGAGTGCAATGCAAAATCCAAGTTTGTCCGCCGTTTACAGACATGCAAAAAGCCATTAGTCCTCGGAGTTATCATAGCAACCTCAAACAGTGGGCAAAACGCTTCGCGCGGTGTGCAAAATGCTTTGCACACCGGTGCGGCATTCAGCTATTTTGGCTGTCTGCAAACGGTGGGCAAGCTCGGATTTTGCATGCACGTGTAAAGAAAAAGAAAAATATAGTTGATATGCGCATGCGCAGGACATTTATTTTGGTCGTACGGGAATAAGTCACGCTGTCGAGTCCTGGGCAACTGGTATTTCTGTGCACGAGTTTGAAAAAGGTATGTTTTAATGTAACAAGGTAAAAAAAGTATATTTTAATACAACTAGTATGATCTGCGCATGCGCAGTCTTTTTATTCTCATGTCTAACCAATAAGCGCTATTTTCGTCGAACGCCACAGGCACGAACTTTTCATACATGTGTTACGAGAAGTATTTTGTATAATATAACGTTCACTTAAATAATTTCAACCATCTAAATATGTAAGAGAGAATTATATTTATTCTTATTTGAATGTGTACTTCTTTATTAAAAATATGTAAAACTTATTGCTGTAAGATCTGGTATGCGCTATCTATAAGCAATAAAGAATTGAATCATTGATTGATTTCTTCGTATGCTTACCTCTCGATCGACATTGCCGTCAGCGTCAGCACCGAACAAATCGCCGTCACGCTCTGCATGTAGTGAACCGATTTGCAGAGGAACATACCCATCGTCCATGAGAATGAGAAAATTTTAGCTATCTGAAATAAGAAAGAAAATGTAAGCGTAAGTCAATTTTCGTGGTATTATGTGATTACGATAAACTAGATTTGGATTTGTTCAGTCCCAGTTTCGAGGCATAGTCTGAAAAAATTCGTACGTATTCAGAAAAATTAATGAATCATTTTTATTCGAAAAAAAAAAGTTACGTTGACGGATAATTTGCTGAACAATTTTATTTTTTCACCTATTTGTTAATAACATTTTGCGATTATTAATATGCGAAATTAATCTCCGCCGCACCTTTTGTATGCTTTATTTTTTTAAGATTTTTCTTCCATCGGGAAATGTTCGAATTTTTTCTCTAAATTCTCACTTTTGAGCGTGTTGAGCACCCCATCGCGCTCCTACATCCTTAAGTTGTCACACGGTTCCCATTTGCTTGTCACACATCACCCTATCGATCGGGTAAAGTATGATTTTCACCTCTTCATTATATTGGAGTTTTTACACATTTTCATCCTTTTTCCATGCATGCCAACGTACTTATTTCGTTTCTTGGGTCAAAATTTACATGTCTATAACAGTCGTTATTGCAAAATCGATCAGGAAAACGACAATTAATAACTTAGAAGGAAACCTGTTACAAGGTAGTAGCAACTCCCCTTCGAAATACTTGCAGCTGCAAAAAACTGCGTACTGTGTAAAGGAATTTTTGAGAGCGGAAAAATATTTTTAGAAAACTGAAAAGGCCATAAAATTTTTAACGGGAAATGGATTAATGCCAAATTTAATCACAAAACTTGTTCCATAATGGTCTACTTGTGAATGGAATTTTCGTTAGACATCTAGAGAATTTTGGATCTCGCAGCAAAAACAAACTTATTTAAAAAGTTACATACTCAACTTTCAGTGCAATATAACATATTTGATACGGAAAAACTATGATATATGAAAACTAAAAATATTCCATAAGCAGAATGAATGATAATAGAAAACATTTAAAGGTTTTAGCTGCAGTTAAGTTTATTTAACGAATAAAAATTCTTGTACATCGTTATTTAAAGCCAATGGTCCCTCTTATTAAAATTAGGTATATTTCTTTGATATGCGCTAAAAGCTAACTGCAGATACTGCTTTTGCGCTACATCGTTGGTAATATCTTGGTTGAAGTCCTCAAAGAGTGCGGCTCCTCGCTCTGCTAGATCATTTACAACACGAAGTCCTTGGCAAACAGAGTGATACGTCAAGAAGCTTTTATCATTCTTCTACTCTAATGGATCTTGTGTCAGAAAAATTGGCTCGATTTTAACCATATTGAACTATTCATGACAAACTATTACCTCTGACAAAGTCTGGAAGCTCGAAGCGAGGGAATTCGGAAAAATATACCACATTGAAATAATGTTTAACGAGAATTATTTTTCTCGTAATAATCTTAATTGTGTTTAGAATTTTTTTTACGCTCTTCATTATCATTCATAGTTTTTACAAGTTGTTTCTCAGTTTTTAGATTGCACAGCTTTTTTGTGACAAATACGTTACATTGCAGCAGGAGCTGAGCATGTACTTTATTCAAATAAGTTTGTTTTTGCTTTGACGCCCACAATATTTCAGGTTCTTAGGTGAAATTTGATTTACAAGTGGACTACAATCAAGCAAGCTTTGAAATCTAATCGGTGTCAATCTATTTTTCGATACAAATTTTGTGGCCTTTTGGATATTATAGAAAATATTTTTTCGGTCTTGAATTTTTTCTATCACAGTACACAGTTTTCACAGCTGCTAATCGTTTTTACCGTAAGACTATCAGAAACCAATAACGGATTATTGTCATGATATTCAGAATGTGTACACTCATGTACTTCCATTTGAAAAATTGAGATACAATAAATAATAAGGAAAATACTGAAAATCCCGTCGCGACCTCTAAATATAATTTTTATTTTATCGATGAATCACGCGGATTGATTTTTCACGATACACTGAAAAAAAGTAGTTATAGATACCAAAAAATATCACAGGGATATGTTCTAAAAACTTGAACTTTGCACATTCCTTCCTAACATAAAATTTAAAGACAGCTGTAAAGAGGATATTTTAAAATTTCAATTTTTAACAAATCTACCTCTATGAGAAAGCCGTTTATTATTTTTTATTTTGGCTTTCTTTTGAAAGCCAAAAGGAAAGGGATTGCCTTCTGGGGCAACTAACTACTTAGTTGGACCAGCTGTTGAAAATTTGTTGGGTGAACATTGCTGGCTCAACTAAGAAGTTAGTCGCCCCGACCATTACAGGGCTAACCAACTAAAAGTAGTTGACCCAACAAATTTTTCATCTGTCGCTTGGATCAACTATTTCTTTCGTTACTGCAACTAAGTCGTTTTTTTTCGTGTAGAGGAGGCAAAAGATGATGTGAGAGACACTGAGATTGCAAAAAATTGCTGCGTCTTCATATCTTCACATCTACAAAGTAAAAATGACGAAAAGGTCGAAGGGGTATTCGCCTGCAGAATATAGTACGTACGGTAGGTATACTGTGTATTGCAGATATCATCAAGACATTGAAAGCAGGAGGGTGATACTGGGACTCTGACATATCGGCCACAGGAGAGTATACACAGAAGCCAGGCAGATTGCTCTGGGCTACATACATACTATGCAGCTTACTCCGACACGGCAATTTCTGTTGTTACGTCGCTGCATTGGTTGAAGGAGAGTTTAAACCTCCGTTAGACCCTCGAGTAGCTTTGAGAAAATTGCTAATACGGAGAAGCTCGAGGCTTGTTTTGGACGGAATATTGTGTAAAGGGTTGCTCATATGCTGTGCTTGTTGGAATAGAAGTATCCTCCTCTGTACGGGTCCATATAAACTGTTATGAGAATTTTCCAAAGCTCCACCGGAGCCAGAAGTAAGTAGATCAGTTTGGGGTAACATCGTAGAACATTATTGTTGCAAGTTCTACTACTTTGTTGTTTCAGAATTATACTCTTTGAAAAGCTTGTACAGCGATATTTATTTTTATTTATAGTTCACTTTCGATTTCAAAATTTAAACAACCTACATAATATATCAAGCTGCAATTCCACTTATGTAATGGAATTTAATCATGAATTTACTATTACTAGCAGCAACCGCGCGCTTCTATAAATAATTCTAATAAATAAATCTAATTAATGAATAAATTATTGCCTATTGAATAGCAGGACATGATAATAAGGTAACCATTGTTACAAAATATCCATACCTCATAAAATATGTTTCCCAAGTCATGAAAAAATCACAATTTTATCAAATGATTTATCCGTAAAAACGAGGCAAAGAACAGCAGTGAATATTATTTTGACACTTCCTGAGAACTGTCAAAATACAATAACACGACTGAAACTGCTCGTTAGTTAGCACCTAGGCAACCCGACAGCTAATCAGAGAATGAATAAACCGACAATACTTATATCGAAAATGCGAGATATTTTACCCACTGATTTTTTGAAGAGGGATTAAGTCGTCTTGATGAGATAATGAGCCCACTTAGATTGTACAAATGAGTGGCAAGCCAAGTTGTATGTTCTTCTACACTAATCCTTACAAGCCGTCTAAAGCCACACTAATTTTCCCTTCGCCCTGTTACGGTCCTTCATATGTGGTATTCCACGGTACATCAGCCACGAAAATTTTAGAATTTGTGCAATTAGCATGAAAATGAGTAAAGTGAAGTACGAACATGATAAGAAATTTAAAGGAATTTCCAGGCCGTTCCAAGCTTCCGCTTAAGATCAAAGCTGAAATGCTTATTTCTATTTATTCTGAGAATATTTCTGTGAGGATTGATCGAAGAAAAATTTTTTTGAGAGCATAAGTTTGTGCTTTTCATTTTGTCTTCGAATAAAATGAGCTAAACTTATTGTGGGCGTTGAATTATTGTTTTGAAGATTATTTGACGATCTTACGCATATAAAAACAACGAAGACCAGTTCACATTATTTTCTTATTATTTTTATTCATTTATAAACTTTTCAAGCCGGAAACGAATTTCCAGCCACAGCTGTGGTCAAATTTAGATCTTCTCAAGATATGATTCTTTCATTATTTTGATTTTCGCAAAATTCATATCTTGAGAAGAGTTTAATTTTCCGTCGGGACTTTCGGCTGGCAATTTATTTCCAATTTCGGCCGAAGGGTTTTCTTACAAAATGTTTTACAATCAATCCTCGCATAAGTATCGTCGAAAGGATATAAAAATTCAGTTTTTTCGAAGTGGAAGCTTGAAAGAACTAAAAAATTTCTGAATTTTTTTGTCTCGTTAGTACTTGATATCGACTCATTTTTAAAGAAATCGCAAAATTTTGAAAATTTGGGTGCCTGAACTACTGTGGAATGCGTCACATATATAATATAGATATATAATATAACGACGAATCGTCAATACCTTCAATTGTATAAAATGTTGGATTGTTTGTGAAAAATGGCTTTATTGGATTAATTATTGCAAGACCTGAGATAACAAGTTCAAATTCAGTATACAAACATAATAATATACAGCCATCTTGATTTATTTTAGTAAAAAGTCATGCGAAAGCGAATCGTGCAAATAGCTTCTTTATTATTTTGCGAAAGGTTCTACTTTAATTCCCACATCAACCTCACTTATAATCTCTGGACTAAAAAAATTTCTTCGCTCTACAATCTAGAGTATCACCTCGACTCAGGTTGAACGGACAATACTTGGTGTCAATCACTTGTACGTCGTAGAAAATCAGTCAGCGTAAATCTGGAAAATTTTGTTTCTTTAGCGTTGAATAATATGGCTCTGTCCCATTGGTCTTGTCCGACTTCAGTGAATTCTTCATAATTCAATTGAAAACAAAATCACATTGCTGCTCTCTACCATCGACAAGCTATTCGAAAAAGTAATCAAGGTCCGTCTTGAAAAAGCATTAAACCACTTTGGCGTACTGAGCTCAACCATCAAAATCAACAACCTTTTCAATAAAAAATAAATAAACTTGATTCTAGACATTTCCAAGGCCTTCTTGTATAAAGGATTACTCTTTGAATTATATACTCTTAACTGCAATTGATATCTGATCCGTATAATAAAAATACTTCCTCGAAGCATGATAGCGGTCAGATTAGGAAAAAAATACCGCTCGTTATTTTACTTCTTTCCGGGGGCTCCCCACGCTATCCGATTACTCGGTTTATCATCCCGGCCTGCTTGTCCCATGCCAACTGATCCTGCTAAACTCATCCCCCCCCCCCCCCCCACAATTCATCCCTCTGGAAATTCCCCTCGATCACGGATTCTCAAAAAACGATGAATGTTTTCTTTAAAATATAAAGTACACGTGAATATAAAAATTCTTATAATAAAGTGAACGTTACACCGAGAAAAAATATTTTATTGATTCACGGCAATCTGCGCCAATGAAAAGAAATACTCGAGTTTCAATACTTTATTTTCATTGAATGACTCGAACTCAATGAAACGAAGTGATATTACCCAGTAAACACGTTTTTGAACGGCAATGTAACATGGAAGTTACATGTGATTGTAACAGTGTTACCCTTATGATATGTCGAGGATATATAACGTAGGAGTAACATTGTGATGTTGCATTAGTTACATACAGGTGATGTTACCGTTATGTGACATGTTTTCGTTGCAGTTGCATAACAAAAGTTATGAAACTGCAACGCAACGTGCGAGTAACAATAGGAACGTCACTTTCGTGACAGGAACGCACTGTTGTAGTGTTGTAACGTGGCAACATAACAAGTATATTGCAAACAATACGTAACATACATATTACAGTGGTTATATTACACCGTGAACATTCACGTTGTGCAACTGTTAAATACCGTAGTTCCGTTCCAGTTATGTAACGAAAGTGTGTAACTGTAATGTAACATGTATGTAACGACTGTAAGTCACTGCAGCGATAGTGCGGTCATGTTACAGTTACGTAAATGTGGTAACGTTACAAGAATGTTCCAAGAGTATGTACATTTGACGTTACATGCATATCACAGTGGTTATGTTACATCGAGAACATGCACGTAACGTAACGGTTATAAGCCGTAGTTGTGTTGCAGTTATGTAACTAAAATGTGTACCTGTAATGCAACATCTCTGAAACGATTGCAATGTAACTGTGGGGATAGTCCTGTCATATTGCAGTTACGTAATGTGATAACATTGCTAAAACGTTGCAAAAATATGTAACATCTACGTAATGTAGTTTCGTTACAGTCATGTAACAAAAATGTATTAATGTTACGTAACATGTGTATCACGATGTGATGTCCGCTAGATGGCCTGCGACTCAAACGTTTCTCGCAAGCGATTCGTGTCACTAACGTATATAAGTCAGCGTAACGGTGCAGCTTCATATGCACACCGGAGTGATACTATTCCGAGATTTCAACCGGTTCGCATCATTTGCCAATCGCTTTTTCTACTTTTAATAGTAGCAGCTAATATTTTTGACTCCCAAGGGTAGCAATTTAGCAACCCTTGAAGCTCTTTTGTGGACTGTAAGTCCACAAAAGTAAAGCTAATGTATTGTCAATATGACTATACTTTAGCAATATAACGAAACAGTAACAGCTGTGTGATTCAAGTTGCACAACACAACATAACTAAATTGCAACGTTTACGTAACACACGTTACATAACACGGTAACATTACTGAGCGGGAAATTATAAATTACACGTAAGTCACATGTAAGTTACAAACAATTTTTTTGATTATGTTGCTGTTACCTTGCAGTAATATCCTGCAACACACTACTAACATTGCAAGACCGTAACGGTTATGTAACACACGTTACAACATATATAACATTTGAATGTTACTTGTTACATATCTGTTACACTACGAAATATACGGGCAACGTAACTCAATTGTAACAGTTACGTAACACATGTTATATAACATGGTAACATTGCTGAGTGGGAAATTGTAAATTACGTGTAACTTACATGTAAGTTACACGTGAGATTACTTGTTACATTGAGTTACATAGCCGTTACGTTGCTGTTACAATACCGTGTTTACTGGGTAATTCAAAGAAACATTTCTTGAAACCAAGAAATCGACTCTGTTCTTTTCCCCAACTTCCACCACCGCAGCTCAAAATGTTAAAACCTATTTTATCTTAAACTACACGGCGAATAAAGATTACATTTTCAGAGAACGTGTAGAAGTACGGCAGGAATTGGCTAAACTACTGGCTCCTTGAAACTCGAAGCCTTTCGAAAAAAAGTGAAGGTTGTTCGAAGAAAACAAAAAAGTGAGGTTAGGTGCAAGAGACAGCACTATAGGCGGTTAACATTAGACGACGAAATTCCCAGCACTTGCTGCCATCAAGTATGTGTTTTCATTAAATCAATGAAAACTTTTCTTTAAAACAGTGAAATTGTTTCTTTATTTTTTTCCCATTATGTAAATGTTTCTTTACGGGCAACGAAATGTTCTCTTCAAAATTTAAGTGCACTATCTCATTGAAATCAAATAGATATTTCGTTGAAATCAATGAAAAAAGAATCAGACCACCCATTTCTTTGCCGTCAATGAAATCTTTTCTCTCAGTTTATCATTGTGCAAGGGCTGCCAGACGTCGCGGAAAATTCTCGAAAAAGACACTATCAACAAACGGTATAAGAACCAACATGTTCGTTCAACATTTCGTTTTTCAGAATTCCTTTCAGATTAACACGGCACGCGTGCAACTTCACGTTGTACATGGCACGCGCGCAATTTACATACACCCAGATAGAAAAACGTACCGCATTGCGTGTCGTCAAAATGTCCTCATGTGCTACAACATAAAGCTGCATTATTAACGGCACGGCATGCTCTATGGCATGAATTTGAAAAAAAATAACGAACACATAATACATATGGGGTATTCTACGTCAAATCATTCTCAGAATTTTTTTCAGATTTTTTTACCACCAGTAACTTATTGGAAAAATTTCGTAAATCCGAAATTTTTTTTAACGATATTGTATTGCGAAATGCATTTGCGAATTTTTTCTCAACGATATCAATTGTTTTTGGGCATTCTGGTAATTCTACCATGTTCAGAGAAATTGAGATCCATTGATATTTAAGAAAGTTATCCTGATTTAACAAATTGATAATCAAATTGCGACATGAAAAAAGAAAAAATGTGGAAAAAATAGTAAATATTGAGATGACATTATCGCATGGCGCTCGAAAATCATATTTTAAATCATAGAATCACTGAGAATTTTTTCAGATTTTCAAAAAGAGCGTTTTTGAAATTGTTTTTTTCGAGGATTTAAAAATGTTACTAGTGGTAAAAAAATCTGAAAAAAGTTTCGAGGCGTTTATGGGTCGATAATAACATCATATTGAAAAATTAACAGAATCGATGAAGGTGGGGCTCATGGCCTGCTGATTTCACGTAGAATTTTTCATATGTAAACGAATAATCATAAAAAATACAAATATAATACACAATAAACTTAATGATAGCAATAACAATACCTTAATATCTAAGTTCCACATTCGCACACAGCCACTAAAAATTATCCGATTATACTTCATCCGATTTGGCAGCCCTACATAGTCTCAATAACTACGATGACGTAGTTATTGAGAAGGGCAGGGCGCTTGTTAGGGTGATCTACTCGTAATTTCGAATAATAGAGGTGGGTCAGTGCAGTTATTTAATCATATCGAGGTGCTGTATTCACGTTCGTATTCGAGGATTTATTGTTTTTGATTTTCTAAAAATAGTCTATGAGGGGAGACACTTTCCGCTTCCCCCTATACTAAAATTTTTTTTAGCGTCGGCTCAATGCGATCGACCCCTCATTGTTGCTAATCGTTGAAACAGGCTTTCGTTGTACTTGTGGCCGTGCAATAGCATTATAGAGGGAGATTGAGCAAAGCCATCCCACGTGCATCTGAGAGAGAGAGAGAGCTCTCTCGTGTATCGGCCGTACGACGCTTCTCGTCCACGACCACAGTTTCCTCGCGTCATTTGATTGCTATTTCACTAGAGTTAAATCATTTATGATTTGTCAGTTACATTAATAGGACTCTTTTCTTTTTTATTAATTATTCTTTCTTACGTAGAGCCATTGAAATGATCTAGTTCATATCTATCATCTTTCTGGGATTTACCCGCACAAGAAAAAGTATTAAAAACAGTATTAGTAAAAGTATAAAGGGTATATATAAAGGGCATAATAATCCATGGAAGTAAATTGATACTATGAAGTACTGGACCGAATTATTAGTTTTCAGGGCCCGGGTAGTTATATCTAATCTTCGATGTCCAAGTCGATATCTTCAGCTTTCGATGTGCAAAACGATATCTTCAGCTTTCGATGTCCAATTCGATATCTCCAGCTTTCAATGTCGAGGTCGTGTCTTCAGCTATCGATTTCCAGGTCGATCGGACCATAGTTCTAGTTGTCTAGGTCGATTGCTGCACCGTTTTAGGTCTTACCGCTGATATCTCCATAGTTCCTGGGGACTAGGTCGAACAATTCATAGTTTTAGTTGTACAGTAGTTATGCCTGGATACCAAAAGCCATGCAGATATTGACCTGGACACTAAAAACCATGGAAATATCGAATCGGATATCAAAAACTGCATATATCGACCTAGACCGTGGAAACTAATGATGCAGTCCAATACTTCTTATAATTAATTCAGTCCAATAAATCATACTTGAGATAACATATTTTCCATACGTTTTTGATACTTTTTTTCGTGGGTAAGCGCGGGATTACAGAACTCCGGTCGTTGACTCTGTCAACCATTCGATTATGTACAGTTACTATACCGTATCGAACCGACAGAAACAAACTCATATTGATTGACTGTGTTAACGAACATAACTGTGAGATTTCAATATAGCACGGTTTATACTTCCAAAATGCAAACGAGAGTGATTTCGCAGAACACGTTAAACGTATGATCGCTCGCAATTTTGATTTACGCGGATATCTTGATATCGACAATTGTGTCCATCAGTGCACCTCAGGGTAGCAAACGTACCTTTTCACATCAAAGGCTTCATCTATTTTGATTACCCATGTATTCAATTCCATGTTCACAATATAGAAATACCCTCCACCGTCGGAAACCTCAGTCGTACTCATACCGCATTCAGAAGCAATTACCCCTCGTGCGGTGATCACCTTGTACAGAAATCAAAGAAAAATAAAACAGGGTGTTCTCTTGAAATTTGAAAACTGGAGCGGGAGAGGATAATATCACACTCAGTGCGTCGTAATCATTCGACAATGCACTGTGGCGCTCTGCGGTTATTATTGATGATGAGCAACAGATTCATAATTCAAATTTTCGAAAAAATCATCATTTGAATATGAAAAAAATCATATTAACTTGCCAAGTAGCAAGGTCGCATTTAAAAAAAATAAAATTACTGAGTTATTATCAATTTTATTTGTTATCATTGTTCAAGTATTAACAGTACTTGTAACGCAATATGAATGTACTCAAAATGACGTGCTGCAGATGTTTTCAGCTCACTTAAATTTTATTTATACAAATATTCAGTATACCGCTTAAGCTTTTTAAAGATGCACGCTTCCAACGTTCACCATACGCGACGCTCGCAACGGTGTCAACGTTACGCACGTTACGCATGTTACGCGACGTCACAGAGACAACTTCAGTGAATCAGATTAAGATTCACTGTTATGACAGCTTCGAAGGCGAGATAACCTTATTAATTATAATATTATAATAAATAAGGTTGTCACGCCTGCGAAGCTGTCATAACAGTGGATCTCAATTTGATTCACCGAAGTTGGCTTCGTGACGTCGCGTAACGTTCGTAACGTTGACAACGTTGCGGGCGTCGCGTACGGTGAACGTTGGAAGCGTGCGTCTAACTCGGAGTCCCGGCAGCCCTTCAATCCCGCACATTTCTTGTCACCACAGCGTAGATCCACCACATGCGTTTCTTCACAGTGCCGATATTACACGCCAGTTTTCCCTCACATTTCTAATCTTCACGCGCTTTTTCCTCGACATCGCTTTCGCTTTCAAACGAAATATTTGGTTGATTGAAACGAACATTTCTTCCAATCAACCAAATCTTTGTTTCGCCACCCATAACCGCAGATTCGGTTGGTATTACCAACCCTTTTTATCGGTGTGGGAAATTGGAAAAAAAAAAAATATCGGAACACAAGATCAAACGTCAAGAGGTTAGGTTCGGAATATGTGAAATTATGAGGTAATTTTAGATATATCTCAGACAGTTCATGTTTGAATGAAATTCATAAATATATCAGAGCTGAGCGGTATATTCGACAGGGTCAATAACTTTTGACTTGACGTGGATAGGTAACAGATTGGAAAAAAAAATTGTCGAAATGGAGCGCGAGCAGGAGAGTTATGATATTTAGCGATTCCAGAATTTATTATATATTGTTATTATTATTATTATTAATGCGACTACCCACAGTAAGACCCAACGCAAAAGAATTGGTATGGAAAGAGTATTGAAATAGTATTCAAATTAAAAGTATGAAGAGTACGTCATATTGCCCGAAATCATACTCGAATTATAGTCATATTCAAGTATCGAGTATAGATATTCGACACCCGATATTTTTTTATACTTATTCCATACTTAATACTCGAGTATGAGTCTAATTGTAGTGTGATATCTTCCAATATGCCATATACTTGTCTATACTTTCCATTGTAATTCTATTCTGATACTATTTTTATACTTTTTCATACTTCTTTTTGTGCGAAACATAACAATACAGTTATATTAGAGACCCCCATGAACTACCAATCCATAAAACAATGAATCAACCACAAATGTCACGTTGTGCGAGCGCTACCTTTGCCAATAATATTTTCTCATGCACTGGCCGCTGTTGCCTAAACTCATCACTCTTTTACCAGTGGTACTATATCTTGCGGATCAAAGTTGCGCTTATTTCCTGGTGTAAAGTTCGCATCACACTGCGCTACGTGTGCGACGAAGTTGCTGTGTTGTAGACGTGTAATATCGAAGCGACATTTACACTTTCGCGTCGAAGCTGTTATTATGCAACATACAATTTTTTTTTTTCTCTTTTTCATCTCTAATTTAATACATTAGTACCAACGTCGGTCTGCATATCGGAGTAAGCTTGAGATCTGCATACTCAATTTACGCGTGAATTTCGGCAATAAAATTTAATCCTGCGCATGTATTTTTGCGAAAATATTTTTTTAACCAATATTTAAGATGCCCAATTCTAGTTAATAGGACCCAGCCACCTAAAAAGTCATAAAACAAATTGTTTAAGTGATATCCTTCTTTTACAAAATGTTACATTTGAATCTCATTAAGTACATAACAAGCATCATAATTCTGCAATTTTTCAAAGACATACAGTGGACAAGAATGGTGTGAGGTAAAAAGTAAAAATTTTTCACTCGTCGTAGATTTTAGACCAAACCGGTGAACGAAATTTTAATTTTCGATATCTTATTTTATCTGTCGAAGAACGCATTCTTGATTGAATATATCGATTCTAGGTGCAGTGAAAATTAGATTTACCGTAACCAATTGTTTAGGGTTTCTTTAATAGACACAGTTTTACTTATACATTCGAAATCATAGCTCTTTCATAAAGACATGAAATAAAAATTCTTATATTCAATCCAGAATGCACTTTGCAATAGACAAAAGAAGACATTGAAAACTAAAAATTTTTCGCCGGTTCACTGTCTTTGCAAAATTATAGATTAATAATGCTTGTTATATATTTAATAAGGTTTTAATGTAACATTTTCAAAAGTAGTGTACACATGGTGTACAGAATTTTTTTCTTGTGTCTTTTTTCAGGTGAACGGTTATAAAATTTGAGGCAATTTTTTTAAATAAGTATGTAAATAGAACAAAATCTTGTTCGCTATAAATCAAATGGTAAGTTATAACTTGCGATTTCATGAGCCTTAGCAAAAAATATTTATTTATATTTGGCAACATTAATATTTGCGGAATAGAAGTACATGAACGAGTTAAAAAAATATTTATTGTGTTAATATCGAGGCGCACAGTTGCGGTTGTATACACGGGTATGTTATACTGCGCTAGAAAATGTTGAATCGTTATCAACTCACCTGTTGCCGTACATGC
Source organism: Tromatobia lineatoria (assembly GCA_949699805.1). Lineage (NCBI taxonomy): Eukaryota > Metazoa > Arthropoda > Insecta > Hymenoptera > Ichneumonidae > Tromatobia > Tromatobia lineatoria. Next base: position 12,310,883 of record OX453043.1, read on the forward strand.
AACTCCCGCTCATTGCTACAGCAAGTGGAACATAGACGCCGGCAATATGATGCATATAGCTCATATCACATGGTATGAGATTCAATTTTCCTCATGTAAATTTGACGCGTGGTACGAGGGTATGAGCAAAGGGTAGAAACTGGTTTTATTGAGGAAACATCGGATATCGCTTCGTCCTGCTCGCCTGGTTTTGTACACCGACGTTGCGTAGCGCGAAACCCATGTGCCTCTACCCTATCCCAATAATATTATCATTCAGGTGACTCATACCATGAAACCCAATTCGGTGGCCACGATAATTTTCCCGTCACGTCTGTGCATATATGGGCTCGGAATACATAGCACGATAGAACTTAGGAAGGTAGGGAAATTCTGTATGCATCACGCACAAATACATACTGCGACTTGCATGAAGAACAGGATATCCCATTCCAATCACTAATTGATAGAGACTCCCACAGGTGTACCCAAATAATTTCACTTTTGAGTAACATCCCGCTTAGAAAGGAGAATCTTTTCAAGAATCTTGAAAAGAATCACGTATAGGATCCGGAGCAAGATTTTTTTTTTAAATTGTTTTTTCAGTTTGATTTGATTGATCAGTCATATTTGGGTAGTCAGATCCGGAAAATAGCGTGATCTAATCAGATGGTAGCGATAAAATTGGGAAATTTTTTTTTTTTTTAATAAAAAAAAATGTCGATTGCGGGATTTGAAACCAGGCCGCTCAGCGTACTATGCTGTTACCTCAGCTACTTTTATTTAAATATTTGTTTATTTAATAAAGGCGATATATATCGGGTAAATGAACAAAAATAGAATAAACACTATTAGAATATAATGTAAGTGAAAGAACTAAGGCCGATGGCGGCACACGCGGACATCAATTTTTGTGTATGTTGGTGTATGGAGCATTTACGCTGGAATATCGATTTTATAGAGAAAACGTTATAGTTAACAAGTGGAAATTTACGTGTTTTTTTTGTTACTTTTCTTAAAGGGACATTCTTGCCTTGTGTCCCTAATTTTTACCTCAGCTACTCAGCCATATCATCTTTCTTGGATAAAAGCAAAATTGAATAACATCATTGTTGAATTTTGAAACGGAAAATGAGAAAAAAATAAGCTTAGTACAAAATATCTTCAAGAAAATATCTGAAAAAAAAAACTAACAAAAACCGACGTGTACCAAAGGAACGAAAGGAACCTGAAGAACGCAAAATATGTTTTTGAAATTAATTGTGATTTTTCGAACTGGAAAACTTGACTCGATCATTTGTTTGCAACGAACCTATCGGGAAATATCTGATAATTTCGAAGCTCTTGTGGTATTACAAATTAAAATTTGTCGGCGATAGGTTGTTTGGATATTTGGCGCAAGATATTTTTGTCAAGATATCACAAGATTATTTTATAATATTTGAGCCAAATGACGGTATTTTACCAAAGAAATATTATGGAGACATGATATTTTTTCGAAGATATTCCAACGCAACCGATTATGTCGGAGACATAAAGACGGGTCACCCCATCGGAATCGTTAAATATTCATTTCATTACACAAATTGAAATTTGCGTAACACACGCCCAATAAATCGGCCGATATGAACCTTCCAATCACATCGTACAATCTTTTCGGATTTCACTGAGTCATATCGACTCGCGAATGAGCGCAAGTACCTGAATATCAATACGTATTCTACGAATGAAATAAAGTTCAACGGCAGCCCGTGCAACGCGCAGTCAGCATCTCGAAGTTATACCAAGTCCACCGAAGTTTGCTCTTCTTTCTCGACGATCTATGCTTTCTTCGGTTATTCTGACCCTTTAACTAATTAGTCTTCTAACAAAGCTCAACAATGAATATAAAAACCAATTATACTGCAATTCGGGAAGTTCTGTATGGCGTCGAACCGTTACTCAGCTTATTATTAATGAACAAAGTAAGTTCACGTCGAAGTCTCACTCCGCAATTTATTGTCGAAGTTCGTCGAGAATTATTTGGCCACATAAAGCATTTTCTCATTTTCGAATGCTTGTTATTAAAACCAGAATTTGAAAAATGCTTTGACAGTTATTCATTTTGCATCTTAGAGATACATAATATCGCATCTCTAGCCTCAAAATGTTAAAACGCTTTGAGAATATGCAGAGAACCCATTACACAACCCCCGGAACGAAACACTCTACGCAATAGGTGGGGTTGAATGTGAAAAAACATCCGAAACAATTTGAGGATATGTCTTTCACGTATTTCGATCTGATTCGGAGGGTGGCATAATAAAAATTCAAAAATACCCCATTTGAGGACCACACAATTCTATGATCTTAATTCTGCAAACTTGCTAAAGCTGCATTTATGTGTGTCCGGAAATAGTTGCTAAAATTCGCCACACTTCTCTTAAGTTGCACAGAATCAAACGTTTTTGCTTCTGGATTTTTTTGCGATTTGTTTGGATCTTCTCAAAGTCCTTTTTTTTCTGGCATCATACGACTTATGTTATCGAACTTGTAAAAACTGATAACATCTTGTATGATCACGTCAGCTAATCGCTTTCCCGATTTTTAATTGGGTCATTAATATATACTTTTTTCTTCGTTCACTTTTTGTGCTATGTTGATCATAAGTTTACTAGCAACGAAGTGACTTTGAACTTCTGTTACGATCCAATTTCTAAATAATGTCAAGATACGGATTTGACAATTTTTGTCATCGGTCGCATGAAATTTTTCTCGCAGTTGTTCGATAACATCACTGCTTTTATCCATCTTGTCTGTCTGATCTGTATTGCTTTCGCCGAATATTTTTTTACGAAGCTCGTCACTGACTCCTGACTGTTTCAAACTTTTTCACAGAGTATGATTGTTGAGATAACTTGCGTTTTTTAATTATTGATTTACCTAAATTGAGTAAAGTTCTATTCAAAACAGTGATTGCATCTCCATTTTTTGGCAATGACAACGAAGGTTCCAGAGTCGATTTGGATTGTACACTTTCGTCGTCTGACAACCTTGCAATTTCGTTGAGACTCGACAGCGACGTTGTCTCCACTACATCAAAGCATTTTGTTGGAGATGACACGTTCACAGATTCAGTACTATCTGTATGTTTTGATGCAAACGAAACTTCAGTGTTGACCGCGCTGATTGATCCTTTTGAAAGTTTCAATAGGCAGCTATTACAGATTAATAAGCGGTCCAACGTTTCATCGATTTTGAACTTTTCCATGTGTCCTACAGTAACAGATGGGATTACCTTCCGGTCCCGGATTGAATATACTTCCAATTGAAAAGGATTGAAGCACTGCGGATAACTACACCGAAAAAAAGGATTCGTAATACGAACCGAATCTGCGGTTACGGGTGGCGAACGAAATATTTGGTTGATTGAAAGGAATATTTATTCCAATATTTGGTTGATTGAAAGGAGTCATTCACATGAGATTTCTGAAACCATTCATCATGGAAAATGTCTATTCTGTGAAGTATGGATTGTATACTAATTTAATAGATCTGTAATATAATCCATGTTTTACTTAATAGATATTTTTTTAACAATTTATGATTTTATGAATTTCATGTAAATAAGAGAAAAGATAATAACAGAAACTTCGCTGCACTGAATCACATATTTTCGTTCACTGTTCATTTGCTGGTAATTCTATCTGCATGCATCAAATCAAAGCCAAATAACTTTCATATTAGCTTGCAGTCTAAAAAATGAACTACTATCAATGAACTTGTGCAATTTTCAACAAGAACTGTGAATATTTACACCAAATTTTTTTTTTTTTTAATTGTATAAACAAAATATAATAGAGGTTACTTAAACTCATAAAGTTGAGACTGCAAACGCCCATCGTATCATATCACTTTTCATTACTCGCATAGCATCGTAGATGAATTTCAAAGCCTGCAGAGTTGTTATATACACCATCCTTTCCTTAACATTCCTTTATATACACCATAAGCCTTGAAACTTTTGATCTACAAATAACTGAAACGTTAATTCGACTTGTCAAACATCACGATGTTGCCGATGTACGAAAAACAGATGTAATGAGAAGGCTAACCTACTCGCGCGCGCGATCTCGCAAGGGCGGAAGTTTGACTTCGAATTTAAAAACGCGATCGTAATAAATTAAGGCGAGCAACGTAGATTGTAAATAATGTACGAAATTCCTTTAATTTTTATTCCTACAGTTTGTTAATATACTCCAGTAAATTTACGATAAAAACTTCACGCCAGTAATTTTTAATGAGAAGTGTATTTCAAGTAATTGTTACAATAATTTCAGAATTCTGTCTTTCTGTTTTATTACGAGTTACGATTAGTAGATTGAAAAGTATGAATTTTGAATGACGGTTGAAAAAAAGTACCTCTTTTTATAAAATTTTACAAAAAAACGGTAATGATAAAGGGTTACGTAAGATTGTATATTTAATTTTCAATGTTTTGAGCATGTCTTTGTTCAGATATTTTTTGTGAAAATTCTATTCTCTTTGTTCTTGAAAATTTAGAGAGAATTATAAGGACAATCGTTTGACGAAAGTTTTATAAAATGGTTGTAAAATACATCCTTAATTAAAGATTACTAATATCATTCACAGATACTAACTTTTAAAACAAACTTCGCGAGCTAACTTCGCAACACTGACGTCACAACACTTAACGTCACGACAGTAACGTGATGTCGGTAGCAATCGTGATGTAAAGTCACGTATTGCGTCACGTCAGTAGCAATTTCTTTCTAAAGTACTCGGTCGATAAAGCTCAAATTTGGACAGAGCGTGCGCAAGTGCGGCATGAACCGACTGAAATTCTGGTCTCACGGATCGCAGAGCGGTTCGTTCAGAAAAACGGGAAAACGAAAAAGTAAGGTTCAGAGCGCAAGAAAAATGGCAAAGAACGAGGAAGAAGAGGACGCCTCGTGAAAAGACCCAGCCCAAAGTCTTGCCAAAGGCTTTCATCGTCGAGAAGAAAGATCAGAGTATGAGCTATTTGAAGATCTTGAGCCACATCAAGAAGGACCAGGTGCTGAAAGAGGTTAGCACTTTGATGTAAAAAGCATGCAGGACAAAATCTGGAGACCTGCTTTTCGTCGTCACGAATAAGAACACCGAAAAGGTGCTCGAGCTGCATAAAGCGATGCAGATGACGCTTCGAGAAAATGCCACCGTAAAGAGTAAAGTCCAAGAAACGGAGGTAGAAATTAACATGTACAAGGAAGAACTTACGATGAAGGAAAAAGTCGTGGAGGCCATCCAGCGCAACCTAGGTGTAGATAGCGACATAACGCCATCGTCAATCTGATCGCCGCTTGCTGCTTACAACGAAACGCTGACGTTGGTGGTAAGAATCGCAACACTGATAGCCAAGAAGCTTTTGGTGCGTGAGTTGCAGCGTACAACGCTGATGCTAACTGGGTATTTTGTACTACGAACGGTGAAAAGGAGCCCCTAAACCATATAGCGGGCAGCAGTCGATGTCCTGCGTACGCGCTGACACTCCAGGCAACGTCGATAATGAGAGTGCATCAGCTCAACCTCCAATATTGTGAGGCTCGTCAAGACTTACTTATGCAGACTGTGTAAGAGCTAAATCCAGACCTGGCCATCCTCTTGGAACCCTACAGACACCTGGACGTTCAATCTTAGGTGTCCGATGTAAGTGGGAAAGCTGTGATCTGGTCTTGTGGGGATTTTCCATTCCAGGATACTGCCAGTCAAACAGATCGAGGTTTCATGAGTGCGAAGATTGAGGGTGTTCATTTCTGCAACGGGGTACCCAGTTCCAAATCGTTCCCCAGTGACCATTGCTGGGGACTTCGACGCCTGGGCTGTGAATTGGGGCAGCATGAGAACAAATGGGAGAAGCTTAGCCCTTCTTGAGGCTATGGCCTTATTTCAGGTGGTTCTGCTAAGCACAGGCGACAAACCTACCCTTGTCGAATGGGGGGGGGGGGCTTCCTCCTTCGTGAGCACCGGTCTCGTGCGACGAAACCGATATCTACACTTACAGCGATCATCAGGCCATCCTGTGGGTGATGTACGTTGACACGAAGCGGGGGGTACAGCCAGCTGAAACGAACTCGAAGGGCTGGAGGGTCAAATTGTCTGTTGCGGACCTCTTTCGCGAGGCTCTTGAAACTCGTCCCACCAAAGAGGGAGATGCAGCGGCAAAGGTGGAGGAAGTCATGCGAAGGATGATCATATTATCAAACTGCGACGCCACAATGCCGCAGGAAAAAGATGTAGATCGCCGATCTCCGGTACACTGGTGGAGCGAGGAGATTACCGTAAGAAGTCCCGCCGAGCTCGTAGCATGGCCAAACGGGCTAGCAGCAAACCTACGTTTACCGTATTAGAGCGGAAGTCAAAGGATTCTCAGCAAAATCGACAGAAATCCGTGAGGCAGGTCATATAACGTGGTAATGAGACGGCTCAAAAGCCAGCTCATGCCATTCGGCCCCACTGACCCGGCACGAGAAGATCGTATCAACCCTCTTTCCGGAAGAGCAGGAAGCGAATTACGACATCAAGGAGAACACAGATGAGGATATCCCAGACATCACGGAAGAGGAACTGCTCCTTGCAACATCGAAGGTGGGCAAAAACAAAGCTCCTGGCAGCGATGGAATTCTAAATTTAGCCCTGAAGACAGCCGTCAAGCGGCACCGGCAATTTTCTGAGTCATGTGTTAAAGTAAGGAAGGAAGGACATCCGGGAAGGAACATTCCCGGATAAGTGGAAGTGGCAGAGGTTAGGGAACTGGATGTCTTCTATCGGACTACAACTTGCAGAACCCCGGACGCAGACTCTTCTTGTATCCAGCAGGAAGGTGATGAACATAGTGTTGCTCAGTGTCGGCGATACCGAGATCATATCCTCGTTGTTTGTTCAGTATCTCGGTGTGACTTTTGACACTAGGCTTAACTTCAAGGAGCAGATAAAGCAAACCAGCACCTGAGTCTTTGTCGCAGCAGCTACATTGTCGAGGCTTATGTCTAATGTTGGTGGTCCCAGACACAAGAAGAAGCAGCTGCTTACATCGGTCACTACCTCAGTGCTGACCTGTGGTAACACCGTATGGGCTGATGAAGAGGACAGCAGAAAGGTTGCATCGCCACACTGTCTCCGAGGAGGCCATCAACGTCATCGCGGGAATGCTGCCAATTATGATGTGGCCAAGGAAAGGAATGTGCTGTACTTGCACAAAAAGTCGGCGGAGGTGAAGACCGAGGCGGGAGGAACCAGTGTCAACCACTGGTAGATGATGTGGGAAACCTCTACAAAGGGACGGTGGACACACCAGCTGAGCCCGAATGAGTAGAAATGGGGGAACCAGCGACACGAAGAACTTAACTATCATCTAACGCAGATGCTGTCCAAAGGCTGTTTCTGAAAGTACCTTCATAAATTCAATTATGGAGATGCTCTGGACTGCCCAACGTGCATGGGACTTCAGGAAGACACTGAGCTTCTTTCAGTACCCGCGTTTTAATGCCTCCCAGGACATCGTGGCGGACCAGTTAAGCACGCGTCTGACGCCGCAAAATCTAATGGGACGTATGTTATGCTCGAAAGCAGCATGGAAGGCGATTTGTGCCTATGCTGCCGTCGTAATGAGGGACCTGCGTCGGGCAGAGTGCGACAGGAAGTAGGCAATGCCTGAGCAGAAGGCTGGCGATAAAACAGCAAGTGACGCCAATCCTTAGTCCACTCAGACCACCTAGGGTGGGCCGAGGACGTCACGTCACTTGTGAATGTTGGAGAAAGAGCGACGGCTACAGGCCTCTCCCGCGAAGTAATACATCATGGTGGTATCGCAAAAAAAAAACACGGCCACAGACGAAAAGACGGTTAGGGTCACAATCGATTTGGTTGTCTTCCGCGAGTTCGTCCTGGTGAATCAAAAAAATTGAACTGCAGTACTTGGTGAATTTCTATGCTAATATGAACATTGAATAATGATGTACCATATAGGATACTTAGCAAACTCGCCAAGTACTGCAGTTCAATTTTTTGAGAAGTTGCAATTTTTTTTATTCATTCACTAAGTTTTTTCTCGATTTATCTCATTGTCATTTTTTTTATTGCAAGGATTTTTTTCCTATTTTTTTTACATTTAGACGCGAGAGTTTCTTTGTAGTTTATACAAAAATTACTGTCTGTATATAATTATGTTGAACAACATGTACTTGGCAAGCTGCACATATTTTTGGTTAATTCATTTCACTACTTTTTGTAACTATACATAGCTTATGGTAGTTCTACTTAACCGACTCGTTGATTATGAGTTTCTATGAAATGTAATAATTCCAAACTCTTGTTGAAAATTTTAACGGATGGCCAGAATGTCGAATTTTGTATGTCTGATTCGCACTTGCTTACGTTTGCAGGCATTATGCCTGTTAAGGATAGGGCCTGGTCCGGATCAGTAACAAGGCCTCCATGCCGCCGCATCCGACTTTTCATCTCTATATCGCATTCGCCAGAGCATTTCTGTCAAAAGCGTAGGGAAACTTCGGAATACCTATGCCGATATAGCTGGTCTACAAGTTGACATCACAGCACCGGAGCTACGTCACGTTTCGTCGAGAACGCGAACACGTACTCCAGATGTATACATGTGACCCCCACAGGTACCCGTGTGTGTCTCACGTAGACATCTGGAGCTTCATTGCGTCCGTGCTTTGATTTTCGATTAAAATCGACGGGAATCGAACCCGCGACCTACCGATGCTCTGGACTAGAGGCCAGTACCCTCAATACTAGACCACCGCACCGGCTTATAGAATGTTGAATTATTTGGTGCAAACCTTGAAAAATCGAGTTTTCGTCGTAACGTATATAAAAATGAAGACTACGAATCAAGAATCCAAACACTTCAGTAAATGACCACCCCAACCTAGCCTACACGTTTAGTTGAAATTAGCTTTCTGCACTGAGAAAAAAAAAGTAGTTGGGAAACCAATAAATGGGTTTTGACAACCACTTGAGGGAGTTGATATAGCGTCAACTACTCAGTGGGTTATGGGAACTAGTCGTTGGCTATGAAAACTAGTCATTAGCTGTCGAGGTTAACCGTCGATCATGCGAACCGCTGGTTGGTTGCGCTATCTAAAGGCCGTTAGTAACTAACAACCCTGCGGTTGGTTACAGGAACCAACTCGTTGGTCCTACGTACTATTTATCCATAATCACTCACGGATACATCAGTTCGCAGATCGAGTTAGTTGCTGCAACTAATTTGCTGTACAGGATATGCTAGAGATGGTTCTCGGAACTACTTTTTTTTTCGTGTGTGACAAGATATTTGCGAAAAAAAAAAAAAAATATTGTAAACTTTAAAATCGAATGTTCAGTAAAGTTATCAATTTCTCATGAAGTCTCTAAAAGCTGTTGGTCATTCACTGGTGTCCGGTCAATTACTGTTACAATTACTAGTGGTGTATCCACCCCATTGCGATATTTGCTACCCCGAATGGTCACTTTTCATTCTGTGCATCGTAAAGTACTTTCCAAAAAATGTTTACTCAAACAAACTGGTATCTTTTTTGCTAAAATCACTGTAAACATCTGTATAAAATTTCTCAAGAACCTAGAATAGTATATGGTGACGGCCGACAGATGGCGATTGTGACGGGACTGCCGTCACGCGAACCGCAACCGCCAATTTCGGCCCGTGTTGCACACCATATTTTTAGAATAATATGCGTGCATAGTGGTTCCTTAAATGTCAGTTTTTCAGACAAACACGGATGAACGAGGAGAAAGCGCAAACTGCGCTTGCCCAACTTATCATTTCAACACTTGCCACGAAAGGCACCGCTGTTCATGCACGCATTACAAAAAAAAATATTCATCATAAGATTTAACCGTATTTGTGACTATTATTATTATCATCATCATATTATTATAATTTAACTTCTACTATAGAAAATCCCGATTTATACCATAACATTGAGTCTCGCAAATGGCCGTTATACCGATTCAAAAAAAATTCCTACGAAGCTTTTATTTCACGAGGGTACAAGCGATAGGTGTTTGATGTGGAAAATTAACATTTTTTTTTATCACCAACAATTTAGTCAACACGTTCTTTTTCGTTTGATGAAACACACCTTCTGACGAGGCCATTAAAATTTAGTCCGATCTTTAACATGGTCTCCCGAACTATGCTTATTATGATACAGGTGAGCAAAGTGCGTGATTTCTGCCGTGCAAGAAATTTGTTACTCGAGACAAGCGAAAATAGCAATCAAACGATATAAGACATGCTGCCTTTCATGTAAAATGAGGCTGATTGTATTTTATTCCGCTAAAAAATAGCCATATTCCGAGCTTGCACAAACAACGGAAAAATGATAAATTTTTAACCAATTACGAGTACGCATCTATAGTGCAGTACATTCGGCCCTCGGGGTAGAAATGAACATTGTTTCTCCGTAGCAAATAATGAAACTGATTTGCGCATGCGTAAGCGTCAGGAGTTAATCATTATTGCTTCGGAACTGCAGCGTTACGCGCAGCAAATGAGATTATGTTGGTGAAGCTGAGAACGAACATATATCTCAACATAACTTCACTCATGTTTCCATGAAACATTAATAAATTTCAAAAAACCCTTACAATATATGGTTACGCTAGGAGTAAATTCCGAATTACCTACAGAACTGTGTTCAGACGTCTGCAATGTTGCCTTCATCGTCTACCTGGTCTCAATTTCTAATAATCCTTCGACACCAGCTTTACACACGGCGCAAATGGTTCGAGTAATTTAAGCTCCTTTCAAAATTCACTACGTAATGCCAGAACATTGCCATTGACAAAATTTCAGGGACTTAAGCAGGTATATACAGGTATAAGCAAACGTATTCGAAATAGTTTAAAGCTCAACACACACGGATGTCGGGGAATTTTCCCCAACGATATTATCAAATTCCGCTTCGGCAGTTTCGGTTGAGGCAGCATCGATGTTCTCTCCGTCTCTCTTTATCTCTCCTTCTACATCTGATAAAATAATCGCGTACCACTGACTCGAATAACGTTGCCGCAATTTGCAGCTACAATTCAACCCCTCGAAAACTCATCACAAGCCCCCTTCGTTTCATCACATCCGTAAAATAGATTCCAATGGCAAAAGTGGAATCCTCCGCAAAGCAGCATCAGGGCTACTGTTGATATCGGCACGACAAATATACAGCAATTTCTATAGAGGACAATGAGCTCTAACTTCGCACAACTACATATACCAGCTTTGCTAGCGATCTTGCTTTTCCTCTGTAAGGGGCGTCAGGGCGAATCGCTTCGGAAACTGTGATTGGAATCAGAGGCTACCATTCGAAACAATTTCATTTGTTAACATGCTGTGTCGTGATTAAGTTTGACGCCATCTTCGGAATGATGTCGTTAAGGGCATCCGACGCGGCGTGAGGGTCACTCTAAATATGGGCGTAATCTATAACTAAAATTTAATTGTCAAAAAATACGATGGTCAATACTGTCGCAATTTATAACAAAGCCAAATTTAATTGCTATTTCTAATAACTCTGTATTTTGTTATAAAAGTGACTCGTAATATACGTAATGTGATACTACGGCTAGGGTAGATGTAGAATCAGTAGCCACTGTACCGTTTGTGATCACTTTCATTATTCTATTTCTCAAACCTTTTTTTTTCTCATAATTTCATGTTGTAAATAATATCCTTAAAAACATGAAAATTTAGCGTGCATTCTCAGTCTGCCGTCAGGAGGATTTTGAAATGGTTTAAGTTTAAAAAAATTTATTTTGCAAGAACCATGAAGACAAACTTACTTAAACTTTGCAGTTGATATGAATCTATATTCAAAAACTGACATCTTTTCTTGTCAGTGATGTGACGTCGCGGCATGGAAAATTAAGTTACTCGGAAAATCATAAATTACTATAGAAGGAATTCAAAAGCCTATCCCATGGTTTTTGTGCTTTCATGTCATTGAAAAAAAAAATAGCTTTCAAAAATAATCAATCTTAATTTTTTTTAAATCGTGACTTCACTAGGGCTAGACTGCTCTGATGAAAAAAATGTTCATCTCGAATTGAAGAAATGGTCCATATCTTTCTATTTACCCATAGTAACTTCGATCGAGTTGGATCGTGCGCATAAAGCAACCATAGAAAGTCGTATAAAGATAGAGCATAAAAATATGCTCTATATCCCGTGCACTTTCATGTACGCCCTGTGAAGCACCCTTTCACAACTTTTGAACCTAACCGATGATATACATCGTTTTTGACCCATATTCCTTCAGAAGAAGTACCATATTTCGTAAGTCGATGGTGTTCGTTTCGAGATAAGCCGTTTGCTTATATTTGGTGTATTTTGGTGATATCTTCATTAATAAAATTGTGGTTACAGGATTTGTTGGAGCATCAACAATATTTGATGTTTTCTGGGATAATTGTCGGTTCCCATATTGTGTGAATTATAATATAAATGAATAAATGAATACGTTTGGTCAAGCCCGCTCATTGCACAGATATTTTCATCATAGTTCTTACGGAAAAGCTAAGAAACGATGTAAGCTTTTTAGCTCCCATGATTTGGTTTTTAAAAATTTTGGTACAGAATATAGCTTATTTTGTATAAGAAGATACAAGCTATTTCATTGATTTTCGTGTTAACGTGAATTCAACAATATATTCTCCCCGTTTCATGACTGGGACAGGTAAAATCGTTTGTTGTATCGGTATTTCAAACGCTGTGCGAATACTGGCGCGGATGCGCCAATCAGACAGCCCAAGTAAGCACGCAGCAATTTTGACAATTTTAGAGAAGCGAACTTCAGTACTTATGTTTCCATTTCAATTAGAGTCAACAATTCAGCCAAATAATGTTGTACGGATTACCAGATTCAAATATATAAGTTTCACAAGCATCCGCTTACATAAAATAACATGAAATAAAGTTTGGGTACAAATTTAAAATAAATCGATCGAGCGGTTCAAATTTTATGACACTTCTGGTTTCCTGAAAAACATTTCTCGAGCTTAAGCAAACCGTCCTTGCTATTATTTGCTTTTTACAAAACTTCTTGTACAATGGAGCCAAAATCGATAAACATACTATTCCTTTTAAACGTCATATTACTTATCGGTCTTCCGTAACTGGATCTCTTGTTGTTTGAGTTCTGAGACAAGTTGCGTGAACGATGATGTCTTTTGATGTACGAGCGCTATTATATGACCCAAACGACTGTGTAAACACTACATCAACAGACGCGGTAGCGTGTCGAGACAAGTACATTTACCTCTCTATCTCTACCATACCGACCGACGAGACGTTCTAAGTCTTTCTTCCCGGAGCCAACTCGTTTTGACCACATTTTTGACAGGTTTTATAGTTATAGAAACGAATTTTGAAAGTTCTGCGAATGGTTTATGCTGCAGGCAGATGCATTAGTTTCAAATATTACGATTGACACTAAAACCAATGCCGTGAACTATGGGTTTAACAAAGATATTTTGGTTCGATGTATTGAATGTCAGATTTTATTTCAAAATAACGGCACGCGCGCAACTTCACGCTATACATGGCACACGCGCAACTTCACGCTATACATGGCACACGCGCAACTTCACGGCGTACATGGCACATGCGCAACTTCACGGCGTACATGGCACATGCGCAACTTCACGCCGTACGAGCCGTACGAGCGTACTTCGAGCGTTCTTTTGAATTGCAATTTTCATATTGATGTGCCATAAGGATCTAGAGATAGAGAATGTAACTTTAGCAAATAGTCCGTCCTAAGAAAGTCATTTCTGGTATCGAAACCAGATCAATTGGATCAACTCGTTGACCCAACCAGTGGGTCCACAAATCCTTCGCTACAATCCTGTGAGACAGGAAAGACATTTCTCGTATCGGAGCAACGCGTTGACCCAACCGATAGGTTAAAACATCATTCGCTACGATCCTATAAGATACAAAAGACATTTCTGGTATCGAGACAACTGGTTGACTTAACCAATGGGTCCACGTATCCTTTGCTACGATCCAATAGAAACATAAAAGGTGAGCTAACGTAATTATGTTGGGTAAATTAAAAGGCCTTTTTTAATATCTGTTGCTCTGTCGGATTAGCTAATTTCTTGTTGTTTTTTTATAAGCTCTAGTAACTGCATTGTAGAAGCGTTACCATATGAAATTTGAATAGAATCCCTTACACCTTATCATCTGGACAACAAAACTTTAATCCTGGAGTCAATTAATTCATTAAGATTTGCAAAAAGTAGTAAAATCCAACACCAAAACCAAAACGGGTAATAAAATTAAGACAAGTACATTTACGTGAGTGTCAATGTCAGAAAAAATACTCATGAAAAAAAAAGAGCGATATAATCTCTAACCTCAAGACACGCACTGGGTAGAAAAACTTGAACGGTATATTGCATCCATATGCAAAAAGTTTTGAAATAAACTAAAAAAATCCGTAGCACGTATGCCAAGTACATATGTACGTTACTTTATAAGAATCTTTATAATATCTTTCCGCCGACACTGGCATGTCAAGAATGAAACAAGCGTTGACGCATCTAAGTACTGACCCTCAAAACATGCACTTTGATCAGTGACCGCTACAGGTTGAGAACCTTTCTTGCAATTAATGGTAAAAGTTATAATCTGCAAATACCGAAATAAAATTGGCAAATAAAGAAGAATTAACTCCGGTCGATGGCCTATTGTCAATGCATGTACGGTCAAAAACCATGGATATATTATTAAAAATAATAATAATAATAATAATAATAATAAAATGTAGAAGAAAACAGTCTGTAAAGTATTGTCAATGAAACTCTTTCACTACTCTTACAAAGAATGAATTATAAAAATATAAAAATATACTCGGTACTTGGCGAGTTTCTAATTAACCAATTAACTACATTTCTTGTTACTCGAAACCGAAACGCGGTGGAGGGAACGAAACCAGAGCGAAGGCGTCGGGACTCCGGTCTCCGGGTCGACGCCTTCCAGACTCAATGCATTTATTTACGTCTTTGAAAACAATTGAAGGTTAACCTAGATCAACATTTAAATCTGTTACTCAGTAGATTTATTGACCTTAAATTCTTAATTGACAAATTTTACACGCTTATTAACATTTAATTTATTTCACAAACTTACTCGCTTCGGAAGTGTAGAACATCCTTATATTTATCTCGGCCTGACTAACCTCACTTATTTACCACTTCTTCAATCAAGATACGCGGTAGCGTCACGACGCCAAGTATTTAAAAAAAGCTCATTAATATTGAAAAACTTTCGATTGATTCTGACTGATAATTTTATTCCATAAACAATTTAGGAAAAATGTTAATTCTCGGTACGAACCTTGAAGTTCTGTCCATCTTAACAATATTTCTAAGCATTCTGAACTTATCAACAATTCGGTCAT
This sequence comes from Tromatobia lineatoria, assembly GCA_949699805.1. Classification (NCBI taxonomy): domain Eukaryota; kingdom Metazoa; phylum Arthropoda; class Insecta; order Hymenoptera; family Ichneumonidae; genus Tromatobia; species Tromatobia lineatoria. The sequence goes on from OX453043.1 coordinate 12,326,329, forward strand.
GCGGTCTTTCTGGACTTTGCTTCCAAACTCACGCTAACTCACAGAGCTATTATTCGCACGAAGATTTCGGAACAAGAGAGCGAGCCTCACTTGGGCTCGAGTTATTGCACTCGCAATTTTGCGGTTGAGTCACATAGTCAGTTTCCGGTTATGTCTGAATCGACATTAGTATTCCGCATATGGCGTAACCGTCGCTGTTAAGTCGCCATGTTTGAAATCGAATTTCCCAAAGGTAATATTCTTGCGTTATTAATAGTCCAATACGTTTCAGTATCCGAAATAAAGATGGAAATTACATTCTTGAAGGAAAACGACCGCTTGTGAGGTTTTTTTATCGTTCTAGTATCGCAATTTAAACCGGTAATTTGAAAATTCGCTATTCATCTAATGTATCAAAAATGTTACCATGGAACTTGAAGGGTTAAAAGAAAGTCAGAAATATTTACAATCTCAAAAAGGGATCGTGTTTATTCGTTATACCCCCGTTATATAATTTATAAAAATGATATCAAATAAATTTTGAATTATTGGAGAAGACAGGTGTGCTCGAAGAGGCGAAAGTTTATGTAGATGAAATCAGAAGGCCGAGGAAAGGCTTTCCTAGAGCTGCAGTTGGCGAACCCCATTTCCCGAAGGGGTTTTCGGCCTTTCGATATCTCGTTTCGTTTTTTTCCTGAGAGTTATCACGAATAACTCGATGTAGTAGTCCCAACGAGAGTTGACGAAAGGACGGGGCTGACCCCACTGGGATCGAGGATCGTGTCAACCGACGTGTCCATCATAAGGTTTATAAAGAATGAGAGAGAAGTAAAGCCACAGCGCACAGCTGAGAAGCTGTACCCATCCGAGTGCGTATGTATGTGTGTCATCAATTTACGTAGCGTGAGAAATTGGTCGTGAGATTCGGCGATAGGTTCGTGAATAGCTTTTGACTCTGTTATCTACAGTCAATATGTTTATATACCTCCATAGCTTTGTTTGTATTTTAGGGTTAGGCTCGAATGAACAGCCCTCGAGCTATCCAGTTATCAGATTTTCCTTTTATTTTTGCGAACACTTCCCTTGGAAGGATTCTTGAGGAAGAATATCGAGATCGATCAACTAGACAGTTTCCGTTCTTGGATATCGGAAGATGCAGTGCAAATATTTTTTGAATAAATTGTTTCAGGGAGTCCTTATTACTAGCCTTCATTTTTATCGGAATCACACACAAGGATAAACAAACGAAATTAATTTTTTTTATCCCGTCAATATCTTGAGGAGAATTTCGAAAGAGTTAAAAGAAAGTTCATCAATAACTTTCAACAATAGTATTGATAACGAAAGTATACGGTTTACGGTTGATTATTTCCGAAAAGGAACCCTTCGTGTCATATTTAACACTACCCGTGATTTTCTTTACATTCTTCATCCTTGCAACCTAAGAAAAAAATTATTAAGAATAAAATCAATGACTACTACCACAAGTGGCTACTTCACGCACTAGTGGTATAAAATTGTATACGATACTCGTGCGAGAAACTTTTTCTGATCTCGTGTTGCAAACTCACATTCTCCGCGAAAAAGTTTCATCGCACTAGTATCGTAATGTACTATTATGCCGTTAGTGCAAGAATTACCTGTTTCACGCACGCAAGCGAAGCGAAGTGAGCGTGAAGTAGGCACTTCACGCAATCTGTGGTATAAAATAATTTCCCTTACACCCAAAAATCCTCTGTACTTATAAAAAGCAGCGGATTAAATCAATCAAAGAGAAGTTTGCTAAAAGGTCGCCAAACTATTACTTAATTTATTTTTCCGATTTTCAAATATATCGATATTCTCCTGCTCTGTTTCTCATCGCAAAGTACGCAAATTTCAAACGGATTGAACTTCGTTTCGGGAATGTACGTGTGATAAATGTTTGAACTTGGCTATCAGATATCTCTACCGAAGAGATATCACAAAAGTGGGATATAAAGAATATTTATAGAGTCTAAAAAAATGTTGTCCTTCATTACAAAGTATGTGAAGACCAAATCCATTCCAAAAGCCCTAAGGCAACGCGGTTCTTTAAGGGGGTATACGCGAGTGTCTCACGTGCGTAATAAGTTTTCAAGGTTGTATAATAAACGACGAACATTGTTGCCGCGAATACATATATCTTATATATATGTATATATATATTCAATAGAGTCAGAGAAGACTATTTTATGGGTACTATATATACGACTACACATATATATATATACAGACCTGCACGTCTTCATCCCCTAATGGTATGTTTATGAGGCACGAATCACGAGCGGCAAGCGACACGATTTCTCCTCTTCATCTCTATATTCATCTCATTCTCTCGCTCCCCTTCGTCTCATACTTCTTCCATCTGTCTTTTCTCTTTGCTTCGTCTGGCGATAGTGCCCAAGTATTAGAACGGCAGAACAACGATAGGGATTTTCGCGCAGATGTTACGTGACGAGACTAGTGACGTCGTGCGTAGGATGAGTCGAAATGAGGTTCGAATATCTTTTTCGGTGAAACTTGAGCTGCTTAAAATGTTTCAACGCTGCAGTTATATATTCACTTTTTTATGATAAGAATATTCGCGAGTCACTTCCTGAGTCCCTTGTCCTCCTAGTAAGACCTTCTCAAGTGCCCGTTCTGAGAAAGTCACAACAGATAGGTCACCATCGTTTTTCCTGTTTTTTCCAAACGATTTCTCCTGAGAGTCGTGCGTATGCCACGCACATCTCACTCTAGAATATTTCGATGCAAACGTCTCCCTAGGGCTGTTTTCTGTCTCTCAAGCTCTTCGTTCTTGTATTCCAGAGTTGTAGGGTCGTACTTCTGCGAGGGTGACCACGTTTATATAAATGGTTCCCCCGGAGAAAAGGCAGTTCCACGATTTTATGAACTTTGAACTCAGAAGATTTGGATGCCATTCTTAAAGGGCCTTAATATACAGTTTTTTTACTAATGACAGCCTGAATAGAAATGATTTAACGCTTAAGATTTGTACTCCATGTGTTTTATAAATCGTCGCTTATTTGTAACCCGTGAAAAAATAACTGTATGTAAGCATATTATACCAGATATAGCGATATCAGCCTATGTCAAACTAGATCAGAAAATTTGTTTTCAGGGAAACACAAAAATCATTAGTATAGATTTCCAGATCAAAACATATCAAGCCATATCAAACTTGATTAGAATTTTCTTTTAAATTTAGAATAATTATATATGCACTATCAAACTATATCAAATCATATGCAAAAAAATCTTGAGTGTAGTAGATGGTTTTATGCCGAACACATATCCAAAATTCGTTATTTCACACAAATTTTTAAAAAAATCAAATTCAAAATGAAGAAAAGAATCTAAAAAAAATTCGTACGCATTCAAATAAATTAACATATCATTTTCATTAGAGAAAAAGTTAGGTTGACTGATTGTTTGTTGAACAATTGTTTTTTTTCACCAATTTGTTAATAACATTTTGGGATTATTATTATGCGAAATCAATTTTTCCAGCACGTTTTATATGCATTTTTTTTTTCGATTTTTATCCCATCGGGAAGTGATCGTAATTGTCTCTGCAACTCACTTTTGGCGGGACTGCACGTATCATACATCCGTAAAGCTAATGGTTTCTATTTTCTGAAACACATGCATATGTAATTCAGTTATGTTTCATTTTCTTTCAATTTCCGTCTCTATTTTATTTAGCAATATTACGACTCGAAATCGTAATATTTAGATTAAACTCCACAGATAAACAATAATGCCATATTACCAAGAGTAATAAATTAATAATAATTATAACGGTCAAAGGAATTCCAAATAATATTACATCGGGCGTCTGAATCATATATTAAATAATGAACGATAATCTTGTGTCACACAAACATATATATATTTCATCGGGAGCGTATCCAAACAACCATATATAAGAGTGTAAATTCACTACTACATAGATGATAAAGAAAATCGATTCACAAATATACGCAGAGATATAAATTCACCTTTCACACTCACACACAATTACAGTTCATTGTAATTAACCATAGATATCTCCTTAATAAATTTTATATCGATATACCGGTATTACATTAGACTCTCTCTTTCCCTTTCATTTTAATCAAATTTATTTTTCATACTCCTTCTTGTCATTCCATTCGGTTCCACGAAGCGTATTATAAACGAATTCATATTTATATAAAAAGAAGACAAATTAATAAATTATACTCAGCTGATAATGGTAAATGCTCTTCGTCGGCCCTCCAATATAGGTATAAATATGTAGATATATTAGGGTGGTCGTTAATTTTGTTTGAAATTTTTTTCAAAAAACTGGTTAAAATTTGAGAGCTCTATCTTAACGGGAAAACGTGCCTGTAAGCACAAACATTTTCCCATTTAAGCACGTTACCTACTATAAATAATTAACATAACCATAAAATAATAATACAATTGCCTTTTTTATAATGGCAAAAAGATCTTTACTTTGTTGAAAAATTAGTCACTAGATTCATAACATTTTTGGAATACCTGCTCTTATCAAAGGCTGATGTGAAAATAAGATCGTCAAGCTACAACGGTTTCTTTTGTGATTTATCGGTTTTTCATATACGATGGCTGAACAGAATCCATAAACAAGGATTACCGATCGTGGTATCAATTATTGGTAAAATTTAGTAAATCACGGTAATGATGTGAGAGTTTTTTTGATAGAATTGACAGAAAAAGGTTTGTATCCATTCTCGCGCTTTTAACGTATGTATACATACATGTATATATATATATATATCGTAACTTTATTCTTATACAGGGAGGCTTCATCTTCGTCACTCAACATCAAGAATTCGTTACAGCCGTCGAAGATCCGGATGTTATACATCGTTTTATACTTCGCCCCAGTAATAGAGAAACCCGTAGACCTTATCCCCTCGTACCACTCAGCAAAGAAGGTAAATCTAACCCCACGAACTTTCACCAGATGGATAGTCGAAAAATGAGAGGAGAATAAATCCTAGCTTGAGCAGATTTCTATATACGAAACTGACCAATGTGGACAATAGCCCCCGGATATTCGCACGGGAGTGGATATATCGGAGCTATTGTGTCAAATGTATTGCCCAAGAAAAGGGCACAGTTATTAGCCACGCGTGGGTGTTAGGTTGGTTTCGTGTTACACAGCTTTCTACAGTAACTTTCTTCAATAACTTCATCTTGATCACCGGAATTGCTTTAAGACTTCGATTTATCGGTTTGAAAAATAACAATCAAATTTTTTCTGTCATAAAAGGAGAAAATTATCAGGATTGATATAAGATAACATAGAGCTCAATCGAAACTTGAAACACCTTCAAAGGAATTTCCATTGATGGTGTACACCGATAAAAAGAATTGGTAATACCAACCGAATCTGCGGTTACGGGTGGCGAAACAAATATTTGGTTGATTGGAAGAAATATTCGTTCCAATCAAACAAATATTTCGCTTGAAAGTGTAGCGAACGAAACAAGTTCAATGGAGTTCCATCCACGTTACCGATGAATTATGCTCCAATAAGTTCCAAAACATTAAGATTATTATTGTAGATCGTCTTTTGTGTAAAAATTTGAAAGTAACAATTTGGAAGAAAATAATTTTTAATAATTACTGATTTTTCTAAAAAAAAAAATCATAATAGTAAAACAAAGCATAACTTTGGAACAACTGAAATCAAGCCATCTTTCAAAAAATACGTGTTATTTCCACACTTCCGAGTATTTTCTGAAATTTTTTGAGATAAATCGAAACTGACATACCGACCGAAAAGAATTATTTTCGAATATTTTTTATGAAAATGGTCATTTTTTAAACTCGGAAAAATCAGACAAAATTTTTTTCACAAAATTTATGTAAAACTGCTACTTTTTTGTCTGAAACATTTTTCCGTTTAATCGTATTCTTTCAAGATATAACGGTATTTACAGAATTTTGAAATTTTGAAAAACTCGAAAAAATGCGATACAAAAATTGTGATAAAATGTACACTTCTCTTTTTCAAACAATGGTATAATTTGACAAAGTTTCAATTTTTTTGCTAGTGGACGACTTTTCAACCGTTCGAAACCGTATGGAATGCCTCGTATATGAAAAAAAAATCTACATGAAAAAAAAAGCTGTTAAGCGGAATTTTGCAAATTGCTTCCTCATTATTTTTGCTTTCTCTACGAAGCTACCTATATGAAGAAGTATGTTAATCGATTTTGACGTCATAGAGAAAAGATCTAAGATATTATTCAGCAGAATCGAAATGGTGCAGAGACGGGGGAATGACCGTGTTTACTTTAGGATATGTAGTGCGAGCGGTTATGTCAGCTGACGTGTTTAGCTTGTTATATATATATTAGGGCGCATGCCGAAAAGGTCTAAAACGGCGGAAAACTTAACTTCCACTTCTTCTTCCATACTTATTCTGCTGCTTGACATTTCTCGGGCCTATATCGTGTTCCAAAAACTTTCTGACAGTCGCAAAAGCACCTCCTTCGCGTATATGTTACGATGCCACTTTGTCGCCTCGACCCTTTCGCAAATATACTGTAAGAGAATGTCTACAAAAAGCTGGGAGGAACCCTGTAACTTCCCATATGTGTATATAGTACTTGAGTGAGGTCGAGCATATCAGCTCTCGTCGAAAGACTCCTCAAGGCTTTCTGACATTCAACATATTTTACTAACGCAATTTAATCCAACTATTATTTTACTACTAAGGTTTTATACGAATCGGGAGCCTTCAAAATTTCCGAAATATTTCTCTGTGTATATATCACAGACGCTTGAGGGACTCACTAATGATTAGAATCAGGGAGTGATTTCATAGGGAATTGTAATAAAACTAGTTATTCAAATGGAGGTTTGTTTGATAACATCGAATGATAAAAATATAATGTTAACCCTAATACACTTTTTTGTCACTCGATGAAATTTGTATGTGTAATGCATTTTATTTCATGATCTGCGAATGTCTCAAGAAGCAACATTTATCGATTTGATTTGCTTTAGATTCTAGTCCCGTTAACTAGACTTATTTCTGGGTGCAATGTGAAAAGTAACTTAATTCAAATGAGACGCGGAACTTGGAGAATTTCGTGATCGCTGATTACGAATCTGAAGAGACAATTCGAATATTAAAACAGCAGAAAATACCTTTTTTATTACAAATATTTGGGGAACTTGAAGTTCCTGAAAAAAAAATGTTTCCCCAGAGAAGTTGTCGTTTTCTATTCGCTTTCGAGCGGAATGTTTGAAATAATCGATTTTTTTATCGAAAAAAATGCAGAATATTCTTGTATAATTGTCTATATCACGAAAAAATCATCAGAGTAAAACGGATCAAAACTTGGGTGCATTCCTCGGTTTTTCGAAACTTTCACACGAATATTTTTTTTAATACCGGAAAGTCGATCACTTTTTTCCGATATCAACAGTCATTTAGGAATACTCTTCAATTTTAACAGCCGAAAAAGAACTTTTTTATCAAAAAAACAATCATTTCCCGTTTTTCGTACCTTCTATACAAATAAAGTTTTTTATACCAGAACATTGACTGGTGCCATTCTGGCAATTTTACGGTTGAAATATCAACAGTCACGCAAAAAACCGTTGTAATTGATTGAGCTCAAAGAAGATGCGGTGTCGAATAAGCAAATAGTTTTTCGTTCCACAAATAGTTTCAAAACGAGAAATTTTTTTCAGTAACCCCGAATTTCCGAAACATTTGCACTTGAACAAAAACTACATTTTCTGAAATGACGTTTTCACAATTTTTTTAAATTCACATGGAATGCCTCTTGAAGCGACTTTCATATAAGCAATTACGGGGCAGATTAAAGAAGGCCGAAAAAAAATTCGCTGAATCGACAGAAAATTCTTTATACGTTTCATGGAAAGAAAATTTCAGTTATTACCATTAAAAATAAATTAGATAAATGATTTCAGTCACGTTATGTAACAATAGATTTTGTTTTCGTTGCATTCTTGGATAAGAGAAAGCTTGCAAATTTCCATAAAATTATATGTACACTCGACTCCAAATTAATTTGTCACCTGACGCAATTATTCGAATAAATTAATACAAATTATATCTGTCTGGTTAAACTCCACGGGTCTCTAATTTATGTCTCTTAAGGGATGATACAATCTCTAGGGATTCAAGTATGGCAAGGATACACAAGAATACAGATTGCAGTACGTCCTATAATCGTATTACGGTGACAGGAAGACTTAATTAGCCTTAATTTATGTTATCGCCTGGAGCAAGGCAAACTGTATTCTGTACGAAGGAGGTCGAAAAGTTCCGCAACCCTCGCATTCATTTTACACTAGGGTCGAGAGTTCAACATTTTTTTCGTACAATTGAACTTATTTTGCTTTGCACAAAATACATGTCAGTTCCATATCAAGCTCAAATTGAACATTTTTTTATATTCACTTTTATTTCACCATCATTTACATCAACGTATAGTTCTTTAATGAGGACTACAATTGAAGGTCAAATAATTTGTGGTTTTCTTTTATTTGTGGGTCTATTGTGTTTCTTATTAACCCATTTTCTTCTTCCAAAAAGTTGGTGACTTGAGACTTCTTGAAAATCTCACAATCTTTGTCATCGTTTTATTCGCACCTTGAACTGAAAGAAAAGATTAGTTACTTAATGGTAGTCCCAACAATTCGAGTGGTAGTCGCAACGATTGGATTGGTTAACCTCACTAATCTCGCGAGGACTAATCGTGAATAGTTGAAGCTACTATTCGATATGATCGAGGCAACTAATTTTTTAAAGAATTTGTACAGCAAATTGGAAACGTATTTGTCACAACCAAACATTTCTTTACGCGTGATTGGCCATGCTGTAAAATTTATTGCTTATGTTAAATCTTATGACTCCCTAAGTAAAAAAATTATATGAATATTGTATAAAAATTATACATAAAGATCTGCATAGAAGCTGTACATGAAAGTGGAAGTATACATTTTATATACGTTGTATACAATACAAATGAAGATTCTACAAAAATGATATAAAGTACAATATAATTTATGTAAATTTAATATAACGTTTCTACAGAAATCGTTTTATAAAATCTGCAGACTATATATAAATTTCATAGAAATAAAATACAGTGTATAGTTATTCGATATGTCCATTTTCTTATAAACACTATATATATTCACTTATAAATGATTTTTCCACGTGGGTCGTAAGAAGGGACAAATGTTTTGGGCGCTGCCGCGCCCGTTTTGCCCTTATGCTATCTATTTCTCCTTTCCGAAGTTGCCCGAAACGGAAAGAATTTACTGTTTCTACTATTTTCTATGAACATTAAACTTGAGTTGAAACAGGGTCACTCTATGGATTCTCACTAAATTTTATACAATTTATAGTTCATACATTTACTACGAGAAATTGAGTCTTATGTCTTACGATTGCATAAGCAACTTAAGAAAATCTCCAAAATCCAAACACTTAACCAAATGTTCGTTCCGCATGAAATCTGATCTTGAATGTTCCATGATACTGTACATGTGAGAAAGAAAGGAAGCGGAAAGAAAAAAAAATTCGGGAGAAATCCAGCAAAACAATTTTCTTTCCACAACTGCAGGTCTTCTTTTGTAACGAAAAAAAAATTTATCAATATAATGGCCATATCTCAGACCAAACTTATCTTTCATAATGAATTATTGTCAATCCAAGTAGAATCCCGTGCAGGTTTCGGCGATAAAATAAAAACGGACAATACTCAACGTAAGCGTGAAGATTATCGACTTCGCAGCCTTGAGTCAATCCTCGACTGAATAACGACTTCATTGATTTAGGTATTCAAGGCCAATGCTCTCGGCCGAATATCCACATGCCAATTATTGGTTTGTCCATATGAGATGTTGTGGATTATTATTGACTTGCCAATTGTTGGTGTCTCGGTATGAGAGCAATGCACGGCCGATAATCGACACGCCTATTATTGGCTTGTCGATATAGGACAAATGCACGGTGAAGTATTGATTGAGCCAATGTTGATTTACCGAATTGGGGCCAATGCTCGAAATTACGAGGGGAGTCTCCGGTACTCGAATTTTATTTATTTCAGACACATTCAATTTTCTGCATCAGTAACGCACAATTCTCAGGCGTTCTTATTTATTTATTTCAGCAATGGGCGCGCGGTCGCGGCGCGTGGCTTCGGTCATCTCTCATGTTAAACAACTCGAGACACGGTCAGTATTTGGATGGGTAAACGCTGAAGGGGTTAAGCCACTCTAGAATTTTTGAAAAATCGATTTTTTTCTCCTTGGAAATGACTCATTAGGGCTTCTAGAATGCTGACCCAAAAGATTATGGCAGGCAAAAATTTGTAAATGCCCCATTTTCGAATTTTAATGGGAGGCCGCCCGGTCAGCAGGGAACCTCTCTCGTGTGCGCTTCATGGTGCGATTCATGGTGTTCATGGCAACGGGCTAAAGCTACAAATGGTTTGGCTGGATATAAACATAAGCCAGCTCTTCTAGCTAATGTGTATAAAGCTATCAAACCAATCTACGAAGAACTGACCAGTCATGATCTTCTTACGCGATGTATCGGTGGTTTCAGGCAAAACAACGATGAAAGCTTCAATTCGACTGTGTGGGCATTGGCCCCAAAATCGGTTTCTAGTGGTGAAACTGTCTTGGATGTAGCCACAAATATTGCAGTTTGTACATACAATGACGGGTTTTCATCAATTTTACACATTATGAAAGAAATGGGCTTAGAAATCGGCGTGAATTCCTCCAAAACGTGTCTGGCGAACAACGATCAGCGCATAATGCTTGGAGAGAGATCACTGCCTGCAGTAGTAAAAGATGCAAGAATGGCTTCGAAAGCGATCAGAAAAGAAATGCCAGAGCAGGACACTCAATGGGAAAGCCAATTATATGGTGCAGGCATTGCAGATTAAAGGTGTATCAATATTATCAATGATTTTCTACTACTCAAAACTTCAAACGCGTTTATCTCATTACTGCTCTTTTTAAGTTAGCCGGAAACATAACTCAAAAAGTTTACCACCGATTTATTTGAAATTTTGGATATATCTTCAAAAATACATTATCTACAAAAGTACATAGGATTTTTTTTTAAGTTGCATAGTTTTTTTTTTGTTATTGCTAACAATTTTGAAGCCAAGTTTTTCAACTTTCACTTTAGATTCTCCATTTTGTCAAAAATACCTGTATCGAAAAAATCCTACGTACTTCTCTAGCTACTGTTATGTATAAGCGAAATCCGTCAAAAAACTCATCATAATTCAAAAAGTACAGAAGCTGTGTGTCCGGCCGTGGATTCCAATAAAAAAAGAGATGTCATCGCAACAACGCTGTACAGCCGCCATTTTTTAAATTAATTTCTATGAAAAAATTACTGTATACAATTATTGATATGTACAATAAATACCCTTTCTCAAAAAATCGATGTCTCTAATAATTTTGCTGAAAACAAATTCCCAAAAAAAAACCTTTTTTGTGGCCCTCTAGAGTGGCATAACCCCTTAACTGTTAGGTAAGAGGTAGCTTTTCAAGTGTGCGTATTTTTTTGGCGTACCATCACCATGTCGTCACCGTGTATGCACGTTGTGAGGAAGCTATGGTCTGAGGGTGATACTCCTTGGTTTTAGTTTTTGTATTCCTTCGATGACAGGAGAGACGCTGGAAGATTGACTTTTTGCTTTAACCTGGAATTCCGGATCTTAAAGAATTAATCAAACTTAAGCCCGATTTTCCAAGGCAGGTTCTGCCGGCCGACGAAGGCACAAATGAATTTGCTTTCTCTTAGTAAGGAAGCTTTGTTTTTGTGCAAACATTTTTCGTTGAGTTTTTCATTTGTGGATACCCAAAATGATCTTAAACGCCATGGGCAACTCAGCAACACTCAGCCACATTAACGTCCCGCTCACTGACAGATGCAATAGCCGCTGCGCGCAGAAGCAGTCACCCATCTAAGTTATGGCCGCAAACAATGTTCGTTAACTCGGAGACTGTCAGAGACGCATAACTACCGATTGCTAGTTGCAAGGCTTAGTGTATTTCCCGATATAAAAAGTAACTGTGCTTAAATTCCAGCCTCCCAATCGATTATCGATAATACTGAACTTCAACACAAATCATGTTTCAATTTCATTTTACTTATGTATTAAATTCTAATCCAAGTATATTCATATTTTGAAAAGTTATAGAGTTAAATAGTACCTTGTGATACGTATGCCTAACATTTTGAGAAACGGTCGGAGAGCACGAACAAAGCTGCACGAGTACCACAAAAAGTTCGGCTCGTCCTTTTTGTGCAATGAGTGCGGCTCGGCGAGTGTTCTATGTGGAATGACTACCGCTCGTACGGCTCTTTGTACAGACTACTCATCACGTTTACTATTACGCGCGTGTATCGCGTACATAGTACTGAATGTACCGAATGCAAGAAAATAACACACAAGTGACATGGGAGAGTGGGCGTGGAGTTGGGAGAACTAAGCTCTCCGTGGGTAGTGTCAGCACGAGAGAACAAAGAAATACCCTTTAAAGTATTGTAGTAATGTTTTGTTTAATAAACTGAATGAATGGAAAAATTAGTTAACGCAGGAAAGACAAAAATATAATCATCCGGTCTGATTTTCTTTGAAGTTGTTGTACTGCCAAGTCAAAATGCTACCACTGTCACGAAAATCTTTGTGCATGTACATTAATCCCTTTCGAAAATTTAGAAAAAAATTTCTAGTAAAATTTAGAACAATGAGCAGCACTGCTCAGGAGAAGAAAAAATCGCAAATTTTGCAACGTATTGCATTACCGTTATAGGGAGTTCTGACGGTTCCGCCGTATTTACGTTATTAAGTCTAAGAAAATGCTACCACATACGAAAATGACATATGAGGCATTCCACATGACTTCAACCACCCGCAAAAAAAAAATTAGAAAAAACGTCCGAAAATCAGGTTCAGTAGGTATAATAGATACACCAAATTTTAATTTTGTTGAAATTTTTTCTGGTGAAATGTGCCATATTTTTCATTTTTAACTCCCGACTGCCCCTCGAAGGCAAAAAAGAAGGGAGTTATGCATTTCACGGCGATCAGCTGATCAGAGCGATTTCTTTGTAGCCAATGTTCTCGAAAACGGTAAATAATTACTTAACCAAATTTCGTACGTCGCTTATATCACTAGCGCCCAACGTCTTTTTCCATGAATTAAAGTGATAAGTTGTTGATTTACTCAGATAATTATGTTTTGCAAATAGTGCAAAAGGCCTATTTGAATATATCGAAATGTCACAAGATGGCCGCCATTATCGTGCTGTAGTCTAACTCGCTTCACAGCGCATATGGCAAAGTGTTTACTTTAAAAAGGATGAGATAAAAATAATTTTACAAAAATTAAAAAACTACCGACTAAAAAATAAGTTTAATTAATAAACAAATGCGATAAATAAAAAATGTTGAAATAATTGAATAACATATCATATTATAGTCGGGAGATTCTTTCGTCATCAGGTGTGAAAATCTCTCGACTATGATATGATATGTTATTTAATTATTTCAACATTTTTTATTCACCGCATTTTTTTTATTAATTAAGCTTATCTTTTAGTCAGGAGTTTTTCAATTTTTGTAATTGTTGATGTAATTTGAGGATTTTCCCCGGTTCAGTGCCGTCTCGGCGATCGCCGTCCTAAGTAAATCTAAATTCGGGGATGTCGAAAGGAGTTTGTGAATGCAAGAAGGTTGTTTTGGGAAATTTCATCACAAAATGTAAATGCCCGCGCAAAAACGTAAGTACGAAAAGAGCATTTCCCAAATATATAAAGAGTCTTGAATTGTCGTCTGCCAAGGCTAGCGTTTTGGGATAATACATACCGAATAATATTTTACCGAAATGAAATGAAATATTAAAGTGGTATGGAATATCTTTTCGCAAGTAAAGAGTCTTAAGTGTGGTCGATATCTCTATGGTCTTCGGTGCCCAGATCAATATCTCACGGCTTTCGCTGTCCAGGTCGATATCCCCATGGTATTCGATGTCCAGGGTCATATCTCCATGGCTTCCGGTACCCAAGTCTATGTTTTTATCACTTCTGCTGGCCAAATCGATATCCACATGGCTTTCGGTGCTCAAGTCTATATCTCCATGGCTTTCGCTGCCCAGGTCGATATCCCCATGACTTTTGGCGTTCACGTCGCTGATATTTTTATGGCTTTCGGTGTCCATGACTTCTTGACTTTTGGTGTTTAGGTCGATATCTCCACGATTTCTAGTATGCCGGTCGATATCTCCATAGATTCAAGTGGCCAGGTCCATCTCCATGGCTTTCGGTGTTCAAGTCGATATCACCATAGCCTCGTATGTCCGGGTGTAGAAGCTGTTGAAAAACATACCCAAGCACTGAAAACGATGTCGATATTGATTTGGTCACTAGGGTACGTGGAACTGGACACCGTAATCCATGGAGATATCAATCTAGGTGCCGTAGACCATGGACATATTGGCCTGGGCAGCAAAAGCTATAGATATCGAGCTTGAGACAAAAAATGAAGGCCATGCAGATATGCGTCTGGACACCGAAAACGATAAAGATATCGACCTAGACAGCTGAAACCTTGGAGGTATTGTCCTGGACATCGAAGACCATAAAGAAAAAAATATCGATCTTAAATATGAAAACTAAAAACCTCGTCTAACTCTTAATTTTTATTCAGTCCAATAGATAAGACTTTTTACTTTCTCATCACATATGAAGTATGTAGAAAGAGAAAGGATTGCAATCCAAAAAAAAATCCAGTCCTGGATTTTGATGGAAAAACATGTTTTGAGTGCCCAATATTCCAAAAAACACAATTACTTATTTGTGTCTGTCTGTCTGTCCGTCCGTCTGTCTGTCTGGTGTCTGTATGTCCGATAGTGCAATAACGTTTGAAAAAATCTGTGGACTGTAACGAAATTTGGTGTTTGTTGTCTCCATTTAAATCCTGGTTTTAGGTTTAAAATCCAATCCAAAATCTTCACTGCTTGTGATACTTTACCTGCAATATTGAAAAATCAAATGCAATTTTTTTTTTCGGACTGCAGGCTAATATGAAATATATTACGCTAATATAAAATGGTATGATACATATAGATAGAAATACCAGGAGATACGAAGTGAACAACAAGAGATTTAGTATAGATAGCGTGAATCGCCAGAAAACCGGAATATAACTCGATTGCTATGTTGAGTCGAGGGATTATTGCCATATTCTTCTTCCGTGCACGATGAAAAACTTCATGTCAGTAACAAATGTGATGAGATAGTCGCGTGTTGCGAATACGCCAGTAGCAAGTATTATTCGCTTCTTATTTACTCTTGGAAACTCTGACGCTAAAACTCATCACTCTATAATAAGACTTTCTCCCCGAAACTCCGCTCCTTGGTCGGTTTATTTATTAAGGACACCGCTATGGCACAATTATTATGAAAGCTGTTCGTTGTAACATAGTTCTTTCATACTTTGCATGCATCTCGGCTCTGCTCATTCAATGCTGATTATCAACGGGAACGGAATGAGTTGTTCAGTAAAATCTACCGGGAGGTTTGGTCTCCCAATAGATGTGATTCAGTCTGTTTTATGTTGCTATAATTGCTCCCATTCGAGGTAAATAGCAACTGATAATCTTGTAAATTATCTACAAAGTGACGGCAAATCCATGAAGATATTGATTTGGATACACTTATTTATGTGTTCTTAATTACAAATGGGACTATATTGTGACGGTAGTAGTGTTCTTAATTACAAATGGAGCTATATTGTGACAATGGATACTTAATAAGGGTTGATGATTTGTGCCCCATCAGTGAGGTCGCTCGGACCAGATGGGGGGGAGAGGAGCACCATGTTACAACTAATGTAAAACATAATCCAATGCGTATCAAAAAAGCAAACTTTATTTTCGATTTATTTTACAACACTTTTTTCTTAATACACGATGCAGAGTTATTCGATAGATATTTATGTCTCCATCAGTGCTTGTGATGTTATACCTAGTCTTCGTAGACCACTCGAAAAACCATTTCGTTCCTGTTTCTCTCCTTATAGTGTCTTTCGAAGTTGTTCTCTGTCTATTTCGGATCGGTTTCGGCTTTTGATAATGTTGTCGGAATTACAACCACTCCAAGAGATGTAACATTGTGAGACACAATTTAATGTCACTATAAAAAAATCTTATGTATTGTGATTATTGACATTTTTTCAAGAAAAAATAATATAAATATAGGCAATGAGTGGAGCACAAATAATTACTCTAACATACTCAATACCTAAAGTTCTGGCTACCAAGGCATGTGAGATAAGATATTTCATTTTTTTGCAAGAGAAATTTGTTTTTAGAGGTGTGTAGATCTATTATTATTTTTAAATATTTTTCGCACTATCTGTAATCGAAATTCTTCATGCGCTGCCGAATTGCAATTTAAGGAGGTTCGTCAGTAAAATTGAAAATTCACAGAAAAATCTCAAATAATTACCGCATTTTTAATAATTCATAACAAACTCACATGAATTTTTTGGGAATTTTCGTCTACATCGTAGACGAAAAATTTTTTTCAAAATTTTTTACATTGAAAAAAAAAGAATCAATTCCATCAAATACTTAAAGATTCAACGATGTAAAAAAATTTTTCAATTATTATTTTTTTATTAAATTCGTAAATATGCCATAAGAGCCCATGTTAAAATGCATGCATAAAAAAATTAATTTTGTGTAAACGATGTAGACGAAAATCATTTAAAACGAAAATTATTTAAAACGCGGTAATTATTTCTGATTCTTCTGTGCATTTTCAATTTTACTGACAAATCTCCTTAAGTGATTGACCAGCACTACAATTAACAGCAATAAAAAAATGGCAAGCTGAAGATCTTATACAGTGTTTATAGCATCTTAAAGTGTATTCAGTACATTTTATGCTAAGAAAAAGTACACACCAAGAATCGATTTTTTTTTTAAATATTTTTTCTTCAACTTTCGGGCTGCACAATTTTTTTACATATTAGATTACTGTTCAATCAATTTAATTGAAAAGAGCACTTTTTGCTGCATAATGAGAACTAATCGAATTTTATTTTTGCTCTATGCACACTAAAGATATACACAATTGAAGATACGTGAAATTTTGATCTTCGATATTATTCGACTCCGGCTCAAACAAAATAAAGAATTATTTGGGATGTTTATCCAGTTACTCAGTTATCCTATATCTGTATAGAAGTGTTTTTTATTATACCAGCAAATGATATTCGTGACTAGCGAAAAAATTCGGGATCCTCGGGCAAAACCTTTCTTACTACTAATGGAATATCCCTAGTACAAATTGGATCATTCTTATTACGTTCGTTTAGTTTTCCTTTTCTGTTGGTTAAATACAAGAGATACATTATCGTTATAAATGGTACACAAACGGATCCATAATATTTTATATTGAATTGAAGGGTTCGTCACTTGTAATTTTTCATCCGTCTCTTATGTATTATGTTATATTAAGGTGGGCCAAAGACAGCGAATTTTTTTTTTCTTTGATATCCGCCAAAAATATCGTAGAGTACGTCTTAGTAAAGATCCAGTCAAGAGCGGAGCGCATAATTTTGATTCTTAGAGGTCCATCATCGAGTTTGAAATTCCCCCATTGATATAACACAGGAAAGTGAATTTTTTTAAAAGAAATTATTTTTTCCTAAAATCAATGACTAGATCTTATGAATCATTAAATTTCGACCAAAAAATCTTATTGAAACCAATTTCTATCGTCAACATTTGATATTTTACAGAGCCTTGAAATTTTTAATGTTGTAAATTCTCCGTTTTTTGACATTTTTAGCTAAACTATTGAAGTTAGAACAAAAAGTTAAAGTAAAATTTTGTCGTCCGTCTGACACACTACAAAAAAGTCGTTAGCGAGTTTTTCGTATCGTTGAAATTTCCGAGGTTACAGACCAACAAAGTCGTGGTTTTTGTATTTTTAACTTTTCTTAAGTGAACTACTGATGACAGTACAAGAAAGTCAATAGGAATTTATTAGAACATTGAATTTTCTAACAAATTGTTCGGGTAAAATTTTATATATTGCTAATGGTTATGAGTTAAAGACTCATCATATCTTATTTTGATGGTTTTTTATGTATATTAGTTTTTTATCGGATATGCGTAGAAAACCACGAAAATAAGATTCAATGAGGCTGTAACTTAAAACCGTAAGCAATACATACAATTTCCATGTTACGCAGTAGTTACATTAAGCAACGTGCGGGCAAGATGACTGAAATGTAACTGTTATGTAACGCATTACTGTTGCAAGTAAAAAAAATGATATTTAGTCCGACATATAGAATTGGGCATGTGTGTATAGTCTGCATAAACTCTATTGACAATCTGTATACAATTCATGTATGAAACCAAAAATGAAGTTGGGTTTATATATCATTCATAGATAGATTATATATAGAGTTTATACATTCTATATATGCCCAATTCTATACTTACACACGGCAAAAGCGGCTTCGTTGAACCAACTCACTATTTATTGGTTGGGTAAAAATGTGTTGGCACAACTGGTATTAGTCACATTTACTATTCAGACTCAGTTGACTCGAATATGTCGCACAACGAATTTTATGCAACTCTGTGCGAGAAGTGCGACTTGTCGCTAGCGGAGCGCAGCGAAATTTCTCGAAAGACTCGTAAAGTAAAATTTTATACGAAACTCGTGCGAGAAACTTTTTCACACTCGTATCGTAATATACTATTATTCGTATTCTACGCAAGTAAGATATTTGGGGCCTCCAATAATAGTTGGCCCAACTTGGTTACTCAGTTCGAGCAATGACATGGAGCCAACCAACTGAAAATGGTCGATCCAACCGATTAATCGTCTGTCGCTCGGAGCTCTAAGTCACTTCGTTGGGACCAACTATTTTTTTCGTTACCGCAACCAAGTCGTTATTCTCGTGCAATATATATATATATAAATTTTTTTACTTGGGATTACATTGCTGTAAAATTCCCGAGTTTACTGTGAATTTTTTCACACCAATGCCTTTGTAGAAAGTTACATATAATGAGGATGCAATATGAAAGGTTCCACTTTGCATTCTTTTTTTAATGTTTCAGACGAACGTTTCGGTCGCTTAAAGTGTCCGAGATGTTCGATAAATTACAGGTGTTTAAACTAGGCTATTAGTCGAACATGCTCGAAAGGGCCCATGCACATTTCTAGCAACTTGTAACTACAAAAATAATACAGATATTGGCAACTAATACTTGCTAGTGCTACTGCGATTTTCCAGGGTCAGTCAGAGATGCTATGAACGACGTTAAGTGAATGACGCTAACACACGAGGACGTGATGTTTGCAAGACTATGTGAGCAAGGATGGCGGGAAAGTTCATCAAAACTCAATTTAGCTAACTCGATGGAGTTGGAGCGTTTGGTGGTCAGCAGAGGGAAAAGGACCCGGGAGCACGTCAATCCAGTGGTAGGCCACTGCTGTCGTGGTATAGTAACTTCAGTGAAGCAGTGGGGTGGTATATTAGCCGACCACCGGTGGATCGTATGACAGAAACGTTCATTCCATCCAGGAGAACGAGATAGCTAGCGAGTACATGGCAGGCCTAACGCGTTTATAATTTATCGATTGACGAGCGAGTTACGCTGTCGTCGTTCGAAACCACGCTGTAATTATGCCGAGCTTATTCATATTTAGTGTGAGCTGAATACCACAATGATTACAATAATACTGCAATTATTTGTGCAATGGCTATGAATTCTCATCTCAGCAGTATTAAATTTATGTTTCAGCGAAGTTGAATTTCTATTGTAACAAAAAAAAATTCATTTCTTAACAGTTTAAATTTTTGTTTATAGTCTTGAACCAAATTGAATATCTATAACAATAAAGTTTTTTTTAAGATTTTTAAATTTATTTATAGTATATATTTATTAATTATTAAACTAATATTTATTAATTATCAGACTTAAAATAATGGTTTCGTAACGACTTCATTCAATTTTCCTATTAACAACATCGGAATTTTCTATGCCCCGAGTTGAATTTGTTTATCATCAATACGAAGCTTCTTATTGAAAAATTGAATCGTGCTATCAACACGCTTGTTTTTTTCCATCAAGTGTTTGACTTTTATATCCACAAGCGTGAATTTTACTAATGGCAAAGTAGCTAAGTAATCAACTGAGAAATATTAAGTAAGTAAAATTTTGTTATTAATGAGTTGCATTTTTTTCTGTCAATGACACACCAAGTTTGTTTCACTGAGTTGATCAGCTTTATTAACTGTATACAAATTCTTTATAAGTATTCATTATTTAAAAGTGACAAGCATGTGCGAATCTAATGATAGGTTACATTAGTAAAGAGGCTACTCTAGCCTATTTGATAGGATTACTATAACTAATGTAGTTTGCCATTTTTTTGCATAGGGTGCTCAACGCGCTCCAAAGTGAGAACTCAGAGAGAAAATTTGAACTCTTCTCGATGGAAGAAAAATCTTTAAAAAATAAAGCATACAAAAAGTGCGGCGGAAATGAAATTTGCATATTAATAATTGCAAAATGTTATTAACAAATAGGTGAAAAAAAAAATTGTTCAGTAAATTATCCGTCAACCTAACTTTTTTTTCGAATGAAAATGATGCATCAATTTTTCTGAATGCGTACGAATTTTTTCACAATTCATTCTGATCATCGAAATTTCGTTTTTTTTGGAATTTCTTTTTCTTAAAAAATGCATGTTAAGTCGCGAATTTTTCATATGTGTTTCTCACAAAACCACCTATTACACCCCAGAAGTTTCTCAACGATTGATCAAATAGATTCGCGAATACAACTCATACAAGAAAAAAAATCGCAATTTTCAGACATCAGACAAAATTCTGAAAAAATTCATACGTATTCAGAAAATTTAACGAATCATTTTCATTTAAAAAAAAAGTTAGTTTGACGGATAATTTGTTGAACAATTTTTTTTCGCCTATTTGTTAATAACATTTTGCAATTATTAATATTCATAATCAATCTTTGCCGCCCCTTTTGTATGCTTGATTTTTTTCCGATTTTTATCCCATCAGAAAATGTTCGAATTCTCTCTGAATCCTCACTTTTCAGGAAATTGAGCACCCATCACGCTCCTACATCCTTAAGACTAACGGTGATTCATAAGCGGCTCTTTAGAACAGTCAGCAGAACTAGCAAAATGTGTAGAAACACAATTCAAAATTTCGCACTGATTCGACGAACAAATGGCAAAGGACTACCTTGACGAATTTCAACACCACTGTAAACAAAGTTGTGTTCCTTTTTTCGGAAAGCTGACCTTCATTCTCAACATCGTCACATTTCACGTCCTATAATGTTACATTCAGCATATCAGACCTGTCTGAATCACTAAACTTACTTCCTCGAGCTCTACTCAAACCGTAACACATGCGGCAAGCCAAAACATCAGTCTGTGTTTGTCACGGTCGCTTATCTTTACGGTGCCCGTTTTCGTTTTATTGCTAGAGTGAAAAGAGAACATAGCAAAACAGTTGTACTGACATGTAAAAAAAATACACTTATCAGCCGTGAACCGACTGCATTTCGTGTAGCAACAGGTCAGAGGTAACCAAAATTCTACCATAATCTTATACAGACGACAAACGTCTAACGTCGAAGTAATGGACCGCTGCGAGTGTATACAAAACGAGCTAGTCAAGCTCGTATCGAGGTCGGGGATTCTAACTTTAGTGTTGTGTCGTTTTAGAGCTTTAGACCCCACCAAACTCTGGTACACCTAACCACGGGGCGAATAGGAGAGAGAGAGAGAGAGCTGGAGAGAAATAGAAAATTTAACCATGGATAGTAAAGGAGAAAGTTGAGTACAGTGTTACACTATTTTGATTCCTTATAGAGCAAGCTTTGCGTTATGAAAAACTAATTTTTTTTAGATTTCAATGTCAAGACTCTCAGAATGGTCTATAATGTTTAAAAAAGAGTGGTCTCGGAAAAATGTCGGCATGTATATTTGCGCGTGTGTGTGTGTGTGTACAACTTCGTAAATTTAAGCGCTGATGACTCAAAGACCACCTTAGCTATTGAGCTCGAATTTGACACATAATGAGAGCAGCGAATTCTTAATAATTGTTGTAATTATTGATCAGATGTACGCGAAAATTTAGGTTTCGTAGCTTTTCCAGTTTTCTAAAGAAAGGGCGTGGTCCTTCTAAATTCTGTATAAATTTGACTATCATGCTAAATAGTTCTTAATAAAAGCATGTGCACTTAATGTTGATTTAGCTCAAGTCCGTGAAGTGTTTCAGATTTTATGAAACGTTAAATTTTTCAAAACATTGAAGTTATCGCATTGAATTCGTCAAAATCTTATCTGAGTTATCAAGAGCAAATGTAGTATGTGAATAGATTAATATCCAGTCGTAATAAATACATAATTTAGAGGCAAACAATTCCAAATTTGTTTTTTTAGTTTTTTTAAATAATTCGATAAACTAACGATATCACACTAACTGCGGCAAAACGTCAGATATCAATCGAAAATTTAACATGTGAACAAAATAATATGCAACCATGAAAGATATATATCATTAAGTGACGAACGGTCAACATTTTTCATTTTATAAAATTTTGGATTATTAAAAATCTTACTTTATAGCATAAACTTTTACAATAAGATATTCAGCGCAAATTTAGTATGTAAAAAATAAAACTCAGCTGCACACATTGTGGCCCATTATAAAATAATCATATTTATTGTAATTATCCATATTTTTTAAGTAAAAATAACAGTCATATGAGCACTCAGTAAAGTACGAATAATTTAATCAACAGTCAATGCCAAAACCTAGGCTATCAAGGAATGTGAGATGAAATGTTTCATTTGTCCGGTCAGCGTAATTTTTTTTCAGAATTGTCCATATCTATTATTTTTTTTAAATGTTTTTTTTCCACTATCTGTAATCGCTATATTTTTCGCGCTGACAAATTGCATTTTAAGTTATTGTCCAGCACAAATAAGTTAACAATTTACACACCGTGATATTGGCCGTGTCACATTGTAGCCTACTCCCTCCTAATTATCTCTCAATGGTTTAAGATCATATTTGGTGAGTGATGGCAATTTTTTAATAAAACTTTAATTAATCAGAGAAACATCTTGTTAACTGATCACATTCGTGGTCACTCAAGATAGATGAACAAGCGACGTTCCCACAGACAGTATCTTGTTCATTAGAGCACGGAGAGAAGGGAGATAGAGAGGCGGAGAGAGAAAAGCGTCATATATAGTGAAGTAATTGACGAGAGGACAGCCATCGAGCCATCTTAACGATCTCGATACGCTCCAGAGTCACTTGATAGATTATGAGACTTCTGGCCGACATGCGATAAATAGTCGTCAACCTCGATATAACGCATCGGCCCATATACAGCTGTGCATCAGAGAACGCGTTTACAGGAGCTGGAGGCACATGGTACACGGTAATCATTCAATGTAGAGTCGTACGTGGTGACAGCCACGACGTCGACGACGACGCCGAGTACAGAGAGGTGCAGGCATCGATTCATCTCAGAGTTCCTAGAATGCCAAATTGCCATCTGATGTCTCTACTAGCGCTCTGTCTCGCTCAATGCAAAATTGGAATAGTGGTACGACATATTTAGCTGCGCGGAAGGACTACACGACTTAATTTTATTTTCTGGCACTCGAGTAATATTGAAAATAAATTTTTAACATTTTTTCACCGATAGCCAAATGACATTTCGCAAATGCTCGGGTAGAAATAATGTAAAGGCCTTGGTGAGTGTGTTATCGGTCTACTAGACTGCCTTGCAGATTTGGAGGAAAAGGTCAGGCGTAAATTCAGCGCTGCTAAGGCCCTATCAAGGCCTTTTTATGGCTTAGCCAGGTTTGGTTTGTGTCTGATGTTATGCTAACAATTTCTGCTTAGGATCATTTTCGCGTCAACCCATGCAATTATATTGCGATGAGTCGTAACGGATCAGGCTATCTCGTTAGATTATAATAAGGTTATGGTGCGCATCCTACTGGTTCCACGAGAAAAATTGGATTTAAGGCACTGGTCTAACAGGACTTCACATATGATCAATCTTACACCATTGCGGCAACTCCGAAGACATCACGGCCAGGTCAGGATTCCCATAAAAGCGTTGGTGGTAGCATTACCTGATCAGGCCCAAGTTAGGCTTTCCATAATCAAGCTATCCGAGATATTACATCGAACGGGAAGGGATCTTGGTCAGATTAGCTCGGACAAATTTCTACACCGGAAGTTTTGTATAGAATGTATAAATAGTAATGAGTGAATTTTGAACTCTCTTACCCGGATTCCTAACCTTATTTTAGAAATGTTTCGATCTTTAAATTTTTGAGTCCGTTTAATCTAACGTTAAACCAAGTATAAGTTAATCCAATTGTGAAGCTGAGTAAAAACTTAAACGTTATATCAAGCACAGGTTTGGCTCTACTGAGACCCTATCAAGGGCACGTCAAAGCCTAATCCGGACCTGATTTATGCCCGATGTAACACCTGAAATTCCTACTCGGTTGAACATCTAACCGTCTATACGCGCTTAAAGGGCCTGAGTCACCTAGAAAAAAGTAATAAGAAATTAAACTCTGTTATATTCTGACGATAATCTTCTTTAAAAAAACCTTGCATTCAAAACTCATCAAGTACATGTCGAGCATCACAATTCTGCAGTTTTTCAGAGACACCAAGTGCACCAAGATAGTGTGAGGTTAAAATATAAAAGTTTAACCTGCTGCAGCTTTCAAAACAAGGCCGTAAGCAAATTTGAGTATTCGATGTCGTATTTTATTTGCCATAAAGTGCATTCTAAGATGAGTGCATCAATTCCGGATGCAGTGGAAATTAAATTGATTGAAACCAATTGTTTATTAAGTTTTTCCCTGTAAAGAAAAAATTATTAACATATTTATAATCATGGCTTTGTCAAAAAGGCGTTGAATACAAATTCCTACACTTACCGCAGAATGCACTCTTCGACAGATATAATAAGACATAAAAAACTATACTTTGTTCACCGGTTTGCTCTAAAAGCCCTGACAAGTTGAAAATTCTACTTTTCACTTCGCACCATTTCCATACACTGTATGTCGTTACAAAATTGTAGAGTTATAAAGCATAGTATGGACTTGATGAGATTTATATGTAAGATTTTTGGAGAAAAGGGTATAATCTACAGATTTTTTTTTCTTATAACGGTTTTTAGGTGACGCAGCTCCTTTAAACTCTGAAACGAGGTTGTGAATTTGAGCCTAAGTAATAAATTGAATAGCTAATTCGAATTTGGAAAGCTTGAAGCAAGTGCGGAATGTGATATGCAATGGAACCTGACACAGCTGCTCTTCGCCTAAATTACATCGGTAAAAGGCAGAGTGCGTCTCAGTATTTTGATTGGAAGACTCTGCAAGAGACAGTGAGACGCCTGAACGTTTCGTATGCCTGATTCGTTCTTACTTAGCTTAGCTTGTATTTCTCTACATCAGGTGAGCTGTGCGGGTTTTTACTGTATTTTGTAATGTCAACATGTCAAATTATCGATACTACGAGGCTGACTAGCGATAAATTCGTTGTGCCGAATGATTTAGATGCGCATTTAGACGATGGCATTCCCTTCCACGTTCGGTGCTCCTAACACACATTGCCGCGTGATCGGCTACGTCGTTTTTCCTCGACGAATGACACACGCCGTTCGAAACTACAGTAAAATAGTTGAGTTGTCGGTTACCAACGTAACGCCAGTGATCGCAGCCTCCTACCGCTCCATCTTCACAATACAACCGAGTTTCCTCGTAACCGTGGTTATATCGCCAAACACGATGTACCTACACAAGCGTTCGTTATAATTTTAGAGCTTGGCACAACGTCATATTTTATTTTGGCTATCGCGCGGAGGAGAGTGAAAACGAATAGACGACTTCGGCGAAATGTCGCGGATGTCCGGCTTTATTCGAATTAGACATATCATCTACATGTTCATTTTTGTTGTTACTAGTTGTGTCTCAACTTCAATTTGACAAATTTGCTTAAGGGGACCAAATCACCAAGAAAATACAAAATGAATTAAAAAAAAAAATAATATACTTATTTTTAAAAATGTTGCACTTATACCTCATTACGTACATAAAAAACGCTATAATTCTGCAATTTTGTGAAGACTGCACTATAGGGTGATCCATTTTAGAACAACATTTTTTTTGCCGGGCAGCCTCCAAAACTGTGCTCTATCATGAAAATAAAATTCCTGTAAATTCTGAATGAGATAAAAAAATATTGAGAGGTGGATACTGAATTTTTAATATATTATTGTTCATTTTCTTGGGTTTTTTTTTTTTTTTTTTGTGGAAATACTCAAGAATATCTTCACATTCTTGCATTACATGAGTGTTAATATTCTGGACAGCACGGCAACAAACCTTTGTTAGTTTCCGGTAATCTTTAGCTACGAAATGTTGGCAACCCGTGAAAAAATATTCTAATCAGGCCTGATATGACCTGATAAGGCCATATAAAAAATGTTGATATAACTATTACTAGCCTGATATAATCTGATATGCCCATATATAAATTTTGATATATTCCGATATGGTCTGATATGGAAATTTGCCAGATCAAGCCTTATCAACTTGATATGCCCATATCAGGCTTAATATCTCTTGATATAGTTTCGTAGGTAAATATATCATTATTTTATATATCCTGATATGTCCTGATATGGCCTGGTATAACCTTATATGGGTATATATAGTTAGATATATCCATAAAAAAAATTCTGATCAAGTTTCATATGTTTTAATATGTCTTGATGTGGACATATATGCTAATGATTTTAGTGTCTCATCTAGATAAGAAATTTTCTCATCTAGTTTGACATAGGTTGATATCGCCATGTCTGGTCTAATATGCTTACATACAGTTGTCTAGTAAGACCTGATATAGATTGATAAGAATATATATATATTGACATATCAGGGCATAGATAGTCTGATATGGCTAATTTTCATATCAGGCCTAATATTGGCTGATCAGAATGTTTTTACACGGGAACTGCGCATAATATGTGTGTAAAACAGAAAATAAGAGAGTGAAAACATATTTTCCCGAAATTAAAAGGATAATAAAATTTTTATCCGGAAATGAATGAACGCCAAATTAAATCTTAATGCTTGTCTGATAATAGCCTACTTGTAAGCCGAATTTCAACCCGATATTTTAAAAACGGTGGGTCTCGGAGCAAAAAGAAAACCATTCTTAGGAAAATTAAGAACTCAGCTCCAGGTGCGAAGTAACGTATCTGTCACATAAAAAAAAATTACTACTGGCGTGACGCAACACGTGATTTTCTCATCACGATTGCTACTGACGTCACGTTAGGGTTGTGACGTTAGTGTTGCGAGGTTAGTTTGCAAAGTTAGCTTTCAAAGTTAGTATGTGAAAATGGTATTGAAAAAAATCTGTAATTAAAGATGTATTTTACAACGATTTTATGATCTCTTACGGAACGATATTACTTGAAATTCTCTTTACATTTCCAAAGACAAATAGAATAGAAATGTCACGAATAAAAAATCTTGAATAAATAAAGACATGCTCAATATATTGAAAACTAAATAGAGAATGTTGCTCCTTTATCTTTCATTACCTTTTTTTGTAAAATTTTATGAAAATAAGTATAAATTTATTTTTAGCCGTCATTCAAGATTCATACTTCTTAAGCTAAGAATCGTAATTCGTAATGAAGCAGAAATACAGAAATGTTAATATTCTAAAATTAGTGTAACAATTACCTTGAAAAACTTATTCCATTAAAAATTACTAGCGTGATGTTCTTATTTAGATTTGACTGGAGTATACTGACGAAGTGTACGAATAGAAATTCAAAGAATTTTGTACAGTATTTGCAATCTACGATGCTCGCTTTAATTTATCACGATCGCATTTTGAAATTCGAAGTCAATCCTACTTTGACAAGTCGAATTAACATTCCCGTTATTTGTAGATCAAAAGTTTCAAAGCTTATGTTGTACATATGGCCTCTGCAAGCTTTGGAATTCATGTACAAAGTTAAGCAATATAATGAAAACTTATATGATACGATGTGCATATGAGTGCTTACAGTCTCGACTTCATGAGGGTGAATAACCTTAAATATGTTTTGTTTGTACAATTTTCACATCTGATATTTACTTTGAGTATTCATAGTTCTTGTTGAAAATTGCACAAGTTCATTGATCGTAGTTCTATTTTTAGACTGAAAGCTAATATGTTATTTGGCTTCGATTTGCTGCATACAGATAGAATTACCAGCAAATGAACAGTGAACAAAAATATGTGGCATCAGTGCAGCAAAGATTCTGTTATTATCTTTTCTATTATTCATATCAAATTTATGAAACGATAAGTTGTTAGAAAAATGTCTATCAAGTGAAACATGGATTATATATAAAGATAAATGCCTCGTCATCGTATTAGTGACGATAATATCTTACAAGAAGAATTGCCCGGTCATCATATTAGTGACGTATCCTTGTAACCAAAAGCGAGAGTGCACTACTGTGAGGGCGCTCTGTCGCTAGACAAGAGTGAACTGTGACGAGCCTCACCTTAGCCTTACGTAGACCTCCACGTAGTTGCCGCTGGGTAGTATCGTCACTATGTGTATGTATACTAGCTAAGGCGTAAGGTGAACGGCATTCGGAGACGACTCTCCTCTGGTACGGGAGGTTCGCCAACTTATGAGGGTTGGCTTGCCCGTCTAGGACTGTGTCGCGCTCATCACGAATGCAATCGAATGTCCGACGCACATGATCTCGGTGCTGCGTCTGTGCGAAAGTGCTATCACACATTGATTTCCGCCAAAAGATACTGTGGACCTGTGGAAATAGAACTGTCGTTCGTTCTGTGTGCAAGCTCAGCTTAATCGCTGAGTGCCTCCCCGCATGCACGTGGATGTTCGAGGTTCGTTGACACTGTGTCCAGAGCGTACGGTGAAATCAGAGTTGTGATGGCATGAAGTGGATTAGATCAGGGTTGTTGGATCGAGCTCGGGAGGAGGGGGGGGGGGGGGGGGCACTCATCCAGCAGCCTAGATCGTGGGATCCACTCCCAGTCCATTTTTCGGTATCCTTAGGGACACCGGAGAACCCCATCGCAACTTTGCATCCCTGTTGGCCACAATTACGTCCAACCTGCGATGTGTTTTAGATCCGATATGGAATTGACGGCATATGGTATTTACGGCATATGGAATTGACGGTATGTGGAATTGACGGAGATATTGAATGAGTTTCTGCCTAGGCAGAAATCCAAATCGCGTCATACGCGTGGACTCACTGTGCAGAACACAGGGAGTCTTCGAACGAAGTTAAACCGTGAAGTGGGTCTGGGCCTTGCACATCAGTGCAAGTACCATCTATCGGGTACCAGGTGCCAGGCCCACTGTGCGACAGGTACTTTTGTGCCAACCTTACGCACGGAGAAAAAAGAGTAGTTGAACCAACTCGCCTTCTATGAGTTGGCTATAAATGAGTTGCTACAACGATTTATCCGGTGTCTATAACAGTCTCGAATAGTTGTCATGACAACCCATAATGAGTTTACACAAGATAGTAGGCATAAGCGATCTTGATACTTGTCGCAACCCATTAAAAATATAGTTTTTCTTTTTGTGGTTGGTATAACACGACGAACTATCGTCGTGTATTGTTTATTTAGAAAATTATGAATATTATTATGAAAATCTGTATAATTTTTTTACCGCATAATCGATTAAACGGTCCTCGAGTTATAGGTAAGTAAACTTATTGTGATTAACATTTATCGGTATTCTGATCATTCTGAGTGTTGTGACATAAAACTCACGAAATAAAAAAAAGTTGTATCCTCAAACCGCATTTTTTTTATCAACTGGAACCTCGATCTGCATAAATTTTATAGACTATATATTACTTCATCGCATTTTTTACTAAATTAAATTTCTTCAAAATCGCGATATCGCCCTCGTACTTTGAACGGGTTTCAATTACAAAGCAATGCGCGTGGATTTTTCACGGCTCTTTAAGCTGTGGGGATCTTTGAATGACTACTCGGGTCGAATCGCACGTCCAAGTCGCGTGGAAACCGCGCAAATCGAACTGCCTCTCAAATCGCGTTACAACACGCGTGGTCTACTCGTATCTACGATCGTCCCTTTACTCATCATATTCTTTCCTCCACAGGATACTAATGAATAAATTTTTCCTTGCAGCACAGAGTAGGACGTTAGGTCATGTTTCGTGTCCCTACTCGTAAAACCCTAGACTAAGCTGGCTGACATGGTGACAGTCTCGAGGCAGGTGGGGTAAAAGTCCTGTCGTTAATGTTAGCGGTTAGGGTGGTTGGTGGCCCCTGTAGCCGTAGTTAATTCACCCGGGTGGGGCAAGCGGCTCTGAGACACCCTGTGTCTTGTATTTGCGACAATCCTAGTGGGATTCAATGGTTCGCTTTCATAAACAGGGATTGGAGGGTTGCGGAAGACTGTTCGTCTAATGGTGAATCGGACACCAGGTACAGAGTCCGTGGCAGGAGAGAACGCTGCCACCGTCACTAGGTCGCACACCCACCCAGCTGTGAGGGTGTCTCGGGATCCTCCACCCCATGTGAATAGCACTTCTCCAAGCGAGGTTGCGCTGAGGTGGTGCTGACTGTCGAACTGTCGGTGGTCAGCTCCAGCTTGCTGGCCTTCGCGCGGTCCAAGTAAATGTAGTTAGGTGTGATAGATTGTGTGAAAGACTGGGGAAATTAGGAATTACCGCGAACGTAGGGATAGCCCGACAAAACCGGGCGGCGCCACCGGTGCTGCGAAGGGTCCAAGTCGCATTGGACAGATGCAATAGAATCACGGGTGCAAACGCGAGCGAAGTAACTGCGAATGCGAGAAATCCCCCACATATCCCAAATGCAAACGCGAATGCAAATCAGGCCCCGCGCGTCATGGCCACGGAATTTTGGGTACTGCAGTTAAACATGCGTCGGTCGACTGCAGTCACAGGGGAGTCACGCGACAATTGGTTAAGCAGAAAAAGTTAGACAGTCCTGCTCTTGCAGGAAGAACCTTATGTTAGTAAACAGGATCAAAGTCACACATTCTATGGACTAGGTACTGGAATGAAGGTAGCGGCTGTGAGATCGGTCCGCCCCTGGGCGGCGGTCGCACTCTGCAATCCTATTTCCAGATGGTTTTTGTCTCGCAGCTTAGTAAGACTCACTGTGTAGAAGTACAGGCTCCTGGCTGTTCGATCTACGTCATTTTCTACTATTTTCAGTGGAGTGATGATATCGAGCAGCACCTCAGGCACCTCGAAATGATTCTTCGTAGTCTGTCGGGAAAGAAAATGTTAATTGCGTTGGACGCCAACGCTCAATCCTCCCTCTGGGGACCGCAAGCCACAAATCTTCATGGCGAGAAACTGGAGGAGTTGATCCGGCGGCTTACACGTTGCGAACGATGTGAGCCGCCTCCGACTTATTGGACGACAAGGGGATCGTCATACATCGACGTTACTCTGGGGTCGGCTTCCATGGCCCGGTTCGTCCGATATTGGAGGGTACAGGAGAGCTGGACTACTAGCGATCACAACGCCATAGTAATTAGCTTGAGGGTGTTAAAAGCAATCAGAAATGAGTTTCGGATCCACTCGACTTAATATCAAAAAGGTCGACTGGGACCGATTCAATGCGATCTTAACAGATCAAGCACGATCTAGCCTGGAGGTCCTCAAGTTAGAGATTAGAGAAGATGTAGACAGAGTAGCAGAGTCTCTCACGAGTGTCATTATTGAAGCGTGTGAAGGCACAATGCATAGGAAAAAGCGATTTAGGAAGTCCAATCCGTGGTGAACAGCGAAACTCACAAAACTCAAACGAGCCGCGTACCGAAAACGGCATCCGTACAAGAATGAGTCGCATGACAACCTCGATCGGCCTCGTCTCAAACTGGAATACCGCGATTATTCGAGGGTTGAAGGTAGATGTGTGAAAGTTGCAAAGCGCGCAAGCTGGAGAAGCTTCGTCACATCGAACGGGAACTCGGAGCCTTGGGGCCTCGTATACAAGCTTCAAGCGGATAAACTCCAAGTTGACAAAGTCCTTAGCACAATACGGTGTGAAGATGGCTTCACAATGGACATGAGAAAAACCGCCAGCTGTCTTTCACAAACGCATATTCCAAATGACATCGTTGAGGATGATACCCCGGAGCAAAGGGATGTGAGAGATAGTGCACGATGTGTACTCGATACTCCCGATGCTCCTAAATTCACTAGAGTGGATTTGGCCTTAGCCTTCCACACTCTTAAAAACGGTAAAGCACCGGGACCCAATCTCGTAGAAGTCAAGGTTCTGAAGCAAGCATTTGCAATCATTCCCGAACAAATTCCCGTACGACTATTCAACGAGTGCCTTAAGCGGGATGTCTTTCCCTCTGATTGGAAGGAGGGTTTCCTCAGAATCCTCTTGAAGGGTGAAGGTAAAGACGAGAAGGACCCGAAATTCTATGGGCTTATATGTCTTCTCCCCGTGATAGGAAAAGTCTTCGAAAAACTCCTCAAGGCGCGACTGTCATGTCGTGCAATGGCCCCAAGACAATTCTCCGACCGACCGTTTGGATTGACTGCCGGAAAGTCGACGGAGGATGCGATCGTGGAGATGCGCTGCATGGTGCGCCTCTGCGAGGATGCTTACGCTGTGGCGCTACTCTTCGACATCTCGGGCGCTTTTAACAACGTGTGGTGGCCTTTTGTTCTAGATGGTCATAGGAAGAGAGAATGCCCAAAGAATATTTTTGAGGTCAAAAAAGATTACTTCAATGACAAGAACGTTAAGATAGTGTAAGGAAATGGGAAGGTCTCCAGGCAAGCGACGAGAGGCTGTACTCAGGGTTCTGTCCTTGGACCAGTCTGCCGGAACCTCATGTTCGACGAACTATTTAGGACACTTGAAGACATAGTCCCGGAAAATTTCATAGCATACGCTAATGATCTCCTGGTTCTTATCACCGGCGACTCGCGAACAGAGTTAGAGGTGAAAACGCAAAACATCGTGTACGCGATCTTAGATTGGTGCACATCATCAAACCTTCAGCTGTCAGAACATAAGACTAAATCAATTATACTAAAGAACAAGGAAAAAGCTAGAAGGGAAAAAGACAACCAAGCCGACCGCAGGGCAAGACCCGCGAGAACGCCAGAATTGGCTAAAAAATCATCTAGAATCGGGAAAATTCAGTAATCGCATTTTTTTTTAAACGCCTGGTACTTGGGGGTATATTTCGATATACCCCCAAGCGACACGGTTATCAACGAAAAAACCATAAATGGCAACGATAAGGAAGCGACTGAGAGAATAAGAGGCGAAGTTGTGAAAATATGGAATAGGCAATGGCGATCATCGCAAGTAGGTTGCAACAGATTCTGTTTCTTCAGAAACGTTCGGAGAAACGAAGAAAGTTGCGAGTTTTAAAACTAGCTTTGACTTGACGTCAAAAATACTGCCTGCGCTTGCCAATGATTTTGTCATCTATCACCATGTCTAGATTGAAACATCGTCGTCGAAAAATGTCAAACAGATCAATTATTCGCACATGAACAGGTGGTTCGAAAATTTATTCAGAATTGAAGTCGCAACATCGTCATCTTCAGATTCGTAATTATGCAGAGATTGTGAACATCGGTATATTATACGCAATTATAATCTAAAGACCATTGTACTGCCTTCAAATTATGGACAATAAAAATTATTGTTGTCATAATGAAGTTAATTGTGGCCAAAACCTTTAAATGATGTTCATCATTATTAATTCTTTTTACGATTCTTTAAAAGTTATTACATAGCACAGTTTTTCTGTGACAAATACTTTATATTGCACCTGAAGTTGAGCTGATCATTTATTGAAATACGATTTTTTTTTAGTTTTTCAGGCGTCTGGCTGAAATGTAATTTGGCCTTAATCCATTTCCCAATGAATTTTTTATGGCCTTGTCTTTCGAGCAAATATTTTTTTGCTCTCTTAGTAAGTAGTAAAAGAGTTTTATTGACAGTACGCTTACAGATTTTTTTCCTTGTACATTTTTTTTTATTTTTTTAAAAATAATATATCTATGGTTTTGGCCGTACACGTATTGCCAATAGGCCATCGACCGGAGTTCTTCAGCCATGGTTCAAATATTTTAGTTGTATTCCAGAATATCTCATAACAGTTATTATTCACGTGGTGTGTAGATTAGATTAGATTTTTACACGTATCCGTCGGTGTTCAACATTTCAAGATGTTGGTATATAGTATGAGTGGGGGATTTATGTTTGCGGATGTGTTCTTGCTGGGGTTGAGTGCAGTGGCTGCAGAGTGGCTGAATGTTTTCCATTTGGATAAGGGCAAATCGTCTGGTGAGTTGTTTGAACCTGGTAAGAATTGGAGTGATGTCTGTTGCTCTCTTATTTCATCCTCTCCCACAGTATACAGTATGCGCCGTTGCAAATACTATTTACCTTAAGACTACCAGCAACCAACAACGGTTCGCTACCGCAGTATCAACAATGTTAACACTCATGTGATGCAAGAAATGTAAAGATATACTCGAGTATTTCCACTAAAAGAATTGATATACAAAAAAATTAATAATAATATATTCAAAATTCCGTCGCGACGTCTAAATATTTTTTTATCTGATTGATAATTTACAAAGATTTTCTATCATGATAGAGTGCAGTTCTGGAGAGTGCCCCGCAAAAAAAAATATTGTTGTAAAATGGACAACCCTACTGCGCTGTATGCAATAGAGTGGTCCTTAAATAATATGTTCGAATTTTTATCCTGTCGCCCCATAAATCGGTTTGAAATACGTAAAAAACAACCCTCGAATAGTCTTAGATTTTTTTCACATTTATCCTACCCCACGAAGGTTGAAGGTTCCCATTTAAGATCCATGGAGTTTCACAATTGTTGCAGTCAATTTTAATTGCTGGACTCTTTGTCAGCCGGAGAGTTTGAAATCCACACAAATGACTCCATGTACACATACTATACTACACGTACTATACGAGCGAAAATTATCAATCCCTACCCTAAAATTGGTGTATGGATCTTTTGAGAAGAACGAAAATTCGAATTTTTCATTTTAATATATGGAGTTCATCGGTCTTAGCAGTCAATTGTATTTCCACAAATGTACTTCCAAGTATGCAACAAATGGCGTGATGTAAAAAGTAAATTGTTTCACTTGTCACTTTTGGACCAAACCGACGAACAAATTTTAGTTATTATATTACAGTAAAAATAATGATAAAAATAATAATAAAAGCCTCAATTCAGACATGATGTACTTCAATTACTGAGTCGGAATATTCTAAGTCGTTATTGCCGAATGTATATTATTGTGATTATCATTCCTATTATATTAGTTAGGATTCACGTACCTCGACACACACAATAATTAATTGGAATTCACCCTGACTTAACTTGAAACTTTATATTAAACGGTTTTTTTTTTCTTCCACAAGAAATAGTGCGAATCATAATTAGTTTAGTTTCTTGTTAACGTGAGACTCACCTTTACGGGTATACAGAAGAGAATGAGAATTAAATCGGCGCTGGCGAGACCTCCCAGAAAGATGTTGGTGGGTGTTGATGGCAGAGGTCGCAATCTTGGGCAAAGTGTTGACGCTATTATAACCAGATTACCTGCAGTAACGAGATAAGAATCTACAGATTGAAGTAGAAACACATAAAACAGGCGGACGAGGAAAAATAAAAATAAAACAATCATAAAAAACAAGATGAGTATATGGATGGAAAAGCATTATAAGAGCAATGGTGATGACAGGTCAAATTTAACATTATTTCTAACGGTTATAGTCTCGATCAGTCATAAATTAACGCAATAACTTTAATATTGAATAACTAAAATGCTAAAATAAGGGGAAAAAATACTTGTTTTTGTCGTAACCTGAGAAGTTAATGATTCTTTGAATACACTCAAAATTTTATCTCCTTATGTATACATAAAAACAATAGACTCATATATTATAAACAAGGATGGGAAATAAAAAAAAATATCGCGTTTTCATTGCAAAGAACATAAAAATAAGAAACACATACAAAAAATACAAAAACACCAGTAAATGACCGAGCCGATCTAACCTACACTTCTATCAAAAATTAGGATTCTGCAACAAAATTATCGCAATAGGTAGCCAAAAAATAATCAAATTGAAAATCGTATATTGTACAATGAAGTCATCAAAATTACTCATGATCTATCAAAAAGCTGTTGGTCATTTACAGATCACTGGTTAATCACTGGTGCGTTAAGTTTATCAAGCAAAACCAAAATTACAAATTCTTGTACTCCGTAAAAAAAAACAGCAACAAACTCATTCGCTGTTTTTTCGCATCGTAAAACTTACCGGTGAGTCCGAGGCAAAAGGTGACTGAATAAATGACTAGAACTGGGCCGAGTTCCACCCAATCAAAGGTGTTCATTGATGTCTCGATGTCATAGTCATAATCGGTGTCGTTGAATAACGTGTCGTTGTACATTTCGCCGTTAAAATTGAACATTTAGTTTTATCACAATATTTTTATATTAATTGTTATCTATTTTATTATAATTTCATTTGCAATAGTATTTTATGATGCGCGTCGATTTTCTCGCAGCTTAGCGACGCAACATCGTTGAAGGTGCACGTAAGTAAGTATGTCAACACCGGAGACACAGAACATCTGCACCCTCGCGTTTCACACACCGTAGTCACGCTCACGCCGTATTATATTAAGATTTAGGTGTTATACTCACTGATGCGCACTTTCCTCTGTTTAATGCCCCATCGGCACTTTCTCCAAAACCGTGATTTAGATACATCAACGGTGTGATCCTGCAAGCACACGGGAACTATTCGATAAATGGATTGAGAATGCGTCGCATGCACATTTTCGTCCAAAAATGTGATTCTATCAGAATTTAGCACTTTGCAACAAGAAACAACAATGCGAAGTGGAACCTTGCATATTTTTTCTTTATTTTCTTTCACTTTTTGGATGGCTAACTCTATGAGAAAGTATTATAATCAATTTTGGCTTTCTTATGGAGGGAGCTGTAAGATAAACGACCAGTAATGTGCAGCAATGTGCAAGCATTTATGTTACACCCTCGATTATGACGTTTAACGTGAGTGATAGCAATCTATAAATTTATTGAAATATTCAAAACGCCATAAAATCAGCTTTATCTGTTCGTGGGGGCAATGATTACTGAATTGTTAATATCTGGAAAATTTCAATTTATTGGATCATATTTCATGTGAGTTAGCATAACACGTAAATGTTTCGAAGATTTCAAAATACCATAAAAACCAAACCTATTTATAGATTCATTTTGAATTTAATATGGACCTTCCTTTGGCTTTATGGTTTTATTCGTAACAAATCAATTAGATCGATAGTTACAAACTTCCAGAAACGAGGAGAACTACAGACATTTTGCTACGAATCCCAAATTGAATAAACTATAATCTTACATTTGATTTTTGTTTTTTTCAAATCATTACAACAAAAGAAGTCTACCTGCCGGTGGTGTGTGCATAATTCTAGCTTGATCAATAAAGCGGCGTTTTTCAGGTTTATCTACGTTTGAATTTAGAATACCGGCCGCACAGAAACACACATCTTTTTTAAGCCAGTTTTGTCGACTTTTCGGTGAATGTGAGTATTCCGACATAAATATCTTAGAATATAATTTTTTCACGAAAACAAAGCTTTCTCAATGAGGACGAAGCATTCTGGAAAAATCAACGTCATTCTTATTTTTAAGAAATTCCTAGTAGCGTGAAAATGTAGGTTTTCACAAAGTTTTCGAGGTTAGTTTTATTTAATGACGTGTGATACGCACAGTCCCGCCAAAAATGAGTTTCAGAGACAATTTCGATCACTTCCCGATGGGATAAAAATCGGAAAAAAAATGCATATAAAACGTGCTGAAAAGATTGATTTCGCATAATAATAATCCCAATGTTATTAACAAATTGGTGAAATAAACAATTGTTCAATCAGTCAACCCAAGTTTTTTTCTAATGAATATAATATGTTAATTTATTTGAATGCGTACGAATTTTTTCCGATTTTTTCTTTATTTTTATTTTTATTTTCATTTTTTTCAATGCGCAGAATATAACAAATTTTAGATATGCGTTTTGCAAAAAAATCTTGAGTGTAGTAGATGGTTTTATGCCGAACACATAACCAAAATTCGTTATTTAAAAAAAAAAAAAAATCAAATCAAATCAAAATAAAGAAAAAAAATCTGAAAAATTCGTACGCATTCAAATAAATTAACATATTATTTTCATTAGAAAACAAGTTAGGTTATCTGACTGTTTGTTGAACAATTATTTTTTCCTCAATTTGTTAATAACATTTTGGGATTATTATTATGCGAAATCAATCTTTTCAGCACGTTTTATATGCATTATTTTTTTCCGATTTTTATCCCATCGGGAAGTGATCATAATTGTCTCCGAAACTCACTTTTGGCGGGACTGTACGTATCAAACATCGTTAAATACTCGTCCGGTGAGATTGAAATTTCTCAAAATTTTTTTCGAGCCTTTTAGCTAACATATTCGTTGGAAATCCTCATATCTGAACGATCTGACAAAACAACAAAAAAATTTCAAATTTAAAAAGTCATTGGAGAATCATGCATTGGAAATGTACAAAAATCAATTCATAAGAAGAAGTCTTCTATAAACTTTTTTAGGTAATACATTTTCAACTTGTTGGTATTACATATATTTCACGTTAATGTTCTTAGTATCGTCACTGACGTTGATGAATTTCAGATTTTTCTCTTGACATGGAGATAAATTTGGAACACACTTCTGTTTCGGGATGTATATTTAGAGCATCTCTCATTATAGAGTCTGGAAGCATATTATCGCCGTGCAATTGTTCTGAGCTTAAATTACTATTATATTCGTGGAATTTAATGCTGTTATCACCGTCGGCCATTCTATTTCATTTAAATATTATTAAATTCAAATAAACAATCAAAGCTAATTACTGTGAGAAGAATTCTGCTGCATATGAGACGTTCCACACGAATTCGAACGCTTCAAGGCCCGAGCCTCTCCAAATAGATTTTTGGAAATGAGTTCGTGAGAGATATCTTAAGAAAGTAGACGTTTTTATTTATTTTTTGTCGCATTGTATCACGTTTTGAAAATCTGAAATGTTCATATAATATTCCCACATTTACATTCACATGTTCGGAATAATGCGAGTCCAAATTTTTACGGTACGAATTATTATATGTATATTTTGTGAAAATTTTCGTGGACCATTTATTTTTTAATCAGTATGTGTGTGAAATCGGCTGCAAATCAATAACGTTCCCATTGTACAGCGTCGTCGTCTCCTACATTGATACAATGAGGTTTTCGTGTGGGTTGTATCGCTTAAATATCCGTGAATCACTTCTCTAACATTTCCTTATCCTTATTATAATCTGCAACCGCCGAGTAGCGTACTAGAATGTTTGGTACATTGGACTTGTTCAAATCAGCATCACAACCAATCAGTGCCAACCATTGCAGTTCTTTACTCGGCGGTCGCAGATTATAATACAAATAAAAACATTGTTGAATAATGATTTACGCAGATTAAAACGATACTATACACACGGAAGCAACATTGCATACTTCTAGCCCACATCGCACATAATATTGTCTGAATATCGCAAGAATATTTCAAATATTTCATTGCACAAGAATATTTCCATAAGGTTCCAGTTATTCAAAACTATTCAGTTCCAATATTGTCAATTCAAAATTCGGAAATATTATTGAAGGTATTATGAAGGACATTGCCAATTATTGCGAAAATATCTCTGGATATTACCTACGAAACAATCGATCCCATTCCTTCAACAATATTTCACAACTTTTCGGGCAAGAGATTCAAGATTGAATTTTGCAAATTTGACAAAGGAAATTTTTCACACTCCATTAATCTCAAATGAAAACTTGAAAACTCGTTCGAGAAGTTCAATTTAAAATGATCTGTATTTTATAATTTAAAAAAATTTACCTCGTCCCCTGAGTAACGATCGAATTTATAAAACTGAAATTTCATCGGAAAGTCAATTTATGATTGTTTGGAAATGAGAAAAAGTACCATTAAGTACTACTAATATTTAAAAAAAAAAATACTTTACGTATATTAGCCAGACACACATATGGATATCCAAATAAATATATTATTCGTATATTTGCCAGATGTTATATATAAAGATGTTATATAAAAATGTTATATAAACCAGATGTTATATAAAAATATACAAAGTATATTTTTCGATATGTCGAAAAATATACTTTGTTAGCATACTTTTTTTCCATGGGTGCTAATGCGACATGTTATGGATCAATATTTCTTGCAAGGTTCTCGTGGACCGAATATCTTCTGAAGGGTTTTTCTATCTTTTTTTAAAATTCACCCGGACAGAAAAGTCTTAGAATAGCTACGAGAGTTTCTGTTCTTAATTACTATACCTATAACTCATTTAGCCGAGTGACACACTGTTAAATTTGGTTTTATACACGTAGGAGTATTCAAAATATGTATTGTAATCTTTCTGATACTTTCGAGACTATATGTACAGTCACCTGTGAAATGTTTATATGAGCTATTTTAATAAAGCGATGTGTCACCTCCGTACCATATTTTCTGCGAGTGGCGCCTACATCCGCGGATTCCTTTCTGTACGTATAGGTAATGTTGCGAGTTCGAATCCGAGACGGATATTTTTAAATTCTTCAGTCGATTGGTCTATTGTCGAGAACGACCAATAGTACTCGAATTCGGTAACTCGAAAAGCCAGCAATCGAAAAATCATATTCAATATAAAGAAATATTCACACAATATAGCTCTGCGGTGTTATTAAAAGATGATTCTGCAATATTCAAGAAAAGTTCTATCGTTCACAATATTATCGCCATATTGCCTTATTGCGAATAAATATTTTAAGAATGTTTCAGAAATATATCGCTGTATGGCAGAAGTCAATGACACCGTACAATTTAAACGTTTTTCATTTGCAGCTGAATTTACACACATTCGAATTTAAACAAATAAAAATAGCTTACGAAATTTTTCACAAGTATCTCCATAAAATAATTTGTAACTGCAACAGCTGGTCTTGGCCTATTTCAAACAACATGTGAACGTATTCGTGAACTACGTGAGAATATTATGTGAAAATATAAAAATTTTGAAACGTGACACAATTGGGCCAAAAAAATTAAATATTCTTAAAAATAGACGATTTCATTGTGTCAATGTGAAAGAAAATTTCTCTCCAAAGTCAATTAGAACCAACAAATTCAGCCAGTTATAAAAAAATTCGACCTTTTTGATACTCAATTGTATCTCAAACACGATTTCTAATCGAAATTTAAAGAAAAATTGCTTATTCACCTTATATCCAAGCTTAAATGATAACGAAGTTGAAAGAAAAAAGCCTGCAAAGAAGAACCTTGCAAATTGCTTCCTCATTATTTTTTGCTTTCTACAAAGCTGTGTAGAAAGCAAAAAATAATGAGGGAGCAATTTGCAAGGTTCTAATTTGCAGGCCTGTTTATACTTGGAAGGAATTTTTATAAAAATTCAAAGTGACCCAAAATTTTTACTACTCGACCAATTTATGTAAAATCGTTACTCAAAAATTGTGT
Source organism: Tromatobia lineatoria (assembly GCA_949699805.1). Taxonomy (NCBI): domain Eukaryota; kingdom Metazoa; phylum Arthropoda; class Insecta; order Hymenoptera; family Ichneumonidae; genus Tromatobia; species Tromatobia lineatoria. The sequence continues at coordinate 12,368,215 of OX453043.1, forward strand.
AATGATATTCCATATGTAAACTAAATTGAAACCCGATACCTAGTAATTTGCATGAGCAAGCGCTCGAACGAGATTTTTCAAATAATTCCAAATGCCATAAAATTTGAACCCCTCGACCGAATGGTGTCCAATTTGTACCAAATATCTTTATAAATGGTCGTCTAAGTGTGAAAAAAATTGAAGATAAGACTAAGAAAAATTTCGAGCTTTTTTTTCGTCAAAGCTTTTTTTTCTTTTTCTTCACGAAAATCGAAATTTTCTGACATGTCAACAGTTAATTAGACGAAAATCTTAATTGGAAAGTAATAATCGTCAAATAATATCGGCAATTGCAGCCGGATATCTCAGAATTTGCATGAGTTATATTTGCAGACATTTTTGAAAAAATTAAAATTGTGATAAAATCAGATCGGCTCGACAGATTCTTGCGAAATTTGGTACACATAATGTTTCACGGGTAGTCTATTTATTTTTAAAATTTCAGCCTGGTGCCTCTTTAATTGCGAAAGTAATAACGTGAAAACGATTTTTTCAAAATTTTTTAAATAGTGTAGAAAAAAAAAATTTCAACTGATTCGCTTCAAATACAATTCCAAACGGTATTCTATGATAGCCCACTTACACACAAGATCTAGAGAGCATTCATCGAAAATTGCAACAGTTATCGTGTCAACAATGAAATGTGCACACACACACACACACATACAGACATTTCGCACAAACCACTTTTCTCGATGTCTTGGACCATTCTGAGTGTACTGACATGAAAATCTCGGAAAAAAATTTTTTCACGAGAACAAGACTTCCTTGTGAGGAAGCAAAATTAAAGAAGGTCGGACTTTAAACCTTCGAATTCGTGTGGAATGCCTTATATAAATGTAGGTATATGCTGTGGGTGGTGCTTCATTTAGTGGGGGTGGATTTGCTTAAGATAATGGCTATAGTACACACAGCGGGATCCAATACGCTTCACACCTTGTCCAAGCTCTCTACATCCTCTTGAACGTGACAGACGCATTGATCACGCTATCACTCCCATCTCCACGCACTTTGTTACCTCCAGAATTCGTAACATTGATTACCAGATAATCGGAAGATATCACTTAGGATTATAATTTAGAACCTGGAAATGCTTCTATAAGAATCCGCTGATACTAAATTATTTTAAGAATTATTGTAAGAATCAATTTCTTTTTCAATTGACTATGTAAATATTGTTAAATTGTCGTATAAGACTTGAGAATTTAAATCCTTTACGATAAGAATACTTATTTAGATTTTCAAAAAATTATAATAAAAATATTAAAACATTCTATATGTACAATTTTTGTGGAAAATTAAGGATTAGCTGCCTGACCCATTCTCGAATTATAGGGGTTTAAAAAGATTATCGAAATAAGATTTTCTGTAAAATCTTACAATAACATTTTTATTCGACATTCAGCCTAACAGCTGAATTTTCCTTCAAGAACCTGAATTTCTATTTTTCTTTCCCCGTTTACAAAGTTTTCGGTATAAATAAACAAAAACATCTACTTGAATATTGTAATTCCTCCCAAGTTCCCTTTCCAACAATTTCGAGGGCCGGTATGAAAATGGCTCAGAGCCTTTTGAATTCTAGTTAATTCAGCCGTGTGGTTTAATTAAGGGCGCGTTAGAAGGGTTTTCGCGAGTATTATGAAACAATTTCTGGTGAAAGTGGTTGATGAGCATATCCCGGTTAAAATTATTGATCGCAGTTCGAAAGGGAAAACCACCTAATCAGCAACACCACGTCTTTCGAGCCCCATTTTTTATTACTATCAACAAATAACCAAAAAACTTTAAATTACGCATTTTTTCCTATGCGAAAGCCAAGTAAGACATTATTTCCTCGTTATTTCCCGCTTTTCATAAATGACCCTCGATGAAGAAGTATGTTATTCAATTTTGGTTTCCTTATAAATGATGCTTTGCAAAAAGCAAAAAATTACGTGAAAACAATGTGCAATATTTATTCTTCTACACGGAAAAATCCGGAACCTCGAACTGTAGTGCTTAGTAAGAGAAAATGCAAGTACTCGGTATCACAATAGCATAGCAATTTTAAACCCGTATGGATATGTAGCGTTACTTACAATGCTCATTTCAGGAATGGATCATATGGAGAATAGTGGCATTAAAGCGTTCCATAGTTTCATAGTATTAGAAAAGCAAAGCCCTGTAACGATCGTAATGAATGTTACGATAAACGGTACGTATCAAACTGATGATTTTCATCAAGCTAATAATTTCATTACAAAACGGTCGTCATGCAATAGTGTTAATAATATTATGTTATAAGTAATGAAAAATGGGGGATTGTCCGAGGGGACGATTTTCTCTCATTCATTTTGCAGAAACTGACGTTTGGGGGATCTGAACCTAAGACCTACATAACACCTTAAGACACGCTACCCACTAGCCGAAACCTACTACATGAGTTCCCTTCACTTTTTTCCTTCACGAAATATATGAGATTGATGTGGGTAAAACTAGGTGCTCACAAGGGTTTTTGGGTTGCTATTTACAAATTTTAACTAGGAATCCAGAAATTCAAAATGTTGGTCGGGGCAAAAACAGGTTCGCGGAAAATTCGTTGAAAACAATTCATCGAAAATACAATTCGTCGAATAACAATTCATCGAAAATACAGTTCGTCGAATAACAATTCATCGAATAACAATTAGTCGAATACAATTCATCGAATAGCAATTCGTCGAATAACAATTCATCGAATAGCAATTCGTCGAACAACAATTCACCGAATTTATATATATATATTATATAATATATTCTAGATGTTGGTTATATATACTAGGGTGCTCAAGAAAAAATACTATGCTCAAGCACATCATATATATAGTGAATAGATCGCATAGCTACATACCCCCCGTAAAAAAATCATAAATAAGTCAATATGTATAGTCCCTATAAGAAAATGGTCATATAGAATAACTATACACTGAATTTCATTTCTATGAAATTCATATGGAGCCTGCAGATTTTATAAAAGGATTTTTGTAGAAACGTTATTTTAAATTTACACGAATTATACTGTACTTTATATAATTTTGATCGAATCTGAATTTGTATTGTATACAACATATAGAAAATGTACACTGAGAGAAAAGCATATCGTTTATTTAACGATTTCACATGGTAAAAAGAATATAGGAAGGCTTGCAATGTTTTATGGTTGAAGCGATGATAATATGGTTTAATAAACGATACTTGTAAGGTTATTGGAAACAAACGTTGAAATCGTATGTGCAACAAAACGGCATATTTGAAACTATTAGGATAGCCTTTGGAACTATTATCATTTTAATAAATACTACTATAATTATATTTGCTATAACCATAAAATATAGACGTTCCTCCTGGGAATTATATTCGTGGTTGATCTAACTATTTTATTATATTTGCTATAACCATAAAATATAGACGTTCCTCCTGGGAATTATAGTTTATAGTTAGATTATCGTCAGTACAACTATATTATTTTCAAAATTACCATATTTTTCTCTCAGTGTATATGTCCACTTTCGTATACAGCTTCTATGCAGATCTTTATGTATAATTTTTATAAAATCTTCATATAATTTTTTTAATTGGGTAGAATCATCACTCATTCAATGAAGTGAAATGTATGTCAGAGAGTCAATTATATTTCTCGCAGCGTTCTTGGAAGTGGACTCATATTGCGCGTGAAAACAAGAGTTAAGTTTTTCGCATCGTTATCCTGCCAATATAATCAATTAAGTTAATAAAATTACATCTGAGAAACCATTTTTCTGGGTCGAAGTGTATTCAATTATCTGGTTCAAAAATGTCGAGCTTATAAATTCCCATGATAAATTCAAACTTCTACTGTTTCTCAACTATACAAATTAAATTTTGGGTTCGTAGAATCATTACCCATCACATTTTTCCTTCTCTGTATAAGATTCGAGGAATCTTGGATAATAATAATTACCAATTGGAGGGAATAGGTGCATACCTTCCAATGGCATATTTCTTAAGAAGTAAAGTTTTAATAAGTTGAACACTTTTGAAAACTTTACTTCAGTACTGAAACGTCGTACGAGATTGGTCCGACAGCGAATTTGCACCAAATAAATTATTTTCAGTTCGAAATTACATTACGATGTTTTTTTACGCCCACTCTGCAGAAGATGACTTGTCCATGAAAAAATATTGCTTCTAAATGTCTTAGAATGGGTGAAAAAAATTGGCGCCTCTGTGTTTCTACACTAGATTATTATTCTTTGAGTTAATTACACTTAACATTATTTTGGTTACGCGGAAAGTTTGCGCTCGCTATATAATATCTTTAAAAAGTTTATGCAATAACATAACAAAAAATTCAAGCCCAAACTGCTTTACCGATCGTGCCTTAACTCAATACAGAAAGTCGCATCACTTTGTTCAATTCTCGTGCGATAACCTAAGTCGGTAAAAAAATCTACTCCAGCGTCCGCTGAACAGGCATTGTCCAAAATCATAAAAATCTCATAGAAAAGAAAGGCGTTAAGTGATGTTTGTTACAAGTTATCACGCACACACACACACACACACACACACACATCTGGAGTATTGGGTCAACCCACGTTTCTCGACAAAAAAATGTTGTATAACAACAATGCTTTTCAGAAAAGTAAAAAAGTAATAGCACACGATGGAAAAATCGAGAAACAAATATAGAACGAAAAATCATGAATTTGAGGATTTCTGTACACATGCAAATCCGATGGTATCCCTCCTAGAGGAATATTATATAATACAGCGGTTCACTCTCGTGGGACGCTCGCGCGAGCGTTGCATTTTCGTGACTACACCTCAATAAGTTTATTGCCTCGGGGCTGTGTACTTGCAGCGATAGCGCAGAGAAGAAAATCACATGTATATCGAAGCATGCAGCGCGCTACCATCAGAGTTGTTGCTGCTAGCGATGCCGTCGTTGCAATTTCAATCGTCGTGCGGCTACGGCGCCAGTCCTATATTCGTCGATCTCCGCTTATTCCAATATCCTCCCTCTTCAAACTGTAGTGCACATGTGTATTAGACAGCACTATAATTTGTCACCGAAAATAATAAACCTGTAGTGACTTTTCAAAATGAGTAAATAATTTTTTCCTAATGTACCATATAGATATTTTGAATACTTTAATTACGTTGCCAAGTGAATCGCGATTTTTTTTTTTTTTTTTCACGAAAATGAACAATTTTTTGAGCGAAAATATGATTCATTTTTCTAAAAGATAAAAAATGTTGGGCATACAGCAAAAGTCTTACAGAATGGTTCGATCTTCGAAACGTTTGAATGACTATCTTTTCAAAGATAACGAAGAAAATGACTCGATTCATATAAATGGGACGATTATTTCTAGTGATCGAATAATCATAATTTTGATATTCAAACTAGTAAATACTTTTATTTACTTCTAACGGTGAATTGCATTGAATCGAAATAATAAAAACATTCTCTTTGAAGGATCATTTATTTGGCAGACGTAATAAAAAGAAATAGAGACAGAGAAAGAGAGACAGAGAAAGAGAGAGAGAGACTTTTTCGATTCGAACAAATTGTTTACACTATATAAATAACAAACAAATTTGGAATAACGATTTCAAATATCCGTTTATTTTTCGAAACCTTGTTTGACGGTGATAGGCATAATCCAATTTATTAAACGTTGTCTGTGCAAACTAAACTATTGAAGTTGAAATATTTGACAAACTCTGATCAATGAAATTTGGCTTGATGTGAAATAATATTTGGCGCTAAATTTAGTGAATATCAGTACGTTAAAATAGTACCATAAGTTACATGTATATACACTGTAAAAAAAATCTGCTTAAAAATTAAGATACATGAAATGGAAGTTTTTCTGCAATTACCGTTTTATTAATTGTAAACACAAATGTATTAATAATTCAAAATGGAGACACATCACAGCCTATTGCAATACGAGAGCGATAAAAGTTTTTCTGACGAGGATAACGGAAAATTTTTTTTTTTTAAGTTGAGGCAAGCAAACGATAACTTTTTTTAATAATTGTTAGGTTAAGTTGTCAAACATATGTTGAACGAACTGGAAATTTCTTTGAACAAGGATGAACGCCAGGGTGACAATATTTGACAATAAGCGTTACAATTTAGTTATATTGCCCGTAAGTTACGTAATGTTACTAATATTAAACAAGTAACATAGACGTTACGTAATCGCAATTTGTCAAGATAATCTCACATGAGGTTCTTTTGGAGACTGTTGTATCCACAGAAGGGCTTCGAGGGTTGCGAAATTGCTACCCTTAGAAGATAAAAATTTTAATTGCTGCAGTTAAGAGTAGAAAAAGCTATAAGCGAATAATGCCAACCCATCAGAGCACATCCAAAGAATAGCTCGCACTGTTTATCTTGAGTTGCGGAGTCGCTCACTTTTATACACGCTAAGGTCATAAATCGTTGGCGAGAAACGTTTGAGCTCTTAGCCATCTAGCGGACATAGCATCTACTATAAAAATGTAACGTTCTTGCAATGTTGCCACGTTACATAACTGTAACATGACCGGACTATCGCCACAGTTGCATTACATTGTTACACCCATATTGCATTACAATTAAACACTTTCGTTACATGCCTGTAACGGAACTACGACATATAACAGTTACATAACCTGCATGTTCGTGATGTTACATAACCACCGTAATGTGTATGTCACATAAGTGTTAAATTCTTTTGCAACAATTGTTACTTGTACAGTTCTATTTTCATTAGAAAAAAAGTTAGGTTGACTGATTGTTCGTTGAACAATTGTTTTTTTCACCAATTTGTTAATCAAATTTTGGGATTATTATTATCCGAAATCAATCTTTTCGGCACGTTAAAACATTATATGCATTATTTTTTCCCGATTCTTATCTCTTTTTATCGAGAAGTGATCGAAATTGTCTGTGAAACTCACTTTTGGCGAGACTGTACGTATCATACATCCTTAAGTAATCGCAATTAAAATTTTCAACAGCACTTTTTAATTTCATGGATTAAAGCTGCCCTATATTCTATAGCTTCTACTACACATCGTATACGAGAGTCGTATGCGGAAGAGCACTCGAGCTCTATCGTTGGGCTAGACACTCGTCAAGCGAAATGGTTAATGCGTTACACGACGTAAGGACAAAAAAAAAGCGGCCCGACGGGTACCGAGATAGAGACACGTATATAGCTATGAGCAGAGAATATAACAACCTCTTGGAATTAATTATTCAGACGTGAATAGTACGGCTTGTGTTCAGTCTCTTCTCCCTATCGGAGATTATCACGCTCTATGTGTTTCCGACTAATCGAAGGCGTCGACGACGAGGCTAGCACGCGCCTCGCCACATAATCCGTCACTCTATCGCTTTCCCCTTCGCGGTATCATCTCCAATGCTTTTCTTGCCACGACGATGAATAATAACTCCAAGCCGACGCCCCTTCGAGTCATCAATAAAAGCCGCAACTTTGTTTGCACTTTTAATCGCGTGGTTTTATTATTTCTTGATCGTTATAAGCCCCTAGGTTGCTTTACAAAAACGAGTCTCTATGATCTGAGCACTCGATCATTTGTCATTTCAAAATGAAGACAAAAACGTGTTTGGTTAAAATAGGACGAGGGGAAAATAAGTGTCTTTTTTAAGTTTCTTATATATTTTCTTCCTCATAAAGAAATGTTTCTTTTCATGGTTTTTTTTTCAAGGTTTTGATGTCAAAATACTCCGAATGATCCGAAACATCTAATAAAGTTGGGAAAAAATGTCCGTATGTATGTATTTGTATGTATATAACGTCGAAAATTCGAACGGGAACAAGTTTTAAAAACAACCTATTGAGGGTAAAATTTCTGTTATGTGCTAATTAAATCAGTGCTTAATTTTGTATTTTACTCCTACAAATTTTGCGAATTTTAGCTGATATATACAAATATCCGGTATGAAGTTTTTTGTCGTCCAGTTTCATAATATAAAAAACTATAATATTCATCTGATCATGACAAGCAAAATTTTACTTCTTCCATTGGATGATGCTTTATTATTTTATCGGATGCATTCTTTGTTCGTGATAATTGTTTAAAAACGACTATTATTATTCCTAATGTTTAGTTACGTTAGATGAACAAACGGTTGTAATTGTTACAAAGATGTTGTATAACATTTCTTTTTTCATAACTGGATGACAGAAACATCTTATTGAACATTTGCATATATCATAGTGTATTTTCTTTTCAAATCGTGGTTGGTAATTTATTTATATATTAAAAACACATGCTGATGCCTAATTGAGTTCATAACACCGTCAATTGAACCTTAAAAACTTGCAGAAACGCTTTTCAAAGTTTAGTACTGATTTGACTAGCGCGTTATCGAGGCGGCTACCTTAAATTTGGTACACAAGTAAAGCAGCAGCGTGTCTTTCATGCAATTTTTTTACGAAACGGATTCAGAAATTTTCATTTTATGGATTTCTCATTTCTTTTTTTTTATAAAGGTCGTGCCCGCTCTAACTTCCGTAAAATTGGCGATATTTTGCCAGATAATTCGGTATACGTGTAAGTACTCTTAATGTCGTTTGTAAAAGCAACATTAAAATCGACTGCCTAGCGACATCGAGGCGTCATCCGATGCCGATCGCGTATCTGCTCAAATTAGGGGTTCAAAGAGGCACTTTAGGGCCTATCAAGAGAGACCCAGCACTACCCTTGCGATAAGGCAGCCGTCGAGGGATTAAAGGTTCATTTACAGTGCTGCTGAGGCATTCTTAGTGTGGACACATAGCTAACAACAATTCTGCGAACCCACTTACCGACTAATTGTTACCCTGTACGAATACGAAATATGTAAAAATACAGTCAGTATTTCTGCGAGACTCACGGGTGTGAGAAACCGCTCACATTTGGTGTTGAATTGAACAGCAATTTAAAAAAAACTGTTCGGGTTTGACAGTTTTGAAATTTTCGAGAAATTCACTCATTCATTATATTCACACGCTACCCTTAACCAAACACGAGACAACGAACTCAAATTCAATGCATGTAATTGCCACTATGTTGCGATGATTACTACACATTTTGGTCATCATCTGCACTGTAGTATAAATTTCTCAGAATTTAAATATAAAATAAAAATCTGTAAGTGATACACTTTTCAAAATAATCTTACACTAAGACTTTATCGAATACAAAACGAGCATTATAATTCTGCAATTTTGTAAGGACATACAGTTGTACGACATGCAGTTGTAAATCGTCAATAATTCATGAGATATAGTTTACAGTACAATTTGGTTTGTAATAATGATTTCATAATAATAATATATAGTGATTATAAAAAAGAGTGTGAACATTTGACTATCTATTGCTATAGATGGTCTGTCATATAACGTGTTCGTTTCCATCTGTCATTTAAAGCACTTCCTGTATACGGAAGCGAAATATCAATTGGAAATCTGCCCAGTACAAACTCCTTGAATAGTGAAGAAGCGAAATACAAATCCATTAGCACCTGTTTCATGTTGGGATCAAGTATAATTAAGCTAGAATCATGTTTAATCATACGCAATGACTTTAATCTTTAATCAAGTATAGTTTTGCTTAATTTAAGAATAGAATATTCTGGGTGCTGAGGCAATAATTAAGGATGTATGATACGTACAGTCCCGCCAAAAGTGAGTTTCAGAAACAATTTCGATCACTTCTCGATGGGATAAGAATCAGGAAAAAATAATGCATGTAAAACGTGCTGAAAAGATCGATTTCGCAAAATAATAATCCCAAAATGTTATCAACGAATTGGTGAAAAAAAACATTGTAGATGGTTTTATGCCGAACACATATCCAAAATGCGTTATTTCGCGGACATTTTTGAAAAAAAAAATATAGAAAATATTGTTAGTTCGTTCGTAGAGGTTTCGTGTTATTTAATTGCAAATAAAATTCTCTGAGTATTTTAATAATGTAAGTTCGAAAAATAATGAATTTTACGATTATAATTCAACGTTTTTGTGCTGTCAGGAATTGAGTTTTGGACAGCACAAATCAAAATTTAAAATGAAAATTTTCTGTTGGAAACTAAAGTAGATGAGTCCCTTTGGGAATGATGACTAAAAGATTTCAAATTTGGGCTTTTTCTTTATTTCAGTATATGGAATCGAATTATGGGGGAAAAAGCGTGCACCAAAAAATTGAAAGCCAGATTTTCGTTCGATATTTAGTGGAATATTCCATATACTACTTTTCAACCAACTTAGTAGATTTTTCCAGAACAATAACCAACACTAATTTCTTTTATGACATGAGTTTGATTATTGGCAATTGATCGTCTTCCTTGAAAAAATTATTTAGTGTCTAAATAGAAACTTAAAAGACCAAAATACATAATTCCACAACTGTACCCGATGTCTTTTTGATCCGATAACCAACACAATGTTCAAAGGTTACAATAATACACAAGGTTTAAGTAAAAGTGGATAAAAACGAAAAAACCGCCCTACTTGTCTGTGTATGGGGCATTCCATGCCGATTCGACCTGGGTCGGATCCTCGACCTTCTCGGATTTGGTCGAAAATTTTTCATATGATTGGACCAACTCCAAGAAGTAGTGGGAAATTTTCTCAGATTTTTTTTATTAACATTTTTTTCTGCGATTTTTTAAAGCTAATATATTGTTAGCCTTAATTTAAAAATCTGAAAAAATTCTCAAAAATTCTGCATGAAATAACAAAATTTTTTAGCCTAAAACCAAAGTGGGCCGGGTTTTTCTTCTATTATTTTTCGATTTTAGAGAGTTAACAAAGTTTAAATCTCGATAGCTTATTTTTCTGTTAATCGATTGCGGCCGATTTCAATAGTAATCTACTTTAGTGATCATTCGACATGTGTCCCAAATTCCAGCTAGATTGCTGAAAATTTGAGGCCGTTTTCGTGTTCACGGCCTTTCACAAAATACACACCCATAGACACACACGCCCACATTTGCACATATACATGCACAGGAAATTTTTTTCCAGATATGCTTTTTTAACGTAACATTCTGAACATATTTTCTATGAATCGCATTTTTTTTTTTTACGAAAAGAAAGCACTTGCAGGAGAAAGCAATATTTTAGAATAACTTGATGACTTTTCCTCTTTCGTTCCTAAATTTTTGAATAGTTTTTTACAGAAAATAGAAGCGAAACCCAGCTCACTTTACTTTTAGGCTCAAAACATTTGTCATTTCATGCAGAATTTTTGAGAATTTTTTCAGATTTTCAAATTTGGGCTAACAATATATTAGCTTTAAAAAATCGCAGAAAAAAATGTTAATAACGAAAATCTGAAAAAATGTTCCACTACTTTTTGGAGTCGGTCCAATCATATAAAAAATATTCGCCCAAATCCGCGAGGTCAAGGGTCTGACCCAGGTCCAATCGGCATGGAATGCCCCGTATTATACACATATCTGTCAATCCTCGTGGGCCGTTAAACACTCCAGAGACATGGAAAAGCCCCGAGGTGAAGGTTCGCATATATTCCACCCGCTAACTCCACTACACAGAAATAGAAGACAAAGAAAAAAATAAGCGAATGATAAGAAAACAAAAAGAAGTAGAAAAATGTCCTTTTCCGTAGTGTGTCCAAGTCGGCAAAGCTTTACCCGACTCATTGCCGTTTCATCTCTAATTCCGAATAATATAAGTCAAGATTTTTTCATCCGCTATATCAGATCCCTTGTATACTAACTCCTAGTCCCCTCCCATGGCCTGAGGCGCGGCGTTAAAGCTCGCTTATCGAGCGTCCTCCAACGGTCATGCTTTTATTTCCTTGCCATATAACAGAGAGAAGAAAAATCCGCTGTGGAATTATCGCGGAGCGACATTTCAATTGAATCGTTGACAAAAAAGCAAGTTGTGGTTACGATTAAGTTTCGATTGCAACGATTGTCCCCCTGCAACGGAAAATGTCAATGGTAAGTAACACTTTAAGCTACTATAACAAGTTCGTATAAATTCGAATATCCAAATCTGAAAATAAAAGAAATTTGTCAAGCGACGTTTGGCATTAAATAAGTTAGAATGTCATGTGAACTTTGGCAGCAAGCATTCGAATGAAACTTAAATCCTCAACGATTTTCCACTCATATTTATTATCGCTTGAAATAATAATATGTTGTTTTTCACTCATTATCTTTCCGAATTCAGATCATGGATAGTTTTTGAATCATTATCTTTTTAGTTATACATAATAAGTTATTCGCCACATACAATTTATTTTAGTTATCAAAAATAAATTTTTATCTGACTATAATTTATTTCGAATTTAAATGACGAGTGGTTTTCCGGAACGAACAAAACGCTATCAATTATTGTTAATTATTCTTAATTAATTGCCGATGATCAAAAACGTATCTCTTATTCCAGTGAACCATTCGTTATTGAAGCCCGAAATCAATTATGATTGGTTTTCCACTCATCATTTAAACTTAAAATGAATGATGAGTAGATAACTTTATTTATACCTGAAAAGATGATTAATGAGAATCCACTCATGATTTGGACTCCGAAAGATAATAACCGAATGTATAAATACACGTTGTTTAAAGCGAAAAGGAAGAATAAATGGAAAAAGTTTTTTTTTCTTTAAATACATTATGCCCATCTCTTTTCGACAATAAGTGGGTTAGGCGTAGAGTACGTTGTTTAAGACCATACATTACATTCAATTCAGCAGTAGGAAACACGATTAAAGAGATAACGCTATTAATAGTGGTTAATTGACCCACCGTTGAGGCTTTAACCCACCCCGATCGTTATTTGGAGCGGATAAAATACATACTAACCGATAATCACGCCGTGACATTTCGATTACGTTCATTAAAAATGCAGAATTCAGCTACCGTATGGTTTTGATAGTTATCTGCCTGCAAAGCAAAATTTTAGTCGGAGATGATTAGCACTTTCAGCTACTTAAAATAGATGGAGAAATTTTAATATCCGGTGATATGACGCGGTCATTAACATTACGATAAGAGAAGGATTTATTTTAAGTGAAGTAGGCAAATTTCCAAATTTGTAAAATCTATCTTAGGGACAGCTTCTTGAAAGTATAGCAGAGGAAGCTACGATAAAGATGCATATAAAACTGAGTTACCGATACATATGATGAAAAAATCGGATATTCAGAGCACGAAATACTCAAAAACGAATTGGGGATAAATTTACATCGTTATATAAGTTAAAGAGACCTATAAACTTCGCCAGTATGTGTGGAGCAGCAAGGGAAAGCTACGAGAGGAAAGTCACCAGTGAATGAACATGAAGCAGAACGGTTTGTTTATTATCTATTTATATAAAATGCAATAAGAAAAGATCATGGTTACACCGCAAATATGTTAAAAGCGAAAAATAATGAGGAAGCAATTTGTAAGGTTCTACTTTGCAGGCTTGTTTATACTCGGAAGACATTTTTATACAAATTCAAAGTGACGTAAAATTTTGACCGCTCGACCGATTTGTGTAAAATTGTTACTCAAAAATTGGTTAATGATAGCCCATATATAAACTAAATTTGGACCCGATACCTAAAATTTGCATGAGCAAGCGCTGGAACGAGATTTTTCAAATCATTCAAAATGCCATAAAATTTGAACCACTCGACGTATTAGTGTCCAATTTGTACCAAATATCTTCTTAAATGGTCGTCTAAGTATGCAAAAATTTTAATATAAATCTGTGGAAAATGTCGAAATTTTTTTTTTTCGTGAAAGCTTTTTTTCTTTTTGTTCACCAAAATCGAAATTTTCTGACATTTCAACAGTTCATTAGACTAAAATCTTAATTGAAACTCAATAATCGTAAAATCATATCGGCAATTGCAGCTAAATATCTCAGAATTTGTATGAGTTATAGTACTTGCAGCCATTTTTGAAAAAACTAAAATTGTAATTAAATCAGAACGGTTCGACAGATTCTCGCGAAATTTGGTGCACATAATGTTTCACGAGTAATCCATTTATATACAAAATTTCAGCCTGATGCCTCTTTAATTGCGAAAGTTATAGCGTGAAAACGACTTTTTCAAAATTTTAAAAATGCTGTAAGAAAAAAAATTTCAGCCGATTCGCGTCAAATACGGTCCCAAAGTTTGTTATATGATAACCTACTTGAGTGCCAAATTAGAGGAAAATCTGTAGAAATTACGACCGTTATCGTGCGTACAAGGAAATCTGCACATACACATACAGAAATTTCGTAAAAACCATTTTTCTCGATGTTTTAGACCATTTTAAGTGTCCTGACATGAAAATCTCGAAAAAAAAAAAATTTCACGAAAACAAAGCTTCTTTTATGAGGAAGCAAAAGAATGCCACATACCAAAAATTAACACCAGTGAATGTAAATGGACAGGCTAATCTAATCTACACTTTCCGTCGAAAAAAGGTTTTTTGCCAAAATAATGGCAGTATGTAGTTAAAGAATAGTCGAATAAAAAATTTACTGCTTAGTTAAGTCATCAAAATTTCTCATAAACTCTCAAAAAACAATCGTTCATTCACTGGTGACTGTTTACTTCAACTCTAGGATCGTCAGAACCACACACTGACCGTGTGCCTACTGCTTTCGTTCTAAAAACAAATGGGTATATAAACATATTCCGTGTTTGGATAACGTTCACTGTTATTTGCTACTGCCACAAAGTATGTTGCAATAACTACGTAGTAAATTTCCTACCATCAACAAACATTTTCAAATATTTTGAAAATATTTTATCAAAAGGACATTTTTTCAAAAGCAAGGCTACATTTTAATTTTTGATGACAAATTAATCTTTGTAAAAAAAAAATGTATTTTTCGGTATCTACATTTATAAATGTTAATATCTTGGGAATTAACAAATGAAATTAAATCAGTTGCACTGACCTAATTGATGTCTACAAGAATGCTTATTTTATGTTTCCTCAAATTTTATAACATGACGTTAAATAAAACATTGGTTCTGCAAACAAGCGCCATTCCTAATTATTTTCGTATACTTTTAAATAAGTTGTGTACAAAATTACAAGTCTCTCAGATCTTATGCTGAATGGCAAGAATTTTTTTTGAAAAGTTCTACGAAATTCAAATTTTTTAAATATTTATAATTATTACTCAGTTCATTAAACAAATCGATAGTTAGTTTGTCGTAACATGGCCTCAAAATAGCTGATTTGTTCTAGAAGCAAATGTATGTGGTCACGTTGACTGAATATTTGTTACAGCAACAAGTAATCCACTACGTACACTCCAACAAATATTTGTTTACTGATACAACTCTGTATTTGCTGTGTTTACTGTTCGTGGTGCAACTGCAGCATAGCAGTAGCCAGTAAGCAAACTTTTGTTCTTTTAACCTAGACATTCTTGACCGTGATAGTTTCTTTAACCGATTAATTAGTAGGTTCTAACTATTTCAGTTGGCTATTGTGACCGAACTATCAGTGTTTACAACTATTTTTTGTGCCCCTCATAAAAGAAGCTTCGTTTTTGTGGAAAAAAAAAAATTCTTCGGATTTGTATGTCAGAATACTCAGAATAGTCCAAAACATCGAAAAATTGATTTAGCAAAAATGTGTGTGTGCGTGTGCGTGACAGGCTTGCAAAATTCAAAGTACTGTATCTCAAGAACGGCTTCAACATTCAAACTGAAATTTGTTACACTAGTAGAGCAGCCCCTTTCAATGTACCAATTTATTTCGATAATTAAACTACTTTTTACATATTATTCAATTTATAATTTCTCTAAAAATGTATGTATGTACTTTGTAAAAAGCAAATAAAAAGCCCCTTTCAATGTACCAATTTATTTCGATAATTAAACTACTTTTCACATATTATTCAATTTATAATTTCTCTAAAAATGTATGTATGTACTTTGTAAAAAGCAAAACATAGTAGGAACCGTCTATGTCTATTAAAGAAGCAAAACTTCACGAATATAGTTGTTCGCCACACTTTGATTATCACACTCTTCGCTTAAAAGAAAAAATGTTTTGCTGCGTTCCTCGTTGCATTGGTTTAAAATGGTTGTGCGATCTTACCGATTGGTTGAGCGAACTCACTAGAGAGTTGTACCAACTCACTTTTCGTTGTCACGTCATCTATTCGAGATTATTGTAGGCACCGAGTATATCGTTGTAGCAACTTATTTCAGGTTAACCCATTTAAGGTCAGTTGGCCCAACTACTCTTTTTTCTCCGTGCATTCAGCGCGTACAATGACAGAAGGACCCCTGAGAATCAACTGCAATAAACACTGAGGAATTAACTGCCTCTTTAATTCGGTGATCAATAGCTCAGAAGTCAGAGAACAATAATAAAAGTTTTTCAAAATTGAATGTAAGATGTAATTAAGAGGGTCCGTCGAGAGTCGAGATGGATTTGGCTAAATGTGAGCATAGGACGCTACACCGGATACGAAAGAAAGCAACCGTATGGCAAAGAGCGTACACACGAGCGTAATAAGAGGGTTCAAGGGTGTAGATCCAATAGCACACGGTATATATAAAAACAACTCCCGCCAAGACCTCATTCACCGTGCGTGCACGCATCTAGTCAATATCACCCACGAGAATAATAAACGAGTTTATTAAGATCAAACCGATACGATCAGACACAGAGGAACGGCTTGAGTGTGATGTGATGCTGTTTTACCTCTCGGTCTTGTTCCTCATTTAGTTGAAAGCTACTCGTTGACATAAGATACAGTCTGGTCACCCACTCGTTGACTGCACTATGCAGCTAAGCAACGAATTATCTGAAAACTTTTTTTTTCAGCCCGCTTACTTTATTGTACATAGGAGGCATTCCACGTGACTTCAGCCACCAAAAAAAAATTCGAAAAAATGTCAAAAAATCAGGTTTAGTGGCTATGATAGATACACCAAATTTTAATTTTTTTGAAATATTTTCTGGCGAAATATGCCATATTTTTCATTTTTCATTTAACCTATAATGTCTCGGAAACGATCAATCGTATGGACATCTCAAAAAAACGAAAATGTGAGTTTTTTTATGGCCCACAAGAAAATAATCAATTCAGAATTAATTGTGTCATTTCAGACTATATTTTACTACAAAATTAATGAACATTTTTTTTTGCGAAAAGGACTTCGGAAAGTGGCATCGAAAAAAATTTTGTATGAAAATCCTTAATTTTTAGTTTTTTTATTTATTTGGGACCGTGCAAAGTTCATAAGTTATCGCAGTTTGAAATATTTGAAAAAATACAGTTCATGAACTTTTACGCGTTTCTGCTCCGGTCGAAACATTTGCAGTGCTTTTGTAGAGTACAACCCAACTTTATATCACTTTTACATAACATAGTGGTGAAACAAATTAGAAAAAAAATGATAAAAACGGATAAAAAATAAGAATTGGAGATAAACAAAAAAAATTTAACGCCAAACTGCTATAACCTTACGAAGATTGTATTCTTAATAAATCGGCTCTTATCCAAAATATTGATCCATACGCAAAATACGAATAAGTATTTTTTTTAATATTTCAAACTGCGATAACATATGAACTTTGTTCGGTCCCAAAAAAAATGCAAAAAATTGAGGATTTTCATACACAATTGGCGACAATTTTTTCGATGCCACTTTCCGATGTCCTTTTCGCAAAAAATAAAATGTCCTTAATTTTGTAGTAAAATATAGTCTGAAATTACACAATTGATTCTGAATTAATTATTTTCCTGTGGGCCATAAAAAAATGCACATGTTCGTTTTTTTGAGATGTCGATACGATTAATCGTTCCCGAGAAATCATAGGTTAGAGAACAATGAAAAGGATGGCACATTTGGCCAGAAAAAATTTCAAAAAAATTCAAATTTGGTGTATCTATTATAACCACTGAACCTGATTATTGGACATTTTTTCGGATTTTTTTTTTTTTTTTTGTTGGCTGAACTCATGTGGAATGCCTCATATATAGATGGCGGCAACAAGAGATCGTGGTAATATTCCCCGGGGGTCCTTCTAAGAACGGTGCGATAACGGCTGTCTATCGTGTCTCGTTACAGAACGTCGTACAACGTTAGTTGGCGTTGTATTTCCGACCTACTAGCTAAACTAACCCCCACAACTCAATTCCACAGTATACACAGACGCCCACGAGTTTATTATACGGTACAACCCCCGCACCTAGATGTACAGAAGTACAAAGTCATGCGTGTAACGGTTTCTACATTCTGTATCCAATACATTTCGTGTATCATAGCTTTTGCCCTGAAGCGGTTGGGTCTCATCGGTTTTAGGCTTCTGCCCCATTTCCACCGCAGTTTAACCCACGCGAACTTGACCAACCGCGACCGACTGATGACCAACGCGTTGGTCAGTGCATAATGGCAACTCTAACCCAACCACTTAGGGTCAATATACAGTTGGAATTTCAACGACCAATCATATCTCACACTGTCGGGAAAAACTGCAAATTTTTATGCGCACAGTTGAAAAAAAAGTAGCCGGGAAATTTAAAAAATTTAAGACCAGAAGTTTTTATCCAGATTGTTGAAAAAATTAGGTTAAATTAGTACACAAAGTTGGAAGCTCGTTTACAGAAACGAGTATAAGAAATGTACTACACGGGTATGAAGTAAAGTTGGGGTACAATTTTTCTAAATTTATCGCAAGCGACGTATTAGTGATGTATTTCCTAATTTCGTCGCAAATGGCGTATTAAGACGTTTTCTTACTTCACACTAAAAAAAATTCAGTTGATTTAACTTAATGCGTTTTGTGGATTGGAGATTTAATCAAGTCAACAAACGTTTGTTTGGATTCAATAAATTTTAGTTGAATCAACAAACTGAACAATGTTGACTGTCAGGCCCGGGTTAATTATCACGCTTAGTTGAAACAACAGATCCGAATTTAGTTAACTTGAATGACGGTTGGTTAATTCAAGTAAATGCTTATTTTAGTTGAATTCCATGGACAGCTTAGTCCGATTATTGATTTTACAAAATATTTTTTTTAACTGAGTCTGAAAATACGTTTGGATATGTTCGTGATTGAATGGATCTGATGAAATATTTGATACAATTGAACGAATACATTCCGCACATAAATGTGTGTATTGGTTAGGATAAATGAAATTCTATGTTACAGTAACCGTAAACGTTGTTGGTATTCCATGTGTTCACAGAATATTTGATCCTTTCAAAACTCTCTGTATTTAAAAAAAAAACGTATATGGAATTATATTAACCAATTATTTTGTTGAGTATGAAGTGAGTACGTTTATTCGATTGGCACTTCAATTTAGTAAGGATAACCAAGCGCACTTTCTCGAAAACGCTCGGTTCTGCGAATCATTCTTTCATTATTATTATGCCATTTATAGATATTCTAAATCGGCAAGTACTCGGTAGTACAGTCGGTTGCAGTAGCATCGTTAGGAAGGTAGAGAGGTCGTAGATTCGAATCTCGTTATAGGCAGGGAAAAATTCCCTTCGACAGAAAGCGTTACCTCCCATCAACTACTCCCCCATGGAAAAAAAGTATACTCGAAAAAATATCGAAAAGTATATATTGTATATACCAACTATACTTTGGACGAAAAATTTGATATATCGGATATAACTTTTGAGTCAACAAAATTTTGTTTGTCTCAAAATCTTACGGGCTTAAACGTTCAAATAAATATTATATACAACGCACAAAATATTTTGTTGCTTGTGCGAAAAGAAATACAGTACTTACAATATGATTCTTAGGTGTTTTAATTAAATTCCGCTTATAATAATCAAATATTTTGTCAATATGACATTTATATCTATGTCAATAGGTCAACATTTTGTTGCTTCACAAACCTCGTTTTTCAAACAAATGAAGATCATGTTTTTCAAATGAATATTTCTTTGAAAAATGTAAAAAAAATTTTGAAATAAAAAAATAATTTGTTGATTTAACTGAATCGAGCTTGACACAAAATCGTCCAATGTTAAAACCAACTAAATGGAACCACTAAATGGAAACCAACATTCGTTTGAACTACGCGAATGCAATGATCATTACGAAGCAACACGGTGCATGTATTGTAGAAATAAAAATAAAAATAAATATTTTCCGTCTCGGGGATTATTTATTGAGACATTGCCAGTAGCCCCTATGGAAAAAAGTATGCTAACAAAGTATAATTTTTGATATGTCGATAATGTCAAATAATGTACGTGGTATTTTCCTTATATGCTTTTTATATACTTGGCAATATCCAATATTTCGTCTAAACGTACATTTGGCGAATATACGTAAAGTACATTTTTTATACAATCGTTAGTACATCTGGCAAATATACGAAAAATATATTTATTTGGATATCCATACATGTATCTATCTAATACGTAAAATATTTTTTTTTGTATATTAGTAGTATATAAAAACTGCATCACCTCATAAAATATAAAAACACAAAATCTCGACCACCTAGATTTCTTATAACGAAAAAGAATCTAAACAATTTGGTCAAATATTTTTCTATATAATTTCTATAGAAAAAATTCACATTCATATATATTTACGAATACATAACATATGGATTGAGAATTATATGAAGAATATAAAAACGATATATTTTATCATTGTATATACTTTGTAAGTATACTAAAAGTTATATCCGATGTATCAAATTTTTAGTCCAAAGTATACTTGGTATATAAAATATATACTTTTCGATATTTGGGGGTTTATTTACAATTCTACTTAATTCGTTAATTAAATCGTGTTTTTTGTATAAGTCTACTGTAATTTTACGTCAGGTACATCAAGTTTTTATTTTCTTTCGTATATTGAATTGAATTTCCTACACGAGATTAGCAAAAATCCATTATACGGGCTTGGTATACATAACTATACAGTATATGAATTTTCCAAATATTTGTTACGGTATAGATGTTCAATAGTATAGAGTGATGCATGTACCTATCTCTACATTCTACATCCAATACATTTGATGTACCTTTTCCCTGAAGCGGTTGGGTGTCGTCGGTTTTTTTCGTTCTGCCCCACTTCCACCGCAGGTTAACCCTCGCGAACTTGACCAAGCGCTGCCGAGCGATGACCAACGTTTCGCGCATTATATCAACTCTAACCTAACCACTTAGGATCAATCTATAGTTCGAATTTCAACTACCAATCATATTTAACACTCTCAGAAAAGATTAGAAGTTCTCATGCATAAACTCGTCAATAAAATTTTATTTACAACTGTGGTATAAAATTTGAGCACTCTTGCAATGAAATTGAAGCAAAATCCTTACGACTTTACCGATCAGCACCAAATTTCATACATAACAGGGCTGTATGGTATTTTTCGATTGTAGAACATTTCGGTTCATTTGTTGAGATTTGACGTGATTTAGAGAAAAAAATTGTTTTTTCGAAAAATTCGAAATTCCATAAAATCGGAACCGTTTTACCGATTTCGCTGAAATACAATACCAAACATCATTTCACGTGTCTTTATTTATAAAGAACTATTTAGCTAAATTGGCGAACTTTTACGAAAATTAGTGCGATCACGACATTTTTTTGAAAAATTAAAAAATCCATAATATCTGTATACATCAATACATCTAATTAAAAATCACGTCAATGACAGAGAAGTCAATACTCTAGTTGCGTGCCAAATTTTAGCTCGATCTGTCGTGCCGTTCGTGAGTTATGGACAATTGAATTTTCGGTGTCTGAATCACACACACACATACATACACACAGACATATTTTCTAGACCACTTTTCTCGACGTTTCAGGTGATTCTGAGCATGTTAAGATAAAAATCTGGGTTAAAAAAAATTTCCACGAAAACAAAGCTTTCTCTATGCTCTATGTAAAAAATCCTTCCTTAAACTAAGCTCTATGTAAAATATAAAGAAATCAAAGTACTTTTACAATAAAATTGAACCACATTATCAAAATTTCTGCACCAAATATAAATTCAACATTGGACTTGTGTGGTAAATTTAGTATACCTGCTTATGCATAAGAACTTTAAGTATGTGTACATTCAATTTCACGTAAATTTTGTTCGCCAATTGGTTTAGGCCAACTATTATACGTAACGCTTTGGAGGTTGATATACACCGTAAAATTTATTTTTTATTCTTAATACTGTATCGGAATATTTTGTTCTTGCATATACAGCGTATACTAAATTCAATATACAAACACTGTACACACTGAGAGAAAATTATGGTATTAGTAACCGTTAAATGACAACTATTCATTTGGCGTTGATACAAACATAGTTGTTACCACTTAATTAGTTGTCACAACTATTTTTATAGCAAAGCGTGCGTGAAGTGCCTACTTCACGCACGCAAGCGAAACGAACATTCTCACAGTAGTGGCATAAAATTGTATACGATATTCGTGCGAGAAACTTTTTCTGATCTCGTGTGATTACAACACTCGCCTTTGACTAGTGCTGCAAACTCACACCCGTCGCGAAAAAGTTTCATCGCACTAGTATCGTAATGTACTATTATAGTCACCGTAAAAAGGACTTAAAATCAACAGTTGTCACTTTATAGTTGACTGTACTATGACAATTTCTTTCAGTGCAACTCAATGTATAATGTGTTAAAAACATTACAAAAGCAGTACTTTTTATATGAACTTTTTTTTCACAAGATACGTTTATATTGAAATGAATTTAATACGCGGTCTCTGCAAACAAAATTCCTCTAAAGTATATCAATAAAAAAAAAAGTTTGACCGAGTGTAGTTGAATTTCTGCAAGCTAACCATTTCTCGAAAATCATAAAATAAATATTAAAAATTCATTCATCGTTCGTTTTTAATCGAAACAACCATAAAGTAATCAAATAATATCTATTGATACACGGAGAAAAACTTCTGTGTTGTGACAACGAAAATCGATTTGCTAGGCTTACAAAAAGATTAGTCAGCCCAACTGAGAGTTTTGTTGGCTGAACAAAAGTTTCGTCACCACAGTAAAACTAATTTATCAGTCGATCAAAAACTTGTCAGCCTAACGTAATGATTTTTGTCGTCACCGTTTTATGTTCTCGCAACACAGAAATTTCTCGTCGTATAATTAGCTTAGAATACTGCAACAACCAACGCATGGATTTGAGATGAATTGAAGTAAAACAATTTCAATCCAACTTTCGATCAACCATTTATTGACTTTAAGCCACAAACCAACTAAAAATGGACCCCTAATTAGGGTTGGCAAAGTCGACGAGAGAAGGATTAACCTTTCAGTCATTGGCAATGTAGGGAGACATCTGATGCTTATTACTTTTCCCATGAATAAAATCTTCTTTCCCCTTATGGACATTTTTTCCCTTATTTTATTTTTGAGCTTTTTTTCTGGCGTTCAATTTCAATCCCAAGTGATAAACTTTTTACTCAGTTTTAATTACGATAAGGATGAATTTCAGTTTTGTCTATTCAATAACAATGAATATATTATTGTTAAATCGTTGATTAAAATTATACACATTCGGCATAATATTATTCTAATGGTCGGTATTATCCTCAAGTAGTCCTTCTGCATCTTATTATTTCAACTACTAAGTTATTTAGTAAACAAACAACTTATATGCGTTTGTTTAGCGAACGAATATCCAAACATTTGAAAAAAATTGTGTCAAGTAGCTTTTTCTTAACTTAAGAGCTTACAATTCTCAAGTGGTACACGTGCTGTCAGCGGCTGAAGAAACATTGCTTCAATGTATTCCTCGCATCGATGCACTCACAACAGCTCCAGTAGTGGCACCCTTATATTTCAATTTTTCAACAATAATTTATATTTTAATCATAATATTTAAGCATGTTTGAAATACATATAAAATTTTTAACACTGCACCACTGAATAATTTATATTTGTCTGTTTTGGACGGAATATCATATTTTTATTTCACCTAACAATTAATTTATTAATTTGATATTAATATATTTGTTTTATATGACGTTTTTTCACACGGTAGAATGAAACTTGTTGTTATGTAGGGACACATCGGCTGAGAATGAGTCTTAACGGAATATAATATTTTTATTTCACCTTGTAATTAATTTATTAATTTCATATTTATATATTTGTTATATATGATTTTTTTTCACACGGTAGAATAAAACTTCTCGTTATATAGGGACACATCGGCTGAGAATGAGTCTTCTCTTCTATCTCGACGCGTCGAAAATAGCGACGAGCGATGAGGAGCGAGTGCTCGGCTCTCGGTCGCGTGTTTCGCGCGGACCGCGACTATCAAGCTACTGGCGGGACTGCGACGACTCGGTGCGCGAGATGCGTGCTCTTCGAGCTTCCCTCTGCGAATACGTATATAGCATTACCACGCGCTATCGAGCAACCATGCCGCCCTTGCATCTGTGATAGTCCGCCACAACTTCGAATAATTCAAGGGTACCAATAGCTGACCGTTTTATTGAACTCACTAATGGCTTAAAAAATATTAGGCCATAATTCAGGCTTTCATATTCATACATTTATCATAAAAGTTGAGTCATGTCCCGGTCTTTGGTCACTTGTTTCTTAGTTATCGGTTTATTACACTTATGCTATAAAACAAAACTACCCTGTATTTTCGGCTATAGAAGACTGCGTCGACTCGACGTACAGGATGCGTGTTCTCCGAGTTTTCCTATGGTGTTTCCCCGCAGCAATGACTGTGAATTATAGATAATAATCCACCACAATTTCCAGTGAACTAGTAACTCAACACGTCATTGAAGGCACCGATGGCTTGGAAAACGATGTATATTGGAGGTAGATATATAAATTTATAATAAAACTTGGCTACTGTCCCAGTTGTTGACCAATTCAAACTACTGTCTTAATAATATTTCCAAGAAAATACTGCCATATCATCACATGAATATGCCTCCGTTATAGTCCGCCACAACTTCGAATAATTCGAGTGTACCAATAGCTGACCGTTTTATTGAACTCACTGATGGCTTAAAAAATATTAGGCCATAATTCAGGCTTACATATACATACATTTATCATAAATGTTTAATCGTGTCCCGGTGTTTGATCACTTTTTACTTAGTTATCGGTTTATTACACTTATGCTATAGAACAAAACTACCCTGTATTTTCGGCTATAGAAGACTGCGTCGACTCGACGTACAGGATGCGTGTTCTCCGAGTTTTCCTATGGTGTTTCCCCGCAGCAATGACTGTGAATTATAGATAATAATTCACCACAATTTCCAGTGAACTAGTAACTCAACAGGTCATTGAAGGCACCAATGGCTTGGAAAACGATGTATATTGGAGGTAGATATATAAATTTATAATAAAACTTGGCTACTGTCCCAGTTGTTGACCAATTCAAACTACTGTCTTAATAATATTTCCAAGAAAATACTGCCATATCATCACATGAATATGCCTCTGTGATAGTTCGCCGTAACTTCGAATAATTTGAGTGTATCAATAGCTGACCGTTTTATTGAACTCACTAATGGCTTAAAAAATATTAGGCCATAATTCAGGCTTTCATATTCATACATTTATCATAAAAGTTGAGTCATGTCCCGGTCTTTGGTCACTTGTTACTTAGTTATCGGTGTATTACACTTATGCTATAGAACAAAACTACCCTGTATTTTCGGCTATAGAAGACTGCGTCGACTCGACGTACAGGATGCGTGTTCTCCGAGTTTTCCTATGGTGTTTCCCCACAGCAATGACTGTGATAAATATATATAATAATTCACCACAATTTCCAGTGAACTAGTAACTCAACAGGTCATTGAAGGCATCGATGGCTTGGAAAACGATGTATATTGGAGGTAGATATATAAATTTATAATAAAACTTGGCTACTGTCCCAGTTGTTGACCACTTTAAACTACTAACTTAATAATATTTCCGAAAAAACACTTCCATATCATCACAGGAATATGCCTCTGTGATAGTCCACCGCAACTTCGAATAATTTGAGTGTACCGTTTTATTGAACTCACTTATGGCTTAAAAAATATTAGGCTATCATTCAGGCTTACATATACATACATTTATCATAAAAGTTGAGTCATGTACCGGTGTTTGATCACTTCAAACTACGGAATAAAGAAGGTTTTCCTATACCAAAAATAACAAAGCTGCAAGATAGCCAAGTTCGGTTAGAGAGTGATACGAGGGGAAGTTAGAGAGTAAGTAAGAACCCTCACGTCTCAGAATTGGAACTGAACAAACAAACTAATACTTGGCCTCGCGACGCTACCACGTTTCTTGAAAAAGGTGCACAATATTTATCTGACACAATGTCAACGATTACGCAGCAAGAAATTAATTTTGTAATATAAGTTTGTCGGATTTTGCGAATAACAAACTTGCTTTGTTAATCTCAAATAAGATTTTTTTTAATATACATGTTCAGTTAAATAATATACACCCAGAGAAAAGGGTCTGAAGAGTTTACTTGAATCAATTATGAGGTATATTTACAATAAATGAAATTTTATTTCAATCAAATAAAGTTTGTTTCGGTTGAATAAAATACCGTTAGGCCGGCCATTAAATAAATAATTTATTTAATGGCCAGCCTAATAGGATTTAATTCAATCGAAATAGACTTTATTTTATCTCAATAAAATTTCATCTGATTGAAATAAACTCTATCTGATTTGAATAAAATTTTATTCATTTCAAATACCTCCTATAATTGATTTAAATAAACCCTTCAGATCCATTTTTCTGGGTTCAACAGAAAATATAAGTGAGTAACGAATAAACAATATTCATTCATTTCTAAGTAATGCCAATTCTGATTTGCCGATCTTTCATTTCAATTCATGAGTTTGTCGGCATGAAAATGAAATGTAATGAGTAAACCTAAATAGTTCGCTTCAATTATCAACTGACATATGACCTATATAACCAAATGAATAATATTTGTTGTATAATATAATCTTGAAAAAGAAATTTTCAACTGAATCGCGGCAAATACAATCCCAAACGTTGTTTTATGATAATCTACTTGCGTGCCAAATTAGAAGAAAATCCGTAGAAAATTACGACAGTGATCGTGTACACAACGACATGTGCACACACACACACACACACACACACACACACACACACACACACACACACACACACACACACACACACACACACACACACACACACACACACACACACACACACACACACACACACACACACACACACACACACACACACACACACACACACACACACACACACACACACACACACACACACACATATATATACATTTCGCAAAAACCACTTTTCTCGCCGTTTTGGATCATTCTGAGGGTACTGACATGGAAATCTCGAAAAAGAATGTTCACGAAAAGAAAGCTTCCTCTATGAGGAAGCGAAAATTTGTTTATTTCCAAATAATGGCAATTTCGATAATCTTATGTTTCTATTCACAAGTTTCTTGAGATATGATTAAATTTTATGAATAAACTAGAAAGTTTGCTTCAAATATCAATTGACATATAACCTATATAACCAAATGAATAATATTAGAAAAATAAAAAATAAAAAATTGATGAATAATTTTTACTTATTTATCGGTTTATTACACTTATGCTATAGAATAAAACTACCTTGTATTTTCGGCTGTGGAAGAACTGCGTCGACTCGACGTACGGGATGCGTGTTCTCCGCGTTTTCCTATGTTAATACCACAGCAATGACTGGAAATTGTGGTGAATTATTATCTATAATAACTCACCACAATTCCCAGTAAACCAGTAACTCAACACGTCATTGAAGGCACTGATGGCTTGGAAAACGATGTATAATTGGAGGTAGATATATAAATTTATAATAAAACTTGGCTACTGTCCCAGTTGTTGACCACTTCAAACTACTGAATTAATAATATTTCCAAGAAAATACTTCCAGATCATCACATGAATATGGCGCAACAACATAACTATGTACAAGTTGTCATCATTATTTTCTTATTTTATAAGCTTCATAATTTTGACAGTAGACAATTCATCAATTTTGAAGATGACAATTCTGATTACACAGCTTTTTTCGTTAATTAAATGAGAGGAGCGAGTCAGCTAAAAAGAAAGAAATACAATCCTGTAAACCCCCATGGAAAAAAGTACATCCAACATATATTGAAAATATATTCAGATATATGACATATATTTTGTCAAAAAATTCTATAACTAAGATATATTTTAGGATATATACGAAATATATGCAAGTGAAAAATATATCTATGATACATCCAAAATAAATGGAGAATGTATTTTTGTCATATTATCGTCCGAAAAGTTGTATATGTCAGATATATTTTTGTATATATTTCTTTTTCATAGGGGAAGGATACACTTCTTTTGAATAACCTTAAATTAAAACCACATTCAAGACATAACATGCATTATAATTTTGCAATTTTGTTAGGACATGCATTGCATCAGAATGGTTCGAGGTAAAAAGTTAAATTTTTCGCTTGTCGTAACGTTCAGATCGAAATGATGAACAAATTTTATTATTTGTTGTCATATTTTATTTGTTGAAGTATCCGTTCTGGGTTGAATAAAGGAATTTATTTTTCAAGTCTTAACGACAAAGCTATGATTTTAATTGTGTAAATACATCTTTGCTTATTACAAAATCTCTGAACAATTGGTTACAGTAAATTTTATTTCGACTGCATGCAGAATCACTCCATTTAATCCAGAATTCACGCTTTAATAAATAAAATAACTAATTGAAAACGAAAATGTTGCTTTTGACTCAGAACTTTTATGTGCACTGTACGTCTTTACAAAACTACAGAATTCTAATGCTCATTATACATACCTAATGAGATGTAAGTGCAACATTTGTTTCAAAGGAAAATATGACTTTAAAAAAATTCTTATTACTTTTTTTAGGTGTTTTGGTCCCTTTAAATAATTAGTAATATTACTTTATTAAATTCAAAAAGCTAACGAATTTATTTTAAATGTGAAGTGATACCCTATCTCTTGAACAATATTTCGAAATCTATAATAGATAAATTGAAAAATGATTTTTTATCAATAATGGGGGCAATAGTCTTATGCAACTAGATTTATTGATGTGGAACGCCTGCAACCTGTCAATTCTCGATAAAATGAATTTATCACCGACTATCGAAAACTGTATTCTATTTTAATCTCTATGCAGAAGCATTATCCCATTCAATTCGGATACTCGAGTATCGACTATTTGGGGATCGTTGATTGAAAGGATTATCAAGGGCACAGCTGGTAATAGCCACGCGGCTTAAATTTGTGGCATTACCGAATCAGGAGAAATTTATTGGGTTTTTATCTATTCACCGTGATCGAAGGTTCAAGCTGGGTGCTCGAAAAAGCGGCTACGAATTCAATTTGAAGTATTATCACATAAAGCACTAACCAGTGGCGACATCTTCATTCGTTCGATGAAACTTTCTAATAAACCAAACAAGTTTTCGTGCCATGCGACGGTCACCGCGGTCTTACCAACCGTCGGTCAATTCTTATCAACAATATCGATACTGTAATAACCATCATACATCAGGCAGAAGATGGCGCCACTAATGATGTTCCGCTTCACGCTTTACCTGATATAAATAGAACAATTTGTCATGGGCTTTATTACACTGTTAAATTTTTTTGTATGAAAATTAATATAAGGTATTGGAAGTTTTTTTGCGGATACGCGTATATTAAACGGAATATACAAATACTAAGTAATATACGAAAAAATCGTCGTAAAATTAATATACAGTATATAAACTGTAAACTTTATTAAAGTTTTGACCATGATACGATTATTAGAATTCCACATTCAGTTTAATGATTTATATTAAATGAAATTCAATATAAATTAATATAATGTTTCTGCAAAAGAACTTCCAATAGATATATTATATTTAAAAATATTCTTGACAGTGTAGATTTCAAATATCGTAAATAGATAAAATAGGCATTGCCTACGAGAAATAAGATATATTTTCTGGAAATATACTCGGTAAGTGTCAGTTTGCATAAAACATTTCGACTTTTAACGCAATGTACTTAAGATTAAAAATTAAAAATTTTTACGGGGTATTTTGAGAGCAAAGGTCACATAGAATGTTATACCGTCGTTTCATAAATTCACTATATTGAACTCAGTTAATGTTTCACAAAATAACGACTTACAACGCAGCTTATATACAAAATTCTTATATTTATGGGGCACTCCACGTCAAAAGAGCAGCACATTACCGTCACCCTCATCGATTTCGTTCATTTTTTAATATGATATTATTACCGACCCATGAAGATCTCGGAATTTTTTTCAGATTTTTTTACCACCAGTAACATTTTTAAATCCTCCAAAACGCCCTTTTTAAAAATCTGAAAAAATTTACACTGATTCTATGATTCAAAATATAATTTTTTAGCGCCATGCCATAATATAATCTCAATATTTACTATTTTTTCCACATTTTTTCTTGTTTTTTATTCATATCGCAATTTGATTTTTAATTTTTTACATCAGGATAACTTTCTCAAATATCAATGGATCTCAATTTCTCTGAAAATTGTAGAATTACCAGAATGCCCGATATCAATTGTTTTCCAGACGGCACATCTCGAAATTTGTTTCACAATTTGTTCGAGATAAAAATTCGTCGATTGTGGCTAATTGAAGAATTTGTTTAATTTATTTAATAGATTGATGAAGCAGCCACAATCGACACTTGCAAAAAGATTCGTATTAGTGAAATTTGAATTAGGCTTCAGTTTCGCGCTCTTTGAATCTAGCGATCACGGTCTCACACCAGAGGTGTGCTTCGCAAAAATTCCATCGTAATAAAACTTGACGGTTTATCGTCGCATACAATAAACACCTACTTTTTAGTTTAATTTTTAACCTTTAAATTCGACAGAAAAAATTAAATAAATTTACTTGCATAATTGTACATTTTTTGCAATAGTTTTGATTACAATTCGCTGCACGGTGGTAGCGGAAACGGAAGTGGCCAGAGAAGAATCGAGTAGGAAAGCTCGTAACTCTTCCGGTGCAGCCGCTTTCGAGCGATATCACTTCAATGATGCACCAAGCATGTCTATATATACATAAAAAGTACTTAGATCGACTATATTATACGCGTAGTAAGTGGTGGAGACGACTCTCGTTAAAGATCGTATCGAAGAGATGGGGCATCCGCATCAGCGGCAGCAGACTCGTCCCGAGACTCCTTTACTACCAAAAACTTTCACCGTCCATCCGCTCGTCCGCGTCTGCCTCTTGTTCTCCATTGCCTGCGTTACTACCGCTTATATTCCCACGATCCCTGCTCAGAGCTCTTCTTACGTTATATTACTGTCAGTATATATACAATGTACCGACTGCTACAACACTGTAACCGTACCGCCTATCGCCATTTCAAGAATACCTATTATAGCTCAGTTTACCTTTGCAAGGAAAAGATACATCGCGATCGTTAGACTCGTAATAAGAGCTCCGGATTAATTTATTCTCAGCTCCGTTCAACCAATAACGTCCAACGGTTACGCAAAAAAAACCATTGGATTAAAATTTCCATCTTTTTCTCATGAAAAAATCGATTAATTTTGTAGTAATTTGATGAGATATTGTTTTTATAATAACGTGAACGGGAAATAAAGTTAAGTTCACACAATATGAAATTAATTCATATTTCAATGTTTTGATTTCTCATATAGGAAGCTTTCTGTTGGTGAACAAATTGTTGTTTAAGATTTTCATATTACAATACTTAGAATGGACCAAGACATTGAGAAGAGTGATTTAGATACAATAGAATGTTAGTGTTAGTGTGCGTGTGATACGCGTACGTGGGATGCGTGTGCGTGTGCGTATGATGCGTGTGCGTAAGCGTATGCGTGAGCGTGTGCGTGTGATGCGTGTGCGTAAGCGTGTGCGTAAGCGTGTGCGTCTGCGTGTGATGCGTGTGCGTAAGCGTATGCGTGAGCGTGTGCGTGTGATGCGTGTGTGGCTTCGACCTTTCTATCACTTGTAACTCAAGGACCGCTGAACCGACTAGGCTAAAATTTGGCTCACAAATGAAGCAGTAGTTCGTCGACAATTATTGCAATTTTTTTACGAAAGGTATGCAGAATCATGAAGAAACAGAGGCTCAAATATTACGCATGGAGTCAGTACTATTCAGCAATGATAGCTACACATAGTTCCAACATAATTTGTTATGTAGTTCAGATGTTTTAGAATTTAAATTTTACTCAATTTCAGTTGTTTAAATTTATTTACTTAAAATAAGAATGCAAAGTAGAAGCGTCCACATTGCATTTTCATTATTTTTTTCTTCTTGCAAAGCTTTCACTAAGTAATAAGGAAGCAATGAATAAGATACTCTGTGTCCTTATTTGCGTTACAAGTTTCAAACGTTATTTTGTCGTAAGAACGATATCACCACAAATTCGTATCTTCAAGCTTAATATTCACGAAAATACTTTTACAACCGAAAATAAAATATTGCATGCAACATATAATTTCATCAAAACCGGATTTAAGAATTGATTAACTATTAATTGAAAGACCGATGCGAATCACGCCGAAGAAATTAAAACACCATTTCTTTTTAATGAGCTAAAATTGATAACAAACGACGCTTCATGTCTAAAATTTGTACACCTGTTATTTTAAATTCAATTTAGTTCTCACGTAAATCACGCAAATTGTGTAATTGTTATTTCAATTGAATACTCAATTGGTTGGCTAGCCAAAATCTCGAAATGGAATCTCGTAGTGGAAAGGATCCATTGACGTACGTACAGACGTGCAGACGACGACAGGCTGCATGTCTGTCCACGTACCAGTCTTATCTACTCCGCGCACTCGACAGTCACGCAGGCGACGAGTTTATTGAAAAGAAAAAAAATAGCGACGGACAAAATACTCAGGCATCCCTTCTACTTGACTCGCACATAGCAAACGTATTGCTTGGCTCGATGAGAAGATACCAGGACGAGCCGGTAACGCGTTCCTCTGGTGGCTTCTCGGTTACAGAATGTGAAAGTCGCCGCGGTCATCTGGTCATCCTTATTATGTATACCTGGGCGCACCGACCCATACACACACTAACGTCTACTGTAAATTCCGTCTTTCTCATGGAATATTTTCCTCTCTCTCTCACTCTCTACTTTATGTACTTGCAACGGCACTCTAAGGCCATTTCGATGCTCTTCTTGCCTTCCCAGTTGTTTCCCTCTAAATTGTTCTTCCTCATCGTCATATTTTCCTCAGCTAATTCGACAATTACGTTTTGCCACAAAAATAATGTAATTATAGCGTCACTATTAAGATTATACAATTATGATTTCACACTCGATTATTTCACAATTAAAATTTCGCAAAATTTTACAACCGCTTTGCAACAGTCCTTCCGAAATTATCGGATTTTTCGAAATGGTTTTAAACGTTTGTACATACTTAACGATCGAAAAGTTTTGTTTCACCAAAATGTGAGGATTTTGCGATAAAAACTGAAGAAAATGTTATCATTATTACAGATAATTATGAATTTGTGCAATAAAGATTCCAAAAAGTTATGAATACATTTGAAAATATATGAACATTTCGATAGTGTTCTTTTTTCTGCGATGCATTGTATTTCTTTCGGAAGCGGGATTTTGTAAATGTAATTTCAACGTAGTTTGGGATTTCATATTTTTTATTTGCAAAATTTTTAGATGTTCGTTGGTTTCAATATATTTTTGTCGAAAAATGCCATGTTAGATGCACAGTATCTATAGTCATTGTACAAATAATTTCAAGAAAACATTCAGAAATAACACCCATAAAAAAAAGTAAAATTTTTAATCATATTTTTCAATTTTTGTTGTTATTATCAACATTTGTGAGCTATAGTTGTCGTTTTAAATTAATATTCTTTCGGTATCATGAATTATTTATTTCAATAGATGATATCGTATCTTCATTGACGTTGTTCTGTTTCAGGTTTTTTCTTGCGATGCAGAACTCGGCAATCTTAAATTACTCAACCTTAAATTAAGATTACGAAGCTTCACGTTCGGCACAATTTACCTCTCCAATTTACTAATTGAAATTTAACCAATCTAAATGTATTTAATTTAGTTGGAACTTAATTGCTATTTTTATTTCTTGCTAAATTGTAGAAAAAATATGCTTTCTTTCATTTAGACTTTAAATGCTGTTTTTATTCAATGCGAAATTAAAGAGAAAAACTATTCCCATAAGTGAAAAATTCAATACCATTATCAACAAAAATTTGACCGGAGCAAATGTGCTAAGTTTATTGAAGACTTAATTATTTTTGCTTCTTCATAGAGGAAGCCTTGTTTTTGTGAAAATATTTTTTTTTTTTCGAGATTTTCATGTCAGTACACTCAGAATAGTCCAAAACGTCGAGAAAAGTGGTTTTTGCGAAATGTCTATATGTGTGTGTGCACATTTCGTTGCTTACACGATAACTGCCGCAATTTGCGATGAATGCTCTTTTAATTTTATATGCAAGTAGAATATCGTTTGGGATTGTATTTCACGCGAATCGGTTCGAACATATTTTTTCTACACCATTTTTCAAATTTAAAAAAAATCCTCTTCACGCTATAACTTTCGCAATTAAAGAGGCACCGGGCTGAAATGTTGTACATAAATGGACTACCCATGGAACATTATGTGTGCCAATATTTGCGATAATCTGTCGAAAGGTTCTGATTTTATTACAATTTCAATTTTTTTTTTGTAATGTCTGCAAATATAACTCATGCAAATTCTGAGATATCCGGCTGCACTTGCCGATATGATTCCACGATTATTAATTTCCAATTAAGATTTTGGTCTAATCAACTGTTGACGTGTCAGAAAATTTAGATTTTGGTGAACAAAAAGAAAAAAAAGCTTCTACGAAAAAATAAACATTTTCGCAATTTTCCACAGATTTATCTTAAATTTTCTTCACACTTGGACGACCATTCAAAAAGATATTTAATACAAATTTGACACCAACCGGTCGAGTGGTTCAAATTTTATGGCATTTTGAATTATTTGAAAAATCTCGTTCGAGCGCTTGCTCATGCAAATTACTCGGTATCGGGTTTTTCAAAATATTTCTTACAGAAAAATACGTTTAGTTTATTTAGACTTCAATCCCTATTTTCATTTATTGATATATTGTAGCACAAAAACACATTCCATTTAGTCAGACTTTAATGGCTTTTTGCAAAATTGGAGAGAAAAATCCTTCCAATTAATAAAACATTCGCTATCCATTATCAATAGAAATTTGCGATTGAAACCAACCAATCTGTTTCTGCGAATACGAACAAGGATAATAATTCGGAGCTCGGTATTTATTTGTGACCTCGATTGTCGGGCGAGGATCTTAAAGAACGTCGAGATATTTTTTAATAGAAACTATTTAACTGAGTTGAGTATAGACTTGGAGCAAATATCGCAATCCTCGGCCGAGTTACAGCTTTTCTTGCAGCCACTTGATCGTCCGAGCGCGCAAGAGCCATATAGGTAGCTGAGTATATAGAAGTGCCTGGTGCAAATGACTTTGTGCAACCCGTCAAGCACTGGGGATGCCCCTCGCGAGCGATAAGACCCTCTGGGCTCTTTTGCTTTTTCTCCGGCTGCTACTGCCACTGGTGCTGTTCCAGAAAGAGAGCAACGACGCTCCGGTATTACGAAAATGCTATAAGTGTACAGATGAGAGGCACTTTGACGGGAGCGCGTCCGCTCTCTCGTCACGCTACTACTTACTCTACAACTCGAATTTATTTAATTTAGCACTTTGCAAGTAATACAGGAAATTCTCCGTGAATATAATGGGACATTCCATACCAATTAGACTCCGACCCTGACCAACGTCAATCGCTTTCAGTTGCTATCTCATACAGGGAGCTTTGTTTTGGTGAAATTTTTTGTTTGAGTATTTTATCCCCCATGGAAAAAAAGTATACTCGAAAAAATATCGGAAAGTATATATTTTATATACCAACTATACTTTGGACGAAAAATTCATACATATTTTTGGGAAATAAAATATACCGTTTTTATATTCTTCATGTAATTCTCAATCCATATTTTATGTATTTGTAAATATATGTGAATGTATATTTTTTCTATAGAACTTATATATGGGACATTCCAGGTGAATTTGACCAGGGTCCGACTCTCGCCCTATTGAATTCGATTTTTAACGACATACGTTTATCTGACATACCGAAAAAATGTCACTTCATTTTTTTCAGATTTTTTCAATATTTCGATATGTTTCCATTTGTTAAATCTTCCAAAACAGAACTTTCGACAATTTCAAAAATTCTGAAAAAAATCACATAAATTGTAATACAAGGCTGATTTTCTGGAAATTTAAAAAATAAATAATTCAATTAATTTTCTCATGAATTCGATTTATTACATAAGATTCATGTCACAGTATACCTTTCTAATCACACCAATTGTTGGGGAGTCATCTTAAATAAAGGGACTGTGATGGCATTTTTTTTATAAGTAAATGTTTTGAAAAACCACGAACGAAAAAAACACGAACTAACTCATTTACGATCTTAGAATTTTATGAGATTTGTAGTTCGTCGATGATGAATAATTTTTTACAATTACGCTGCCATCGCTTTGAGGAATTATACAATGTACTTTTTGAAAATTCGGTATTCGGCTGACATTCTCGGAACGCTTTTTTATAATCGGTTTTTCTTGATTATAGAATAGCTTTGTCGAGAATTCAACTGCAACACTAGAGCGCAATAAAATTGAATCTGCCCAATCGCAACGAGCGCGTTAAAATTTGATTGGGCAGATTGAAATTCGTTTGAGCAAAATCAAATTCGATTCGGCAGATTGATATTTGTTTGCACATTTGGATGGCATTGAGTCGATAGGAATTCGTTTAGGTTTTTATTGTCTTCAATATTAAAAATAAAGTTTTAAAAAAATATTCGTTGCGCTAATGCGGAGCGGATAGTTCTCGTAAAACATATCCTATAAACTAAAACTTATTTTAAAAAATCGAGATTTAGATATTGTTTATTAAACATTTCTAAAAAATCGCCGTTTTACCCACCCTTTTCTATTTTTATTGCGCGGTTTCAGTTTCAACCACAGAAGTTACGTAAATTTTTTTAGGAATTTTAAAAAGTGTCGTAAGTTCTGTTTTCAAACTTTTTAAAAATAGAAAAATTTGGAAATATGGAAAAAATCTGGAAAAAATTGAGTGACATTTTTTCGGTATGTCAGATAAACATATGTCGTTAAAAATCGAATTCAATAGGGCGAGACCCTGGTCAAATTAACCTGGAATGCCCCATATATATTTTAGGGTGGCCGTTAATTTCGATGTTGAACGATTTTGTCCGAGACGCCCCTTCATTTTGTTTGAAATAAATTCAAAAAAATCTGGTTGAAATTTGAGAGCTCTATCTCAACGGGAAAACGTACCTGTAAGCACAAACATTTTCCCATTCAAATAACATAGAAGTCTTGGCACAATTACTTTGAATTTTTTTTTCCGAGCCTTACAAAAGCGGGAAAAATCAAAATACTGCACAAATCGTACGTCAAGTATTTGTACTTTGTACACAAATTTTAATGACCATCTCATCATTATATTCAACACACTAAAGCCACTAAAGTAATTAAAGCCGGTAAGAGCCTTTTTTTACAACTGACTTCGAGCATCGTTCAACAGAAATTATCCTCACTGGAATTTTATTAATGAAAAATCAAATAACTGGCTGTACTACAATTACTAGCAAAAGAAAACACGAGGTGCTTATTATTTTTAATTCCGTATCGAGGTCAACGTAGCCTCCTACAAGCGATGAATAAAAATGAAGACGGGAGCATAATTCAAGAGCGAAAGAACGACGAGTCGTGACTAAAGTAAAAACAACAGGTGTCCCAGTAACTGAATGCGAGGAGGAAAGAAGCTCAGAAGAATGAGACTGTCTCGAAGGAGCAACGACCACTCGAGACTCCGATGTCTATATTTATTAATTATGGGAATCCTCTCAGAAGGAGCGGAGCGCACGTCACGGTGCAGCAAAGTTCGTCACCGCCTATTCGACGAGCCTGAAGTTAGCACGCGGTTTTACGATCTTGTTCACGACGACTGCCACGGTAACCTCGGTGGCTTATCTTTTCTGCTTCGACGTCTGCATAGCCTCGGGTTCTTCACTATTCTACTTCTGCATACACCCTGTCTCATTGTGTCGTGTATTACTTGCGCGACTATAACGCCCATCGTAGTCACCACGGGTATTGCATAAGCGGGCCGCACGAGATTTACTTACCGAGGGAGAGGGCTATTGTAATGCTGTGGTTGGTCTCAGCAAATTTGCCAACCCAAGAATAACAATTATATTTCTACTGGCTACCTCACAGTTTACTTCATATAATTCTTCCTTCTTCATAAACAAAGCTTTGTTTTCGCAAAGCATTTTTTTTCAAGAATGGTTCAAGACTTCAATAACAGTGGGTTACGAAAAATTCTCGGATGGATGAGCGCATGTGTGTGGCGGGATGGAAAATTCCAACCTTCATATCTCCAGATCAGCTTCAACAAACCATTTGAAATTTGCCACATATTTCGAATGGGTGGATAACTCTGTTTGGGAAAATTTTCACGATTATTTTTCCCATACAATTTTCGACCAATAGAATTGCACCATTCGACTTCACGTGGTACAACCTACACGAAATTATACTGATCATTTTTTAATAATTTTGTCTTTTGCTATATATGCAAAACAAAAGGTCATTCAGCAACGTTAACCATCTGTCAAACGGACAGATTGAATTCAATTGTGACAGTCGGATCGTTTTATTAGAAATAAACCGTAATTTTCGTCTCATGGTGCAAGTCCATTGGTCGCAATTTGGATGGGAAAAATAATCGCCCGAATACCACACGAGCTTCGAAATTAATCTGATATTTTGGAGCTCTCGTGGTGTTACAAATGATTATTTTCCGGGCCTGGATTTCAACCAATCACAGAGCCGTATTCTCGGTAATCGAGTTCGTTTGTTAAAAATTTCATCGGAAATTCCACCCGGATATTTCCTCATAATACGCACTCGGGATTTCAATGTGCGAAATTTCTCACTTTCGTTGCTCAGGAACGAATCAATCGGGAATATTCCGATAATTTTGGAGGTCTCGGGGTATTACTAATGATAATGATAGTATCAACCTCCGTAAAACTCGGTGACCCTCCGTTAAGTCGAAATGTCTACTATCTGCCATTTAGGGAGTCTGATAGTGTGAAATTTGAATGTTAATTCGAATGCGCTGCCCTCTTCGCACCCCGCCCACCCCCATAGAAAAAAAGTATGCTAACAAAGTATATTTCTCGACATATCGAAAAATATATGAATAATGTACGTGGTATTTTTATTATATACTTATAAGAAAAATACCACGTACATTATTCATATATTTTTGACAAGTATGGCAATATCCAATATGTCGTCCAAACGTACATTTGACGAATACACGTAAAGTACATTTTTTATAAAATCGTTAGTATTTTTGATAACTTATGTTAATAATTGTAATTACAGTGGCTGCAGGTGAGAAATAGTCTAATATCGCATGAAAACCACCGCCGGGCTTGCAATATTATAGCTGGCAACACAGTACATCGTCATAGCTGCGCTGCAACGAAGGGTATAACCCTTCGTCGGTGATTCACGCAGAATAATTAAGTAATGCTTGTTTCAGGTTAAGGGTGGTCTTATTAATTTTCCACCGTGTCTTAATTTACTTTATTAACACTAATTTGCTTTGTTATTACTACTACTACACCGACCAGCGAGTTTTGACGATTCTGTCATACATGTTTCGATTCTATATCACATATATGAGGCATTCCAGATGACTTCAGCCATCCAAAAAAAAATTCCAAAATCGTCCAAAAATCAGGTTCAGTGGTTATAATAGATAAACAAAATTTTAATTTTTTTGAAATTTCTTCTGGCGAAATATGCCATACTTTTCATTTTTCATTTTACCTATGATATCTCGGGAACGATTGATCGTATCGACATCTCAAAAAAACAAAAATGTGCGTTTTTATGGCCCACAAGAAAATAATTAATTCATAATTAATTGTGTAATTTCAGATTATATTTTACTACAAAATTAATGGAAATATTTTTTTTTGCGAAAAGGACTTCGGAAAGTGGCATCGAAAAAATTGTTGCCAATTGTGTATAAAAGTCCTTAATTTTTAATCTTTTTTTTTGGACCGTGCAAAGTTCATAAGTTATCGCAGTTTGAAATATTAAAATAAATTTTTTTTTGCTAATTTTAAATAATTTTTTAAATGGAAAAAGTTTAAAAGCTATGAGTCAAAAATCTTGTCCACTTTGGCTATAATATAGACAATATTGATATTGAACAAAGTAGTAGTAATAATAGTAGTAAGTGTGTTTATTAACAATATATTGTACATTTTTACATTAACGATACCATATTTTTCTTATCAGTAAAACTTATATAAGACATATAAAATGTATATTATTAACTAGCCATTGACCTTAGTCCTTCAGTCATGAACAAAGTATTTTTTAGAATTTTTTTTCAGATTTTCAAATTGTGGCATTCGATATATCACTTCGAAAATAAAAACAAAAAATACATTGGCATAGAAAAAAAAATCTGGTGCATTGAGGTTTCAACTAAGCCTACCGAAATTCTGTGACCACTCATCATTAGGATGAGTGGCCGCGGACAACACTTTAGGGAGTGTCTCTATGTAGAAACGGGGAAACGAGAAAGGGGCTACGTAAAAGTCTAAATAAGGCCTCCGGAAGAGAAACATCTCAATTGAAAAAAAAAAAAATGATTCGTGGCTAAATATTACTTATATGAACGATCTCATCGAACGCAGACGTGAATTTTTTAGAAATTTAAGTCTCCGAGACTTAGAAATAAGATAGGAAAGAATAGACGTTGTTTTACTTCGTATTCTTTTTTTTTTAACAATTATTCTTTTATGTATATATGTGGGCCAATAAACCCCGTTTCGACCAGCATTTGACCTCGACCTCTTCGATTTGGCCCGTAACTTTTTGTAGGCATTTTTTCAAAAATGTCTGCAAATACTATAACTCATGCAAATTTTGAGATATCCGGCTGCAACAGCCGGCATGATTTCACGATTACTGATTTCCAATTAAGATTTTGGTCTAATTAACTGTTGACGTGTCAGAAAATTTCGATTTTGGTGAACAAAAAGAAAAAAAAGCTTGCACGAAAAAAAAAAAATTTCGAGATTTGTCACAGATTTATCTTAAATTTTCTTCACACTTAGAGGACCATTTAAAAAGATATTTCGTACAAATTTGACACCAATCAGTCGAGTGGTTCAAATTTCATGGCATTGTGAATTATTTGAAAAATCTCGTTCGAGCGCTTGCTCATGCAAATTACTAGGTATCGGGTTTTAATTTAGTTTGCATATGGACTATCATTACACAATTTTTGAGTAACAATTTTACACAAATCGATCGACCGGTAAAAATATTACGTCACTTTGAATTTTCATGAAAATGTCTTCCGAGTATAAACAAGCCTGCAAAGAAGAACCTTGCAAATTGCTTCCTCATTTTTTTTTTGCTTTCTACAAAGCTTCCTCTATGAGAAAGCCAAAATTGATCGACATACTCCCTTATATCTTTTGCTTAAAGCAAAAAATAATGAGGAAGCAATTTGCAAGCTTCTACTTTGCAGGCTTGTTTGTTCCCTAACGGACGTGCCCGTTTTCCCAAGAAGACCGAGAGAAAATATTTCATTGATTCACGGCAATCTGCGCCACTGAAAAGAAATACTCGAATTTCAATACTATCTTTTCATTGAATTACTCAAACTCAATGAAAATAAGTGATATTAATTCAAAGAAACTTTTCTTTAAACCAAGAAATCGTCTCTGTTCTTTTCCCTCACTTGCCCCACTACAACTCAAAATGTTAAAACTTATTTTTTCCTAAATTACTCGGCAAATAAAGATTAAATTTTGAGAGAACGTGTAGAAGTGCGGCAGGAATTGGCTAAACTACTGGCTCTTTGGAACTCGAAGCTTTTCGTTGGGAGAACCGAAAAACAAAAAAGTGAGGTTAGGTGCAAGAGAGACAGCCCTATAGGTG
Source organism: Tromatobia lineatoria (assembly GCA_949699805.1). Taxonomy (NCBI): domain Eukaryota; kingdom Metazoa; phylum Arthropoda; class Insecta; order Hymenoptera; family Ichneumonidae; genus Tromatobia; species Tromatobia lineatoria. The sequence continues at coordinate 12,410,454 of OX453043.1, forward strand.
GTTAACATTGGACGACGAAATTCCCAGCACTTGCTGCCATCAAGTATATGTTTTCATTAAATCAATGAAAACTTTTCTTTAAAACAATGAAAACTTCTCGTTAAAGCAAAGAAAACTTTTTTTTTAAACAATAGAAAATTTTCTTCAAAACAATGAAATTGTTTCTTTATCTTATGCCCATTAAGTAAATGTTTCTTTACAGGCAATGAAATGTTCTCTTTAAAATTTAAGTGCACCATCCCATTGAAATCAAATACATATTTCGTTGAAATCAATGAAAAAATAATCAAACCACCCATTTCTTTGCCGTCAATGAAATCTTTTCTCTCAGTGAAGCACACAACTTAGTAGGGTATTTATTTGATCTGAATAGGACTTAATTCATTTTGAACAGATCCCTTAATTGATTCACACAAGCCCATCAGACCGATTCCTTAGGGTGTACCCACCGATCTATCATTGAAGATGGAAAACTTTTTCGCATGTTTTCAGCCTCCGGCTCGATCACGCTGCTCCTTTTTCACTTTCGACCTCTCATCTTCAACTTCATCTTCCACTTCATCTGCTGCCGTGTCGTAAGCGAGGTACCCCCGGCGCGTAATAAGCTTTCTCCGCTCGTCGTCGAGGTGAAAATTCTCAACTTTCTTCGTAGCTATACCGGACTCTGTATACACATAGCCATATACATATATATATATATATACGTGCTGTGCCAACGGCGTCTTCTTCCGATTGTGCGCTCTCTGTGTCTCCGGGTCTTTCGTGCCAGCGTGCACGTCTTGTACTCCGTGCACCGACCAACAGCCAGCCAGCCGGTCTCTCGATCGCCCTCACCAAGATGCCGCCGGCTCCTGATGCATATTATATACGGTCGACTCGATGTCGTACATATGTCCCGCTCGATATCGAAGCCAGTTCTTCCGTGTGATTTCATCCAAGCCAGAAACAGGCGCGTACCGCATTGCTCGTATAAATTAGTTTACGAATTTCGTACGAGCCGACTATAAATAGTACGCGGAAATTATATTTGGGTCAATGCTGAGCAACGGTGCTAAAAGTCTCATTAAAGTATATGAAACGGGATAAATTAGGGAAAAAAAATTTTGTTATGGGTAATCATTATTGCTACACCCAGAGAAATGGGTTTATTTCAATCGATTATAGGGTGTTTTCCCGAGTTAAAATTTAAACCCTTGTCAAAACCTAAATGGAGTGTACACGCAGGGTACACGAAGGTTCCTCCATTCCTTTGACACTACTCAAAACCTCCGAAAATGGCAGGAGTAAACTAAGGCTACTGTGGAGTGAATCTATTATGTCTGAACCTCCAATTAGGTTGTATAGAGTAAGATGAGGTTTTTGGACCCTTGCATAGACCTTCAAAAGTGGCATATTTTACCCATTTTCATTTTATGAAAGATACTCGAAGGGCTTACATTTCAACTCGGGTTTGAAATGAATAAAATTTTATTTAGACCGGATTGAATTTATTTCAATCAGATGAATTTTTATTTAGATAAAATAAATTCTGTTTCGATTAAATAAAATCCTATTAGGCTGGCCATTAAATAAATAATTTATTTAACGGCCGACCTAATAGTATTTTATTCAACCGAAACAGACTCTATTTGATTGAAATGGGATTTCATTCATTCCAAATACACCACATAATTTATTCAAATAAACTCATCAGACCCATTTCTCTGGGTGTACCATTTGGCAATTTGAAAACCCATAGATAAAGGGTGTCTTTAGATGAACCTTTGCCAAATATCGTGCCAGAATTAAGGGCCACCACTTTAGCAGAAGAAAAACAGCCTGTCTTTGACGATTTATTTTGAAAGTACAAAAACAGAAATAGCATTTGTTTTCAGTGGGGTTAGTTTACACACGTTGAAGTAGGTAAAATATATTATTTATTATTATTTTAATCATGAATGGCGGCAACAGAGGCCATTTTGAAATTAGTATTTTTCTGCAACACCTTAACGAGAGCACAGTTTTCTCGTGTAGTACGAGACCTGGCAGGAAAAACCAAACAAATTTATAATCCGTTTACGATTGGCGTGCGTAGTACATAGAGGTTTTATTTATCGAATTTTGTAGGAATGGTGCATTTTTGGAAAAAATAAATGATTCCTTGCAAAAAAATACACGGTAAACTGTTCATATGAAAAAAAAATAATACAAAATAAGACCTTGCATATTGCTTCCTAATTATTTATCGCTCTTTGCAAAGCTACCTGTATCAGGAAGTATCTCAATCAATTTTGGCTTCCCCATGGAGGAAGCTTTGTGGAAAGCGAAAAATAATAAGGAAGCAATTTGCAAGGTCCTACTTTGCATCCTTGTTTCATGACATTTTACGTGAGTTATAGTAAAATGTATATTTATGTAAATATACAAAATGCCATGAAATCCGAATCGCTTCACCGATCATTACGAAATTTGGTACGTAGAAGCACTGACGATTATTGTTAGTCTTCAGAGAATTTAAATTGATTAAGTAATATTTTACGCAAGTTAGAGCGAATCATAGATTTTTTTACTATTTCGAAATCCCAGAAAAATCAACTTATTCATCGATTTATCTCAAATTGAACAGAGATTCTTAACGTGACTTCATCCGTGTAAAAATATTCAGCTCGATCGCTACATATTTGCGAAATCTAGCGAAACTACTCACATTTAAAAAAAAATTCAAAACCGAATGAAAAAATAATCTTATGATTGAATTTCTTTAAAAATCATTACAAAAATTACCTGCACCACGTGTGCACAAAATTTTAGCTAAATTCATCAAGCCGTTCTTTAGTTATCTGAGGTTGAGTTGTACACAGCAGCCACACACACACACACGCACATACATACAGGGAATCCCACGTCAAATCAGCAGGCCATGACCCTGACCCTCATCGATTTTGTTCATTTTTTAATATGATGTTATTACCGACCTATATTACCACCAGTAATCCTCAAAACATTTGTAATCCTTAAAACACCAATTTCAACAACGCCGTTGTTAAAAATCTAAAAAAATTCTCACTGATCTTATGATTTAAAATATGATTTTTGAGCCCCATGCGATAATGTGATCTCAATATTTACTATTTTGAAAAATTACACATATTTTTTTCATGTCACAATTTGGTTTTTAATTTTTTTAATTAGGATAACTTTCTCAAATATCAATAGATCTCAATTTCTCTGAAGATTGTAGAATTACCAGAATGCTCGAAAACAAATGATATCGTTATAAAAAATGTCCGAAGGGAGGAGTTGCAAGTGCGTTTGTTCACCGAATATCAAATTCGCACGAGGTAAAAATGCACTTCTTCCGACCGCCAACCACTTTTTTGAGAATTTTGCCGATTCATGATCTTTCGACTTATCGCTTGTAATGCGAAATGCATTTGCGAAATTTTTTGAACGATATCAATTGTTTTCGAGCATCTAGGTAATTCTACAATCTTCAGAAAAATTGATATTTAAGGAAGGGATGCTGATTTGAAAAATTAAAAATCAAATAGCGACATGAAAAAAAACGAAAAAATGTGGAAAAAATTGTAAATATTGAGATCACATATTTTAAATCATAGAATCAGTAAGAATTTTTTCAGATTTTTAAAAACGGCGTTTTAAATTTGTTTTCTTCGAGGATTTAAAATATTACTGGTGGTAAAAAAAATCTGAAAAAAAATCCGAGGCCTTCATGGATCGGTAATAACATCATATTAAAAAATTAACAAAATCCATGAAGGTCATGGCCTGCTGATTTGACGTGGAATATATATATATTTATTACACTACTTTTCTCGACGTTTTAGGTGAATATAAGTAACCTGATGAGAAAATTCCGAAAAAAAAAAATTTCACGATAGAAAAACGAAATTCAAAAACGACTTCGTTTTTCTAGAGAGCATGTAATTGTAAAGCTACTGTTGAATTCATATAGAACCCCGCAACGGTGTTCAAGTAATCCGACCGCCCATTTTGAAAAAAGTGGTTTCAAGAAAAACACGTTGAACAAGTTCTACGATCACGCTGAGCGCGCGACCCGAGATATGGAGTAAAATCGATGACCGAACGTTATAAACATTTTTATTTCTGTAGGACCAACTGCATTTTGTTTTTATGGACCTAAAGTATCGTTTGAGCACAAAAGACTTTTTTTTTTAATTCTAAAGTAGCATTACCCCTAAAACAAATTATTACGATTCTGATAATTAATTAATTAATGTCTGCAACGAAATTTTTTTTTTTTTGAGGCTTATTGCCATAAACTAAATTTTTTCCAAAACTTCAAAAATCACCTTTATTGACATAGTTTTTCTTGATACGAGTTTTTCAATTATTTTTTTTTTTTTTTTTTTTAGACGTTGTAGACCTAGAATTTCAACTACTAACACGAAAATCAACTATACTAACACGACAATCCTAAAAGAAATTGAACGGATTGTTAGACCTGCATCCATTTTTTGAATGACCATTTAACCTGAAACAGAATTTGCACTGCCGATACCCACACATCGTACAATATTATTTAGTTCATATGACGTCATTCGTACGACCTCGAAAATTAAAACTCAACCAGTAGGTTACAACCATAAGGTTGCAACGGTCACTGCGATTAAAGCTATATTGCGGCGCACTACTGCAGATTTGTATCTTTTTTTTTATTTCACTTACTTCTCATTCAATATACATGAATAATGCAGAGAGAATGTCGCTATTGGATGTTCTTATTACGTGTGGAAATTTTCGTGTCCTTATTTAGGCGAGAATCTCAACTAATACAAAAGACATACAATCAAACTGTTAAAAAAATGTTCTAGAAAATTATAGTACAGAACTGGGAGTTTTCATTTACAACGTGTACCATAAATTACTTGTCCATCTGTATTAGATATTTAAAGTAAAAATACTAAAAAAGATTTGAAAATTTTGACAATTTTCTATCACAAAATACTAGAAAGTTACATTCTTTTTTTGTTGTTGTTGCATGACGCTTGTTAATTTCGTACTTGTGATCCAAGAAATGTAATTTTTTGTAGCCCTACCTAATTTTACATTAACGCTTATGAATATGGATGTAATATGAATATAACTGAATGAACGCCGATGTGATCAAAAACTATTTTTTGTGATCAAACAATTCTTTCCGAAATTTCTTATTGGCACTATCAAAAAAAGCAACCCTCAAGACATAATGTTAAGCTGTTTCGAATTATTTTGTACGTTAAGTAACCGAATGAAAAAAGCTCGAAGTCAGTTCTGAAAAAAGGCTCTTGCGAACTTTAATGACTTTAGTGGCTTAAGGGTGTTAAATATAATGAAGGGATGGTTATTAAAATTTGTGTACGAAGTACAACTACTTGACGTACAATTCGTGTAGTATTTGGATCTTTCCCGCTTTTGTGAAGCTCGGAAAAAAATTTAAAGTAATTGTGCCAAAACTTCTATGTTATTGAAATGGGGAAATGTTTGTGCTTACAGGCACGTTTTCCCGTTGAGTTAGAGCTCTCAAAATTCAACCAGATTCTTTTGAATTTATTTTGAACTAAATGAAGGGGCGTCTCGGACAAAATCGCTCAGCATCGAAATTAACGACCACCCTAATATATATATATACATCTATATTGGTATGTATGTATGTATGTATGTATGTATGTATGTATGTATGTATGTATGTATGTATGTATGTATGTATGTATGTATGTATGTATGTATGTATTTATGTATGTATGCACCCAAATGGATCTGAAGGGTTCATTTGAATCGATTATAGGGTGTATTTAAAATTAATAAAATTTTATTCAGATCAGATAGAATTAATTTCAATCAGATGAAATTTTATTCAGATGAAATAAAGTCTATTTCGGTTAAATAAAATCCTATTAGACTGGCCATTAAATAAATAATTTATTTAATGGCTGGCTTAATAGTATTTTATTCAACCGAAACAGACTCTATTTGATTGCAATGAAATTTTATCTGATCAAAGTAGACTCTATTTGATTAAAATGAGATTTCATCAATTCCAAATACACCACATAATTGATTCACATAAACTCATCAGACCCATTTTTCTGGGTGTGTATGTATGTACGTATGTAGGTACATATGTGCCCATATATAATGCAGATATATAATTGTTCTGAAGCTAATAAAGCAAGCATATACCTCCGTTCAGTTCTCTGCAGAGAGAAATGAGTCGCACGGTCGACATCGTGTGCATCTTTCATAGAGACACGAGGAGCGAGCCGACCATGAAGTGACATAATCGGAAATTGTGTGCATGTAGCTCTGCGCCACTGACTCGATCCTTGCACTCACGCGAGAAACGATGCACCGATCGATCAGATATACTTACTATCGGTGAAGGATCGCTACATTCACTCTCATCTATATGGATGCGTACCCCCTATTTATACCTCCATAATTACTTGTGAACTGTAATAAGACCATCAGACCATATTAGATGCACATTTCCACACGATATGCATTTTCTGCACTTGAACCATTTTTTTACTTGAGTTACTCTTCACTTTAAAATGTCATCTAATCATTGTATCAACAATAATTTTTTAATCAATAATAATTCTATCAAGAATGGATAATGAGAGTATCTATCAAATTTGTTGAGAGTGATCTTTTTTTAAATTACGACAATGATAGCCGTGGTTACATATTCAGACCACAAGGGACATTATTTTCTTCCAGATTTTCATTTCAGGATTCTTGTGAGCACGATAGCGTCTACAATTATGACTGCCCAATACCTGATCACCCAATTGACTATTACAGGTATATGCAACTAATTTGTCTAATTAAAGTAACTAGAAACGTATTCTATGGCGAAAAATAATCTTCGCCATAGAATACGTTTCTAGTTACTTATTTACTTATCGTAAAATTGCAAATTTCGCAATGATCGGTAAAGCGGTTCGGTTTTTATGGCATTTCTTCAAAATTTAGATTTTGCTATAAGTGACGTAAAATGTCAAAAAACAAGGATGCAAAGTAGAATCTTCCACATTGGTTTCGAATTATCTTTCGCTTTTCACAAAGCTTTCTCTATAAGGAAGACAATTTAACATACTAATTAACATACTTCCTCATAGAGGTTTGTTAGTAGTTATTAGTTATCTTAATAATTTTGCATAAACCGAAAAATAGTAAAAAAAGTAATATGCAATGTTCTATTCTGCATCCTTTTTTACGTTATACTTGTGCAATAAATTTTTTATACCCGTTTCCGTGAACGAGCTTCCTGCACTCTGTGGTCATTTTACCTCCAATTTTTTTAACAGTACGGCGGAGGTCCAAGGCAAACGAACAGAAACGTGTTTTGGTGAAGATATCCTTAACACAAATAGCCAGAAAGTTCAGGGTGTCAAAGAAATTGGTCGCTGTGAGGGGAAGTGTCAATGATTTCGTTGCAACAATGTTGCTAACCTCCATACGACGTGTTTAAGTAGGATTGTCTTGCAGTCTGAAGTCGATGATTCAGAATAGTATCAGGCAGATGATACATGCAAGTCTCGTCCACGCGTTCCGCAGTCGCGAACTCGGTGAACGGGAAAATACGAGGAGCAGAATACTTGCGGCCGGACGTCCCACGAAACTTACGCCGCGCTCGCCGCTTTAGTTACGCTGCAGGGCAGAAAGGCACATGAATTCTCTTCTCCTGGTCTCTGACACCCCCTCCCTCCTCCTCTTCCACCCGCTTCCACGGTTCGTCCTTCTGTCGCACTAGCCTGAGCAATACCACTGCACACCTTTCGCACTTTTATTCATCCCAAAGCAAATTGAGCTCCGAAGCGTGAAAAACAAAGTAGAACTTTGCACATTGCTTCCTCATTTAAAATTAGAAAACATCTGGAAAGAGGATATTTTAAAATTTCAATTTTTAACAAATCTACCTCTATGAGGAAGACATGTATTATTTACTTTGATTTTACAGCAAATATAAAAAATAGTCGCATCAACCATAAATATAATTTCCTAGAGGAACGACTATATTCCATGGTTATACCAAATATAATTATAGTAGCAATAATCAAAATGATAATAATTTCCAATATGCCGTTTTATTGCATATACGATGTTAACGTTTGTTTTTAATAAACTTGGAAGTAATGTTTGTTGAACCATATCATCATCACATAAACGCTATGCTTTTTATCATGTGAAATCGTTGAATAAACGATACGCTTTTCTCTCAGTATTTGCCACCGTTCTGAATTTTGTATAGAATGTTTACCAATAATGTTTGGAATTTTCGGCCGATTGTGAATCTGATTGCCTAGCGTACTTCGGGAACCTCTAGTTTTTAAGTTTATCACGCGATTTACGCTACACTGTTAAAAAAGATTACAAGTTTTTATGTATAAACTCGCAATTGAAATTAAATAAACAATTGTAGCATAAAATTAATGTACTTTTCCAGTAAAATTAAAGCAAACTATTAAAATTCAAGTACTTTTACTGGAAAATTAAGGTAAATTATTGAATATGCTGTACCGTACATTAATTTTAAATTACACTTTTATACTAAATTTCATACACTAGATTATGAATAAAAACTTCCAGTAAAAGTACAATAAATTTCAAGTAGATTTTTTTACAGTGCATAGATTTCAATCACTTAAAAAAAAATTGATCATGAAATGAAAAATACAGCCAATAAAATGTCTTGAAGAGAGAATTGGCGTCGCAAACTGGTGTTCAAATCTCAAGACGATTGCCTATTTAATTTTTTAGATATCATCAGTGAAAGTATCTGTTTTGGCGTGCGTCTCTCTTTGACACACGCATTTTTGAATAATGGCACTCTTTCGCAATAATACATTGATTTACTGAGGAATAATTGATATCTTCCCCTTCCACACACGCTCCATGGGTGTCCATATCTTAATGGAAAAAATGTATTGCTATACTGCCAATACATTTTTTAATTAATGAGACCCAGTCACCTGAAGAAAGTCATAAGAAAAATAATTCTCCAAATGATACCCTCCTTTTACAAAATATTACTCATTAAGTACATAACAAACATCATAATTATACAGTTTTGTAAAGACGTTCAGTGCACAAGGATGTTCCGAGATCGAAAGTAAAATTTTTGCTAATTTGTCGTAACTTACAGACCAAACAGCTCAACTAATTTTAGTATCTGATTTCTTATTTTATTTGTCGAAGAGTCTATTCTGGATTGAATATAGCGATTGTGCCATGCAGTAAGAAATTGATTTTTTTTAAATAATTGTTTAGTGATTTTTTTCTCTAGCGAAATTTATATGCACAATCAAAGTCTTAGCTTGTCATAAAGACCTGAAATGAAAATTCCCAATCTCATATTCAATCCAGAATACACTCTTCGACAGATAAAATATGACATCGAATACAAAAATTTGTTCACCAGTCTAGCCTGAGAGCTACGATAAATGAAAAAATGAACTTTTACCTCACATCACTCTGATGCACGGTATGTCTTTTTAAGAATGTATGAGACGTACAGTCCCACCAATCGTGAGTTTTAGAAAAAATTTCGATTACTTCCCGGCGAGATAAGAATCGAAAAAAAAAATCGATATTAAACGTGCTGAAAAGATAAATTTGGCAAAGTAATAATTCCAAAATGATATTAACAAATTTCTAAAAATAACAATTGTTCAATAAACGATCGGTCAACCTAACTTTTTTTAAATGAAAATGTCAATTTTTTTTATTGCGTATGAATTTTTTCAGATTTTTTTCTTCATTTTGATTTTGACTTTTTTCACTTTCAAAAATGTGCGCGAAATAACTAAGTTTGGATATGTGTTCGTCATAAAACTATCTACTACACTCAAGACTCTTCTGCAAAACGCGTATCCAAAATTTGTTATCTTCAGCGCATTTTTCAAAATACAGAAAATCGAAATCAAAATGAAGAAAAAAATCTAAAAAAATTCATATGCATTCTAAAAAATTAACATATCATTTACATTTTAAAAAAAGTTAGGTTGACTGTTTATTTGTTGAATAATTGTTATTTACACCAATTTGTTAATAAAATTTTGCGATTATTATTATGCGAAATCAATCTTTTTGGCACGTTTTATATGCATTATTTTTTTCCGATTTTTATCCCATCGGTAAGTGATCGAAATTGTCTCTGAAACTCCCTTTTGGCGGGACTGTACGAATCATACATCCTTAAAGTGTTTGTGCGCAAATAAAAATAAAACCATTATGTACGTGCACACACGCAGAGGTGAAAAAGCAAAGTAAAACCGAGTATGTTTAGGAGGCACACAAAGTCGAGGAGGCAAAGCAAAGTAAGTGGCGAGCCACCGTGTAGCATCTGTGATCGAACGTGCGAGTATATCCGAGAGTGGATGATCGCGCGTCCGCGAAAGTTCGACTCGATCGCAATACAGAGAGCGCTGGTCAGCGTCCGGCTATGCCCCGAGGAGCTGAGTGAGAGAAAGAAAGAGATCCTCGCGCAAGATCCAATGAGGAGGTCTTACACGAAAAAAAGACAGAAATAAAGAGCGTTCGGACGCACGACGCGGACCAAACGAAAATATTCGGGTCAAATGGATTTGGGTTCCCTTTCTATGTTTCCTCTCTCGTATCCTCGGGCCTCTCACCTCGGCACCGTAAAAATGTATATATATATATAAAAAAGCACACAGTAGTATTGCCGATCGTGCTGCTAGTCGACTCTTACCAATCTACGGTAACACTTGCTAGGTCATCTCCTTTATTATTTTTACTTTCGCAACTATTCAAAAATAAAATATGCTCGGGTGAAGCTGGGATTAGAAATATTTAGAAGGGGATTGAAATACATTATGAGAACCCAACACAACATATAAATCTACCAAAACCGCTCAGAGAAAACTGCTTTGCTGTCCCAACAAATCGTTTGCTAAAATAGTGATAGCACTGTATCATGTGTTAGCCTACCAAAACATTTCGTTGGACTAGCGAAACATTTTTCAGACTAGCAAAGCAATTTGTTGGACTAGAGAAGTAATTTGTGGGACTACCAAAACAATTTATTGGACTCGCGAAATAATATTTTCGACCGGCAAAACAATTTTTAACTGCTGATCAGTGACGCAATGTTGTCATTAATTTGGCGCAAGATTTGCTGGAATAGCAATGTTGTTTTCTCCGTGCGTGACGATTTATGGTAGCTTATTGATAACTCAGACAACCGAATGCAGTGGATGAATAATTTAATACAGAATTATTTCGAGTCCGTTTAGTTAAATTTTATTGATTGTTAACAGTCTTGTAATTAGTCAGAATGCAAAAAACATGCAGTAGTACCTCCGAAATTGGTAGTACTCGACTTTTACCAGTCTATAGGGCAACACCCGTTATAGGTCATCATCTCAATTATTCTCACTTTTACAACAATTTAAAAAAAAGGAATGCGCAGGTGATGCTGGATTTTGAAATATTTAGAGGGTAATTGAAATGCATAATTGAGGCCGAATAGAACTCATAATTTTAGTGAAAAGTCACAATTTATAGAACCTTATCAGGAATTTGAAAACCCGATTGCAGTAGATGATAAATTCAAACAGAATAGTTACTACTTCGGTCTTTAAATTTTATCCGTTTTTAATATTCTTGTAATTAATCAGATCGTAAGATATATACCGCCGAATATGTTGATATTAGACTCTTACCTGCTTAGGTTACAACATGCTACATCATCTCCATCGTTATCTTTACTCTCGCAACAATTCAAAAATATGCTCAGGTGCCTCATGGTTTCAAAATAATTAGAAAAAAAAAACTGAAATACGAAACCAATTTTGAATCGAACTCATGAATCTAGGGTAAAAGTACCGGTGATCTCCATCCCCACACTTAAACTAATCTTTCGCGGCTGTTGTAATGCTGTGCCTGTATTTAATCATTAGTATTTGTAAGATTGTATATGGCAGAAACATTTATCGTCATATTGACGTCAATTTGACTTCGCTAAAAAAAATACTGTTTCCATAATAAAAATATCATCAACTGATTTATCAAGTTCTGAACTCTTACCATAATTGAACCAGATTTTTACGAAAGCTTAAGATTGATTTAATTTAATTTAAGGAGGCTTCAGCGTTTCATACTAGTCAAATCAGTGCTAAATTTTCAAAAATTTTCAAAGGAAACGAATGTTCAAAAAAGGTTAATTTGGTTCGTAGATGACATCTGCACTTCAAAAAAATCCATCTTTGGTAACGGGTAAAACGATTGTTAGCACCTTACGAACAAGGGTGGTTTTAATTAACGAGCATGCACGTTACGAATAAAAAGAGCTCGAAGTCAGTTGTAAAAAAAGTGTATTGAATATAATGATGATTAAAATTTGTGTATAAGGTACAACTACTTGACTTATAATTTGTGCGGTATTTGGATTTCTCCCACTTTTGTGCGGCTCGGAAAAAAAATTCAAAGTAATTATGCCAAAACTCCCATGTTATTTAAATGGGAAAATGTTTGTGCTTACAGGCACGTTTTCCCATTAAAATAGCTCTCAAATTTTAACCAAATTTTTTTGAATTTATTTCGAACAAAATGAAGTAGCGTCTTGGACAAAATAGCTCAACATCGAAATTAACGACCACCCTAATATACAGGCAAGTTACTTATTTACGTATTGACATCGTGGTCTCAGAAACACTGACTTCCCGCTCACTAGTTGATGAGAGCCAGCCGGTGCACGGCTGAGCGGTCACCCATCCAAATTATGGCCGCAAAAAACGCTGCTTAACTCAGGAGACCGCTAGCGCCGTGCGTCGACCGTGCAATCATTAGTGTCGGTCTTTTGAGTAGTACTGATACATGGTACATTATGATGGTGAATGCCTCGTATACGAAATATATCTGCAATGAAGACGCGTTTTACGTAAATCGAACATGGGCTGGACATCCATGAATGTCGTGGGGATAAAAATAGCGAATGACTGAAATAGCGAGTTACTAAATATCAAACGTCTTAATTTAGAATGGCTATTATTATGAAATTCGCTATTTTAATCATTCACTATTTTGTGGGTCATCTTGATAAAATGGAATCAATACAGCAAATAGCTGAAACAGCGAATTCCATAATGATGTCCATTCAGGCGCTCATTATTTTGAAACTCGTTATTTTAGTCATTTGCTATTTTAACCTTCACCCAATTGAGGAAAGTGATTGGAAACAAGAAATGCGACGGTACATAGAGAAAAGAATCCCAGATATGAAGAAGAAAGAGACTATCTCAAACAAAACATGTTGAAAATAGGAAAATTAAGAGGGGCGAAGAAATAGTCAGAAAACAATATTTTCGGATAGTCTACATCAACGGAACAACGAGAAAACGGATTATTGGAAAAATCTACAGTGACGGTACATCGAAGAAAAAGGAGGAAAGAAGAGAGCAAGGAAAAAATATACTGGAAAAGTCTACATTAAGGGGATGCAAGACTGAATTTCCTTATCGACCGCAGTCGATAAGAAAGTACGGTTTCGTAGTTTACAAACTACACTATTATTGTCTCAAATTGCGCAGAGTTATAATATCCGGATAGGCACATTTGCATCCACTCGAATTTTGTGTGAAAACGCTTGGAAAATGAAGAAAATCGTAACATTGTAAACCTACTAAAAAGCAATATGGCCGCTCGAACTGTCAACACCAACTCTTTCGTACTATATGAACATTTATAGTAATCACATCCATTAAACTCGATTGTACGTCCATTCATTGGCGTTTTCTGCATAATCTACAAACTTCGAAACATCAATTACACAATGAAAGCCATCCACACAAAACTGTAACTGCGTTTACACGGTTCAATCGGACAAAAAACCCTTCCAAACGGACGGACTGCATAAACGTAGTTATACAAGTTTGTGTGGATTCCTTTTGTGTAATTGTTGTTTCGACGCTTATGAATGTTGCGAAAAAACGCTAAAGAATGGACATACATTCGAGTTTAACGTATCTAAGTTCCAGAATCTTTTATATCTTACCAAACAGGTGATGCTGTCAAACCTTGGCAGCCATTTTGATTTCGGGATGTTAAGAAAATATACCTTTTTTTTCCATTTATTGTCGGTTATCATCCAATATTCGAATGTACGTCCATTCGTATACACTGATATTACCATCGTCTACAATTTAAAGCATGTGTATAGCGTATTAACTGAGAATAATGGTAACTACGAAAAGGCGTGTTTTTACCGACCAAAGTCGGTAATAAAATCTACTCCCTTTAACAGAACAATGTAAACGAGGAATTTAATTTAGCGCCTAGATCTTAATGTAAAAGAAATGTAAACACCCGAAAACGGTTCTGGGATAAATCCGAGAATAAATGACTATTACTACATATTTCAAAGTCAATATAGTTCCCACGTCATCGTTAGCATAAAATTCATCACAAGAAAAAAAAAAAAAAAATACCGGAAAGTAAATGACCCACAGAACACTTCAGCCATAACGGATTAAGAAATAAGATGTTACGTCTCTCATAATCCGAGCGCTGCCTAAAAAAATAAAAAATAAAGATGTTCTAATTATTACGTGATAGTTACACGCATGTTAGTCAGGATGAGATCAGTAAGATCTGTGTAATAAGAGCATCGCGTGGTTACACTCTCGAGGCACCAAGCACTCGGTCGACTGGCCTCACTCACTTTTCTCTCTCCACGCAGCCTGCTGTTGGGTATACTACGAATTCGTCTCCTGTGTGTGCTCTCGTGCTTAACGACCTATGAATTCTTTTTGTGTTGAAAGTCAACTGCGTACGATGCATAGTTATGTTTGCTTTATTCTGTATCGCTTGTGCTTATTCCATAAGCCCATCAGTAACACTTTTTCTCCACTAGTGATCTATATATGAAGCCACTGAGTGAATATAGAAATGAGCACCACACGTTCACTACTGCTACAGTAATAGCAATGCTATATGAGTTGTGGCATCACTGTAGTTGCGGTAAATTAAATCGTTTTCCCAACCGCAAGCCAGGAATGCGAGCTTTTTAACGATCGCTGCGTTCACCTGAGACTGGCCATTTTTTGTATGAAGAACTTGTTGTTGTTTTTTTTTTTTTTTTCATTTCAACCGCTACATCTTTACTATGAGCGGATTCAATGCTTCTAAGGAGATACGTCATAGTGTGTAGTAAAACAGAAGGGAGCCAGAGAGCTCCATCAACACTACGTCTCTCCATTATGTAACTCATCTCGGCGCGTCTCCTCTCTTTGTTTATTAGCCAGAGTACTAGAAGGTAAGAATTTCACGATAGCGAAGAGAACATTTTTCTCACGTATTAGCTTTCCTCTTTCGTGCACCTTTGTCGAACGAGGCAAACGTTTCGCGGCGAAGGAAGTGAGTCTTTTACTTCCTGAGAACTGCATGCAATTTACCATGACTTCAAATTCTTTTGAATTATTTTCACTACTTCGTATTCTTTTTAACACCTTGAATATTTTTCAATTTTTGCTTTCTTGTGGAAGAAGCTTGGTATTAATAAAAAAAAATTGTTTTCAGAATTTTCATGGCAGAATATCTAAAATGGTTTTAAACTTCGAGAAAAATGGTTTGTATGAAATGGCTGTGTGTGTGTGTGCGTATGTATACATTTTTTGGTAGCACAATAGCTGACGCAATTTTTTTGATATCAGGCTCAAACTTGAACCACGAGTTAACTGTCGTTAAACAAGGTGTGGGATTGAATTTGAAGTAAATCCGTCGAGGTATTCAAAATTTATGGCATTTTGAATTTTTTGGAGAATGTCAGCTCGGAGTCTAATTCACACCATTTTTATGATATTCAACTTAAATTTAGACTAGAAGTGGAGTGTTATCAAATAATTTTTGGGATTTAATTTCGTGTCAATTTGTTAAGGAGTTAAAAATTGATGGCAATTTGAATTTTTTGTTCGTGCTCTAACTTCCGCAATTTTTAAGATATCGGGCTGAAATTCGATCCACGAGTATATTGTAGTTAAACATTGTATGATCTTGAATTTGGAGTGAATCTGTCAAGAGGTTATAAATTTATGGCAGTTTGAAAAGAAATTCAATTTTTCGTTCGTGCTCTAACTTCCGCAATTTTCAAGACATTTGGCTTAAATTTGGTATGCAAGTAAAGTGTGGGTAACTTCGACTTTGCATTTTTAAAAAATGTTTTGAAGTATCTTCAAGTATTAAGAATAATTGAAATTTCGTTAAGTACTTATTCAGCACGTAAAATACTTATGAATACGACAATTTTCGGTACTTTGAAATAGTTTTGCATACTTTGAGGAATACAGGAAAATTGAATTTTTTTTCCATTGCTCCCTATTGCACTGAATTGAATGAAGGACTTTAAATATATTAGCATGTCTTAACAATACTTTTGTATACATAAGTCATTCCACCAAATAGTGAAATAAGTTTCACCGAATGGTCAGAAGTCAGAATAACGAATCAATTCTTTAAAAAGTTCATGTCAGCTTCTTTGACTTTTATCAAATTTTTCTGTCCCATCGTTTCAAAGTTTTGGCAGTTCGAAATTTAACATTCGTGATTTTAAATATTCAAGTTAGCATTATATATTGCAGTACGACTGTGATAGTGATAATATCAAAACCACTTGAGAATTTGTGAACATTGTTGAAAGGTTGAAACAATAATTTGTAAGTCAATTAGTTGTTCAATGCGAATTTGACTTCGTTTTTACTACGATATCTTGAAAATCGGATGACAGAATATAACAAATTTTGGATATGCGTTTTGCAAAAAAATCTTCAGTATAGTAGATGGTTTTATGCCGAACCATATCCAAAATTCGTTATTTCGCGCACATTATTGAAAATAAAAACAATCACAATCAAAATAAACAAATAAATCTGAAAGAATTCGTACGCATTCAAATAAATTTACATATCATTTTCATTTAAAAAAAAGTTAGGTCGACTGATTGTTTGGTGGACAATTGTTTTTTCCACCAATTTGTTAATAACATGTTGCGATTATTATTATGCGAAATCAATCTTTTCACCACGTTTTAAATGTATTATTTTTTTCCAATTTTTATCCCATCGGGAAGTGATCGTAATTGTCCCTGATACACACTTTTGGCGGGACTGTACGTATCATACATCCTTAAGCAGCATCGTTTGCGACCATAACTTGGGTGGGTGACCGCTTAGCCATACGCGTCAACTGCTGAGCGGGAGAAAGTTTTTCTGAGTTCCTAAAGTATTCTCATAATACAAACTTAGCCAAAATAAAGCTGCCTGTATCGGCCAGTTTTTACGCAGCTCCCTTGAGCCCTCATGCAAATGCGATGCAGTAGTGCCATTAGGATGAGTGGCTGTGGACAATACTCTAGGGGGTCTCTATATGTAGAAAAGTGGAAACAAAAGAGGGTCTACGTAAAAGCCTGAAAAAGGCACACGGAAGAAAGTATCCCAAGAGTTAGATGTATCTCTTCAGAACAGATTGGTGAGAAAACAAAAAAAAAGTGTAGAGTAAGGCAATGATACGGATTTTATTATCGTTACTGTCTTTGACTTTGTTGACACAGAAGGACTTTTCACTATAACAGAACCAGGATTATCTGTGTTCGGAATTACACAATGAATCTGTTGAATATTTGACGCACGTTATATTTCTCGCTTAAAATAAAAGCAAAATCGATGTTCTTTAATGATGCTAATAAAGCTATACATAAAGCATCTTGAATTATACGCAAGGACAAAAAAAAATGTCTTTAGTCTATTTTTTAAGTTCAGACATCAAAAACACGATCTAAATGGTTTTAACCTCTATAGCAAAGGTAAAAGGTCCTGAAAAGTCACTTAGCGTTAAAAAAAATGTTTAAGAAATCATATTACTTTTCAAAAAAACCCATTTTTTTGTGATGAAAAATTTTTTTCCGACATTTCTTATTGGCACTATAAAAAAAAGCAGCCCTTAAGACATAATGTTGAGCTGTTTTGAATTATTTTGCACATTAAGTAACCGAATGAAAAGAGCTCGAAGTCAGTTGTAAAAAAAAGGCTCTTGCCGGCTTTGATGACTTTAGTGGCTTAAGTGTGTTGAATATAATGATGAGATGATCATTAAAATTCGTGTACAAAGTACAACTACTTGACGTACAATTCGTGCAGTATTTGGATTTTACCCGCTTTTGTGAGGCTCGGAAAAAAATTCAAAGTAATTTGCAAAGGGATTGAAACATTTCTTCACGAGTATCTTTTTGTCTTTAGGCATTATGCACTAATTGGTTTTTGTAACCTATGCACAAATTTACTCTAGAGTATACGTATCGATTTGTTTCTTCAATATCTTCGAATTTTGATCGATAGTTGATGTGACGGCCGTGGCAGCAGCACGTAATCCATAACATAACTTTTCATTGAATCGGAGATAGTACATTTCTAGTGAAAACGTCTGAACTTTCAAAAAAAAATTTCAATTAAAATAATATATATATATATACTTAAAGAAAAAACGTTTCATAAACTTTAACCTCATTTCTGGGGGTCTTGACGATACCAGAGAAAGTCAAGAGCATTTTTTGGGAAAGCTGAGAATTTTCTACTTAAGAATCACAATTTCATATATTTTTGCATTTTTAATGGAGTGTTGATATCATAAACCTTAAAATTCGCGAATAGTAAAACAGAATTCCAAGGAAGCTCATTTCGACATGAAGTTTTGATAGAACTTATGCGTTATTTTAAATTTTGACTACCTGTAAGTACAACTTATTTCGCTATTTGATTGAAGGTGTCTGAAATATAAAGAAAATGTGGTAATTTTCCTTGTTAAGTAGCCGGAATCTTGAATACCTTTTTGTAGATTTGTAAATCACTGGCGAAGATCTTGACCTTGTAAAATATTTTGTTAAAAAATCTCGTCCGAAATCCTCTGAACCAACGATTTATCACTTACCCCGACATCCTCACAACGGATGTGAATGAATTATCATAAAGAGCTTATAAATGTGAATTAGGTAGAATGTCAACGGCTCTCCATAGTGTGAAAGTCTGCTATTATTTACAATGGGATGAGAGAGTCTCTTCCCGGCGAATATAGACACCAGATGCGGCGGCGCCCTTCATAATAAATCTTTCTGTCAAGCGAGCTCGTTTTCATTACCGTTCGGGATGCTTATACACCTAGTGTCTCGCTCCAAACAATGTGCTCTATATATATTAAGTCGCCTAATTTTTCCGCTCCTGCAATCCGATTGTTCAAACAATTGACGAGTGCCAATTTGCACAAAGAAATATGTATGTAGCAACCGCTTTGCTACGGTCTCATTAGAATTCACTCTACGACTTTATGGACCATCGTGAGGTTTCACGTAATATTCATATTTCGATCCTCGGCACGCGCCGTGAAGCTCACTAGCTGTACAGTGTGCACGTCAATTTACATAATTTACATAATTATATAAATGTAGTACAAATTTGTACATTACTGAATTCCATGAACGATAATGATAATAATTACAATTTCTTGAGTATCATACTAGTATAGATATATATATATATATGTATATATGATCATTCTCAATGCCATATCTTAATTCGATTATCATGATTTACATACTTATATAAACATAGTACAAATTCGTACATTACTGAATTGAATTGACCTGTAGCTTCATAATTATGATAATTATCATCATTTTTTGGGTATCGAAAGTTTTTTTTAGATTTTAATTTTTCTCCATATAATTTTCATTCAGTTAATAATATTTCAATTATTATTATTTTCTAAATTATGTTGTTATTATTTTTTAAAAGTATTTTCAAATAATTTAGAGTAAGCCATAGTAACTTCCACGCTAACTGACCTTGTCAAACATGTTTCACAAAATCGGCCCATTTTTTTGAAGTTATTAAGTGAAAAAAGAATGTAACGAGCTTTAGGAAAAATTCCAACGAAAAATGTTTAGTCGTGCATGATATGTGTCGTTCTGGCTCGAACATACTTTTTTTCAGTATTGGAACATTTTTATAGATCTACAAAAATAGTTTTTGTTTTATCTCTTCCAAGATATATTCCGAATTCGCCGTTATTATAAATCACTGCATTCCATGCAGAAGGAATACAAAACATGCACCACTGAGCATTTTTCCATAATTTCAGGCCTACTGGATCTGTTGTGGAGTCGGTGTACAGCTTATAAAACGTCACTGTTAAAACATGTACCACATTCGAAAGTTACTATAAATACGAGAAGTTTTTATTAGCACATTAGCATATAATATTTTACACACGAGGGATCCCACCGAAATTTAGCCACCAACATTTTTTTTTGTTCAAATAATTTAAAAAAATCGAGTTTTGTTATTGTAAAAACTTTCCGATATTTCAATACGATCAAATAGAAATGTGATGAGATATTAGAATTTAAAAACTTTTCATTCATACGACGACTCTATATTGGGACAGTTTTATCGAAGGTACATTTCTGAAAAATGTAAATGTGTCGAATTTTATGGCAATTTTTTACAACAAAAAAAATTGATCCAAACTTATATGGGACTTTTTAGCTCAAATTTGTCGAACAAATCATCAGTAACATCTTCAGTTGTCACCATATCAGTTGCCTACCATTTTTAAAGGACACATTTTGTAATCCCATTACAAGAATCTTCCTTAACATTCGTTATTCCCATACATAATACAAATCAATTCTGCTAAGAAGTAGAGAGACCTTCGATTTAAAAAAAATAGAATATTCATAATTCTTTCGGAAACTTTGCATGAACTTGAGCTGAAATGTCCCATATACATCTGGATTAATGTTTTTTTTGTAGGCCATAAAATTTCACACATTTCTTTTTTTCAGTAATGTATCTACGATGAAACTGTTTCAAGCTAGAACCGTTTGAATGTAAAATTTTAAAATTCTAGTATCTCATCAGATTTCTATTTGATCGTAACCAAATTTATTAAAGTTTTTACAGTAATAAAATACTATTTTTTAATAGAATATATTATATATATCGGGTACAACTTTCAGTATACTTTCTGAGTATATACGGCAGTATACTCGGTGATATATGGATACATACATATATTACAAATATATTTGTAAACCAAATATATACTTTTAATATGTTTCATACATTCCATATATTATGTTTCCGGAAATACATATAAATATAATATTTTTCTACACAATTTATACATGCATTTATCTACGGAAGGTGTGTAAAATCTAACTGCGCGAATATTCATATATTAATATCTTTTACATGGGAAATTTTTAGAAATTGTTGTACACTTCAATTAGTTGAGAGAATATTTCATCGAATTATTTCAATTCTCTCAGATGTGAGAAATCTGGGTAGTCGTATCGACGTGTTTTGTCTTATATTTATTATATACTTTCAATAAATAAATGTTATAGTACATGTATCGAATCACTTATATGTACTAATATATACACAAAGGAAACAATTTTGCGCGGCCAATAAATCTTTTGCTAATAGCATTGGATTATTTGCTAGCTTAGCAAAGCAAATGATAGCCTAGCAGAAAGATTTGTTTGCATAGTGAAAAGATTTTTAGAGCTAATAATTTTTTTGTTGGTTTACCAAATAAGTCACTGTTTTAACTTTTCCACCCAAAGATTTGCTGATCTAGCAAAATCGTTTTCTTCGTGCAAAAAATATAGGTACTTTACGTAGATTCAAATATATAAAAAGTATATGGAAAATATATAAAAAATATACCATGAACATTTAGTATATCAAAAAATATACTTCCTTCTATGAAGAAGATATGTAGCATTACTGAATATTATTTTGGCCACGCAAAATCGAATTTACAAAAGTTTATGCAATAATGTAAATTTTTTTTATTGTTTAGAAACTCCACAAAATCCGGATCACTTGAACGACTTTCCATGAATAATTTTCCGGCCAAATCCAAAATTAAAGGCCTCATCACCTTTTTCGACTTTGCGACGCGGTTTCAACGCTACAGCTTAAGATTCGTTAAATATCTCATAAAAAACAATAACTCATGCAATCTTTATAACATGTGTACCAAGTAAAGATCGGCCAGTGCACATGGCATAAAAACTTAAGCTGATTCGAGCCGTTCACGAGTTATGTTAGTTATGTTAGCCTCTCATTACAGACTCATACGCACACAAATACGTACATATATCCGGATAATTATTCTAAACCACTTTCCGCAGCGTTTGAAACCATTTTGAGTAAATTAACTTGGAAACCTCGTAAACTGTTAACTTTCGCCTTTTAATTTTTCTTTGCTTCCTTCTTGTAGAAGCGAAAATGCTATATATTTCACTCGTATATTAATTCCAGTACTAGATAAAAAATATACATTTTTGTCACTCTTGTAATAAACATTTAAATCATTGGTTTCGATTTAATTTACGGCTACTGGCAAAAGCCAGATCTTGCAGATTCAAATATCACGTATTCAAGGGTCAAAAGTGCATATTTATTGTCCAATACCAACAAACTAATAATTAGACAGTCTTAAATAAGCATTAGCCATTTGTATTTGACTGCTTTATTTACAACAAAATGCAACAAAATAAAAGAAGGAAATAATATGTAATTTTTTCTAATCCAATCACTATTTTTTCATTCAATGCCTACAGTCGAATAAGTGAAACATTTTAACATGAGCATTAGCAATGTTCATTCACCTCTGTTTTTATATAACAATACATAAATAATTAAGATATTTTCATGATTGAAGTTTCTTGAAGGCACGTGTCACACAGCTGTTATCCAATACCATCAGCCAAATAAGTGCAACAATTTCAAATGAGCATAAGCAATTTATATTTGAGTTCTATTAGGTATTCATAACATAATGCAACAACCAATAAATTAAAGATAATATCGGATTCCTCTCATCCAATCACTGTTACGCTACAGTAATTAGATAGTTTTAAACGTTCAAATATTATTTATTTCGTGAGTCAAGAGTGTATATTTCTTAATCCCATGTCTACAACCGAATAAGTGAGATAGTTTAATATAAGCATTAACAATCTCCAACTGTCCTTTTTCACATAAAAATTCGAAAACCAAAAATTAAGTGACCTCTAAATTTTCAAATCTAATCACGGTCATACTACAGAAACGAGATAATTTCACAGGTTCCAATATTATTTATTTTATGGGTCAAGAGTGTATATTTCTTAATCCCATGTCTACAATCAAATAAGTGCGATAGATTAAGATAAGCATTAACGATCTCCAACTGTCCTTTTATTTACATGAAAATTCGAGAACCAAAAATTAAGGATGTATGATACGTACAGTCACGCCAAAAGTGAGTTTCAGAGACAATTTCGATTACTTCCCGATGGGATCAAAATCGGAAAAAAACAATGCATGTAAAAGGTGCTGAAAATATTGATTTCGCATAATGATAATCCCTAAATGTTATTAACAAATTGGTGAAAAAAACAATTGTTCAACGAACAATCAGTCAATCTCATTTTTTTTCTAAGGAAGATGATACGTTGATTTATTTGAATGCAGACGAATTTTTTCAGATTTTTTTCTTTATTTTGATTTTGATTTGATTTATTTTTGAAAATGTGCGCGAAATAACGAATTTTGGATACGTGTTCGGCAACAAACCATCTACTACACTCAAGATTTTTTTGCACAACGCATATTCAAAATTTGTTATATTCTGCGCATTTTTCAAAATTAAAAAAAATCAAAATCAAAATAAAGACTAAAATCTGAAAAAATTCGTATGCATTCAAATGAATTAACATGTCATTTTCATTAGAAAAAAAAGTTAGGTTGACTGATTTTTTATTGAACAATTGTTTTTTTCGCCAATTTGTTAATAACATTTTGGGATTATTATTATGCGAAATCAATTTTTTCAGCACGTTTTATACGCAGAATTTTTTTCCGATTTTAATCCTATCGGAAAGCGATGGAAATTGTCTCTGAAACTCACTTTTGGCGGGACTGTACGTATCATACATCCTTAAGTGATCTCTTATTTTTCAAATCTAATTAAAAGAAACCGAGAGACGCGGTAGCGTCGCGACGCCAATCACGGTCATACTACAGAAACGAAATAATTTCAGGTTTTAATATTATTTATTGTGTGGGTCAAGAGTATATTTCTTCATCCTATGTTTACAGCCAAATAAATGAAAAATTTTAAGATGAGCATTAACAATCTCTACATGACATCTCTTTATATAAAAACGCCAAAAACAAATTTTTTCTCCAAGCATAAAATTTTCATAATTCAATCACAGTCTTTTCCCGAAATAATTGAGATACTTTCACGATTGAATATTCTCTCAAAGGCACGTGTCACACATGAGTGAAGCTACACATTACTCGTCACACGTACAAATCAAACAAGTGTTTCCAACAGGACTGACCAGTAGTCTCTGGCTAGACGACTCGCTTCGTCCACCACGTAATTAGTGTTGCGTGAGTAAACGCAACGACCTCGACAAAAATCCCGAAGACTTTGAAGACCCAAAGTGAGGGCACCTCTCTCTTATCCTCAGCCCTACAATATTCTCTACAATAATACATATACGCGTATAACTCTCTCGGGTTTCGATAATTACTAAATTGAAGACGAATCGAAAAGGAGAACGAGCCTATTTCGGGATTTTTGGTTAGAGAAGCGAGAGTGAGCGAGGAAGAGAATGAAAGTCGTCAAGATTTGCAATAGACCGCGAGCGATGAGACTCCTCGTCGCCCCCGCGATCCTCCTCGTCGAAACTCACTGTCGTTGTCCTCTTCTTCTCCCGAGTCCTACCAGGTGGCCATCCTCCCATAGGTGATGGGTCGAAGTGCCTCCTGCTTTTGCTGCTGGCTCTGTATCTGCCTCTGCCTCGGTTCGCTGTAGCGACGAACGGGGATCTTGAGTGGGGCCCGAAGAAGAGGCCACGCGAGCTCAGAGACTCTCGTATAAAAGGAGCTGGCTGTACAACGACAGAGCATCAGTCCTCAAATCAAGTTGTAGGAGCAGTAGCAGCAGCAGCAAACAGCACCAGCCGCAGCACCACCATAAAAACAAACCATGAGGGCATTCATGGTGAGTAGAGTTTCGCAGAGGATTCACATCATCACGAAAAAGAAAACCTAAAAAAAAAAAAAAAAATCAGTGTTCACATCGTCAAGTAAAACAAACAAAAAAATACTCATCCGCGTTTTCACCACAGTTCGCCAGTTGTCCTGAAAAAAAAAAAAAATACTCATCCGCGTTTTCACTAAAGTTCGTCAGTTGTCCTGAAAAAATAAAGGAGATTGCAAATCGTCATCGGCCACTTTCTCCAACTCGTCGCGAGACACGTTCATCCGGGAATTGCGATTAACGAGAGAGAAAACAGAACCAAAAAAAAAACAAAATGCTATAAAAGTTTCACGAAACACACACTATAGTGTCGGTGTTCCTGAATTGGAATAGTGTTCGGTCATTGTTTTCGCGCCGGAAGCACTGTGGGGCTTCTCGTGAACTGGGAACCCAAAGAGAGATCGAAAGTCGTATTGAAACGCGAGATATCGTCCTTACGGAAGACTCGAAACATCCTGACCATTCAATCAACTACATTTCATTTTCTACAACCGTTTTTAATTTTATTGAACTTACTATGAACCCAAGTTTCACTCTTAAATATCACTGCGCCGAATGATGGACAGTCGTTTCCGCACATTATTCTCATAATACGTTTTTTTAAGCCTTGTTAAATTTATTAATTCATAGCAAAACGTCTTTGTGCAATACGGCATAAAGAAGAAAAAAATAATTTCGAGAATTGCCATAAATAAGTTTGAGTATACGCACTTAAAGAAATAACAGAATTGTTGATGTTTTTCGCAATGCCCATTGAAACGATCATCTTAATCTCAAGTGGCAAGAATACATGTCTTTATTCCCTAGGTCATGTATTCACTTGCAGTTACAAATTTAGAGTCGTTAAAAATTTGTTTAAAGAAGAAAAAAATAATTTCCATAATTACCATAAATAAGTTTGAGTACACGCGCTTGAAGAAATAACAGAATTGTTAATGTTTTTCACTATGCCTATTGAAACGATCATCCTAATCTCAAGTAGCAAGAACACATGTCTTCATTCCCCAGGTCATGTATCCACTTGCAATTCCAAATTTAGAGTTGTTAAACATTTGTTCAATTCATATTTCCTTATTCATTATACATATCGTGTATTCCATTCCTTTTTGTTTTCCTCTCCCAGGCTCACATATTCATAGATAATGAAATGTAATTGCTATTACGGCATAAAAAACAGAAAATGATTTTAAGAATAGCCATAAATGATGTTAATTTCAACCAGCCCCCAATCTCTGTTTTACCTAAGTAATATTCATTCAATTGTGGGTCCAGTATTTAATTAATATTTCTTTATGTGTTGTACAGATCGTGTATTCCAAAACATTTTATTGTTGCCCTTATAAACTCACAAATCCACAGGAAAAGAAATGTAATTGTCAATGCATAAAAAACAGAAAATCATTTTAAGAATAGCCATAAATCATATTCATTTCAAGTATCCCGACTCAACCAATCCACCCAATTTGACTAAGTAACATTAATTAAATTGTAGTTTCAGTGCTTAATCAATATTTCCTTTTGTGTTGTACAGATCGTGGCACTGGCCACAGTGGCGATGGCACGCCCCGAGGCCGGATACTCCTACCAGCAACCGGGCGGTAGTTACGGTGCCCCAGGTGGCGGAAGTATCGGAGGCGGAAGTCTGGGAGGACTCGGAGGCCTAGGAGGTCTCGGAGGTCTCGGCGGTGGACACGGAGGTCTCGGCGGCGGACACGGAGGTGGTCTGGGCGGTGGATTTGGCGGTGGCTCAGGCGGATTCGGTGTTTCTGGCGGCGGTGGCTCGTTCGGCGGCGGCAGCGGTGGTGGATTCGGCGGAAGCGGCGGAGGTTTCGGTGTCTCCGGCGGCGGCGGCGGCGGCGGTGGCGGATTCGGTGTGTCCGGAGGCGGCGGCGGATTCGGCGGTGGCTCCCTCATCCAGAAGCACATCTACGTTCACGTGCCGCCACCAGAGGCGCCAGAAGAGAGACCCCAGCGCCCCATCCAACAAACCGCTGCGCCCCAGAAGCACTACAAGATCATCTTCATCAAGGCCCCGACTCCACCAACCCCGACCGCACCAGTAATCCCTGCTTTCCCCGCTCAGGACGAACAGAAGACTCTTATCTACGTTCTCGTCAAGAAACCCGAGGAGGCACCTGAAATCAACCTGCCAACCATTGCTCCCACTCAGCCCAGCAAGCCCGAGGTCTACTTCATCAAGTACAAGACCCAGGTAAAATTATCCTCGATTACCCATCTATGATAACTCTTTTTTAAGAAGTCTTGTGAAAAGACCCAATATCTTGGTGGAATCTTTAATCAAAACGTTATCTTAATTACTTGCTTAATATCCCTTGACGTACGATTCACTGGTAACGATTATAACGATAACGATTGACGGTAATCGATTATAATGATAACGATTCGCTAGATTTGATTATAATGATGACGATTCACTAGATTTGTCTATAACGATTCACTGGAATCGATTATAATGATGACGATTCACTGGACTCGATTATAACGATAACGATTCACTGGATTCGATTATAACGATAACGATTCACTGAAATCGATTATAAAGATAACGATTCATAAACAAAAGTGAACTTTCTCAGTGCAACGGTTTCGATAAAGTTCGAAAATTGTTTTACGACCTTGACGGAACCGCGGATTAACAATTTCTTTTCTTTTTAAATCTTGCAGAAGGAAGTGACCTCATCCGGAGGTGGTGGCGGAGGATCCGGTATCGGCGGTGGAATCGGTGGTGGAATCGGTGGAGGTATTGGAGGAGGTATTGGAGGAGGAATCGGTGGCGGACTTGGAGGTGGTCACGGAGGTGGTCTGGGAGGTGGATCCGGTTCGGGAATCGGCGGTGGAATAATCGGTGATGGACACGGAAGTGGACCCAGCGGACCCAGCGGACCCAGCTCGAATTACGGTACCCCCGGAGCCTCAGGCCCCTACTAGTCAATTTACTCAACATAAAAGGAGAAACCGAGAGAGAAATCGAGAAATACGAAGATAAATACACTCACTCACACAATCACAAACACGACACACAGCAATCTCTACATCCCGAAGATAAAAAAAGAAAGAAAGAAAACAAACCGGAAGTAAGGAAAAACGACCGGAAAAACCAAGAAATAATTAATTAAGTAAATAATATAAATAAGAAGTATAGAAGATGATGATAATGACGAAGACTACTCGAGGAGACCTACTGCTCGTAATCCGACCTTCTCCGTTCGACGTCCAGCTACTACGAACCACTTTTTGCATGGATCTAAGTCCCGACGACGAACTGGAAGAGGATCAAGGATTAATAAACGAATGGATGTTGAATTATAATGCTACAACGACGACCCTCTACGTTGCTGGAAAACGCGACCAAGTGCGCCTCATGTTCGTGACGCACTCGGCAGGAAAATCGGGCCCATCAGCTCCAACAATATCGCCGACGCATCGCGACGGCCCCGAGTCAACATCGGACAACGACTGCTCCCAATGGTTCGCTTTGCTCGTGGCTGACGCGACACGTAAGCGAGGAAACGAGGACCCGATTAACCGCGTCAACGTTTATTTACAATCCGGCTCATCGGCTGGCCAACGAAAAAAATGCCGACAATTAACGAACATCGTTTACCCCCCACGACAAAAATATCCCCCCTTTTTTATACATATTTTTTGCAAGAAAACGGTGGCGAAATAAAGCTTTTTCTTTTTTTATGTATTCGTTTACATAAGAAAAATGAAAAAAAAAAAAACCTACCTTCTTATCATTTATAACCCAACATCTTACCTGCACAACGGAGAGAAAAAAACACTTCTTACGCATATTGACAACAAATCAGTGGCAAAATAACACTTTCTATGTTGAAAAAGAGACATTTTTTAGACTCGTTATTATTACAATTATTATTCTTTTTTTTTTATATATCTCAACGGTTCTCAGAGTCTGGGAGACATTCACACGGTGGTCCCACTTTCGCTTTGCTAACTACCACGAAGACGCCGCTGGCGCTTTCAGAGAATATTCATTATACGCTACCTGTATATACATATATGTTGCAGCTAGCTGGGTCAATGGTTGCCCACACGCGTGTCAAACCATCAGTCCTTTCTTTTCCTCATTCCCCATTTTTCTTTTTTTTTTCTCCCTCCCCCCGTCAGCTCTCGTGCATCGCAAATAGTGAACGCGTGAAAGGATTACAAGTATAGCGAGTACCATAGGATCTCAGCGATGCCAGCCAAGATT
This sequence comes from Tromatobia lineatoria, assembly GCA_949699805.1. Classification (NCBI taxonomy): domain Eukaryota; kingdom Metazoa; phylum Arthropoda; class Insecta; order Hymenoptera; family Ichneumonidae; genus Tromatobia; species Tromatobia lineatoria. The sequence goes on from OX453043.1 coordinate 12,439,816, forward strand.
ATAATCGAACTTTGTGCCCGGGATGTCGGCGCGGTGAAGAAACTTTCGCTTCTCTCGCTAGGCTCTTTGCTCATCGTTCATTCTCTTCAGAGCCTCGCTCTTCCGCATCCCTCCACTACAACTGGATGTCAAAGATACGGTAGCTTCTCTGTGTAGTTAATATATACACACATGGACGCAAATATTGACAGCTGAAAATCAAAAAGGCGTAATATTTATGTGAGTGGACGTGGAAATTATGCCCTTTTGATTCTAAGTCATCGATTATAGGCACACTGAGAAACTATCGTGTACATATGTGCGTGTGTGTATATATGCATTGCGCAAAGTGCGTCAACCAGAAAAGTGGTTTGAAGCTACCTAAGTAACAGGTAAATTTGTTCAAGAATTTATGTTTATGCAGCGAACTCTGCGTGTGGCTGTATGGGAGATTTTTTTCCTTCCTTATGGAAGGTGAAGAGGTCTTCGGTCGAGTGAGGATGAGGAGGAAACGGCTCTGCATCAAAACGTACTTCGTCACGTGCGCTCACTGTGGGGCCAGACACTTGCCTCACATATACATACTCGTGGCTTGGTTTAATGGGAATATAACGTCGAGGCACGCTTTCACCGCGGTTAGATTTCGAGGTTTCGAGAAACCTCCGCCTCTACTGAATCTTTTCGACTTCACGTTTATCGAGCACCGAGAATTTTATCAGATTATGGAATATTGCACCCAGAAAAAAGATTGAGTAATATTAACTAACATTGTCTATTGAACATTTGTTCATTCCAATTAACGAAAATTTGCTTTCCCTGGAACTAATATGTATTTCATTCAATTTTGCAGTTTATTTATTTCGAACATATTTATTTATTTAAGCATTTATAATGAGCAGTTTTTACTGTGCAATGGACACTAAATAGATATTATATTCGTTCGTACTAAATACTTTCTTCATCCGGAAATAATATCTAGTTAAAACGACTGGATACATGTATTCGATCCTTTTTTTTCAAAATCAATTAAAACTTTCTTTTAATCCAATACGTAATTAGTTTATTTAATCATTAGAAAATACTTCTCTGTAATTGATTTAGTTATTTAAATCAACGTTTCGTTGATGATCTTGTAATGAAACACCAAACAATACTTTTCCATCGGTCTTCATGGCTTAAACTTGAGGGGTTGACCTAACAATCGAGTGTGCCAAAGGAATTTTCTGGCAAATAATGTTTAGAGGTGCCTCAATTCAGGTCTTTTTATTAAATGAAATGTCGATTTGAAAAAAAAAATATATATATATATATATATATTTAGGCGCGTTTTCTGCATGGGAGGTGTGTATTGAGGTCAAAATACATAGTTTCGCCTTAAAAAAAAAGAGAAAAAAAATATATTTTTTTTACACACCCTAATATATAATATATATTTTTTAGAGAATGGCAATTTTTGGGTTGTCATTGTTTAAGGGGTAAAACCACTCTGGCATTTTGGAAAAACGATTTTTTTTGCTCAAGCAATATTTTGGGCTCATGAAAACAAAATGCAGTTGGTACTACAGTGGAACGAAAATGTTAAACGTGTAATTATTGATTCTGCTCCACATCTTCGAGTGCACGCTCAGCGTGATCGTACAACTTTGAAGTAGTTCTGTCGATAAAATTTGTTCGAGAAAAATTAGAGAAACTTACAAATAGTTCCCGATCGTATAAAAATCTGAAAAAGTGCATGCTTGTTAAAGGTACTGAAAAGATAAGAGAAAAGAATTATGCATAATAATAATTTTAAATGTTCACAAAACGATGAAAAAAAATTGTTCCAGCAATTCCCCGGAAACCGAACTTTTCTTTTTTATGGAAATGATTTACTAAGTTTTCTAAATACATATGAATTTTTTCAAGATGTTTTAATTTGTTTCGAATTTCTTTTCTATAGAATAAATGTGTGAAAAAACATGAAATTCAGAGAAAATTTTAAAAAATTCATAAGTATTCAGAAAAATAAACGAATAATTTCATAATAAAACGAAATAGATTGCCGTGAAATTGGTTCATTGACTGATTTTCTGATCAGTTTGTTAATAACATTTCGAAGGTGTTATTATGCTGAATAATTATTTTTAGTACCTTTTATATGCATAATTTTTTAAAGATTTTTATACAATCCAGAAGTATTTTCTATTTTTTCTCATTTTTTGAATATTTTTAAAACTTATGCGAAATTAACACTAATGGACAGAACTAATTTAAACGTGTTTTTCTCGAACACACTTTTTCCAAACTGACAGCTTGACATTTCAAAAGTAGCTTCACAATTATCATCCATATAGAAGTACGAAGCATTTGCAACATTTGCAGTTGTTGCAAAAAAATCGATTGTTTTTTTCAAAAGTGCGCGATTGCTACAGAATTTAAATTGAAAAACCTTACGTACTTCGATAGCCAATCGAATATAAGCCAATTCCAAATTTGTTTGGTTTTTTGGGACCAAGTCTTCAACTTTACGAGACAACCGTTACTCATGTTAAAAAAAGCGGCTGCAATTCCCTATTTCACGCACATTTTTGAAAATAAAAAAAAATAAAAATCGAAATAAAGAAAAAAATCTGAAAAAATTTGTATGCATTAAAATAAATTAAAATATCATTTTCATTAGAAAAAAAGTTGGGTTGAATGATTGTTTGTTGAACAATTATTTGTTTCACCAATTTGTTAATAACATTTTGGGATTATTATTATGCAGAATTAATCTTTTCAGCACCTTTTATATGCATTATTTTTTACCGATTTTTATCCCATCGGAAAGTGATCGAAATTGTCTCTGAAACTCACTTTTGGCGGGACTGTACGCATCCTTAGAAGAAGGGTATTATTCTCAGAATTTTTTTTCTGTTTACTATTTTCAGATCGCCTCAAGGTGACTATGTATAGTCGGAGATAGTATTAAGAGTGTCCGAGTGAGCAGGTGTCGCGACCTTTGATCCAAGAAGAAGCCCGCTTTCACCCGCGCTCGAATCCTCGGTTCATGCCGCTTTGCGTCTCTCTTCTGTGCCACACGAGTTCTACTCTCACCTCGCGATCTTCCTGTTAAGTAGGAATCCCGTCGTGCCAGGAGCCAGGGCCGCGAAGAGAGACGATACTCTCGTAACACGTAATAGTCAGCTCTACAGATACACAGAGAGCTTCTTCATCGCGTACCTCACATACAGGAAGTAAGCGTAACTCATCTGGAAGTCGGCTCGTAGCATCGACTGCAAGTCGTGCTCCAGTCATTTGACGATACGTCACTTTCGATAGCTCGCGTCGATAACAAGCCAACGGACTCTCATTGGGCGGGAGAGTTCCGTTACAATGCCGAAGAATGTGACTAGACATAACATTCCTATCAAATCCGCAAGAGAATTTCCCTTCGACGAAAGTTCAAACAAACGAAATTTTCCAATTTTTTTTGCATCACCAGTTCAAGAGATAACGATCAACATTCTGGCACTGATACCCTGCTAGAAATTTAGGTTAATGAGCTGGATAGTGCATTAGAAAATTCTCTATTACTAGTTGCCACTATTTAAAGGCTCGTAACGACAGGAAAATGGATCAATTCGTTCGAGTGCTTCGTTGAAGTCGTGTCAACCTTGGGTCAATTGTTTTTCATTTGTTCGCAATGAAGAATTCGAAATTGACAGTGTTTTTAGTAACATCGGTGGTTGGTATAATGGGAACAATGCTTGTGACAGCATCACCGGCAGTTGATAGACGATCAAGAAGCATCTGGCCCTTCGGAGGAGGTTCGTCATCCCCTGAGGCATCAGCATCAACTTCCGAAAAGCCTATCGTCGCCGGGTATGATCCGGAAATACCACCAGCGCTTTTGCAGATTAAGCCGGACGATAGAAGGATTTGGAAGATCCACAAATACCAGGGCTTCGACCTGAGACCCATTGATTTGGTACCAGGAGAATATTTCGGAAGTTCCTTTAATCACGCGTCGAATTCAGACGGCAGATTTTCCGAAGAGGTCGTATTGAACCATCAAGAGTCTCCGGGGTATTCGACTTATCCATCATTGACTCAGGACGAAAATCTCCAACCGGGCTATCAGAATTTTCATCATGAATCCTCTGCAAGTCCACAAAATGCTCAGCAAGTCTTTTCGAACCATCATCAAGTGTCTACAGGTCATGAAAATGTTGAGCAAAGCTATTCCAATCAATATGAAATATCTGGGAATCATCAAAATGTCCAGCAAGACTATTTGAATCATCATGAAGTGTCTGGGAGTCAGCAAAATATTCAGCAAGCTGATTCCAATCATCAGGAAGTGTTTGTAAATGGTGGCTACGTATCGGGAGGCCAGGAAATAGCCAAAAATCCATTATATCCGGCTCCTGCGATTGGCAATAACGAAGGAACAACCGCGGCAGCTGATCTAAGTTTTCTCGACGATCTCGGTGGCCTCGCGTACTTTTTGCCAGAACCACAGGACGATCAGATCCAAACTGATGACGGGAATCAATTTGACGCAGGATCATCCTCGAGTGTAGCAGTGGAAGAGACCAAAGAAGAGCCAGGTTTTTTACAGTCGTTGCTCCATAGATTAACTTTCGGCGTATTGGGTTCGACCGCGAGCGAAGTGAAGGGAACTGTTGCTACGTTGGGACAACATCAGCCGATTCAACCAGCACCGCCAGCGGATTTCGTGGAGTCTGGTGGCAGTCACAGTTTTCACCTGGCCGCTCCGACTTACCACTTGCCGGAGACGCAAGGAAGTTACATTGCTTATCGACTGCCGGCACACAAACCTGCGGGAATTTCGAACGCTGCAGTCTCGAGTGCTACGCAGCAAAACGCTTACTCTCAGGATACTCAATCGACTCCTTATGCTATCAATAACGCAGGAGGCGGTGTTTCCGCTGATTTAGGATCAGCACAACCGACGGGTGGGTTAAGTTTTCCCGATTCAACGGCTAACAATGCGGGTTATGCTCTGGTTAATCCTAGGGGATATCAAAATAGCAGGCCTCTTCATGCGTTTGTTGAAGGACCTGCCGATCAGGTGCCTCAGAACTTACCAGCTTCACAGTACGGTGTTCCATTTGCTAACTCAGCGCTTTCGAACCCTTCAGACTCGCAGTACAGCGCCCCAACTGCTAACTCAGCGTCTCTGAATACTCCAGCTTCGCAGTATGGCGGTCCAACTGCTAACTCAGAACTTTCGGACGCTCCAGCTTCACAGTATGGCGCTGTAACTGTCAACTCAGCAACGCAGGATTCTTCAGCTTTGCAGTATGGCGCCCCAACTGCTAACTCAGCATCTCCGAACGCTCCAGCTTCGCAATATGGAGGCCCAACTGCTAACTCAGCATCTCCGAACGCTCCAGCTTCGCAATATGGAGACCCAACTGCTAACTCAGCATCTCCAAACGCTCCGGCTTCGCAGTATAGCGCTCCGAGTGCTGACTCAGCATCTCCAAATGCTCCAGCTTCGCAGTATACCGCCCCAACTGCTAACTCAGCATCTCAGAACACTCCAGCTTCGCAGTATGGCGGACCAATTGCCAACTCACCAAGTCTGAATTCTCCAGCGCCTCAGAACTCTCCCCCTGAGGGCGAGGATGCCGACAAACAGCTCAATCTTTCGGAATTATCGTTGGTTAACCTTTCACCTCCCTTGCCTTACCGAAGTCACATAGATTTTGGACGGTACAGCACAAATTCTGAGCGACGCGTCAGCGAACAGGATACAGAGGAGATTGAGGAACCGGACAATTTCTCTGGAGCGACAGTGACCACGTCACCAGCGGTTGTTGTCGTTACGCCCGACGCCGAAATTGCCAGAACTTATTCTAGAATACGAAGCTACGGTGCTGGAGATTCAAGGAGGTAATATTATATAAGGAGCTTTGATGTCATTACCTCCTGTTTATTCATTCATATTATTTATTGTATTTTAGATATCTCGCCATATATTATTAACTTTTAGTATCGCTCTATAAATTAGTTTTGAAATAATATTTAAGGTAGGTTTAAAAAAAGCTTATCTACTTGAACCTGAGGACGATTTTTTGAATTTGTTTTTGAAATTTCTTTCATATATCAACAAATTCCTTTTTGAAAAAATATGACTTTAACTTGACGAGTAGCAGGACTTTATCTAATCACTTCTTTTCCAACAACGAGCCCAAAATATCGAACTAATTGAGACTGAAATCAACCAATAAAGAAGTTGAAACGTGGAGAAAAGTAGGATGCGCATTCTTCCAAAATATTCCAAAAATAAATCTTTTTTAATTCCAAGGATTCTTATGAACATAGTGGAGTGATCTTACGAGGACCCAGTCACCCAAGAAAGTCTTAATCATTTTTTTTTCTAAATAATACCCTTTTTTTACAAAATGTTATATTTGAACCTTATTAAGTACACAACGAGCATCATAATTTCGCTTTTTGGTCAAGATGTACAGTGCACAAGAATAGTATAAGGTCAAGAGTAACATTTTGTTGTTATTGTAGCTTTCAGACCAAACCGATCAATCAATTTTAGTATTTCATCTCTTATTTTATCTGCCGAAAAGTGTATCCTGGATTGAAAATGGCAATTTTGAATGCAGTTGAAATTAGATTAACTATAACCAATTGTATAGTGAATTTTTTATAAAAGATAATTTCTTTACACATCTAAAACAATAACTTTATCATAAAGACCTGAAATAAAAATTCCGATATTGAATCCACAATGTACTCTTCGACAGATAAAATAAGAAATCGAACTAAAATTTATTAATCGGTTTGGTTTGAAAGCTACGTCAAGTGCCATTTGTATTTTTTAACTAACGCCATTTTGGTGTACTTTTCTGTTTGTACAAAATTGTAGAATTATAATGCTTGATATCTACCCTCATCGAAAAAACAATATACACAAAAATATATCTGACATATACAACTTGTCGGATGACAATATAACGAAAATATATTTTTCATCTATATTATACGTATCGCAGATATATTTTTTCACTCGCATATATTTCGTATATATAGCGAAATAAATCTCAGTTATAGTATTTTTCGAACAAGATATATGTCACATATTTGAGATATATTTTGCAATATATCTTGAGTGTACTTTTTTCCACGGGGGTATTTAACTAGGTTTTCCTGTAAGATGTTTTTTTAATTGTGTATCATTCACAGAATTTTTTATCTTATGATTTTTGTCAAGTGCGTGGATCTCCTTAAGGCGGCTAAATTCTCTGTAAACGTAGCCTCGAAATGAATTAAACTGAACTTGCACTGAATGTTACGTTATGCTGCATAAATGCCGAGAAATCTCTATTTTACTGAAGAATTGCGTTACACGCTCTCTCGTCCGGCAAACTTCTTACTTTATTTATTATCGCACTCGATCGCGCGCAATGTGGCTCTGCGACCAAGTAGAGTACTCTATAGCATCGGGGGCTCAAGTCTAGCCACCGAGGTACACGAGGATGTATTTGGAAGTGCGTAGCACGCGTCCGGTGGCACGCGGGTGAAAGTGACCGCCGGGGCGAGAGCGAACTTAGGGACGAGCAGTGTTGTGTATATGTAGACGCGCCGATTTAGCAACATTGAAGCGCATAAGCGGATGAACCGACAGCAGCAATACAGCATGAGAGCTCTGCACAGCTAACCGAGCAGAACCTCCAGCGAATAACAATTCAGCTACACTCGATTAAATCGTTATTCGCGTAACCGGGCGAACAGTTCCGCTATGGCAACGTGCGTGATGGGAATTCAATGAGACGTGATTCCCCAACAGCCATTTATCAACTTTTGTCGCGACAATTAAAAAAGCTATACAGAGATTAACAGCGACACGTGGATCCCATTTTCCCGCGTTGCGTAATTTATTTATTATATCCATAACTGTTGTTGCGCAAATTAATTTTCCAATCCTAAAATAAGAAGATTACTCATATTTTAGCAATAATATGCGAATTTTTTATTCTGCATTATGTATTTTTCGGATTTAAGGATATTTGTTTGATGTAAATAAATGGTTATTAAAGAGATTATGTTTTAAATGTTTCTTAAAATTCCTCAACAGCAGATTATCATTGTTGAGAAATATGTAATTAATTGTACACGTTTAAACTATAATCATGGAAAAAAAAATGTTTCATATTTTTATAATCATCAACACGGTAATAGTTTTTTATTTCAATAAACTGAATTATGTTTTTGATGGATGATTATAGAAAAAAAAAAAATTTTTAAACATTGGTTTCGATTTCTCGCCTTGTGGTATAGCTAATTGTTTGAAAGTAAATCGAATTAATTGAAGTTACTTGCAGAATTTTAATGATAACCTTGTTCTACATTGAGTTGAAAGTGTCATTTTCTCCGACTATGGATTCGCAAATTGTATTGACTGGTTCTACACTGAGAGAAAAATCTGGCAATTTTAAATATAATGTAGTTGAAACCCCAAACGGAAAAAAAATTACCCTTTATTTATAAAGGAAATATTTTGACGGCCACATGTTGAGAATGCGTTAGCGGGTAATTGGCATCAATTGGTAAAAAAAATGTATCGCGAGGAAGGAAAAAAAACTGTAAAGCGTATTGTTAATAAAACACTTTTACTACTACTACTAATATAGTTGGACTGACGATAATCTAACTATAAACTATAATTCCCATGAGGAACGTCTATATTTTATGGTTATAGCAAATATAAGAAAATAGTTGGATCAACCACTAATATAGTTCCCAGGAGGAACGTCTATATTTTATGGTTATAACAAATATAATTATAGTAGCAATTATCGAAATGATAATAGTTCCAAAAACTATTCTAATTGTTTTAAATATGCCGTTTTGATGCATATACGATTTAATATATACGTTTAAAAAATTATCATCGCTCCAACCATAAAACATTGCAAGCCTTGTTATATTCGTTTAACCATGTGAAATCGTTAAATAAACGATATGCTTTTCTCTCAGTGTACAGAACCCATCTCTACACAGATTTATCTATACACAAGCATGTGTACACCATTTTTTTTACAAGTGTTTAGTCAAGCATGACGAAGTCATACTTAACACGAACTTGACGAATTAAATTGGAAACGCATACCTTCCGCACGACGAACGCTTGACGAAATAAAATTCAACACAAAATTAATCATGACAGTAATCATTACGGCGAAACTTTGCCTAACATAACCTGGACACTACAAATCTGTTCACGGTACTAGTTAGTCCGACACAACAAATTTCTTCGTGTTACTAGATGGAACCGATAAATCTCGACACAACATCAGTCTGCAACGAAAAATCTTCACGAACCGCTAGAAAAACGTGGTAAATTTCGACACGACTTCGATACGACAAAAATTCTACATAAATAAGTTTTACAGCGCCCGAGTTCTCTTCAATTCATCTCGACAAAGAGGATATTTGTGCGATGGTAAATCGTGGAATATGTCTACCGACTAACAATGTTGCATTGAGCCATCAAAATAAGTATGCGAAGTTTATGTCAGTGATATTGAGACATCCGACATGGGAATTCCAATTCACTCGTTACAAACTAAAATTACTACATATGTATTATAATGAACAGGATTTTTTTGCAATATTGTAAGTCGGTAAGCATGTCCTCCGATTCGCCATCGTAAAAATATTGTCTGTGTCGAATTCGGGCGGTGTAAAACTTTTTCGTGTAAAACTTTTTTTGTATAAAACTTTGTCGTGTCAAACTGTTTCTCGTAAAAGTTCGTCGTGCAGAACTTGTATCGTGTCGTACTTTACCGCGTCGTACTAGCATCGTGTAAAGATTTGCTGTCGCAAACTGGTGCTCCGTCGAGATTTTACGTTTCAATCTAGAGCCACGAAGGAATTTGTTGTGTCAGGCTAGTGCCGTGAACAGATTTGTAGTGTTTAAGGATGTATGATACGTATAGTCCCGCCAAAAGTGAGTTTCAAAGACAATTACGATCACTTCCCGATAGGATAAAAATCGGAAAAAAATAATGCATAAAAAACGTGCTGAAAAGATTGATTTCGCATAATAATAATCCCAAAATGTTATTAACAAATTGGTGAAAAAAACAATTGTTCAACAAACAGTCAGTGAACCTAACTTTTTTTCTAATGAAAATGATATGTTAATTTATTTGAATGCGTACGAATTTTTCAGATTTTTTTCTTTATTCCGTTTTCAATTTTTTTTTTTTTTTTTCATAAATGTGCGCGTAATAACGAATTTTGGATATGTGTTCGGCATAAAACCATTTACTACACTCAAGATTTTTTTCAAAACGCATATCCAAAATTTGTTATATTCTGCGCATTTAAAAAAAATCAAAAACAAAATAAAGAAAAAAATCTGAAAAAATTCGTACGCATTCAAATAAATCAACATATCATTTTCATTAGAAAAAAAGTTAGGTTGACTGATTGTTCGTTGAACAAATGTTTACTTCACCAATTTGTTAATAACATTTTGGGATTATTATTATGCGAAATCAATTTTTTGTTCTGTTCTGACCTAACAATTATTAATTTTGTTGAGATAAAAAATAAAAAAAATATTCAAAAGTCCTAAACACAATGACATTTTTTCCTATATAATGAACATTATCATTTTATGAATATAAAAAGTATAATTATACGAACCTCTTTCTTCGTATAATTATTCTATCGATTAAAGCGTCTAGTTCATATTATGAATACAAAAATTGTCTTCCTCAGGTGAGAGACATTGAGACTGGATATACATTTTTTGTCGATAACTGTAATTTTTTAAGTTTTAAATTTTGGCGGGACTGTACGTGTCATACATCATTAATTTCGAGAAATCAAGTATTTTTTAAAAATAAGTCATATCCGAGTAAAGTATGTTGGAAAATATTTGTTTCGATTTCTCTGGTCTTATTTCATAGCGAATCATGTAAAAAAAAAATCTAATTAATTGAAACTACTTGGAGAAGCTTAATACTAACTTTGTTGTACATTGTTTTCAACGCGCTATTTTCTCCGGTTATAGGTTGGCAAATTGTGCTCGGTCAACGGAGTATACATTCTTACGCATTTAACGCGTATATATTACTCAGTACGGTCACTGGAGCGTTCGCCACTACTGCCGCTAGCAGGGCAAGCGTTCGCCGGGACCAATGCCGTATACCGAGCACGCGTCTCGCATCGTAAACTCTACTTTCGTTCTCGATGATGCCTCGGTGAGTTCGCTGCGCGGGGACCTCACCGAGAATTAAATGAATCGTTTTTCACGCGCGTGCCAACCGCGAATGGAATTTTATGAACGTCTTGTGTGTTTATACTTTTACTCGTCTGTCTTGTTTTTTTCCTCGTATCTCGTCGCCTGAACAACTATTCTAAAGAAGGGTGAATGTTTCTCTTTCCGATGTTATTATAACAGTCACCTCTGCGGTTTTGCGTACCGCAAACTAAATTTACTTTGAAAAATATTATTTTCTATTTAACGTCCACTCAGTGTGCTGAGAATTTCTCGGTAACCCAAATTGCGATAGCGTGAAAAAAAAAAATATATATTTTCTAGACATTATCAAACCGTTTGATCCTCCATAGACGAGCATTTTGTAGTCTTCACGTATCTCATTTAGATCTTGATCTAATGCCTTGGTGCGTTCGGTAATATCCTGCATGCGGTTGCAAAGGTGTTACCATTGATGCGCCTGTTCTCACTCGACTTTTCTCCTGTAGTCAGCCAACGACCTACGAGTTACTGCATTGTCCATTAAAGCACAGCTATTGGCAAATGAATATTCGAGAGCAGAAATTGTTATGTCGGCGTTATTTTCTTGACTATATTTCATGCACAATTCACTCGATTTTCATGTTCAGATATTCACATAATAAGTACATATAAATATCGACTTAATAAGCACAAAAATTTTATACAAAATTTTGGTGCCAATTTTTTTATCAACAATTTGCAGATCTTGTATTTAATAGAGTAATATGTCGCATGAAATTTTCATGTCGTCAACATTTTATTTGGAAATATCGCAATGAAATTTTCTTGTATCAAATTGTGAATTGCAAATATCCCATTTCAATTTCATATGCCAATATTTCATCAAAAAGTTATCTGCGAACAATGCTTTTAAGGCGATTTTTCTTGGCAGATTTTTGTCATACAAATTTCATTAGCAAATTTGGAACTTGCATTTATTTATTTTTTTGCGGACCTTGCGTTTTAATAGATCTATATATATCTCATACGAATTTCATTCTTAAATGTCGCATTTTTAATTCTTGTGTCGAAATTTTTATTACCACGTTATTTAGAACAACTATTCATGCCACTTACAATCACAACATCACATGAAAATTTAATGTAGCAATATTTCATAAAATTTTCATTTGCAAGCGTCGCGTTGACATTTTTTTTAAAAAATCAGCCAAATTGCAAATATCTCATTCTAACTTCTTTGCCATTTTTTCATAAACACATTATTTACGGACATTGATTTTCAGCAGATTGATCCTTGCAAGCTTTTATCACACGAATTTCGTTAGCAAACATAAAATTTGCATTTCCTTTATTTCATGTCGAATCCACGTATGTACCAATATTTCGTATGTCATTATGTTGGGCAAAACCTACGCCAATATTTTATCGTAATACTACACAACAAGATAACATAAATTCCACGAGTTATATAGTTTCATCTGGCTTTTGGATGCTAAGAATTTCCACATTTTTTTCCTTACATGTGTCACAATGAAGTGCTAATAACTGTCGTTTAAGTTGAAGTGACACATCCTTCAGAACGTTTTAGTGCGTTTTCCCTGCCAATATAGAACTTGCATTTCCTTACCAACATTTCATGTTGAATCCACGAGCCAATATTCATAAAAAATGATATTGGCCCAAAGCTACACTAAATTTTATCGAAATACTACACAACAAGAAAACACAAGTTTCACGAGTTACATAAATTTATGTACTTTTTGGATACTAACAACTTCACGTTTTTTCCTTATATGTTTCAGAATGAGTTGCGCAAGATAATCGTTTGACCTGGAGCGACGCATGTTCAAGAACTTTATAGTGCGTTCGACCTGAAAATATAGAATATGCAATCCCTTTACCAATATTTCGTTCAAAATTATATTGGCCAAAACCTAATGCCAATTAGGAATTAGAATATGCAATCCCTTTACCAATATTTCGTTCAAAATTATATTGGCCAAAACCTAATGCCAATTAGGAAATAGAATATGCAATCCCTTTGGCAATATTTCGTTCAAAATTATATTAGCCAAAACCTAATTCCAATTAGGAATTAGAATATGCAATCCCTTTACCAATATTTCGTTCAAAATAATATTGGCCCAAAACCTATGCCAATATTTCATAGTAATACCACACAACAAGAAGAGTTTCATGAGTTATATAAATTCATCTGGCTCTTGACTGCCATGAATTTTCATATTTTTCCTGATATGTATTAAAATGAGGTGCCAATGACTATCGTTTGACCTGAAGCGCCGCATGTTCAAGAACTTTATAGTGCGTCCGACCTGAAAATATAGAATATGCAATCCCTTTACCGATATTTCGTTCAAAATTATATTGGCCAAAACTTAATGCCAATTAGGAATTAGAATATGCAATCCCTTTACCAATATTTCGTTCAAAATTATATTGGCCAAAACCTAATGCCAATTAGGAATTAGAATATGCAATCCCTTTGGCAATATTTCGTTCAAAATTATATTGGCCAAAACCTATGCCAATTAGGAATTAGAATATGCAATCCCTTTACCAATATTTCGTTTAAAATTATATTGGCCAAAACCTAATGCCAATTAGGAATTAGAATATGCAATCCCTTTGGCAATATTTCGTTCAAAATTATATTGGCCAAAACCTGATGCCAATTAGGAATTAGAATACGCAATCCCTTTACCAAAATTTCGTTCAAAATAATATTGGCCCAAAACCTATGCCAATATATCATAGTAATACCACACAACAAGAAGAATTTCATGAGTTATATAAATTCATCTGGCTCTGGACTGCCATGGATTTTCATATTTTCCCTGATATGTATTAAAATGAGGTGCCAATGACTATCGTTTGACCTGAAGCGACTCATGTTCAAAAACTTTATGGTGCGTCCGACCTGAAAATATAGAATATGCAATCCCTTTACCAATATTTCGTTCAAAATTATATTAGCCAAAACCTAATGCCAATTAGGAATTAGAATATGCAATCCCTTTACAAATATTTCGTTCAAAATTATATTAGCCAAAACCTAATGCCAATTAGGAATTAGAATATGCAATCCCTTTGGCAATATTTCGTTCAAAATTATATTAGCCAAAACCTAATCCCAATTAGGAATTAGAATATGCAATCCCTTAACCAATATTTCGTTCAAAATAATATCGGCCCAAAACCTTCGCCAATATTTCATAGTAATACCACACAACAAGAAGAGTTTCATGAGTTATATAAATTCATCTGGCTCTTGACTGCCATGAATTTTCATATTTTTCCTGATATGTATTAAAATAAGGTGCCAATGACTATCGTTTGACCTGAAGCGACGCATGTTCAAGAACTTTATAGTGCGTTACACCTGCCGCTGCACTTTCCTACATTCGAACTCCATAATATCCGCAACGATTAACACCTCTCACTCTGTTTTCCTCCCGTGTCTAATACGAAGACGATGCTGATGATGATGATGGCTCGAGAGCTGCGTGAACACGTACGGAGCACTCGATGTCCGAATCGAATGGGAACGCGCGATTACATGTACGCGCACTCGCGGCAGGTGAAGGAAAGGAGGGCGGGTGTGTCGGTGGCGGCGGACCACCACCGCTCTATATAATCCCCGAGAGACCGCAACCAACCAAGGGAAAACGTTCTATAGCGGGGGTCGAGGTATAAAAGTTTCAAAGACAACGCCATTCGGGCACACACGCTGTGTACGAGTGCTCCAGTCTGAGCTGTAGTGATTATTTACAAACAGTCGTCTATTCATTGTGCTCTCCATTTTTTTTTTTTTTTTCATCAATTTTCACCAATTGATTTATAAGCATATCGCGAGGTTTGTGCATCGTCTCGCTTTCCGGAAGATACGGCGTTGTCACTGTCTTCATAATGAAGTCTGCCATCGTAAGTGAAGCCAACAAAGCATTGGTCATTTTTTTAAATTCATCGCGTTTCTCAAAGTGTGGGTTTTCATCGTTCCCCGGATTTTTTAAAAGATAATCTCACTCGTACATTTAGAATGAAATATTGATATGGTTAGTATTTGGGAGTTCCTAAGAAAAATCTGAAACGTATTGACATTGGTGAAATAAGAACATTTGTATTTCGTAGTCATAATGGCAAAAAGTTATTTGTAGATCTTTTGGAAAAGTACATTTATTTTTTTATCACAGTGATTTACTGAGATTTTCGGGTGCATATCTTTTTTTATACTCGTGTAATGATTTTCAACTTAATTTGGAACGGTTCGAAAAAAACCAGTCCAAAGAATCTCGAAACGAGGAATTTCAAAATTATAAGGAAATTAATTTCACAAAAATCATATGCATACGGGAAATTTGAGAATTCAGTTGTTAAAAATTTAAAAAATTACGAAAACTTTTTTCCATCAATCAATTTTTTTTCTTTTTTTCGCATTCGTCAATGAATTAATTTCATTTTACATTTATAAAACATTGTTCAGCATCATTGTACACTAGGAACAGGAAAGTCTGTACATTAATTAAATCGGCGAATTCCCTCGTACCAGTAAATTTTTCGGTGGGACAAATGTTTAATTCCTTTAATAATTAACAGTCAGCTGTCCAAAATTAACTTGCGTTAACCAAAATATTTGCTATAGCGACTAAAAATTCGTTAAAGAAAGAGTGTTCGTCGATTTAGTTCATCCAAACATTTTTTTTCTCAGTGTAATACAAAATGAATGTTATTGGCGTCTTAAATGACGTTAATTTTTTATTTACTCATTGTTAAGGGAACCCAGTCACCTAAAAAAGTTTTAAAAAAATGTCTCAATAGATGATACCCTTCATTAAGAAATCTTACATTTAAACCTCACTGAAACCATATGAAGCATTATAATCCTGCAATTTTATAAAGACAAATAATGCATCAGAATGGTGTGAGATGAACAGTAATTTTTTTTACCTGGCTTAACTTTTAGACCAAAGCAATGAACAAACTTTAGTGTTCAATGTCTTGTTTTATCTGTGGAAGAATTCTGGCTTCAGTGTAGGAATTTTTATTTCAGGTCTTTATGCCAAACTTATGATTTTAAATGTGTAAATAAATTTTCCTTCTATAAAAACTCACTCAATAATTCATGACGATAAATCCAATTTCTACTGCATCCAGGCACAGTATGCAAGTCAAATTAACAACTGCACTTTTTGACGGATAAAATGAGGCGTGGTACACAATAATTATTTTACCAGCTTGGTCTGACTGCTACGACAACTTCAAGAATCCACTTTTTACCTCACACCATTCTGGTGTAATTTGTGGCTTTACTGAATTTCAGGATTATGGTGCTTGGTATATACTTGAAGGAGTTTGAATTGAAGTTGTTTAAATAAAAGGGTATCCTCAAGACATTTCTTGCCATTTTTTTTAAGCGACTGGAACGCCTTAAGAGACAGAAATAAGAGAAAAAATTGTCTCTTACGATTTTTTCCGCCGGTTAACAATTATATGTCAGCCACATTCGTCTAATTGTTGATAACGGTTCACTGAGAGAAAAGCATATCGTTTATTTAACCCTTTCACATGGTAAAACGAATATAGAAAAGCTTGCAATGTTTTATAATCGAAGCGATGATAATATGGTTTAATAAACGATTTTTGTAAGGTTATTTAAAACAAATGTTGAAATCGTATATGCAACAAAACGGCATATTTAAAACTATTGGAATAGTTTTTGGAACTATTATCATTTTGATATCAGCTACTATAATTGTATTTGCTTTAACCATAAAAAATAGGCGTTCTTCCTGGGAATTATAGTTTATAGTTAGATTATCGTCAGTGCAATTATATTATTTTCAGAATTACCAAATTTTTCTCTTAGTGTTCTCTGATTCAGTGAAAAAAGAATCCCAAATTGCTAGTGTACAAATTTGATGAATTCGATTTTTAATTTTTTTTTCCACGGTCAGTTATGACTTCAGTCTAATTTTCGTCGAAAGTCTAAATACTCACGAAGAAAGGGATGTGCGTCTATCGAATCAGTCTGCAAATTGACATAATTATCGCTTCGCTGCGGTATTCGCGCTCCGCAAGTGCGCTAATTACTTCCTGTAGAAAGCATCTCGAGCAAGTGGTGCACTCGATGTTTTATTTTTTTTTAGAGCGCGTGATGCCTCGGTGCATCACCGTCACGTGACGATAGATACTTAGATCCCAGCGAAATCGAACGTTAGGTCATACTGAGCAAGTTAAGAGTAGACTCGACCACTTTCCGGCTGAAAAGGTTATTTAACTTTTTTTATGGGTCCAAATAAACGGATAAGAAAATTGAGCCATCGGTGGTTAGATAATTTTAAAAACAGTTATTACATATAAGGCATTTTTTATCAGTTCGGGCGTCTAAAAAACAAAACTTTGGACATTTTTCTAAAAATTAGGTTCTATAATTCTGTAAGAATTTTTAAAAAAATTTTAAAAAATTTAATTTGATTAAAATAGACAGCTATTGTTGTTATTTGAAAAAAAATGGCTGTCACTTTTGTTCAAGTTCCGGGACCAAAAATTGATTTTGACAGACAATGTTCTTTTATTCAACGTAACACAAATATAAATTCTCCGTCGAAATATAAGATCCCGTTTGCTTTAAAACACGGTTTTTTTATTTTGCAATCAATATCCTTCAGAATTGTGTAATTGAATTTGATGAAAAGTTTATCTTATGAGCCATTAAAAGACGCATATTTTTATTCTTAAAACTGTAAAGAGCGTACACTATTTTTCAGATTGACGTTCTAGTCAAAACAATAAACAATTGACAAGGTAAACCGACAATTAGAAAAACAATTGAAAACTTGGTATATCCGTTGGAATTATAGAATCTGATCTTTCGAAATATTTTGAGAATTTTTTTTTTTTTGCGTGGTTGATCCAACCAAGCCTTGTTTCCGTGCGGACTTTTATTTTTTGTTTTTTCGATTCACAGACATTAATTAGAAATGACTTGTGATAGTCTTAAAGTAATATACTTTTTGGACCATTTTGTTCCAATTTCCTTTTTTTCGCGAAAAGTCGTCCCAGTTTTTGAGAACATTTATTCAGAAACCTTGGCTAAAGATATTTTTACCTAAAAATACTTCAAGTACACATATAATGAAACGCAAGCAGTACAACCTTGGAAAAAAGAACGCCCAAAAATAACATAAACCTAAAAAGATTAAAACATTGCCAAGTAATATTTTATACGATATTATCACCCGTAAAAAAAAATTGAACACGCTTTTTCGTGAAATCAGTAAGGCGAATATCGTCCACTCGGGAATTATTCGTAATCTTTATACTCGAACGAAATCCAATTTATGTAAATATAGTGCGGCGAGTCAGTTTTCAACAAAAAGTAAGTTGTAACTCATCTGGGACGTTGTAAAAAAAAACCCCGAGGACACATCAGTTCCGCCAGTATGGAGAAAGGGTTTAACCCGAATCCTCGTATTATGCTCTCTGCGTAATGAGAGTGAATTCGCGAAAGCGTTAAGGTCGTCCACCGTGCTCCCCTTCTAACCCCCACCCTCTTTCATATCGTACATTTAATTCCCAATCCCCAGGCAATTGTGGAGGGAGGGGGGAGTCACGACTTCCCTTCACACGCTCAGCCTCTTCCTTCCTTCGAGAAGACATTCAAGCTCAGAGAGACGCAGTTTCCTTCCTCTCGAAGCCGGATGTTCTTGTATAATACGATGCCATTAATTTCTCATGCAATCTCACGCAATTTTTTTGACCATAAGCAATTGGATGAACTATACATATAATCGACAGAATAATTGGTTTACTCAACTATCTAATTTGAGGCAATTTCTCGGTCTGCTAGTTCCGATTTTCCAGGATTCATCCAGCTGCACTTCGAACATCGCTCAGATTTTTTTCGTTTTAATGTATTTTTTAATTTTTTCGTCAAATTCATTTTATCGTTATTTTATCGTCATTTTATTTAGCAGTTCCATTTGTGAAAATGAACCTCTTAGTTTAATGAATAATATATTTTTATGTGATGTATTGCACGTGGGGCATTCCATCTCTATTCTGTTTGGATCTGGCCCTCGACTTCCCCGATTTGACTCGTTATTTTTGGTAGGATCGGTTACACCCTCAAATGCACCCGTATGTTATTTAAAAACACTTTTTCGAGGTATGCAAATTTGCGTGTCAATATTTTTTTTAATTGACATATCAAATGCTATGATTTGAGAGTCTGAAAAAATTCTGAAAACTACGCTATTGAGTATATATGTTTTCTTGCTTATAACCGAAGGGGGCAAGATTCTTTTTCTTATAGTTTTTCATTTTTGTGCGTGAACGAATTATTAAAAAAGGCGTAATTTATTTAAAAATGAAAGATGAATTAATCTAGTACAGGCCACTAGTAAGACTTTTATTTATGTAGAACCGGATTTTTCACTTTTTTTTCAGATTTTTCCGACTTTCGTCTATTTCATGCACCAGCACCCCATAATTAAAAAATATGAGAAAATTTAGAAACTTGTTGAACATTTCTGTATATATACAAAAAAAAATTTTATCAACATAAATCGCAAATCAATTTCACATTAAGTCAAATCAAATTAAATAAAAATAGTTTAATAACATTCTTAATATACGAAAAAAAATCTTCCCCACTTTGGCTCTAAGCTAGAAAACTTTGACTTTTCGACAACAGAGTATTTTTCGCGATTGTTCCTTCTTCACTAAAAAAATATTTACTGACTTAACAGGAAACAAATAATTATCAAATTTTTTTTAGTTACGTGTGGGAATTTTTTTTAAATGAATATATGTCCGTATGAGGAACAATTCTCTTTCATAACCGAAAAATTACTCAAGATTTCTTTTAAATAACTATCGAGGTTTCGATTCTATCATTATTCGAAATAAAATTACTTAGTATGTCAAATTAGTTAAATTTCTCGAAATCTCATCGAATCAAACTTTTCGTTAAAAATGTATGTGTGAGTTACCCTCGAAATTATTTTCTGTAACTACCCGCCCAACACAGAATATTAAAAAAATGGTTTAGAAAAGTTTCTAATGTGTTATCACAATTCAAATATTATAAAATACTTAATTCGATGAAACATTCAATTAAATTTTAAACGAGTGGGATATTTTCGTGAATTACAAAAACGGAATCATTTTCATAATATTTTCTTATTATTCTGTGAAAAGTTAGGGTTTCTTTTTCATTCATCGATTCGTGTATGTAAAACATTTCGTACAGATTTCAGATATTTTGCAAACATTTTCGAGTTTAATAGTATACTGTAGTGTCAAAAATTACAATTCTACGATGACCAGAAAATCATACCAAGCATTTTGGTGCAAATCCCCTTGCAATATAAAATAGGCCATAAAATAGGGCATTTTTTCATTACATTAGTTTCCTAATATCGTTTAATAATATTATCGTGACACAAATTAGATAGAATACCTCCAACTATTCAAGGTCTATGATTAACAATAACACTATTGTTTACTGGTATAATAATTCTTCAAATATTTTTCAATGTTTCATCATTATTGTACATAAATTCATAAATATTTCAGTAATATTGTCATAAATCGAAAGAATATTCCTATAATATTTTTTTTTATATTTCCGATGTTGTATAGATATCAATTTATCAATCTCCAGGGCTATCAAGCTGCTTCTTTCCTTTTAATTTCTATCGCGATCTGATAATACCCCACGAGAAAAAAAATATCATTGATTCAATAAGACCTTGGTTTGCGGGCTGCCAAAAACGAGCGTTTACAATACAATTTCACTTCCAATTCCTACAATTTCATACGATATCGAAACGATAACTTCAATACAGGCAAAAAAATATTTTATTGTTTGATGTTAAATCGGATTGAAAGAACAGCAAATAGAGTTAATTTAAAAACATTGTTTTTGGCAGCCCGCAAACCGTGGTTTTATTGAATCAATGATATTTTTTTCGTGCATGTATCACGCGTCCACCGTTGAATAATTGAATGAAAATAAATTAACAGTTGATACTGATCTGCGCTTGCGCAATGGGATGCTTGGCGAAACCAGCGCCGGAACCTCCAGTGGATTCGTACTTCCCGCCAAGTGGAGGTGGCGGTGGCGGTGGCGGCGGCGGCTATCCTGCCCCGGCTTACGGAGCTCCTCAGCAGCAACCCCAACGCTCTGTGATCCATAAACATGTATACGTTCACGTACCACCACCAGAGGCGCCTGAATACAAAGCACCGAAATACATTGCGCCTGCACCGGCACCACAGAAGCATTACAAAATTGTCTTCATAAAGGCACCAACGCCACCTACGCCAACAGCGCCAGTGCTGCCACCTCTGCCACCGCAGGACGAAGAGAAGACCCTCATTTACGTGCTCGTTAAGAAACCCGAAGAGGCACCGGAAGTTGTACTTCCTACCCAGCAACCCACTCAACCTAGCAAACCTGAAGTTTACTTTATTCGCTACAAGACTCAGGTAAGCCTAGAACTCATCATTTTATGCCCTTTTTTCACCCTCCTATATTATTGAATATTGTCACCCTCCTATGTCTAGTAGGGTGACAATATTTAAAACACCATTTTTTTTCTCCGTCTCACCCTTAAATTGCTTTAAGCTATTTTTTTAGCTCAAAGCAATAAATGTGTTTATATTTTATTTAGAACAGTTATTGCTCAAAGCAATAAAAAACATCAATATTTCCAAAAATCTATTTTTAAATATTTTTATCACGAATTCTCAGCTAACAATTATACCTTGTCATTGAAACGAAATAAAACAGAAAGAACTAGCCATTGAAAATAATAATTAGAGGTCGCTCACTAGACTCAAAAGCTTTTAAAATTTTCTAAAGAAAATTTGAAATGTTTGTTCATTGCATCTCTCATTGCAAAGATATTTTCTTTGGTGTCTCTCAAAAATTGTCACGAAAGTTTTTCCTGATTGGAGAATATTAAAGCGTCGCCCATTGCATTAAAAAATTTCAGTTATCGAAAAAAATTATATATACATATATATATATATATATATATATATGTCCTTAATGTCTCTCAACTGAGAAATATATGTTTTTTCACCATTTGAGTGGGACTGCGACGACTCTTAAGCAAAACAATGGCGCCACGTGAGAATTAACACGGCGCTAGAGTTTAATTCCGCTTTACACTTTTTAGTGTTGAATTAACACCGCACTCGGTCATTGCCTAGCGGTTATTTGAAGAACAGCGAAATAACCGAAGAGTGACCAGTCGTTATGGTAAAAAAAAAACTCCAACACAACGCAGAAGACCCGGAACTAACTCAATAGTCCGTTCCGGGTTACTAATTTTTTTTATCCCTATTTCCTCCCGTCTATATTGCATTCACCTTAGCATTTCTGCTAAAGGCATTTCTAGTAGACCCGGTGACCGCGCAAACCACCATGGAATCACAGTCGTTTCCACTATACCTCAGAATAAACCACTAGTTGATAAAAATCTTTTTACGGTGGTTAGCGAGATGGTTTCCTGTTTAACCACTAGCAAATTTTCAGAAATTTACCGGTTGCGGCTTCAAATGGTCGTGCGGTGGTTTTTCATTTTACCACCGAAAAAAACTACAATTTTTTTTAGCTCTACTGCTTGCAGTACTCGGTTTAAAAAAAATTGCATCATTGGATTAGTTTGTGATGCTGTGGCCGAATTTTGTAGGTATTGAGGTAGATGATCGGCTATTGGCGGCTAATAGCCGATCATCTACCTCAATATTATTGGATTAGTTTTGTTTATTCTTTAACATCCGAAATTCTGGGTTGAGGAAAAAAGGCGGCCTGCCGGCGTTTCCTTTTTATCGAAGTAATAGAAAAACTGAAACCAAGCAGCACCATATTCCGACAATAGCTTGCTTGAATGCAGTTGTATACTAAACATCTTCGCAGGTTTCTAAACACTATGACTCCAAATCGCTTGCGAGAAACATTTGCCGACTAGCCATCTACCGGAATTATGCGAAACGCTGCAAGTGACGCGCCGCCTAACTAAATAGTCTTTTCTTGATCATTAAGTAATTATTAGCACATTCGAGAAGTGGTTTGATATGTTTTGTCAATTCACTTCCAAAATTCGCCACATAGAAACTAAGAAATTTTTCTTATGTATATTCTTTATATTTTTTATTTTTATATTTTAGTTTATACGTTAATCGAAATGTTCCGATCTTTTTATTATTATTTTAAGGTTCATAGCGTTAAACGCAAAGCGTTAAAGACAAAAAATTATCTCGACCATTACGGTCTGCAGATGAAAATTACGCCTCGAAGGCGCTTAGGAGTAATGGTGCACAGCATTCCCGGGAAAAACATGCTCATATATGACAATATATAATTATATATAATGATACATAATTATTCGTGATTATATATGGTTATACATGATCATATATAATGATTTTTTCCCAGATTGTGATTAGGAGAAAATGGGGTAATGGCGCACAGCGTGTAATAATGCCGAACGCCATACAATAACTCACAATGTGTGATAATACGGTTGAATATTTTATTGCCAAAATTTACTTTTTAAATCTCTAAAAACACTTCTCTATGACAAAAGGGCTTTACGAGCGAAAACTGAAAATTTTCCGTTGGTATATCTGAAAACGTTGTCATTGCGGCAAATAAGTCATGTCAAGCTGTGATTTGAAGCCTCCAGTTTTATAATTACTTATTTGTTAGTATGCTTAATCGCAGCTCCTGCTTAGGTGCGTGTCATTACACGAAAAAAAGGCTCGGTCGAAACAGCAACAACAACAAAGTTAGTGGTTGACCAATTAAGTTGATTTTGTTGGGGTAACCAATAACTTAACAGGAATCGGCAAAATTGTTATTAGAAATTAATATTATCTTATTACTTAATCATGAATTACTATATCGTGTATTCCCATTGATTACTCAATCCATTATTAATTAAAGTCAGAAATTAACTGATTACTCCATTAGTCGTTATTCAAGATTAAATATTTATCAATTTATAGTTCACGAGAACTCGATATTTTCCACTTTCTCCATCAACGATTCTTCGAATGATCGAATAATTTTAGTTCTGATTGACGATTAACTCAATACAACTTTCAGTAATTAATTCAATGAGTGCATTTCAGTAATTATTGACTATTTGTCCAAAAAATCAAGTAATTTCTCAGCATGATTGATGGCTTATCGATTATCGTTTCGAGTACTGATCACTAATTATCCGATTAAACGAGTACATCTCAATTTGGATTAACGATTAATTGGTTATTGACCAACTCTCAATTGTACTTTTTGATTGATGAAGTAATTGAGAAATGATCAGACAATTTACAATTTACAAAAGTAATCAGTAATTCGAGGTAAAAATATTCATAAAGTAATGGTTAATAAAAAACCCGGTAACTAAGTTGGCCAAATAATAACTTGGTTGATGTAGCTAATAACCTAGTTGACGCATATATACCAAGCAAGCGCCTTGGTTGATCCAACGAAGCTTTCTTTTCGTGTACCTCGTCTTCTGCATTAAAAAAAAATTTCTATCTCGTACTAGACATAAAACGGTTGTAAAAATCCTCTTAAATCACTTATTTACACGAACATTGATTTAGCTCAGCTGTCCATTTATGTTGGTTTTTCGCTTTTAATGACTCAACGCGATTGACGCGATCGCGCTTTACGTTCACCGTCTGGATGCCATCGAATACATCGTTTCTTTGAATCGGTAAAAACTTTTTTTTTTCATTGAAAAAACCCATCTTTTTCGATCAAAGGAAACGTTTCTCTGAAGCAGTGCAATATTCTCTTTAAAAAAAATATTTTATTGAAATCACAAATAAAATTTGACCCGTCTATTTCTTTGGAATCAATGAATATTTTTTCTGAGTGTAAAGTAATCATCCCGATTAGAATATCGTTAGCACAATTATTCAAATGAAAATTATTATACATATTTTTTTAACTGAATTACGCCTGTAAAATTCAACAATCACTTATAAAGACGTAATTGCTATAATTATCAACAATAATTGCAAAAATCAACAGAATTTTAATTTTATCCTGAGAATGGGTTCAAATACTTTGTACTTGGATCTTTATTTTTCTTCAGAACAACACTGATTCTCTTGTGTACTGCAATAGAGTATTTCGGAAAGAAAATAGGAAGCTTTCGCAAGTATTTTTCAATCTTCAAGAAACACCGACATTTTTGAGCCAGTTTCAAAGAATTTTATCATCGAAGCCTGAGAGTTTCATAGAAAACTGTGACTTTGCTTGAAAAAATAGATAACATATTCGCGAGCTTAGATTGAATTTCAATTCTGTGAAGACAAATTAAAAAATGTAAAATAGAAAAAGTAAAACCAATTAGGGATTTTTTAATATTTAAGGGGTTAAATCGACTGAGAAAAGACAAATTATATTCAGATGAATTAAAAATCTTTAGCTTCAGAGAAACCATTTGCTTTTTCTAAATCTATGAAAACAAGCAGAAAATCATATATATCTTAACATAAATTACCGAATTACCCACTAATAATATTTTCACCAAAGAGCATGCAAATAAGTTTTTATAATGAGTCATTTTCATATCTATATTTTAGTATATAGTCGCTGATTGGGAAGTTCACCTCATTTGCTAATGCAGCATTTGGATCATACATCTCAAACCTGAATTAACTAGCTTCCCCCAATTGCTCCATCTCAGAATTAATTCCGTCTTTAACATTAATTTATGAGGAATGTCCAAGACTAACTAATCCTCAAAGTGGATTTACCAGTTAAATCGGTGAATGCCTTATCGAAAGATAAGTAAACCGAGAATTAGATGTAGGATAGAAATGTACTTAGTGATTCTTGTTGTTACTCCTGTATTAAACTATAAAACAGCTTTCCTAGCAAAATTGGTGACGGTTTAAGGGGTCTGAAAACCTGCGAAGTAGAAGCGTGCAAATAGCTTCCTCATTTTTTTTTTTTTTTGCTTTTCACAATGGGGAAGATTTTCCTCTATGAGGAAGTATAGTGACCGAAGGCAGTTTCCTCTTTGTAAAAATCTTTGTAAAGGCTTTAGTTTGCAGGCTCGTTTTCACTCGAGACGAGTTTTTCTAGAAATTTTGAAAGTATCATAAAATTTCAACCGCTCAACCGAATTGTGTTAAATTTGTGCCTGAACTTTTTCCTATTTTAAACTGCCCGTTTAGAAATGTAATCGAAACTACATATTGTGAACATATCATTTTGCCTGACTAACTTCGCGGCCCATTTTGGGGATCAATCTACTGTCTAAATTGACCGGTCACACTTTAAGGAAATCCGACAGTAAAATTGAAAATACACAGAAAAATCTGAAATAATTACCACTTTTTAAATAATTCATAACAAACAAAATTAATTTATTTATGCATGCATTTTAACATGGGCTCTTATGGCATATTTACGAATTAAAAAAATAATAATAATTGAAAAAAAATTTTCATCATTGAATTTTTAAGTATTTGGTGGAATCAATTCTTTTTTTTTCGATGTAAAATTTTTTTTCAATTTTTTCAATTTTTTGTTATTCGCAAATATGCCATAAGAGCCCATGTTAAAATGTATGCATAAAAAAATTAATTTTGTGTAAACGATGTAGACGAAAATTCCCAAAAAATTCGTGTAAATTTGTTATGGATTATTAAAAACGCGGTTATTATTTTAGATTTTTCAGTGCATTTTCAATTTTACTGACGAACCTCCTTAAACTCTTGGACCTATATAGGACGAAATGTATAGGACGAAGTGTGGTACCAGTACAGGAATCCATGACTATTTTCCGAACATCTATACAGGTCCTGGATACATTCCGGGTGTATTTTTTTTACTTTTTTCAGAGTAAAATGGTACTAATTTTTAAAGATGATAACAATTTGTATGTACCGTAAAGTTATTGTAACTAAAAAATCACAGGATACTGAGGTTCAATTTGTATGTGCCGTAACAATTTGGTAAATAACTCTTTACTTTTTTATTATAGAAAATCGAACGAAAACATTAATCTTTCGAAAATTCGAAATTCTATAAAATCTAAACTGCCTTACGGATTCTGCTCAAATTATAGACCGATCGTTATTTTTCTTTGCTTTATTTGTCGAGAACTAAAATATTGTCAAAATTAAAAACAAATATTTATTTCGCCGCCCGCAAGCGCACGTTTTGATGGTTCTAACATTTTTTTTTCTCAGTGTAATCATTTCACGAATAAAATGAAAATCCTACACGCTCCTTGGTTCATAATTCTTTTTGTCATTTCAACATCATCACTGGGAATTAATGACACGCAGGCTCTGAACCAAACAAAAAAGCAACGTTGTTTTAGCCGTCATTTTGGTTGTCACCAGAGATGGTAGAAAATGATCTGACATTTTTGGTGTTATTAATGTGTCATCTTCAGTTGTTAGGATTGCAAAGTAGTGCATTAAATATTAAATGAATTCATTTTTTTCATTTTTTCTATCATCGTCCCCATTTAAGGCCTTACTTAATTGTTGCTCGATTATAGCCTCCTAAATTTTTTATAGATGCGAGATAAAAAAAAAGTAGTAGGTATATCTGCTTGTATTTACAAAAATGTTATGTGAAAACATTTCCCACAGTTCAGCATCGGAATTTTCGTGCTTTACGAGCCTTTTTAAAACATTGTTTTCAAATTCAGTTTTTTTCCCCGAAGAACCGTAACTCTATTTGAGGACATTTGATAAAAACTCACTGAACTTCACTACAGTGTGATTCATAAAATCCGACTCCACCAGGAAATTTTCTATAGGCTTTATATGGAAGAAACATCGATCAGACCATTTCGGAGATAGCTTAAGAAATTCGTATTTTCCAAGTATTTTAGGTAAAAAAATTCAAATTGTACCATTAAAAATCTTGTTTTTTTTTTATTTTGCTCTAAACGCCAATTCCTGGGTGTTTCTTAAAATAGGTGTACTCAAGACGAAAAAAAAAACCTTATTGAAGTTTTTCTTATGATTAAGCAGTCCCAAGATATGGATTTTTTACGAAAATTTAATTTAAAAAATCGCCATACGGTCACGTTCTCAAATGTCAATTATTAAATGTTTCCTTTTTATTTTCTACGCATGTGCAGAAGGAACAGCAACAGAGTGGCGAATATGGAGCACCACCCGCGCCTGCGCCACAGGACAGCTACGGTGCGCCCCCTGGCGGTTCTCCTGGAGGACCCTACTAAATCGCCTACATTTACTTTCAAAAGCCGGACTTCCACGGGCCACCTGCGTTCGAGTAATCGTAGTCATTAAATGTTTATTATTTTTTATACCAGTTGTCTTATAAGAAAATTGCGGAAAACAAAGTCAATCGCTTTATTTATTCATCCTAAAATCCCTAAATTCAGGTGATTCTCTGCATGTGCACAATGATAACTTTTCAGATAAAGTGAAATTAACAACGGAGCGTCGAGATCAGTTATAAGCGCCATTGGATAAAAATTATGATTCGAATCCTTTTTGCCACTCCAAAAAATTATCAAGTTACCACTCCCATACCTTTTTCAAGTTGGAACACATTTAAAATAGTACTTTACGATACTAATGAGGTGAACTTTTTTTAAAATAATTTTTGCAACCACACGAGTTGAGAAAAAGTTTCTGAAACTGAATAACGCACCAACAAAAGGTTGGTTTTGGGTTTACTCGGAATAAATCAACCCAAGTTCAACCTTGTATACTTGAAACCGTTCATAAAACCACCAGGAATTATACAAACGTTTTTTTCAAATTTAGCACTCATTTGACTAGTGTGAAGCGCAGTAGCTAACTTGAGTCATGAAGGTTTGAATTTTGCATGTTGCCCACAATCCAAACACATATGGATAGGGAGGCTCCATCGAGTCTTAACTCCGATAAAACAAATTCGGATAAATAAACCTACACGAAAATAACTTCTCATCAAAGACCGACACTGGTGGTTGCGGTTGGTGTGCGGTTCTGGTGATTCCCCAGAGTTAAGCAGCATTTTTTGCGGCCACAACTTGGATAGGTGACCGCTTAGCCGTAGCTGGCTCATCAGCCAGTTAGCGGGAGGTCCGTTTTTCTGAGGTCTCGGTGTATATACTTAAGCAAGTTACTTTTGTGTATACACCGGGAAGTCAGAAGAATATACGGCCGTCTGTACAGTTACGGGTACGACTTGAACAGTCAGCCCGGTAACTGATCAGCAAACTTTTTAATCGCAGCAAGACGATCTTTAACTATAATATAATTAATAGTAAACACTCAAATATCACAAACGTTGATGTGCAACAGCCTTGAGAACCTAAAGAATCCTCAAGTGAAGGATCGAAGTTCCATTAGTAGTTGAATCTCTACCTTGAACCATTATTCAACTGTTAAAACGCAGTATTATCCAGAATTTATAAATTTCCTTTTCTGTTTATTAAGGATGTAGAGCTACCAGGCTTAGCATAAGATTAGGTTTTGAAAATTTCAGATTTTTATGACAAGATATTATGTTTTGTGTCTGTAAAATTCTAAGGTTAACGGCCATCCGGGTGGGAAATAAATTCCCAAAGTCGACTAATTTTACATGGGTTTAACAAATGCCATATAGCAAAACTAGCAAACTCGTACTTCAAGTAAAAAATTCGTACTGATCGAAATCAGATGTCACCGAGAAAAAAAGTTGGGTACAGGAATTGAATGTCGTGGATTCCAACGATATCCTGCCAAGTGTACATCAACGGGTAATTCATTAAGAATTATTAAAATGAAGCGACGAACTGCTACGAATCTCGCCAGTATGGCGAGACTCGAGGAGCGGCGACAACACTGCCAAACCTGCTCTGAACATCAGTGGTATTTATTTCAAATCTGCCGGTCTCAGATTTATACATTTTCTCTTCAGTAAATTTTTCTTTTTGCAATAAATTTCCTTTCATTAATGGCGTGGGTGGCGTGGAGCAATCCCTAGAAATCTTAACAACCCCCGTTTCACCGTAAAAACGACCGTATGGTTTTTTGCAAAAAAAACCGAAAGTTGGTCGTAACGACCGTAAAAACGACTGCCCGTTTGGGGCAGCATTGTTTAAGGATGTACGATACCTACAGTCCCACCAAAAAAGTGAGTTTCAGAGACAATTTCGATCACTTCCCGATGGGATAAAAATCGGAAAAAAATAATGCATATAAAACGCGCTGAAAAGATTGATTTCGCATAATAATCATCCCAAAATGTTATTAACAAATTGGTGAAAAAAACAATTGTTCAACAAACAATCAGTCAACCTAACTTTCTTTCTAATGAAAATGATATGTTAATTTATTTGAATGCACACGAATTTTTTCGGATTTTTTTCTTTATTTTGATTTTGATTTTTTTTATATTTTGAAAAATGATTTTATACGATGAAAAATTTTAGAGTACATTTCTTACCGCTTGACACTTACAAGTGTTTAATTTACACCGTACCGATCCATTCCTATTATTAACACGAGTTGAGATATTAAGGAGGTTCGTCAGTAAAATTGAAAATGCTCAGAAAAATCTGAATTAATTACCCCGTTTTAAATAATTCATAACAAACTCACGTGAACTTTTTGGGAGATTTGGTCTACATCGTTTACGCAAAATTAATTTTTTTATGCATGCATTTTAACATGGGCTCTTATGGCATATTTACAAATTGAAAAAAAAAAAATTGAACATTTTTTTTACATCGTTGAATTTTTAAGTATTTGGTAGAATTAATCCTTTTTTTTCGATGTAAAAATTTTTTTCAATTTTTTTTTTCATTCGTGAATATGCCATAAGAGCCCATGTTAAAATGTATGCATAAAAAAATTAATTTTGTGTAAACGATGTAGACGAAAGTTCCCAAAAAATGCATGTGAGTTTGTTATGAATTATTAAAAACGCGGTAATTATTTCAGAATTTTCCGTGCATTTTCAATTTTACTGACGAACCTCCTTAACTCAATCATCGGTGTGAAAATGACTCCCACAATTGTGTTGAAAACACCGAAAATTTTGATGCCTAACGCCGTGCGATTTTACACCGTGGATTTCTAACAGTGTAAGAACATTTTCTCTAGACCATTTATCTCGACGTTTCATACAATCCTGAGTGTCTAGACATGAAAATCTCGAAAAAAAAATTATTTCATGAAAACAGAGCTTCCTATTTGAGGAAGCGGAAATGATTGATTTTCGGAGCCATGCGCATACGAATAAGGAAACCTGATAAACAAAAAAAAATCGGGGCATGGAACTACTACACATTTCTTGGTACTATACGAAAATACGATTTATTCAATATTTGAATTAGCTCTGAAGCTTTTTTATGCCATGAACACCTTGGTCTATGTGTCTGTTATATATTTCTATGTCCTTTGACGCTTCCATGTGTTTGAAGGTTATGAATGATCTCCGTCGCGCTGGAAGCCCGTACTTTGCTGGTTGCTCGAATACTATGAGGTAAAGAAGAGACCATAGCATATTTATTTTTATGTTTTTCTTTTTTCATTTCTTTATCTTTTAATCTCAATGAATACCGCGAATTTATCAGCGTCACCGCTATCGTCCTTCTCGAAATAGGAAAAATATTGACCTAATGACGTTCTGCTTATTATATATTAATAAATAAGTAATTAAATTATTCTTGGTGCGAGCGTGACGGGCTTTCCGCTGTTGCGCGTATCGCCTTCTTTATAAACGGCGCTAACAACGGGTATGACATGAAAACCACATGACCGCAGTAGTATATGCTACCGAAAACTTGAGTGTAACGAGACGCGGATAAGTAAACGAAGGGTATCATTGAATAACCCATAAACACGAAGGTGTAGATCTTCAACAAAACCCAGACAGCTGCGCGGAATGCCAAACTTTCTTTCAACAGCTTTTGCAATTTTTCGTGACGCTTCAGAGTTGGACCAATCTGCAAAGATTTAAAACATAACAAATTAATCGAATTTCACGTTTTTAATTTATTTTATGATCGTAATGGGAATAATTTAATGATTCTGAAAAGCGGGATGTGACCGCGTTAAACGAAAACCGGGCAATTTCAGAGAATCAGAGAAAAAAGGGAATTTCATAGTTTGTCAGGAAAAAAATGACCGATTCTTTAGCAAATGAATTAAGAGATTTTTTGGAGGAAATCGCTTCTTCTAATCGTATCATTTTCTGAGCAAAAAAAAAAGAATCTGTTACTCAATGACATGATGAGTTCAAGTTTTTTTTTTCGTTTGAAAATGATTTATAAAATGTAGAATTCAGGTTATGAACAGATACATACAAGAGAAACTTTGATCAGGGGAAATTCAGGTAATTTTTGTTTTCGGAAAAAAACTGCCATCATGATGAAATATCGAAAAAAAACAAACTAAAAGTTCTCCTACTAGAAAAATTGAAGATATTTCGTTGAATAGCTTAGAGATTCAATGAGTTACGGTTATTTTAGTTCTTCAAAACAATGAACAGAAAAACAGGCAACCCTAAAAAAAATCTATCATTTTTTGCCTATCCTACTTTTAAATAAGATAGGAACCTTTGAAAGATTTGAATAGTTAATATTAATGATTGAAAAATTGGGATATTTGAACAAAATAATCGATTCTTCTCAGAGCTTTGTTCGCCTTTTGTTTTCGAAATGTCAGATTCCTTTTCCTTATTCTCATTAATGTTCGTCATCATTCAAATAGTTTATTTGAAGCTTTTTCACTTGTGTAAAGATTTTTTAACATTTTATGTTTGAGCTTTTGAATTACTAAATGATTATTTAATCGGTTGAACTTACGTCTTTCTCGAAGTACATAATGATGAACTCCATGAAAAAGCACAAATAGTAGCCTGAGTGAAATCCGTGCCATATAGCGAGGAAAAGCAACGTAGCCAATTGACTGTATATCCTCGAGCCAAGAAATTTGAGCCTTTTGTAAATGTACTCGGCGCACCAATGATTCGTGTTCATATTGAAGGACATAATGTAATGGTCGAATGTCGTCGCGTTCTCGAAAGTAATAAGACCGACATTCGAACAACCGTCCCATTTGGGTTCACCGTTTTCGTCTCTGCCGTTGTACGTCAAGCCAAAAGTTATGCAGACCTAGACAAATAGTAAAAATAAGAATCGTAATAATAACAATTTAAATACAAAGTGCATAATGATTGGATTTTCTTACATCATTTTTAATACCACAGACTTTGTTCATTCCGCATAAGTTCGAAAAAAAATGAGAGAAAATTGCAAATACTTCTGGATGGTATAAAAATCTAACAAAATTCATGCATATTGAAGGTACTGAAAAGAATCGTTTAGCATAATAATAATTCGTAAATGTTATTAACAATCTGATAAAACAAATTAATTAATTAACAAATTTGCCGGGAGTTCAATTTATTTTTATTATGAAAAGGATACGTTCATTTTTTTGGATTGTAACGGTTCCAAATAATAAATATAACGATACAAAGTATATACATTCCGTGAAGGGCTTATCTATGACTACGTCAGCGATCCCAAACTCGGGGCTACCGCCGCGCAACACCTAAGTACGTGACGGCCGCCTTATCGCTGGCGTAGAATTACTTAAGACAATGGACCAAGAGTCCTTTGAGGAGTCCCACTTCATCCTCAGCTTCAGTTCCGCACACTTCTCTTTCATTTCGACCTACAATTGAAACGTTAACGCCTCCGAAATTACGCAGAGTATATGCAGGGTGTCCCATTTTAATCTTCCACCTGATTTATCTCGAAAAATACTAACCTGATCAAATTTTAAGTATAATGAAACTTTTGGGGTTCAAAGGGAGACATTTAAAAAAAAATAGAAATATGATCCAACATTCAAAATGGCGGAGTTATGATGACTGATTTGTGGGACACTTTTTTCGATAAAGTTCATTTTTCAGTTAATTTTTGAGAAGAACATTTTTTACTATTTTAGCGTTATGCAGGATGTAGGACTAAAAAAATGGACTTAATAAAAAAAAAAGTGTCCCACAAAATTTGTTAGTTTTCACATGGCGAATATTTTGGTCGAAAAAAAAGTCATAGTTCCATTTTAAAAAAACATGTTGTCCATCATAACTCCGCCATTTTGAATGGTGGATCATATTTCTATTTTTTTCTAAATGTCTCCCTTTGAACCCGAAAAGTTTCATTATACTTAAAATTTGATGAGGTTATTATTTTTCGAGATAAATCAGGTGGAAGATTAAAATGGGACACCCTGTATATATTTCAGCCTCACAAGTGGCCGTTTTATCATAATTAACGATATCCTTATCGTTACATTTGCTGTCAGAAGTGGGATCGCTGACGTAGTCATAGAGAAGCCCTTCATGAAATATATATACTTCGTATCGTTATACTTATTATTTGGGGCCGTTACAGGAAACTTATGGATTGTTTCAGATTTTCAAATTTCCTTCGAATTTTAGATGTTCCCTCAGATTTGTTCTACATTTAAAAAGATCAAAGCAAATTTAAAAAACGTGAACGAATCCGTACGTATTCGGAAAAATGAGCGAATCTTTTTCATTAAAAAAAAAAAGTTGCGTTTCCGGGTAATTCGTTAACCAATTTGATTTATCATAAATCTATTAATACCATATTAAAATTTTTATTATGCAAATCGATATTTTCAGTCTCTTTAATGAGCATGAATTTTATCAGATTTTCATACCATCGAGAAGTGTTTGCAATTTTCTCTCATTTTTTTCGAGCTTACAAGAAAGTAACTTACAGGGTCGAGTCACCTAAAAGTCATAAGAAACAAAATTTTGCAGATACCCTTTTTTTAGAAATATTTATGTTCAAACTTCATTAAGTACGTGTGAAGCCTTATAATTGCAGCGCACGAAAGTGGCATGAGATGAAAAATAACAATTATAACTTGTAGCTTTTAGGCCAAACTGATCAAAAATTTTAATACCTTATTTATTTTAGTTGTGCCTTATCTTATCCGTCTAAAAGTACGTTTTAGTATGAAAGTAGCAATCTTGAATGCAGTGAAAATTAAATTTATTAAAATCGTCGATTTGTCAAAAAGACCGGAAATAAAAAATCCTAGCCTCAAGCCAGAATTCCTCTTGGACAAATAAAAACAATTAAACACTAAGATTTTTTTACATTTTGGTCTGAAAGCGAAGAACAAGTGAAAAGTGTCACTTTGTATCTCACGCCATTTTAGTGAATTGTATGGTTTTACGGAATTATAAAATTATAATGCTTGGTATGTACTCAATAACGTTTAAATGTGAGAGTTTTCAAGAGGAAGATATCGTCTACAGGGTTTTTTTTATGACTTTTTATAGATGACTCAGCCCCTAATCAATTTTGCTTCCAATTGTTATATGTCAGTAAAAGAGAATCTCACCCCTTCGGTAATGAGCCAACAGCTTATGTATTTGTAGAGATTAACGCGTCCCCAAAAGCCAACCAAGAAACACTTGGTGAAAAAGTTGAGCTGTCGATATTCGTCATCGAGCAGATACTGATCGGAAACGTAAACGGTGCCCATTTGGAATACTGCTATGTAGATGAAGCCAACGGCGGCGCGTTTAATGCCAGCCACTAGACAACTCGGCCGTAAATCGACTCCGTTTTCGATTAGAGTACCATTAACGTAGTCAAGATATCGTCGCATGCTGAACTGCGGACCGACGAGAAAGGAACCAGGAAAGTAAGCATACGCCGCCATTTCTAACAAACTTGGACATGAAGTCAACGCTACTTTCTTCTGGTATGCTGACAGGCTCTCCTGCAATTAATATGATCATCTTTTTAAAGTAACCGTTTCAAGTATAGGACTATGTGAAAATACGCCGATCGTTGTACTTTTAATGACAAATTACAGTTTTATATGATTATTTTTCGGGTCTGGATTTCAACCAATCACAGCGCGGTATTATCTGTAATCGAGTGCATTTGTAAAAAAATCCATCGGAAATGCCACCCGGATATTGCACAGACTAGTATTCAACCAATGTAAGATTCTTATAGATGTCCTCGAATACTGCTCTGTGCTTAGTCGAAATCAAAACTCAAAAAATAATCCGACAAATACCCCTTGACCTCCGAAATGATTCGTTTTGTTTGCCTCTAGTTTCCCTGCTCAACAATGATCGGGATAAGTTTCGCACAAAAATCCTTTAAAATGTGAAACTTCTCCCTCGCGTTGCTCAACAACGAAACAATCAAGAAATATTCGGATAATTTTGGAGGTTCGAGATATTACTACTAAAAATTGCAACTGATATTTTAAATGAAATTTTCAAATGAAATTTTTAAATGAAATTTTCAAATGAAATTTTTAAATGAAATTTCCAAATGAAATTTCCAAATAAAATTTTCGAATAAAATTTTCATATGAAATTTTCAAATGAAATTTTCAAATGAAATTTTCAAATGAAATTTTCAAATGAAATTTTCAAATGAAATTTTCAAATGAAATTTTCAAATGAAATTTTCAAATGAAATTTTCAAATGAAATTTTCAAATGAAATTTTCAAATGAAATTTTCAAATGAAATTTTCAAATGAAATTTTCAAATGAAATTTTCAAATGAAATTTTCAAATGAAATTTTCAAATGAAATTTTCAAATGAAATTTTCAAATGAAATTTTCAAATGAAATTTTCAAATGAAATTTTCAAATGAAATTTTCAAATGAAATTTTCAAATAAAATTTTCAAATGTAATCTTCACATGAAATTTTCAAATAAAATTTTTAAATGAAATGATCAAATGAAATGATCAAATGAAATGATCAAATGAAATTTTCAAATGAAATGTTTAAATTATATTTCCGAATTAAATTTTTTAATAAAATGCGAAATCAATATGGGTTACCTGAGATTTAGAGCCGTCCCACCGATTGAAGGCCAGTCCTATGAGTCTCAGCGTAAGTACGCACTGAGGCATCGTCCATTTAATATCATATAATTCTGTGCTTGTTGTCCAGTAACCTTTTATTTAGATGGAAAAGACCATCAAATTAATACAGGGACTTCTCATGAAGGCACAAGAAATATTTCTAACTCACCGGTCAGTAAGTAGCCCATATTGAAAATAAACGTTACTAACGTCGATGCGAAAGTACCACCAAAGACTAGAAGAATCAGGTACGTAGCGCCAAGTGCAAGCGTCGAGTGTAGGATTTGCCATCCTGTTTGGAACAAACATGAATAAAAAATGTATATAAAAAAAAGGTGTAATACTAATATTACATGCATCACCAGAAACAATATTTGTGAGGCTCACGATATGGCGAGAGCCATTTTAGTAAAAATATAGTTACCGTAGTTCCAATATCCTATCGAAAGACCGCATAATATGAAGTAGATGTGCTGTGTCGTGGCGGGTTTGCCATAGAAATTGTGCCGATGTATCAGAGCAAGCGGAAAACCTGAAATAAATCGTATACTCATTTATAGTGTATCCATAGTCATCATAAACGATAATATATCGAACGAGAATATTGCGTTGCCATTCTCGATGAGTCGGTGGAATCCTTAATAATGCAAATAGTGCACAACTAAGAATTTAAATACTCGCACATCGCACCATCATTCTATTGCAGCAATTCGCATTCTGATCGGCTGTTAAGAATAGCCGAGTGGAAATGACTGTTCAATTAAACGCAAATGATAACAGGCAAAATGTATAGACCTCCGAAGTTTTCTTTCACTTTTTTCATTCATTCAAATTTACTTAGTGATGAGTAAGTATAGAAAAAACGAATAGCTAAAATCGGGAATTTCAAAATAATGAATATCTGAATTTAAAATGGCGATAATTATGAATTTCGCTATTCTAGCCATTCGCTATTTAGCATTTTATAAAGATGGGAGACAAAATAGCAACTGATCAAAATAGCACACGACTGAAATAGCGAATGTAAATATAAATGCAGACAGAACAGAATAGTCATGTGAATGCATTAATAATTTTTTCTTTTTAACTTGGCGTCGAGTCGCTACCGCTACTCTTGATAATGGGCGTCTGAATCTAGAATGACCATTGTTTCCAAATTTGCTATAGTAGCCATTCGCTATTTCACCGCCACCTTAAGTGATAAACAGTTTTGCTTCCACAAAAAGGATTGAAAAAAATTTTGTTCGCGATTTTAATGATAAGACACTCAGAATGGTCTAAGACATCAAAAAAGTGGTCTCGAAAAAATGTCCGTGTGTGTGTGTGTGTGTATAGATACAACTTCGAAAATTCAAATGCTGATAACTAAAAAACCACTTGGGATATCAAGCTCAAATTTGGCACACACATAGAGCAGCAAAACCTTTTTAATTATTGCAATTATCGACTGAATATATGCGAAAATATATATTTTGTAGTCTTTTTAATATCTTGAAAAAAGGGCGTGGTCGCTCTAACTTTCGTGAAAAAGAGTCTATTAAGCTAAACGGTTTTTAGAAGAGCATCTGCACTTGATGTTGCTTGGCATTGAATTTGGTTCCAGTCGGTAAAGTGACAGATGATAAGACAAATGATAAGACAAATGTACGTTTATGGCATTAACTTTGTCAAAACCTTATCTGAGTTGTCGAGTTCAAATGTAGTATGTGACCAGATTAATATTCAGCCATGAAAAATATATATTTTAGTAGGAAACGATATAAAATTTTAAATTTTACAGATTTTTGAAGAATTTAAAAAATTACCGATCCAATTAACTGCGGCAAAATGTCAGATATTAATCGGAAATTCAATATGTGAATAACATAATATGCAGCCATGATAGATATATATCATTTAGTCACAAACGGTTAACAATTTTGTTCTTATGACATTTTAGATTCCCAACAATTTAATTTTATCGCTTTAACTATTACAAAACTTGAGATATCAAACCCAAATTTAGTATGTAAACAAAATAAAACCCAGCCATGTTGGTATATTTTTTTAAACAAGGATGCAAAGTAGAATCTTGGACATTGCTCTCTCATTATTTGTTTCTTTTTACCAAACTTCCTCTATAAGGAAGCCAACATCGATTGATATACTTCCTCATAGACATAGCTTTGTAAAAAGCAACAAATAATGAAGAAGCAATGTGCAAAGTTCTACTTTGCATCCTTTTCTGAATATTTCCATATCGAAATGCTGCTAAGCGAGGGAAAGTATCGAAACAAATTTCATGAATTTATGACTACAAAAAGCAGTCATTTTCATATGCTTTTTATGTCACTTGGACCGACTTTCCAATGACCTCAATAGTTCGCCCAGTTCTGGACATCAACGGCAATGCACAGCGCCAGTTAAAAAGTCCAATCGACGCGATTGAGGTTGTTTTCAGTTTTCATAATATAATAATGATATGATTTATTCATCAATAACATATCATATTCCATAGTGAAACTCCTCTAATCAAGAGAAAATATTGAATTTTTCTTACTCATAGAATTAATTAAACGTTAAGTTGAAATTTTATTAATAACAGTACGTTAAAAATTAATTTTTGAATGATTAGTCAGGATTAAAAAAAACTCTCATTGTATAAAATTCGTTTAGAATGATCTCTGAATAGTTAGTAGATCGTTGTATCAGTAAGCAGCCTGTTATCAGCGTTTCTCACAGAAAAAAAAAAATCGAAATGTACTTTGACCGTTCTCATACGATCGAAAGATCAATCTCTGATTCAACGGCATTGCGGCAACGCATTAAAGGAGATATAAGAGAATAATAATATACGTTCTTCCGTATAAGGTCTCTTCGTTCAACGCAGTTAAGCAGTAAGTGGCCCAGGCCAAAGAATCGCATGTTAATCTTAAAGCGCTATGAAATTTGGTACATATAATTGTCAATACTTAGAAGTCGAAAAATTTAATTGAAGCTGCACTTCTATTTCATAGCTAAAGTTGGATTTTCATTACAATCACATAACGCTTTCGCGCTACGACTTCAGTGCGTGGGAGTGAAAGGGAAAGATTTGCCCTCTCTCTTGATTCTATATTGTTCTTTGTTTCACTTGCAAACGAAGAAGTGCTCAGTAATGAGAATCCGGCCAGATATATAGACACAGAACATATGTGCACATAAAATAATAAGTGTCTCATTTAAAGAATTTTCATGGAATACCAACCTCTACATTATGAAATTTTTAACGATACACTTGGATAGGAAGTCATGAAACATTCTTCTATTAAATTATAATTTACCGTAGTTGAGTATGATAAATGTGCTAAAATTGATAGCTTTCGATCAAATGTTGAAACATAATCATGTATTTAAAAGACTAGGGTTATGTGATCAAGTTTGAGAATTAGTAGTTGCTCTGTTTAATAAATTTACTAAAACCGAACTCAGTTTTCAGTTCACTTTCAGTTCACCTTTAATTTTTTGTCCATTTGTATTAGATATTTAAAGTTACAATGCTGAAAAAGATTTGAACAATTTTTCAAGTACTGTCACAAAATACTAAGAATTTATAGTCTATTTTTATTGCGAGACGTTTGTAAATGTTGTCGTTACAATTCGTAGTACTATTTTTTAATTGCAAGCATATTAATTAGGGTTTGGCCATTTTTTAAATATTTTTTATTACTTTTTTTTACTGCTAAAGTATGTATTCTGACCTTATTATTCACCTGCCATACGGAATACGCGACTTCATTTTTTAATGATTTTTTTGTTTTTGAAATTCGTCGACAAACAAAGATTGCAATTGAGACACATCTAAAAATTGTTTGCCAGCGAATTCCTTTGGCACAGTCGATAGTTAGGTCAGCTCCTCGAGTTTAAGCCACGAAGACAAAAAAAGTGCAATAATAAGCAGAAAATGACAAAAAATAAGTGAATGCAAATTTTTTTTTACTGCCAAAGTATGTCTACTGACCTCAATAACCGCCTTCGATACGGAATTTCGTATAGAAGCCTTAATTATTTTGTTAATTTTTTTCTTGTAATTTGTTGAAAAATAAGGATCGCGATAAAGCCACATCTGAATAACATTCGTCAGCAAATTCGTTTGGCACAGTCGATTGTTAAATCAACCTCTCAAGTTCAAGCCATGAAGACCCAAAAAAAGTGCGATAATAACCAGTAACCCGGGCAACGACAAGTTTTTCTCAATTTCTACGCCTTCAGAGTACATACTTTTACAGTGATAAAATGAAAAGAATTTTTTTTAAATGTTCGACACATCCTAATATGTTTATTTAATTTAAACCGTCTTTGAATGAAATAATGACATTGTGATTTTCGAGTTCACACGGTACAGATTTTTCAAGTAGTAGTTCGTAATCGGTATGTGACCCGTTTTTCTAGTATTGAGAGCATAAAATATCGTGGCCGTGAAATATCAAAGTGGTATATTTAAGTCGAAATCCAAATAATATTAGAGAATTATTTTTTATTTTACAATTTTGGTCATGTATTACAATAACTTAATTCATACAGGAGTTTTGTAATTTTCAATAAAAATATTTTGAACCTTTGTTAATTTTACAGGAAAAGTCATAGTAATCATCATTTCACGCACCAGTTTTGTAAATTTCACTTGTCACGGTAAATTTACAATCTTTTGTAACTCTGTGGTCTCTTGTTGGTTCATGGATTAAAGTTAATTAATTTCAACTTAAAATGATTCTCAGTTGATTCAAGGTTGAATTTAGGTTGATTTATTTCGATTCAACTCAAAAACAAACGTTAGTCGGTACGTTATTCCAATTCGAAAACAAACAGAAATTTTTCGATTGGTTTCCTCAGCAAATCCAATGACAGACCGAAAAAACGACCGGTCATTAAATGCAAGAAAAAAAACCATTGGAATGAGCGAAATAGCGTAGAAACCAACTAACCGACTCACCGAAAGGATACAATTGTCGTTTCCTTGGTGAGTCGGTTTCCTTTAGCTCTCCTTAATGGTTTTCATCATGCATTTAACAACCGGTCGTTTATTCGGTCGTTTCCGAGGTCGCAAGGTTTGTTAGGGTTCCAATAAAACAACCGTAAATCAACCTTAATTCCCATAATAATTGAAATAAGGTTGGATCACGAAAATTCAACCATAAATAACAGGTCGTCCTTATTTGGGCAAATAGGGCGAATTTCTTGAGGGTAAAAAAAATATCTTGAGGGAAGTGAAATTTTTATAACTGGCTCTCTTCTCTATTTAGCAAAAAAACGAATGACTTCTACTAATGATTATTCGGATTTTTATTTAATACGATTTTGCCATCTAATAGTCGTCAGAAATTCAAGGGATATTCATAGACTCATAGATTTGTCCAATAATGATTTTGTAGATTTTTTCCGAATCGCTTTCTACACTGATTGTCGTGAAACTCGACTCTATATCGTCTTTTTTCAGTGTAATTAGGCTCGCTTCGTAAAGACTATCACAGAAAATGTATTCATTGTGCAAAGAATAAATATCATGGATAAATTTTGGAGTAAACGAATAAATTTCGTATTTAAAGCAAAAATCATTTCTAGAAAAACGTGCAATAACTCAACATCTGAATTTTTTTTTTGGCCTCTATGTATATGGGTTCTTTCAATGCTCAAGAACTGAGGTTGAAGATTTCGTAATTGCAACACTCAAAGGAAATTATCATGCTAAGTTATGTGATAATAACTCAACGGATCTTAATTTCCTATTCGAATATAATATTAAACTTTAAAGGCTTGCAATTTTGCATAGATTTTTTTTTTCCAGAATGGAACTATTTGAAGGTATGCGTCGGACGAATTTGAACCTTCGACCAAATAACGACCACCTTCATAAATAAACCATCACATCGTTTACCTGGGTAAAAAAATCTAATTAAAACCTACAAAATGGACCAAAATCTGATCGAAAGCTATCACAACCGATTACTTCTCGATCGGAATTATGTCCATTTGATCGGTTGTTATCAGTTTCAAGTGAAATTTTCAAGCAAGATTTGTATAATAGTTGAAAAACGGTTAGACGTTGAAATTCCAACTTTAAATTGACCTGAAATAGTCGGGTTAGGGTTGAAATAATGTACCAACCAAACTTAGGTTTTCGGTCGGTTGCGGTTGTGTAAGTCTGCGAGAGAAGTACTTTAAAAACTGTACCGTTAATTGCAAACAGTTTTTTTTACGCCGTTTATTACGTATTCTCTCATCGACGGTATACAAATTTTTTCTGCACTTAACCCCTTAGATTAAAAAAAAACTTAGTTTACTTATGAACTGCTACTTATTTTGCCATAAAGTGAGTTCTTTAATGCAGTTCTCGATGCATCCGCGTGTTTTGCCACATTTAGAATAAAATATGCGCGTCCCTTATCAAAAAACGTGGTAGCGTCGCGACCCCAAGTATTTTTTCACTCGAATTAATAGTCGAGTCTCATACTTTGGATTAATTCTTTAATGCAGATCTGAATGTATCCGCGAGTTTCATTAGGGTAACTGCACCAGTAATTGGAAAGTCATCAGTGAATGAACGACAGCTTTTTTAGAATTCAGAATAAATTTTGTTGACTTGATTGGAAATTCGATTTATAATTTGGCAAGTTTTTATATGCTGCGATTATTATATCGTACAAGTCTAACTTCAACTAAAGGTGTAGGTTAGATTGGCCCGTTCATTTATTGGTGTTTTTGGAATTTTTGTATGCAGAATTTTTTTATATACTTTGCGGTGAAACAACTTTTCTAGTTGCATCAGATAATTCGATATTCTGATCGCCCGTAAAAATGTTCAAACTATAGTGTGAAAATATTACGTATTATAGAAGCCTATGATAAACAAATCGTTCTGCTTAACTGTTCATTCACTGGTGACTTTGGTGACCCTGCATTCGTAATAAAGTTGCTGCGTTCTTCGATTCATCTTTTCATCGAGGTATATTGTTGTGTCTCTTTCTATTCAATTTATCAGACAAAGGCACAACGATACATACAAGCGAAAAGATGAATCGAAGAATGCGAGTACTTCATTCTGAATGAAGCGAAACACGCAAATACATTCGGAACTGCAT
This sequence comes from Tromatobia lineatoria, assembly GCA_949699805.1. NCBI lineage: Eukaryota > Metazoa > Arthropoda > Insecta > Hymenoptera > Ichneumonidae > Tromatobia > Tromatobia lineatoria. The sequence continues at coordinate 12,484,025 of OX453043.1, forward strand.
TAAAGAACTCAACCTATTCAATTGCTCAGACAAAGATACAACTATACATCCAAGGCGAAAAGATGAATTAAAGAACGCAACTACATTATTCCGAATGTAGCGAAGCACGCGGATGCATCGAGAACTACGTTTAATAATTCACCGGTAATTTTCTCTCGCGGAGTTGAGATCAATTTTTTTTTTAAAGTTAAGATCAAGAATTTATATATGAATGTAATGAAGAAAAATTTTCTTTCGGGTTAGTAAAAAACGTAAAATCAAGTCACTAAGTGTTTGTCACTTAACTATCTTAACACGACGTATCGATTAAATGATTAAAGTTAAGTCAATTATGCAAAGCGGAAGCGATACTTTTAAATAATACGTTTAAGCAATATAAGTCATTTCGTAATAGTACTTCCAGCTGAGCGAATTATCATAACAGACAAGTATTATGAGTTGTATTAAGTATGCGGTAAAAAGAAAAATAGCTTTTAAAATGTGTTCCAAGGAAAGTGCATTAGGTACACGCGAGTTCTTATCTAGCAGTGAAGGTCATGCGCAGTGGCTATTACCTGCGCAGAAAGTGCAAACAAATGACGAACTAGTGGCTATCTATAAAAATAATACGGTAGTTTACGAGAGGGCAGCGCACGTTGTTACCTAAGAGAATGGAGGTCAGCAATCGTAGGGCAGGTTCGGGGGCTCCGATTAAATCGCTTAATCTTTCTAAGAGCCCCGCAGAGTTCTCCACCGCATCGGCCATGATTTACTTTTAATTTATCACCCAATTATCGTATATTATAATTGATGTTTAACTGAAATAATAATTAATTTAGTTGTTCAACTGTTCAGTCGTCCGGATGGTAATGCGGAAAGGAGCGAGAGCTCTGCGTCGAACACACACACCGCGCGCGATCGTAAACTATTATTTCTGTGACGTTCCCGGTATAATGACAGCCTGAATTATAGCTACGCATTTGGTTGACGCTACCGTCGCCGATCGACACGCAGCACTGACTAGATACTTCCTCCAACCTCCGATCCCTCGAACGACGAGGTTATTCCGTGCTCATCCGTTTCTCGAGGTGAGTGCGCGTCTCCGTTGCTCCTTTTTGTTTCGTTCTCTGTCGATCCAGTGGTCACGTGACCTAGGAAGTTACGGCCCCTGCCGCGATTCGTTGGTGGCGCTGTTTTGGCTGTTTTTGTTACGAGACAGACAACTGGGGCATATTTTGAAATTTACTCGTGCTTCATTCACTGCCTTAGTCATTTCTAATTCATTTCTAATCATCTTCATTTCTAATTCATTTCTAATTCATTTCTAATCATCTTCATTTCTAATTCATTTCTAATCATCTTCATTCACTCAAGTAATTCACTGCCTTAGTAATTTCTACGTATCCGAGTAAACATGAGTAAGTTTTAGAGGGAATTCCTACGAGGTTCCGTAGCCAACGTATCGCAAAAAGGTCCTAGTTACGACGGTTCTCAACTACATTGTTTGTCCAACAACGAAATGTCTGCGCATGAACAAAATTACCGTATGAAATTGTTCGAGTGAGATGCTTAACACATTTACGGAGTCGGATCGCCTTAACGTCACTCGACAATTAGGTTGTCCGAAAAAACAGTGATGTAATTTCATTGTTATAATCGTGCATTAATGATCCTATTAAAGCAAAGAATATGGATGTACATAGAAGTTTATTAAAAAATGCAAAACGATTTATTGCCGTTCTGATGTAAAAGTTCGGAAAAAATCGTGTTTAAGAAAAACACGATTCTTAATCCTGTTTTTAGTTTTCGAGTCACGTTGTTTTTTAAATACTCTCGCCTTTTCCTTTTTACAATGTCTACGTGTGCAGCAGAACTCTATCTCTATGCTGGTACTGTTAACGTTAAAATCCTTTACACAACGATAAACAGAGGTAAAATGAAAAGAGACGTGTTCTTTTTCCTGGCACTCTTCAGATTATTATTGATCATGGCATTCGCCCGAGGGGAAATCAGGGTAATCAGGGTAACAGTCACAGCTGGCATCTATATAGTTGTGGAATGACGGTTACCTTATTATCATACCGTCTCTATAGATGTGAAATGACGGTCACCTTATTGTCATACCATCTCTATATGTGAAATGACGGTCCAGGTAGCGTCTATATAGATGTAAATGACGGTAACATCATAACGTGACCGTCATTCGCATCACTAACTAGAGAGGCCGCGACGTCTTGCCTCATGTGACGCATGCGTCACCTTACCATTGTTTAAGCGCGCCTTATTCAAAGCTAATTTTGAAGAATAATATAATGAGAATGTATTGGTTGAATTGAACAGAATGATTATATCCTGAGAGACTCGAAATTAACAAATGGTGACTTATAATAATAATTTGCAATAATATTGGATATTTCTTGAAGATATTGAATGAATACAGAGCCATCATTGTCTTATCGTATGTATATTTAGTTATGTATCTTTGTTATTGAAAAGACGTCGAGCGCATGTATGTTTATTCTGCAGTTTTGAGTTTGTATAGATGTTTGGTCTTAAGTCAAGCCTTCGATAAGTGGAGTCGCGACGGCAGGCCCTTTCTTTGTCAACTGCGTGAGAAAATGCATGCATTGGAATTTGAAAATACTCTATATGTACTCCCTTGTTCCTATTGAACTCATGTGTGATTGGCTCCGCGAGGGTTTGGTAGGGGAACTGTTCTGTGGTTGATCCTAGCCTAGATTCAAAAATCTTGGAGAGAATAAAACAGAATATTTTCGATACTCAAAGTGAGCAGTTCCTTTTTTTGAATTTCCTATAAACTTCCCGATTCGCAAGGTGGCTTTTTACCCTTTGTCAACAGGACCCAGGAGGACACATCGTTGGTGTTGTTCGAAGTTCCCGCGAATAAAAACGCTCAGGCGTTACACCAGAGATGAGTTCTCTGGTTACACTCAGGACTAGTATTTGTTTACGCCGCTGGCGCTGGTCCCTAGTTCTGTCGGTAATGATGGATGGAAACTGCGACAGAGCCACTACATGAAGACCATCAAGTAGCGGAAGAAGAGTGTCAGAATAAGCGCCTTCTTAAATAATTCGCAGTGTTTCGAAATAAACAAATATCCTGTGCACAAGCAACGCGACATACGACAACGACATGCAGCGCGAAGAGAAGCAGCTGGATTCAGCCCTCGAGGCTATTATTATGCGCGTTAACGATCTCAAATCGTCGATAGCATCAATGATATTCAAACTGGAGCATGAATATGAGACGCTAAACTGGCCGAGTTTTCTCGACAATTTCGCTCTTATTGCCGGTCACGTGAGTCTATATTGTGCTGATATTTTACATTTAACACTATTCCGTTTTTTCGTTTATCGTTGTTCTTGTTATCATTGCTTTTGTTATTAGCTGACGAGCCTCTCAAAAATTTTGGCTCACGACAAAGCTCCAAATCTTCGGAGTCTGACAGTTCTGCCGCTTTTACTCAGTCCTGAAAAAGATGAGGATCTCATGCGAATGACCGAAGGAAGAATATCCACTTTTGCTCATGACCTCGTGCCTGACTATTTGCGAACTAAACCAGAGCCACAAGCTGAACAGAAGATGGTACAGCTAGAGATCAAAGCAGCCAATCTTAGCTATGATGCCTCCCACGTAAGAATTAATTACATTAATACTAATAGGTTTAAAATTACTAAAATTTCCAAGGGAAAACGGCACTTTTTTCTTTTTTCTTGTTGTGAAATATATATATATAATACTTCAATAATTATGGCCATTACAAGGTATTCAGTTAGATGTTTACATTTTTTCTATATGATGTATATAATTTATTACTGCAGTTGAAAATACCCATTAATTTAGGAATTATAACTTACATTACAGTAAGTTTTGTGATTATGATTTTGTAATAATCACCTGTAGAGATTATGAAATTATGTGTGAACACTGAATAACTGTAAAAAAGTACCAATTTTCATTTAAAGATTGTAAGAATCAGTTGAAAAAATTGAGCAGCACGATCCTTGATTACTTGCTGAATAACATATTAACTGTGTTCCATTTTTTTAACAAAAGACCACAGTGAACTGTTATTGGGAATCAATAGTTTTTGGAGTTAATCAAGAGTTCACTCATTGTATGTAAACACTACATGATAATATTATGAAATCATAATAATAGAACAAATTGTATTACCATAATTAGTAGTATAACTATTATTCACTTTTTTTTTTATGTCGTAGGTTTCATTTTTTGCATAGTTACACTCCTCACTAGTTTAATTGGTCTAATGTGTTTCCAATTGTCCACAAAGGTTACATTAAATTTGAAGCATTCAATTAGCGACTGTGCTTAACTTCAAAAACGTATTCTTTTTATTATTATTTTATTATTTTCGTTTGATGAAAATATAGCTTTAAGTTGATGAATATTTGCTGTGATGCATCAAAAAAATTTATCATTATATTGATTGCTATTCTACATATTACTAGGAATGATTTTATGGTGGTTTGTTCAAAGCTCAATGTATCAATTCACAGTATTAAAGTCATTTGTAATGCCACCATTTCCTATCTAGAATCAATAGTCGCAATGAATATAAAAGAACAGCATCTCATATGTTTTCAGATAAACTTAAAAATATTAAACTGCAGGCACCATAAAAACAATGGATTGGTCAAAACATTAATTGATATTTTAAAAAAAGAATAATTTACAAATGTCCACAGGATTTCTGTGATGGCTCATTCAATTTTTCTAATTTTCTCTATGATTTTTTTTTAAGATTAGGTATTTCTTAGTATGGCTATCTACTTTTCTTATCACCTTTATTTTATTCCACATTCTATACCTAGGGAACCTCATAAACTGTAGTCTACAGCAAAGATGAGCAATATTTGACTAACAATATATTCAAAATACTTATTTATTTAAATTATTGATAATTCTTAACTAAAACCGAAAATACGATTTTTACTTGTTAGTTTATTTAATCTAATTTTTTTCATTCAAGAAAAATATATTAATCATACAACGTTGTTACTATTACTCACAGTCATTCGGACCGAAATATATTTTGCATACAATTTTATTCGAATATTGCCCATCTTTGGTCCACAGACATTTTATTGAGTTTCCACTTCATGCAAATTCGTTAGAAACCCAGAAAAACTGCCTGTTGCACAGCAGTTCATGCGCAAACTAATGCGTGGTTGAGCGGTCGATCATTGAAGTTACGGCCGTAGAATTTATAATTAAGGGATAACACCACTCTAAGGACAGAGAAAAAGACCCAAGTCTGATGATTTATTTTGGAAATATGCGAAAAGGAATAGGATTTATTTTCAGAGGGTTTATTTAACACATATTGAAGTATCAAACTTTTTTCTTTTGCAATCATTGTTTTATAACATGGTGACTACAGAAGTCATCTCGAAGTTGGTGTTTTTTTTGGAACCCTTTAACGGAAGGATAGTTTTCTCGGAAAGTGGAACAAAACACCAAACAAATTTATAATCGGTATAAGATTGGCTGTAGAAGAACGTAAGGGTTTTTTTTCTGTAAAATAAAAAACAAATCCATGCAACGGTGTTTAAGTAATTCGTCCTATTTAAAAAAAGTCTTTTCGAGAAAAACGCCCTCAAAGTTTTACGATCACTCAAATTCTGCTGAGCGCGCGTTTTCAGATGCTACAGCAATTTCAATAATTGAACGTGTGAATTTTTTTTTTCCCACTGCAGGACCAACTGCATATTATTTTTATAAACCTAAAGTATTGTTTATGCCAATAAAAATCGATTTCTACAAAATTATGAAATGGTGTTACCCTTAACTTGAGGAACAGCTGAAAACCACACATTCACTGCGCGTTTACTGCTGTCGGTTTCTATAAATTGCAATAATGATAATAACGAATTTGTCGTGTAAATAAAAACGCACAATATCTATTCTTTAGAAAAAGTAGAGTTACTGAGGTGAATAAAATTTACTATAATAATGCAAAGAATCAAGACATTTTTTTTTCTTTTTCGTGCCGTTTTCCCTGGATAAAATAAAACAACGTCTTTCGATCGCGAAGAGAGCTGATAGTAAACTGTATATTTGTCCTCTTGTTACGCTGACTGTACCGACGACTAGGACTGCAATGTAAGCTAAATACTAAAAAAAAGAAAAACAGTTTCGGCTTCCTAAAAAATGCAAAAAACTACATTTTTGATCGTTAAGCTTACTCTATATTGTAGGATTATTTTTTTTAGTGAAACTCATTTAAAAATCTCTCAAAATTACAGAAACAAGTGGCTCAGTACACAAAAGTGATTAATCACGTGTGGGACATTGCGAATAAGGCTCGCGAGGAATGGGAAAGCGAGGCAGGTGCGAGAGCCGCTCAGGCGCAAACCAGCAGCACCGCCGATACAAATGTCCTTGTCGCTGCTGTAGGAATGGGCAGTGGTCTCAAAGTAATCAACTTTTTTCTTTTTCAACCCTTTAGGCCCCTTTTTCAATGTAACGATAAGAAGTACACGGTGTGGAAGGTGTTTGTGAGATCTGATGAATCGTCTAAAGGAGAAAATATAGAGGCATTCTATATCAGTTCGGTCATCCCGAAAAAAGAGATTAAATTTTTTTTCTTAATTTTCTAAAAATCGAATTCCATAATTCCAACAGAATCACAAAATTTCAAATTAGAAAAAAAATTCGTTGTACTTTCCACACACTATTATATTAACTAAAATAATGTAGTTATTATTATAATTCTGTTTGCAAAATGTCAGGTCATCATTTGAACAGGCGCAAAATCCTTCAACAGCTTTTTCTTCAAATTATTTTTCTTTATTGTTCCAATAGTTCAAAAGTTTCATGTTGAAATTGTAGAAAAAATTGATGTTAAAATTCTTTAAAAAATTCTTGTCGAAATTGTTCAGAATTTTTTTATTGAAATTATTCGAACTATTTTCAACTCTAGAAAAAATGGTTGAAATTATTCAACTTTTATTTTTTAAACCATTTAATCGAAAGGCAAAATTATTTGTAACGCTACTCTACAAAAAAATTCCGATCTGAATATCACAATGTGACGACAGATTTTCTTTCAAGAGATTTAGGCTCTCAGAAAAGATATGAAATAATTTCAATTTCCAAATATGTAGAACCTAGTACTTTCCATCTCTTGTTCATGCAAATATCAAATATACATAATATAAGGTAGAGACGAAGCGGCAGAAAACGCAACGGATTTTAAATTTTCTTTTAAATTTACAGTCCGACCCCGTATCAATGGGCCCTTCCGGCGTGAGTCCCGGACCGGCCGGTATGATGGTTGGACGACCGGGAAGTCAGCCTGGAGCTGGAGGTCAAGGACCGCTCGGAAATCCGCAGAGTAAGTATTTACAAAAAATGCTATAAACCAAACGGGCGAAAAATGTTTCGATTTGTTTTTAAATGCATAATTAAACTTTTTACTATTTTTCAGTGAGCCAAATGGGCAAAGCTCCGAGCGCCATAAAAACAAATATAAAGGCGGCCTCACAGATTCATCCTTACGGGCGATAACTGGAATCGCTATCTCATATCGATCAAAAGTACCTACGCTTAGATTTTTTTTTATACGGTAACGTAATATTAGCTATAATTGAGATTTCTCTTTCAAACTGTGAATATTTATTAAATAATTGTTATAATATATTGGAAATGTTCACTTCATCCTTTATTTTTTCTTGAGACAATTGCGTGTGAACGAGGCGAGAGTTTTCGACTTGTCACTGGAATGATTTCGGTTTCATATCCCATTTCTTTCAACCAACAGCGACGATCCTTCAACACTAAAGATTCCGCAGGGCTCTGCAACATTAACTGAAGTCCAGTATAAATTTCCGCTGTTCCCAATTTGTCCACATTTTCCGCCCACATCGATATAATTCCATCGCGTATTATTGAAGGCTCGACCGATTTTCCATCCCGATGAAATTCATAACGTAAAAAAACATCTTCGAGGTAAGTTTCGAAATTCACACATTGAGTTTTTCTCGTCGCTTTTTGTACTCGTTTCTTTAGAGTTATTGAATCTGGAAAAAAGTAAAGATAATACATTTTTTTGGAATGTATTTGTCTTTTGAATTAAATTTTGATTTGAGGAATGGTAGACCATTTCAGGATAAAAATAGCGCCTCATTATTATTTTTATCATGTCAATTGTATATAACCGTACGAGCGCTTCGCGATTGTGAAAATCTCATTTTGACACGTTGTATAATAAAAATCGCATAAAATATCCAATACTATTGAATAACTGTATCAACGTTCCAATCACAGAGAAAAAACCTGAGATACGAATATAATTCATGTCAGGAAATCGTTTTTGGAAAAAAGAGGATTTAATGCATATGAGTCATTCCACTAAAACATAGCCAGCAACTTTTTTGCTTAAAAAATGTCAATGGGTTTCGTTGTACCAATTTTACACGTTGTTGTACAATTTCGATACGATGAAATTTTTTTTTTTTTGCCTAACAAACAAATTAATACGAATTTATATGACACATTTAACTTGAATTAACTCGAAAATTACGAAAAATTATTGTTAATATTTGTTTTCTCACCGAAGGGTCCGGTATATTTTAGCCGAATAAATTTAGGCGAATAAGGAATGTAAAATACAATTTTTGTGATGGCTAAGATATTAAGGTTCAGTCATGATGCCATGAAATTTTTTTGATGATTTTACAAAAATATGCGGTTTGCAAAAAAATCTTGAGTGTAGTAGATGGTTTTATGCTGATCACATATCCAAAATTTGTTATATTCTGCGCATTTTTCAAAAAAAAAAAAATCGAAATCAAAATAAAGAAAAAAATTTGACAAAATTCGTGTGCATTCAAATAAACTAACATATCATTTTCGTTAGAAAAAAAAGTTAGGTTGACTGATTGTTTGTTGAACAATTGTTTTTTTCACCAATTTGTTAATAACATTTTAGGATTATTCTTATGCGAAATCAATCTCTTCAGCACGTTTTATATGCATGATTTTTTTCCGATTTTTATCCCGTCGGGAAGTGATCGAAATTCTCTCTGAAACTCATTTTTGGCGGGACTGTACGTATCATACATCCTTCATGTTGCAGTACGTGACACATTTTTGGCGGCACGCCGTGCGGCACTTTTTTCTATGAGGGTTACAATAACAAAACACAATATTTCGATTTTTTTGCAAAGAAAAAATGCTGGTAGCTGATTTTCGGTGAAATGGCTATATAATGGATATCCGCGAATGATTATCTATGTTCGGATTTACATTTTTTTTACACAATCAGAATAACGTTATAAGCGATCAAGCATATAGATTTTTTTATGAAAGGTTTTTAAACGATTAAGACCCGAATAAAATGACCTTTTTCATCCGAAATGTGTGTACTATTCCTCAATTTTGTCAATTCCTCGTTGGTTTACGTTTTTGTGCGTAAAGTTCCAAAACAGCTCTAGCCAGGACGTGAAAAGAGTGTCGTTGATGTGATGCCTCGTTCATATCGTTCCACCGATCGGCGGGTTCTTGACAGGCTAGTCTCAAAAAGGGTCGCCTTAAAATTTCGCCATAATTGCGCTGCGAAAAGTTCACGATATTTTTCAGGCATCGCGAAAATGGAAAATTGCGACAGAATTGTTCACTGTCATTTGCAACACATATTTCTAACTTGTGATAGCAGCACGATAGTAAGACAAGAATTTTTGCTGAGGAAATTTTGCTGAAAAGCTTGCAAGCGTCGACGCCGAGATCCGCACAAGAATGAAGTCCAATAAGACAAAATTTTTGGCTTCCGCCTTCAAAAGCATCTCTTAAGTAGTTTTCTATTTCATCCGAAGAGTCGAGATCGATTTTTGCGCATACATATCGTACACGATCCAACGAGGATGGATATAAATTTTTTTGTCTGCGTTTGGCCGCTTGTACATTATTGTTGTTGGATTCCAAGCCCAGTACTCGATAATCGTACAGGAAATTTAATAATTGGCAAACGTAGCCCTGAAAACATATGCAAGCATGAATTTCGAATAGTAGTATTAATTACTAATTTTTAATCCTCGTATTTATTGCGTTCGTGTGTTTATTGAATTGTGTACTTATAATCCGAGTAATCTTATATTTTGTGGCAAGCCTGATTACACAATGCCGCTTGAGAATATCACTGAACAAACCCCAATTTCTTTATTGCAAGGATATTAATATTAAAAGGCGTCTGAATGAAATAATAACATTGTGATTTTCTCGTACACAAGGTACAGATTTTCTTGGAAAATTTTGTAGTCCGTGATCCGTATGTGATGCATTTTTCGAGTCGGTTAAATAATATTAGGAAGCTGATTTTTATTTAAAAATTCTGGTCATGTGATAACTGAATTACCGCAGACATTTTGTAATATTCATTAAGACATTCAAAATCTCTACTTCGTGTACATAATTTTACGCTACCTTTGTTAATTTTACAGTGAATGTCATACTAATCATTATTGCATCCACCAATTTTGCCAATTTTCTATCAGTTGTCATAGTAAATTTAGAATATTTTGTTACCGTGTAGAAACCCACATTCGCTAAAAAAAACTTTTTTTTATCATGTGTTGTGATATAGGCTTGGCTTGTGCAAAAACTTTTCGTTTTTATGGCTGTAACGCTTCGATGGCGCGTGAGAACGTATCTTTTTTCACACGAGGCCGCGAAAACTGGTTCAAAAAGCAGATAACGCGGCATTGCGCATATGTAGTTTTTTTTAACGCGTTATTCGTCCGCGCTACAAGCACGAAAAGGGTTTTTTTTTCTGTGGATGTTATGAAAAGTAATTTTAAGCAGAAATTACATGAACTCTGAAATCCCGGTACTAGTCTGAAATTTGGTATATAAGTAAAGCAGCTTTGATTGTTGTAATTTATGTACGAAATGAATGCAAAAAAGGAAATTTCAATTTTTCAATTTTTTTCTTTTTAAGCCGTGGAAGCGGTTGCTTTTATAAGTTACTTTGCTCAATAGATCTTAGAGATGCACTCAAGGTTATTCAGTATTGATTCTGGCTGAAATCTTCAAAGCGATTCTGGTTTTATCGGTTTTGAATTTTTTTATCAACTTTCATAAAACTTGGAAGAGGGACTAATTTCTTCGCACAATAAGAAGAATATTCAATGATCATAGATATATAATGTAGTAAAGATCAGTAAAAAGTTGCTAATTTTATAGTAAATTGCACTTTTGTTCATTTTTTCTGCAAAACAAAATTGTGATAAACTTCGGTTTCGTATATTTTACCAAAACAAATATACAAAACAGGATCTTGTATATTGTTCTCTCATTAATTTCCACTTTCATTATAGTCTACCTTTATGAAAAAATATGCTTAACAATTTTGACTCTCATACAGAAAACCGCAGAAAGTGCAAAATAATGATGAAGCAATATGAAAGATCCTAACTGTAGCCTTGTTTCAAATAAATCTACAAAACAGATATTTAGCGACTTTTTAAAAATAATACGGATCTTCCAATTTTTCTTTACATGAACGGATAAAGTGAATGTTAAAAAAAAAATTATTAATTAAACATTGTTACCAGGCCTGAGCCGAGATCCACAATCGTGTCGATTCCATTCATCGCACACTGTTCGTGGACCAAATTAGTGAGATGGACGATTTCGTGCTGCTTTTTAAGGCTCAGTCCCGTTTTAAAAGATTGTGGTAGATTTTCGGAGTGACGATCTGTAATTCCAGGCAGTATGTCCAGACGAACGCATTTTTTAACGAAAGACAGTAGAGTCTCTGGCCAATCGCGCTTAAAATAAAATAAAAAATATCTTATTGTTGTCATAAATTTATAATTTAAAAAAAATTCTAAGGTGAAGATGCAATGGTCTTCTAAAAACCTTGGTTATTTTATTGACGACAACTTCGTTGAGTTCTTCATTACTCAAATTTGTCAGCAACGTCAGCCAGTCTGCAGGAAATTCGTCCAAGACATTTTTACATAGTATTTCCGTGACCGGAAATTTGTACAGCCATTGAGTCTCGTAGAAAAGATCCAAGCATTCGTGGAAATATTTTGTTTCATCCTCTTCGTCAGCCCGCATCTGGATAAAGACGTACTAAATTCTAGCATCTAATTCTAGCTTATTTGTAATCGACTTACACGGTAAAAAAAAACCTTCGTAAAGTAAATATATTTGTATAGAAAGTACAATATGCATAAATTGTATATTGAATTTCATAAACTTTTATGTTAAATTATCATATAAACGGTATTGAAAAAATGAACCGCTTAATAATATTGCGGCACTGATTCGCAAGATATAATCATAATAAATTTCAAATTCATCGAAATAATTCGTAAGAGAAGTGTTAACCATCTAGTGCAAAATTTATTTATTATTGGAAAACGTGCATTGAATTTCATATCGAGCACTGAAATTTACAAAAGACATGTTAATTTTCATATACTAATTTGGTAATGAATGATTTAGTAACCATTGTTGTAATTTTATATTCTTGGTACAATCCATAAACGCATATTAAATTTACTATACAATTATATTAATGTCTATTTTCCATAGTGTTTTGTAAATTAATCACACTTTTGTGTCGGAAAAACGGAAACATTGTTCAAATCGAAGTACAGCCATTCAGACTCATGATAAAACAGTGGATTTGAATAATTAATATTTAAAAAACGGTACAGTCGAATTAAATTCATCAGCTATCAAACGACGCGGGAAAAGCCGACCTTTGATATTAAAAATAGAATAAAACTCTTTTTGCAAAAGCTGTTCATCATCGAACTCCTTCAATTGGTAGAATGAATTCCTCACAAAAATTTTTGTTCAACGATTTTTATTTATTAAATATTTACACATTAGTCTTTCGATAATTTTTCATAAAATATTTTAGTAGGTTCCAGCCTGACCATCGTCTTCCTGCTCGAGTATCGTCCATCCCTGAGAGCTTCGATTTTTCAGATCAGCATTCACAGGTCCCAGAAGCGCTCTCCCAATTTTCAAACCGCTTTTACCAGGTTTTAAATATTTCTCAGCAACCTGCATGATCTGGTCTTTAGTAACAGCTTTGAGCCTCTGCCTCTGCTCCTGAACATCATCATCGGAAAGACCATGAGTGAATTTGCCCAGTCCGCGATTTCCGGGAGGCACGGGAGCATCGATTTGTTGAAAAACGCCAAGTTTTGCTTCGTCAATGTCCTGCTCAGGGAACGCGTAATTGTTCAAGAAATCATAAGTCCCATCGAAGATATCCAAAGTTCTCGTGGAGTTTGGATCTCTGTACGAGTAGAATGTGAGAACGCCCTCTGGCGAGAGACTAGCTCCAGCTCCATAGGCTCCACCTTTTTCACGCAACTCGGGAAACAGATATAGATGAGTTACCAATTTCGCCAAAATCCTGAGCGTCGCGTATTCCGGATTCGTGTAAGGGACAGTCAGAATGGCTTTCGAGCAGTAATTAACAGTGTAGGGCATAACATGATGAACGGCTGTTTCGTCTTTTTGCGAAGAAATTTTGCCGTTAGTGATTAAAAACGATTCTCCAGTTTGCCCTCTAAGTTTTCCATAAAAATCATCCAATCCCGTAACAATATCCCGCTGGTTTTCCGGAGAGAGATTGATAGCCGATCGGAGATGCCCCTTGTGCAATACTTGCTCCCTGATCTCACGAATCTTATCCAAAATCTCGGCAAAGTCTTTTGACTGAGCGATTTTCTTCATTCTGCCAACAAATTCGAGGCCCGAGAGACTTTCCCTGAGTCTGGCAGATGCAGATACTAGACTTTTAGCGCTGCTCATTGCGTAAATGTGTCCCGAATCAGCGATTCCATTAACCAAATCTCCAGCGGTTTCTTTAACTAGATTTTCGAATCGTTTCGTGTCCTCCAGTTGTGATTCGTTGAAAAGTTCCTCCCAGAGTTTCCACATTTCTCCGGCGTTTTTATCGAGACAGAAGGACGTCAGAAGTATTCCCTCTTCGTAGCGATTGATGCTGCCTTTAGTCTCCGCAACGTGACTGGAGAAGCTCAGACCGCCGGTTTTAAGCTCACAGAGCCTATCGAAGCTTCTGTAGTCATGGCTTGTCGTTCCCATTTTGGCAATCACGCCATTGAAAATCGGAATAAGTTTCTTAAGATCATCGTCGAGGCCGCGTGTGCTCAGAATTCCACGATAGTACGAAATGCCGTTGGTTGGCTGTACGGAAAGCTGAACTGGCACCCCGGAAACGACGATATCGTTAGTTTCGTACCTATCGACATCAGCCTTTAAATCTTCAACTCTCAAAGACGGCAAAACGTCGGCTTCCTCTTTTTTCTGATCCGCCAGCAAAGCTTTTCCAGCTTCGAAAATTTTCCTCTTATCGTCATTGCTCAAAGCATCTACTTTAGTTCTCAATAATTTCTGCTCGGCTTCGCTTTGGCGACTGTCGTAACTCTCGTCCGGCGACATCGTCAGCGTCAAACGGTGACTATTATTGAGCAGATAAGTTTCCACAAGTTTGTTAAGATACTTTGGATCACGGGCCAGTTCTTCGGTGAATTTCCTCACCGCTTCATTGATTCTCATTGATTTCAATATATCGCCATCGTGATTCCACAAGGGAGTTACATTGAACAGTAAATTCAGACCAAAGTTCGATGTCTGATGTTTGGTCTGCAATTCTATACCGTGCAAAACGGCATCGACATGATCTTTCGAGAAGCCCTCGTTTATAACTCTTTGCAGAGTTTCGTTGTAAGTTTTCTCGATCTTGTCGAAGTCTTCCGCGCGAACGCCTTGCAGACTCACGACAAACATAGTGTCACGTGTCTGCGGTTCAAAGCCTGTAAAGGGACCGAATCCAGTGCCTAAATTAGACTCAACGAGACTTTTGTAGAACGCCGAATTCGGGCCCTTCAACAGAAGCTGCGAAAGAACGTAAAGCTCAAAGGTTTTTTGCACATCTTTGATGTCATTGCAGAGTTGGCCAATGGCTATTGAACTCTGCTTTGAGGGATCAGCAGCCATGGGATCGGGTCTGCACTGAACATGCTTTCTCTTCGGTTTCTCCCAGCGCTTCTCCGACGGTACAATTGTCGAACTAACATCGATCTTTTCGTACCGCTGGAGATATTGTTCATTGACGAATTTCAAATGATTCTCCAGAGGAAAATTACCATAAGAGAAAAATCTCGCGTTCGAGGGATGATAATGTTTAGCGTGAAAATTAACCAGTGCCTCATGCGTCATTTCCGGTATTACCAGAGGATCACCACCCGAACAGAATGCGTACGTGTGACTTGGCAAAAGACTGTTCAACAGTTTCTCCGCAAATATCGCTTGGTTCTCGTTAAAAACACCCTTCATCTCGTTAAATACAACGCCTTTGAAGATTATCGGGGAATCTTTGTCGTTTACGTCGGTATGCTCGAGTCTCCAGCCTTCCTGACGGAAATCCAACTCTCGCAAACTCGGACGGAAGACTGTGTCTAGATAAACCGATTGGAGATTCCGAAAATCTTTAGAATTTTGGGTAGAAAGCGGGTATAGTGTATAATCCGGGCCGGTCATGGCATTGAGAAATGTCGCTAACGAACGACGCAGCATTTTGAAGAAAGGATCGCGACAAGGATAGCGTTCAGAACCACAGAGGACAGTGTGTTCTAAAACGTGAGGCAAACCCGTAGAGTCCTTTGGTATTGTGCGAAAATTTATAGAGAATACATTGTTGCTGTCGTCTCTTTGAAGATGAAGATAACGAGCCCCTGTGGAAGAGTGAGTCAAACGAATTGCATCGAGATGCATCTCATCGATCCTGGAGACCTCGTCAATTGCAAAACCATGGAGAACATCACCAGGAGTATATTGAGTGGACTCCAGAGTCTTTGATATTGGAGCTGCGCGTAAAGAGCTCTGGTTACGAAATTGACCGACGAGCAGAGCTCTTTTAGCTATTTCGAATCTTCTCAACATTTTTTATCTTCGTGTTCTTCGTTTTCCAGTTTATTCCTGAGGATATCTGAAAGAAACGAAAGTTGTTTGAAAAATGAGTCTCTGCTCGTCAGTCGTTGATTTTGGGATTTAAAAAAAAAATGGTTAGCTTTGGATTGTTTTTCTATGGGATATTTGAGGTTATAGGGACATGCAAATCGATTTCATTAGAGATAAGGACGGCATTTTAGTGACAACTGACTCACCTTGGTTTTAGTGCTTCGGGAAGTGCTCTGCACTTTCTTGTTAGTTGATTTATTGTTGAGAGTTGATTTTTACGTGGAACATGATCACCGGTGTTTTTAAATGATGCAAGCGTGAATTTCGCCACCGAGCTGATAGACGAAGGTGCCAAAGTAAACGATTGGCTGACAGTTATGTCAGGCGGGAAAAATTGAATTGCTCTTGACGCTTGAAGAAATTCTAACAATTGTGATGTCAAATGTTTTTAGATATACTTCCAGTTTTGACTTAAGCAGAGTTATTTAAGGAGGTCCGGTGACGACTATTGAAGTCAAATCAGTGCTAAATTTTCGTAATAATTGATTGTTTACAGTTTAATGCATAAAAAAAGGATCGTGAAGGGTGATTTGTGAAGCATGTATACTAGGCCCAAATAGCCATTAAGATTCACGGTGAGACCACACAGGCACCACGAAACGGCACGGCGTGATGGCACAATGCCGTTCGTTGCTTTCAAATGTGTCGGCATAGTGACGGCACGGTGTGCTGAAGCTGCATCAGTGCTCCCACGGCTCCAGTACGCCGTGCCTCTGCAAGACGTTATGATACCGTGCAGGCACAGTGCTCAATCAGGACGCCGTGCTGTCACAGTGCCGTCTCATTTGAAAGCATCTAACTGCACCGTGCAGACATGGCGTGCGGCACTGGACGGCACGTTTTTCTATCTGGGGGGTGATCCACATCTCAGCGATATTTTTCAATTTTTATGCTCACCCTAGTAATAAAGATGTTTTCGGTGAAAAAGGTATTCTCACAAAAAATTGCACTTGTAAAAAATTATTTAGGGGTCGCTCGAGCATTTAAAAATGTTTCACAGCGATTATCTTTTTTTCAATTTTTGTAACCTCTCAACCCTAATATAATTTTGTCATCTCATTTTTCCATTTATGGTTGAAATTTGGATAGAAAAAATTGTCATCAAGAGGTCGCCCAGTGACCAAAAACATTTTCAAATAAATTAATATAAAAAAATCGTTATAGTTTCTTCCGCTGTCACCTTTGACTTTCTCTCTCATTATCCGACGCTTAGTGCATAGTTGAATGGTATGAAAATATTAACGCTCAGCAGTCATTCAACGAAGTAAGTCGTTTTTCCACGACCTTGAAACTGCATCTGCACATTCAATATTTGTGTCAGTCATAACTTTGGAAATTTTTTAATTATAAGCTAAGCGTTGCTGGATAATGAGATAAAATTTGAGGAGAGAGATGAGAAAAAAATAATAAGAACAAAAATTTAATTTATTTCAGAATGCTTTTCGTCGTTGAGCGACCTTATGATGACAATTTTTTTATTATTTTTTTCAAAATTTCAACCATATACTACAAATGAGATAAGAAGATAATATGAGGGGTGAGAGATTACAAAAATCAAAGAAAAAAAAAAAATTTTGAATGTTTAAAATTTTTTTTAGTGACCTCTAAATAATTTTTCGCAAGCTCAATTTTTTCCGAGAATTCCTTTCTCACATAAATTATCTTTTTTATTGGGTGAGACAAAAAATTTGAAAATATCGCGAAAATTTGGGCCACCCTAATGTATACTCGACTCACTGAAATATTACTACACCCAGGCACACACGCGTACACATCCGTTCATACTCGCGCTCACACTCGTACACAACCGCATAACTTTTCGAACGATTCTTCGGTTTACTCAATTATATATTTGTTCATCAATAAAAATTTTATGCAACTATCATACACCCATTGACCAATACTTCAAAAATCAGTGATGGATCCAAGTATCGTTATTCATTTTTTTTCAAATGGTTGATGGATGTGAGTTCCATTATGAATTTTTAGGATAATGGGTAAAAAAAATGATAATGCATTTAAAAAATAATGCTTTTTCCTAACTCTGGTTACAGGCCTCTCTCGTCCTCTCTCGCTCTTCTGCGACCGTGAATGGCGCTGTCTCTGTCGCATTCATGGCGACTCAGTCAGTGCATCACCGTAACTAGATGCGTTACACGTTTTCGTCCGTCTCTTTCGCTCCACTGCGACTGCCAATGGCGTTTTCTCTGTCGCACTCATGTCGCCCATCACCTTAAGGTGATATGCTGCATATAGTCTGTCTCTCTCAGATGGTCACAAATGCAAGAGATAACTAAATCTTCCCAAAGCGTTATTCTTCGTCACGGTTGATTTGAAAAAAAAAAAGTCGAGAAGTGCTGACTTCAGATACTAAGACGCAGTCAGTACCTCTTGTATTTTGCCTTCAACATCTATTGTGGCCAAGAATTACACTTTACAACTCCGGAAACCCCTAAAGCAATCGACGGCTTCCGTACCGACCGCGCGCCCACCGCTGATCGACTGAATGCGGTTACGAGCGCCATCTGTGATCTGTACTGCGCACTCTCCATGTATAGGTATAAACAGGGTGACAGGAAGTAACAGAAACTTCATTACAAAGCAACGAACATTCGGTTTAAGATAATTCGCGGCTAAATCGTAAAATTCCGTGAATTATCTAACGACATCCACGTCTAATTTTTGAAAAATCATTTAGTGGCGGAAACAAAACATTCTCTGAGTATAGTAGTCACGAAAAAAAAAAACACTTAAGGAGCTCTTCGTTTCCGCTCGTCGGACGAGCAGTTGGACGTAAATATTCAGAAAATGGTTTAGTGATCGAAGCGAATCATAGTTAGTGGCTGACGACGGTGGGGATGAGACGAAGATCGTGTAAAGATTGGGAAAAATAACGCGAGTAGTAGTTGACCGTGCTTGCACGGAGCTGTAAAATTCTGGCAACGCGAACGGCTACGAGTGCAGTGCGAGGAAGATAAAAAAAACTGCAAAACAGGAGGAACGGTCGTGGCGATTGAGGATAAACGGAAAACTGAGCTGCAGCTGAACGCTGAGAATCAGCTGACGTAAACTACCGAGACCTGCTAAAAATATTTGTCTAGATGATTTCGCTGCAATCTCATAATCAGGCAAGTGATGCAAGCAACGTACGATCGCACGTTAGACTCTGAATGTCCTGTATTTTTTCTATCTTTCGTAATGACCAAAATTACGTCCGCAGTGACGTTTGCTTATTTTCTCTCATATTTTTCCGGGTTGTCAAACGGCGCGTTTATCGGCCGGGAATTAAATGGGCTCGACCTTTCACATAACCCTCGTGACAGATATCCGCATGTATATATATATTTTTTTTAAGAATATGTATATGTACATATGTATACATGTATAGCAGAAGCGATGTTATTTAGTGTTGTAAAAATGAATAAACTGATAAGCGTAAATGTATAGATTGAGTACAGGACCTCGCTAAATATACCTTTTTAGGTTTTGTACCACCTGACTCAACTGACTTCGGCATTTACGCCGAGAACTACGTCGATATCGACGAGAATCAACAACAGACGCGATGATTGCGGTGCCCGCGGCTCAACGGACGATCTCTGTCCTGAGAGTCTACTCGAGGTATGAATCCCTGAAAAAGTCCGTAAAACTATGTACATTTAGTGGCAATCAGATTTTTTTATCTTTAATTAGAAGATTTTTTTTCATGTAATTAAAATGAGGGAGGTATATAAAAAATGAAATACATTTACAGGGTATTCTAAATATGTTTTTGTAATTAGACGAATTTTGCGGGTTTAAAAAGAAAATGATCTGTATAGGTTTGAACTGCAACCCATAATGAGACCTGTAGTTACATTGTCAAGTAAATATTTTGATGACAGAAAACATATTTTGTTTAAAATTTGAGTTATGTAGAAGAAAGTTAATCTTTAGACAAGCAAATTGTGCTTAACCCCGGAAAACGTTCTGTAAATTTCATTTTATTTATTGGTTGCATTCATTTGATTGGGAATCTCATTGCATTTTCAATCCATTGGACTTTTTTTTTTTATTAGAAAATATATTTTGTATGCAACTAAAATAAGGTACCTAAAAAATCAAATAAATTTACAAAGTATGATAAATATTTGGGGCCGGGTTAAAGTTCCGAATGGTAAATATACGAAGGTCCAAAATTCCGAAATTTAATATCTCACCTACATTTTTGACGAAATTCGCTAGAAAACATTTCGTCAAAAATGAAGGTGCGATATGAAGTTTCGGAATAGTAGACTTTCGTGCATCTACTATTCGAAACCTTAACCCCGATTGCCGCGCCTCTGGGAGACTAAGTTCCGAATGGTAAATACTCGAAGATCGAAAACTTTGAAATTTAATTTCTCACCTACATTTTTGACGAATTTCGCTAGAAAATTTTTCGTCAAATGTAGTTGAAATAGTAAAATTTGGAATTTTAAACCTTCGTGTAATTACCATTTTTAATTTTAATCCCGCCCCGGAAAAATGCGGAAATATCTATGCCGATATAGCCGGTCTCGAATTCGCCGCACGGCACAGGAGCTACGTCACGTTTCGCCGACAATGTAAACACGGACTACAGCTGTATACATGTTACCCCACAGGTGCCTGTGTGTGTCTCACGTATACATCTAGAGTTTCATCACGTCCGTTTTTTTATTTTCGACGAAAATCGACGGCACCGCGAAACGAACCCGCGCCCTATCGATGCTCTGGCCAGTACACTACCCTGGCAGGTCCAGCGAATGGCCGAACGACCAAAGAAACAACCGGACGTTAAATGCAAAAAAATAACCGTTCAAAACAGGCAAGACGAGGAAAACGATCAAGAAAACGGCCAACCGAAAATAATTTCAATGGTCGTTTATCTTTTTTTACCTCTTTCGAACAGTTATTTTTCTGCATTTAACGACCGGTCGTTTCTCCGCTCGCTTTTTGGACTTTTTAGGTCGTTTTCGTGGTCGCCGGGATTGCTAGGGTAACCACTAGACTACCGCATCGTTTTAAAGTTCCCAAAACATGTTTTTCAAATTATACAAATTAAATGGGCTTAAAAACAAAATTTCATTAAAATGTGTAGTTAACAAAAAGTAGATTTTTTACAAAATGAAAATTACAGAGGATCTGCAACGAGGATGTTAATTTTCAGACAAGCAAATTGCATTCAATAGCACAAAAATTACTTTTGCAAATTTGAATTTATTCATTGGGTTTAATTAATCTGATTAGCAAACTCAGAATGCAACAGGCATCTGTTAAAGCACGAATTAAATGTTGAATTATCCAGGCGGCGAAAAACTGCACTGAACTACAGTTAAGCGAGCTCGTGATGAGTTCATTGACGAGTCCCCGGAAGACACGTCGTTTAATCGACGAAATTTCGGTCGGACGAGTGTCGAGGCCGCTGGGAAAACGCGGAACGCCGTGGCATGTCTCGTACGTCTCCGGTTCAAATTTTGCGGATAACAAACGAGGCTTGCCCTGCACACCGCTCTCCGAGTCGGTTCTACTTCCGGCTATACGTTGCACCGTGGACTCTGGTAAAGCGCCGAGCCAACGTCTGCCTCGTGATCTCTGGGTGCGCAACTTCAAAACTCACAGAAACATCAAAGCTGAAATCGACAGGAATCCCACTCTCGCCGGAAGACTTAGAAAATGGGTCGGACTCTCAAAGCCGGCGTACGAGGTACGAAAAGACAATAATCGTGCTACTAAAATCGTGAGTAATAGCAGTGATAGTAAAAATAGTCGCTATTATTGCTGGGGGCGATACTAAACGGTAATCATTGAATGAATGACGACGCTACTCAATAATCACTAATATACTCAGCGACTACGCGATGCGGTCGTCACTAATGTGAGTGGTTACAATTTTAAAGAGGAACTGCATTAGACTGTTTAAAAAAAAAACTTCGAGAAAATTTTTTACTCACCACACCAAAAATCTATAGTCAGTACCTCAATATGAACAGACGAGGTAGTGACTGGACGCCAATTTAAACAGAAATTAACCCTTGTCAAAGGAAGGCTTCGTACTAATTTTTTTTAAGGGTGGCACAACGGCCGTTTTTTATTTCTCATTTGATCAGCATGTACAAAACGAAGTCTTTTCTTCGTACCGATATTATCGTTCTTGTAGACGATGGACAGTTTTATGTATGATCAAATTTGATAGCTTGAACGATCACCTTCAATTCCGTATATCGTGAATCCTTTTAGGCTGCACAGTCCCTCATATTTTCTATGCTGCGTAAACTGATTTTTTTTTAAAAAATTTTAATTTTTAATTTTTTTTTCAAATAAATGATTACATAAGACATAGTGTCATCTTTGTTGATACGAATACTCTAACGATTTGTATAAAATCTGCCAAGGATATCTGAAAGCTATTGAGATAATGCAGGCTAATTGTCCAATAATTTTTTTAATGCTATACACAATCGAAAAACCCGGTTTATGACATAATATCGAGCCTTGTATAAAGACAACACCATTCGAATTTGTCTAAGAGGTAGTGTGAAGAACTTACGTTTCCGGCCGATTTATAACAAATTGTTACAAAAAGAGAATATACAAATTCTTCACGTCACTTCTTGCAAAAATCAATACAGTGTTTTTCTGTTACGAGAATCAATGTTTTGTTATAAACCGAAACTTTCGGACGTCTAGAGTAGGATAATCTAGTAGAAAATTAGTTCACATTTTAATAAGCATTTCATTGTGAAGTAGTAATAATAATCGGAAATAAGGCTCAATTGCATGATAAATAGTTTTTCAATGTTCTTGACCAATCCTATACAAAGTTTTGCAGTAGTCCTACCGAGAAGAATAGCAGTTTGGCTTGGGTAACAATTTTTTGGAAAAGTTACAACCATATTCAAACGAAATTGAATTTCTTGAACACTATGCAAATACGGAAAACCGATTCCTTTGGGAAAAGACTGCAAATTCTTTCAGAACATTTGGAAGATACGGATAAATTGAGGATCTGAGTATAGCGATATAATTTGTTATTGTGTTCTAGAAATCTCAGCCAAACATTTAGGAAGATTCTTTAAAAATTCGGAAATAGCGGCTTATAAAAGAATGCATAGATTACATTGGAAGCTCTTATATGTTACGTAATGCAAGGACAATGTAAGGTAAGTGAAGGTCCCATTTCTATTCGCCAATGGGTTCGATGTTCCCCTACTCTGGATGATGTACGATGTTATATCGGCACTTTGTCCCCTCACCCAGCTTACGGTCTGCTTACAAAAACTAGCTGGAGGTAACATGTGAGAGCTTCCAGTATAAATACACTGTCAAAAATTTTCGTACGGAAATTAATATAAAGTATTGGAAGTTTTTCTGCAGATGCGCGTATATTAAAAGCAATATACAAATAATAAGTTAAAACACAAAAAAAAATGTATAAAATTAATATACAGTATACTAAATACTTCATAATTGTTGTGTTTGTAATGTGTGTTTTTTTTTAAATTTTACAACATATCCGTATATTAAATCAAAACTAATACATTGTATCTGCGAAAAGACTTCCAATACATATATTAATTTTTTAAACTTTTTTAGCAGTGTACATCAGGTGTATGTCTTTAATGACTATACATTGAGGGTCAAAGCTTAGCTCATTTTAATCGTAAAGAGAGTAGCAGAAATCAGAAAATGTTTTATATTTATGGATTGGACAGCTCTCAGAAAAAACTCATTGAAATACGATCTCATGTACTCCTTTAAGAATATGTGAAATACTACAGTCAGTATTAAAAACTGTAGTCAACTCTTCTCACTTATCGGATAAAGAAGTAGAATCCCTCTTCGATGGCCCTTTGCGCTTGCCGATCCGGGACACGCGCGGCGTCTGCGAGAAAAGTTGATCACGGTTTTTGGTACTCACTGGACACGAGCGGGTGCGGAGGGAGGTGTTTGCTCTTAAGGATGTATGATACGTACGGTCCCGCCAAAGTGCGTTTCACAGACAATTTCCATCACTTCCCGATGGGATAAAAATCGGAAAAAAATAATGCTTATAAAACGTGCTGAAAAGATTGATTTCGCATAATAATAACCCGAAAATTTTGTTTCTATTTGGTGAAAAAAAAACAATTGTTCAACAAACAGTCAGTCAACTTAACTTTTTTTCTAATGAAAATGATATTTTAATTTATTTGAATACAAACGAATTTTTTCAGATTTTTTTCGTTATTTGGATTTTTATTTTTTTTTTGTTTTGAAAAATGTGCAGAATATAACGAATTTTGGATATTAGTTTTGCAAAAAAATCTTGAGAGTAGTAGATGGTTTTATGCCGAACACATATCCAAAATTCGTTATTTCACGCACATTTTTCAAGCGTCATGAAAGTTCTTTTCGATCAAAAAATATGTAAAGGTCGCTCATTGCATTATAATATTCAAATTATCGAGAAAAAAAAAATATATATGTATATATATATATTTTTTTTATATATATATATTTTTTTTATATATATATATATTTAATAAGAATATTTTTCAGGTCAGAGAAATTGAGAATATATATATTCTAAAAATTTTAATATATATATATATATAAATATATATACAATATACATCACTCGACGGAAATTCTTTTTCCATTTTTATCGTAATACACTATTACAGACCAGTTAATTTTGTAAATACGATTTTATAATAATGCCGTGAGCATTTATAAAATTATCTGTGAACATTTGAATAACCGACAAGAAATATTAATTTTCTTTCAGCTGTTAGAATAAATAGCAGAAACAATGAAAGAGCATGGTCCTCCATTACTTTCGCATTGCATTAATTCTGTGTTCATATGTGTTCAAAAAAATAGCCGTTCAATTTTATTGAGAGTAAAAAATGTAGACACATCACATTATATTCGCTTCATGTTATTA
Source organism: Tromatobia lineatoria (assembly GCA_949699805.1). NCBI lineage: Eukaryota > Metazoa > Arthropoda > Insecta > Hymenoptera > Ichneumonidae > Tromatobia > Tromatobia lineatoria. The sequence continues at coordinate 12,508,993 of OX453043.1, forward strand.
TTATGAAATCATAGCAAATTGTATCATCATCTGTATTTGCATAAGTATTAGAAACTCGTAACTCTGCTCATGATATTGGTGATAGCGAATGGTATTTTTAGTCATCTGAAAACTTTTGTTCAGGACGAGAAATCGGCGATGACAATCGAGCAAACGAATCTCGAAAATCTCAAGACGCTGCTGAACGACAAAGATATGACAAACGAAGAGAAGCAGAGGATGAAGGTTGCATTCGCAGAGGGTTATCTAGCTGGGAATGGCCGTAAGGCACCGGGCCGCACCGTCCGCTGGCTGAAAATTGTCCAGCAGGTGGTGATGACCGGTATTGCCTTCGTCATTCTCATATCTATCATGGGTGTGTATAAATGTTAGTATTGAAACCCGACTAACCAGTCTTCACTTTCATTATACGCATGTGTACTTTTATCATTCGCACACCTTCAGGTACAATGATTAGTGGCTTTTTCCGTCGCTCGTTGTACATACCACACAATTGCAGGAATTCACGTTCTTTCAATGAAAATGTATTTCAAATCTTTTCGGAATTACATTAAAGTAGCATAATTCATGTTAATTATTTCAAAAATATTTCAAATACATTTTCATCGGAACGAATTCCCAATCCTTCTCGAATATCGTAATATTCCTTGCGTAATGAAACTCTATATTTTCTCGATCAGCGAGTACGAACGGAAGTATGTTTAGGATTCAAATTGGCAAACAAGGCATCGTCGACCCCGAGGAAATAAACGTCACTTTTAACGACGTTAAGGGTGTAAGCTTTTTATCCAGTTCTCTCAATGTTTCTCAGGGTGACAATATTTTGTGAAGATGAATTGATTTTTCATCTCACCTACGAATTATATTCTCTATTCTTAAATTCAAACCCTTAAAACCTCGGATTATATCTTCAAAATTAATTCTCAACGGTATTCTCAATTTTGAATCTTCTTTTCTACTCCAACACGGTGGGAATGTGCGTGATTTATATTCAAAATATTGTCACCCTAACATAGCATTTTCAACTTAATTTTATGAGCAAACTTTTCTATGAAGGTCGACGAAGCTAAGCAAGAACTCAAGGACGTCGTAGAGTTTCTCAGAAATCCCGACAAATTCTCGGCTTTGGGCGGAAAATTACCGAAGGGAGTTCTTCTCGTTGGACCGCCCGGTACGGGAAAAACGCTATTGGCGCGCGCTGTCGCTGGCGAGGCGGGTGTTCCTTTCTTTCACGCAGCTGGACCAGAATTCGACGAGATCCTAGTTGGTCAAGGAGCTAGAAGGGTTCGCGACTTATTCAGTAAGTTATTCAACGACATTATTAATCTTTAAGGGGTTAGGCCACTCTAGAGGGCCACAAAAAAGGCTTTTTTTTGGAATTTTTTTCAGAAAAACTATTAGACACATCGATTTTTTCAGAAAGGGTATTTATTGTACGTATCTTTATATTGTATATTACTGTATACAGTAATTTTTTCATAGCAATTAATTAAAAAATGGCGGCTGTTCAGCGTTGTTGCGATGACATTTCTTTTTTTTTGAAATCCACGGCCGGACACACAGCTTCTGTAATTTTTTAATTATGATGAGTTTTATAACGGTTTTCACTTATACATAACAGTAGCTAGAGAACTACGTAGAATTTTTTCGATACAGGTATTTTTTGACAAAATGGCGGGCATCTAAAGTGAAAGTTCAAAAATTTGGCCTAAAAATCGCTCGAAAATTATCAATACCAAAAAAACTATGCAACTTAAAAAAAAAATCTTACCTACGTTTGTAGATAATGTATTTTTGAAGGTATATCCAAAATTTCAAATAAATCGGTGGTAAAGTTTTTGAGTCATGTTTCCGGCCAACTTGAAAAGAGCAGTTTTGAAATGAACGCGTTAAAAGTTTTGAGTAGTAGAAAATCATTGATAATATTGATTTTAATGAATTGAGATGCTCTCACGTTTGTTACTTTTAAGCATCCGGTAGCCATCTTTAAAAATTTATGTATCTCGGTAATCTTTCGCCCGATGAATTTTTATTTTATACCTAATAATAATATGGGTTAGCCCTAGAATTAAAAAATGTTCAATTTAAGCCCGACCGCATTAGCCATTCTATAAACATAGTGATAGAAAGTAATTGATTGATATTATATTTTCCCTTTTTTTTTGTGCAGAGGCTGCAAAAGAACGGGCACCCTGCGTTATCTTTATAGACGAGATCGATTCCGTCGGCGCAAAACGCACAAACTCGGTTCTCCATCCGTACGCCAATCAAACGATAAATCAGCTGCTTTCCGAGATGGACGGATTTCATCAAAATGAAGGTGTCATCGTTCTCGGTGCGACCAATAGACGCGACGATCTCGACAAAGCCCTAATGCGTCCTGGACGTTTCGACGTTGAGATTTACGTCAGCACACCAGATTACACGGGGAGAAAAGAAATTTTGAATTTGTACATGAAAAAGATACTTACGAAACAGGTGGATATCGATTATCTGGCGCGTTGCACGACCGGTTTCACCGGTGCCGATATTGAAAACATGGTAACTAATTCACAAACATAATTGCTTAAAAAATATTTGCTTAGACGATGTTGATAAAAATAAGTTGATGTTTCAATGGTCACTTATTGCAATAATTGATGTTTCAATGCCAGATTATTGAGAAAAAAAAAAGATGTTTTAACGATCGATAACCGCAAAAATAGATGTTTCAACGATCGATTACCGCAAAAATAGATGTTTCAACGATCGATTACCGCAAAAATCGATGTTTCAACGATCGATTACCGCAAAAATCGATGTTTGAATGGTCGATTATTGCAGAAATTGATGTTTCACTGCTCGGTTATTTAAAAAAATCGATGTTCCAATGGTCGATTATTGAAAAAATCGATATTTCAAAGGTCGATTATTGAAAAAATCGATGTTTCAATGATCGATTACTGTAAAAAAAATCGATGCAAAAAACGATGTTAAAATATCGATTATTACAAAAATGGATGTTTAAATTATCGATAATTGTAAAAGTTGATGTGAGAACGGGTATTTGGAAAAAAAAAAATTTTTATTGTTGGACACACCTAAACAAAATCAAAAAATTAAATAAACTTTGTTCATTTGTCAATACAAAAAAGATCAATCAAGCTGCGTTGAGGGCTGCGATTGAAGGTGCGGATTACGTGACAATGCAACATCTGGAGCGCGCGCGCGACAAAGTCATTCTTGGTCCCGAGGGTAAAGGCCGAATGCCCGACGATGAGGTTAATCGTATAACGGCCTACCACGAGATCGGACATGCGCTTGTCGCTTTCTACACGAAGGAGTCGTTGCCACTTCATAAGGTCACAATAATACCACGCGGTCACTCACTCGGACACGTAAGAACCAATATTTATAAAACTAGTAATTGCTTCATTATAGTGAAAGCTTTGATTCCGTGAAGATTTTTGTTTTCTGAGATTTCCACATCAGCATAGTTAGAACTGTTTACAGTTTTGTAAAGATTTGTAAAGATTTGTAAAACAATTCCTTTGTACTTCGATGCAGACATCCTATCTACCGGCAAAGGACGCTTACCACATAACGAAAGCTGAGCTTCTCGCCAAAATGGACACGATGATGGGTGGCCGAGCCGCGGAGGAGCTTATTTTTGGACCCGATAGAGTAACCACCGGAGCGTCAAAAGACTTCGAGGTATTGTCCATTAATTTCCTCATAAATCAGAATGAAAATTCTTCTAAATTAATTTTGATGTTATGTTGCATTTTTGATCAACAGTACGCCACACAAATTGCTGAGGGTATGGTAAAGCAGTTCGGTATGTCGGAAAAAGTCGGCTTCAGATCCTACGCAGATTCCAATTCGCAACCTTACAGAAACAACGGCATGGACTACAGTCCAAGCACCAACGAGCTAATCGATATTGAAGTCAAGCGACTATTACAGGTATATCTCAACAATTTACTTCCTCTCCTCTCATCGGTTTTTGTCAGAGTGACTGGCGAAATGATTTTATAATATAGGGAGATATTAACACTTCTAACGCTGATTTGGAGAGAAAATTGACCGATATATGTGCAAATTCCCGAAACCATATTTTAGGAGGATCCAATCACTTCAAAAAAAGCCATAAGAAAATAAAATGTTGTACATAATACCCTCGTTTTTTAAAAATGTGACGTTTAATGACGTCCGGTCTGACAGTTGGTATCAAAACCTGTAATCAACTTTTCGCGTAAACGCTATGCCATACTGACAAATGCAAAGTTTCGTCGAAAAGGGATTGTATCTCGCAATTTGATGAAACTTTGCTTTTCATTCTCCGTATTTGTGTTCGCGAGAAAAGTTGATCACAAGTTTTGATAGCGACTGGGGACGGAGCGGATACGGGGAAAGGTGTTTTACACTGTTAAAAATTCGGTATTAAATTCAAATCGAAAGCAACTCGAAGAAGATATTCCTCTGATTTAAAGAAGTTCATTTTGTTATTCTATAACTCCAGTACCAAATATTATCGTACATCCGGTTACACGCAACTCAATGATATATCGAGAATAACATGGAATTGAGTGAGATATTTCGATATCCCTAATAAAAATTGCTGAAAATCGACATGTTTAAACAATTTTGTCATTATTGCGACAATATTAAATATTACCCCACAGGCCCCAGCTTTCGCACAAGCTTTTTTTTTTATGACAATGTGTTCACAATTTCAATAAATAGTATAGCGTGAAAACGATTTTTTTTTAATTTAAAAAATGCTGTAAGAAAAAGATTTTTCAACCGATTCGCGTCAAATACAATCCCAAACTTTGTTATATGATAACTTACTTGAGTGCCAAATGAGAAGAGAATTCGTAGAAAATTACGACAGTTATCCGGCGTACAAGGAAATCAGAACGCCTAATATATTCGTTGAATGTGTGCAGAAAATCAATTTCTCTTTTAATTCGATTTTCAGGAGTCTTACGAACGGGCGAAGAATATTCTTAAGACTCACGCAAAGGAACACAAACTTCTGGCAGACGCTCTACTCAAGTACGAGACACTGGATCTTGAAGACGTGCAGGCTATAGTAAACGGCAAGAAATCACAAGCGGAATTGTTAAACGAGACGAGACAACCACCTATAATCGAGGTTCCCACGAACGTTCTGTAAATAAATGAGAAAAAAAAACTAAACAACTATCTCGTATCCTATCAAAGAATACGTCTTTTTAATTCGTTTTAATGATGAATAAATCTAAAGAAAGGAATACGCAAGAAGGGTGAAAGAACCAGTTAGCAGCGTGGTAAAAGAGTGCGTGAGTTTTGAGACTGTAGCGCGCAAAAAAAAATGCATTCTCTTGGTTGCCAATAAGCAAAAAGAAAAAGCAAAAGCCAGTAGCGAAAGTTTTGACGCGACGATCGATAGTCAAATTCCTGACGTCAATAACAAAGGCTAAAACTAGAAAGAAATAATTTACCGAAATTTCGACGAAAAGTTACCATTAAATAAAAAGACTTTAGATGAAATTGTCAGTCGCGATCGAGGATCGCATTCTCCCACCTTCCGGCCACCTTCGCGTCGTCGCAATCGAGAATTATACATTAAATAACTGTGAGATATATATTATGATTATAATACGCCAATCATAAAGATTGTGTGTAATCGAGAATCAATAAATTTTGTACAGTAAGCAGCAAGGATAATTCATCATTTACTCGACAATTCATTATTACCAGTTTTGAAGTTTTGGGGATGAATTTATATCTACGAAGGTTTAGTTTATTTATTTATTTCTAAGATCATTTTCGATTGAAAAAATTTCCTTGATTTCTCAACAAGTGATTATTGCAAGACTGCGAGAAACCTTGTAAGCCTTAACTATTTTCTTTATACTTAAAACAATTGATTTGACACTTATTATCTTGTACAAATCGTTTGCTGCTTTTAATGAAATCTGTTCCAATTTTTCAAAAAAATTTAAGTAGCTTAGCTTAAGGAGGTTCGGTGACGACTATTTAAGTCAAATCAGTGCTAAATTTTCGTAATTGATTCTTTGAAGTTTGATGCATTAAAAAACAATAGTGAAGGGTGATTTGTATTAAAGCATGTATACTCAATCCAGTGAAAGATCAATAGTGACGAATTTGCATAAAGATTAACGAATTAACTTTTCTTTTCAATGGGACACATTTTTGTTTGGTTTTTTCCAAACAAAATCTCGCTATTCTAAACACTTCACCAAATTTTAACACGATAAAAAAGAAATTTCATGAGCTATTATAATTTTTTCATTTTTCGTTCCACCAGCTCTATCTTAAGTTAAATTCATGGTCCTTTTTTTTAGTTAAAAAAAATGTAAACGTGTAGAATTTTAAGGCCTACACAAAAATGTTTAAGATTTTTTAATATGAGATTTTGAACCGGCTGCGGCACGGGATGACACGTTTTTCTGAATAATTCCCCGAATAATGTGACCAAACCTTGCGCAGATTTCAGTTTGCCACTCTGCCAATGTTTATTTATAGTTTGTAAAAATAGTAATGGAATTTTTTCACTTCCTTTAAAAAAAACGCTGAATAAATTAAAAATTAAATAGAAGGCTGACTTATTAATTTCTTGCAACCACTTTTAACGAAGTTCTAATGAATATCAGTTTTCTTAGTAGTCACCTATCGACTAAAAAGTACTTTATTTCAGTCCGTGAGTAAAATGCGACTTTACGCACCCTTCGTGTGCCTAAAACTCAGTTTTCTCACGTTATGAAATTTATTTCATAACGTGAGAACACTAGTATCGTAATGTACCATTAACCCATTGATAGGAGCATCTGCACGTTGAAAAAATATTTCTTGAACGTTGGACATTTCTGTATAAAAATAGTGGGTAAGTGAAATTTCAAAAACCAACTTTTGAATTGTTATGTGTAAACGCGTTTCTTTTATATAAACTTTTTATTTAATAAAGGTTAAACGTTTTTTTCAGATGTACTTAACTTCAATTTATCAATTTTCTTTTCGATTTTTTTGGATGAAAGTGAATAATAATTTGGTACTGAATTTTATGTCTTTTTTTTGTACACGTTTAAGACTCTATAAAATAACAATTACCTTGCAAATAATGGGTTAGTGAATATTTAATCGTCAAGCTAGTTTTGCATCTGTTTACATCTTTTTACCAAATATCGAATTCGCATGTTTGCCATTTGCAATGGACCATAAAAATTCCCAGGTATATAAATGTTCGGGTTCTGTTTTGGTTAAAAATGAAATCAATAATTAGGCCATACAATGTTAACATTTTATTTTTATCGTCAAATAGTAATTATAAATTATACAAAATTATATATATATATATATTTATATATATTTATATATCTTATATTTTGTATATTTCCTACCTAATTTTTTTTGTCTTCTACGATGTGTATGAACGTTTAAACAATCGTCATTTTATCCATAACTATGTGTGTAGGTGTGTGTGTGTGTGTGTGTGTGTATGTGTAGAACAGATTACACTTGTTGTGCAAACTACTTAAAAATCAGAGCCCTTTCCTTCCGGGAAATTCATGATCGGGAATAAGAATTATCATTACTATTATTTTTTTTAAGAACGTTTAATCTACAACGTTGAAAAGGGACGGGATTTCTCGGCAGAAAAAGGCATCCGATCAATGCGGGGTCACTAATTCCGAAGCTTGACATCGAATCTATATGTACTGTTTGTGTGTGTTCTTTTTTTTCTTCACTCCCACGCAGGATAGGATTTATAATAACCCAGTGAAAAAATTCAATAATTGATGGAGAATCGGGCGATAAAGGGATTGGGAGACGGTTGTATATTATGTACATGCGCATACACACATACAAGATACATAAGCACTCGCGCAAATATCACAGTTTACTAAATCATCGATAAGTAAATAATCAATAATGAAAGAAGTAACATCGACATTGCGAATTCGTTTAAATCCGCCAGCGAGTTCAACTTATCGTAATTAAAAAAATGGTCAAATAAGGGACATGGACAATTAATGTAAATCTTAGAACTAGGATTGAGGCGTCAACAGTCGTTTCAATGAACTTCTGGGGATTCCAACTGTGGCGATGGACGCGAGCACGGGAATGAGTCGTAATATAACATTTACTTTTTTTTTTCGTTTTTTTGCAGACATTCCTTTTAGTTTTGAGAAATAAAATTAGGAAAACTCTTCGTCGGTCGAACAATACTGAAGATTGCGGTTTTAATGTTTCAGTGTCGATGTGGTCGGTGAAAATATTAAGTGTACAGGTAAGACCGCTTTTCCATAACACGAAGAATCTTCACCGACGATTACCAGACATTAAGGGAACTTTGCCAGAAATTGTTAGCGTTTGAACGATAAAAATAATGCATTACGTTCTTTGAAAGTCGATCAAAATAGCGAATGGCCAAAATAGCAAATTTCACAATAATGACGCCCTGAATCTGCAATGGCCATCATTATGAAATTCGCTATTTTGACTCCTATCTTATTAAATTGCAATCAAAATAGAAAATTACGAAAATCGCGAATGACTAAAATAGCGAATTTCATAATGATGGCTATTGTAGATTCAGACGTTCATTATTTTGTAATTCGTTATTTTAGCCATTCACAATTTCGATTATTCGTTATTTTGACTTCCACTCAATTTTTTAAAAATTATTCTTTGATAATTGCAGTTTGGGCTTAAGGTAGTTCTCTCGATCGGTGTTTATTTCGCATAAGTTCGAGAAAATAAGAAAATTGCAATATTTCTCGATGGTACAAAATATAAAACAATACATGCATATTATAAAGTTACTGAAAAGAATAATTTTGCATGATAGTAGTTGCAAACGTTATCCACAAATTAAGCAAACAATGAATTAATTAACAAATTCCTCGACAACCTAATTTTTTTTCATTACTTAAATGGTTCGTTGATTTTTCTGAATGCTTATAAATTTCGTAAGATTTTCTAATTCTTGTTGTAATCTTTATGTCTTCTACACATTTATTCTAAATGAAGAAGAAAATTGAAATTTAAAAGAACTGAAAAAATTCATACGTATTCAGAAAAATGAAGCGAATCATTTTCATTTTCAAAAAAGTTGGATTTCCGAGAAATTCGTTGACCAATTCTTTTTTCATGAATTTATTGATAATATTTTGGAATCATTATTATGCAAAATAAATCTTTTAGTACCTTTAATGAGCATGAATGGTTCCAGATCTTTATACTATCAAGTATAAAGCATTTGCAAGTATATAAAGTATTTGCAATTTTCTCTCATTTTTCTCGAACTCATGCGAAATGAATACCAAGCGATAGAACTGCACTAAACATTTTTTTTCTATAAGGGTGCATTAGTAGCCAAGTCCCCTTAAATAAATTTTGACAAAGGGCGAGAGTGCAAGGGAAAAGCGCGCAAGGAGTTTCGACTCATCTCTTGACAAACGACGAGAGATTTTGTTTGTTTCACAGGCAATCATAGATCACGCTTGCCAGATCATCGATTTTCTCTCAATCAATTTTTTTTTGTTAAATCTTTCAGTCGATCGCTTCCCGGATTCCCATAGGAAAGATCTTGGAGCAGTTTTGTGGAAAAAATCGAACGTCGTGACTTAAAGGCTATTCGACTGAGTTTTTTTTCTTTTGGGCTAGTATCCTAAAGAAAGGCACTCGCCCTTTATACTTGCTGGATTTTTTTTTCTCTTTAAAAAATTTAATATTAACTGATAATACCACAATTAATTTATTATTATTACTATCGTGATCGAGTGGATCGGTCTACGATTGCCCTAAGATCCCTGTGGCCTCGTGATCGTGTCAATCTTTTAATCTGTTTTTTTTTAGCTCGCTACGTCGTCGTACGGTAATAATTGCATATTCTACTAATTGATTATAGTACTTTAGTGAGTAACTTGCGGTTTCTTTTCTATTTCATTTTTTTTATCATTTTCATTTTAATGTTTTACTGATTTCTATTTTCACATGCAACACGATTTGCTAAAAACGAGTGGTTTAATTCGCGACTTCATTTTCTCGCATTTTCCCACTCGTATAGACGATAGTCGATATATCAATAGTGATATAGCGATGCGTTTTGGAAAACAAACTCTTGACTGAATTTTATCTTGTTCTTCAGTTAATAATTACTACCAGGCAGTGATCAGCTTGCTTCGAAAATTTTCTTTGTACGATGCGGAGGGAAGAGAGAAAATTATATCGATTTCCCGGGAAATTTTGAGAAAATGAAGCCTTCTCGAAATGTTTTCTATTCTTTTTTTTGTCCAACTTTTGACGCTTGAGACCGCCGATCGGATCGATAATCGATTTTTGTCTACACGTTTTGTCCCGATAATAAATACAATCTTGCTCTCTTATCGCTGTGAAACAAGATTGCTTGGCTATTTCACACTTACAATAAAACATTGACTCCAGAAAGTTGGACTACACGATACACAAATTGATGTAACAAATGTTTTTTCATTCTTTCTATTTACGGTTGTTTTTTAAGCTCGATATTTTTATAATTCGTACACCATTTTAATAGATAACTGACGTTAATGACCTCAAATAACACCCACACAACTTTTGTATCGCATGCTGAAACGGCGAGAACCAGTGACAAAACAATTTGCGATTCGATCGTCGGCGCTGAATTATACCCCTCTATCTACGAACACACTGTATTTTCTTTTACTGACTATTATTTCTGTTTCTTTTCTTCTCCTTGTTCGTCGTACGATTACATCGAATTGGTACACAACTATTAAGTTTTGTGCGTGTAATTGTTATTGTGAATACGTGTCCTTTGCATTTGCATGGATAACTTTGTTTAATTCGTTTTTTTTCTCTCAATCGCCTCAATCAGCGACGATACATCGAGCGGATGATTATTCTTTTTAATTCCTACAATTATGCGTCGACTTAAAATTTGAAACTTAATACTTTTTTGGTACATCGTCAATTACTTTCGTATCGATAATTTACTTGTTCAATCGAGTCGACAAAATTATTTAAGATAAAAAGAACTTCAATCAATATTCTAACGATTAAAATCTTTATTCTCGCTGTTACTCGTAACAAAATTTTATTAAAAATCTCTTTTATAGCTTCGCTGTTAAATTTATCGACATATCTATAATCGAATATGTGGACGCGCTAAAAAATAATATAAACAATCGCAGCGGCGTTTCCTCCGACGAGATTTGTCACAATACACTGGCATTATCGAAAAAGGCACGGAAATTTTTTTTTTTTCTTACAAATTTTGTCACGAAATACTTCTTTTATTTTTTGTCGAAGTTCCCATAATCGAAAATGAGACACGCCGCTATCTAAAAAAAATCTCGTCCCTACACAATTACATTCCTACAAATTAATTTGTACAAAAACCACTTTTTGTTTGTTCGTTCTCGAAGCTCTCGATTCACGTCATTGATCGTACAAACCTCCACGTACATCGAGTAAATAAATGCGAGTATAAGACACAGAAAGAATAGAGAAAAAAAATGAAGTCTACAATCGGATCACGAGCCTCGTCAGGGAGTCTCGGGTCATCATATTTATATCACGAGAGGATGGAGCCCGCGAGTTCCCTTTTCGCAAAATACTTTGTGTTTATTTTCGTTACTTTTTCTCTCCTTCGTCCGAATGTTTAAAAAGTGGCAGGTGCGGCGTAAATTCAATCACATTATGGGACTGACTCAATTATCTGCCGAAAGAGCGCATATCTAAAATGTGCAAATTAACTGAAGAATTAATTTTAAACAATGTTAACACTTTAACGAATCGCTAAATTTATAAACAATCTGAGTCGACGATAACTGATATTTAAAAAAATACTAACGAGGCAACTATATTTTAAAAATCATAATAAAATATCAATTCAAAAGTAAACTGTAGAAATATAATGCTTACATGTATCGAGATATTTACACCAAAAAAGCATTTATAATTTCTACATACTCCTGTAAACTTAATGAACATCTTTTTCAAATCTTTTACTTACCAAACTAAAAACAAATATTAACCCTTGTGGAGAAAAAGTTAAGTACGAATTTTTTTAGAGGTACCGCAACGGCGTTTTGTTTTTCGCATTTGATTAACACGTAGAAAATCAAGTTTCTTCTTTGCACTGATATTAGTATTATTGTACACGATGGACAGTGCTATGTATGGTAGCATTTGATACCTAGAACGATCACCTTCGATTTCGTTTACCGTAAATTATTTTAGGCCGAATAGTTTCCGAAATATTAAATTCTGTTATTGAACCGATGTTATTTTACCATTTCAATAAATGGTTACACGAGACAAGGTGTGAGCTTGTTTGGTCCAAATACTGTGGAAATTGTTTTTAAATGTCTCAAGGACACGAGAAAATTATCCTTTGTATAATTCACCCTGATTTACCATTATTATTTCTATTCGACAGTAAAATGCTTAGGAAAATGTCTCATAATTTTTTTCTTCTATACCCGGTCGAAAATTCCAGTTTCTGCCATAATATAGTATACAGGTAACACCGTTCGAATTTTTCCAAGAGATAGCATGAAGAACGGACAATCTCAGCCGATTTTTTATTACAAATTAATGCAAAGGGAGAAGATAAAAATTCTTCATGGCACCTTTTACAAAAATCCATACAGAGTTTTCATATTATGAGAATCAAAGCTGTGGTATAAAGCAGAATTTTTGGACGTATGCAGTAGAACAAATTTTTCAACATTTTGATAAGCATTCTATTGTTGAATAATCATAGTGATGATAGTAATTATAATAATCACAAATAAGGCAAAAATGTATGATGAATATTTTTTCCATGTCCTTGAGAAATTTTATGCAACTTTTAACAGTGGTCCTCCCAAAAAAGATGGCAGTTTGTCTTAGGTAACATTTTTTTGAAAATGCAAAAAAATATGTTTGCAAAATTGAATATCTTGGACTCTATGCGGTCGAAAATGTCCTACAATGCATGAAATTAAAGGCGAATATTCGAGCAATCAAATGCTATAATATATAGCGTCTATTGTGTGTACTTAAATAATTATATCGTTCTAAAAAAAAGAAACTGCAGTTTCTACATGTTAATCAAATGAGAAATACAAAAGCCCGTTGCGCCACCTCTAAAAAAATTCGTACGAATCTTTGCTTTTACGTAGTTGAATATCAGGGTACAAATAATAGGTTTTTGGTATGCCAAGTAAGAAATTAAGAAAATTTTTTTTTTTTCAGGCAGTCTAATACTCCAGTTGTACATTTACGTGAGAAAGACATACGCTCTTTTGTCCGGAGTCGCACTGTCTTTAGTCCCTCAACGCCGCATCTCTCCGCAACGGTTACTTCCCCAAAAGTTGAAAAGTTTTTTTTGTTTTTCTGGCAGTGAGTCAAATTGTTTAGTCTTTGACAAATCTATATTCGTCGTTTCATCCCCACAAACACGTGAGACCCGCACTCGTTAATTCCTTAGATCTACCCCAGCACAGAACGTAAATTCGCCCCGATTTCAGTCAATCCCTAAGTATTTTCACAGCAAGCTAACGTCGTTTCTCATAAGAACATCAGAGTCAACGTGTCAGCGATTATTATCCGCAACTTCATTGAAAAGCGGCGTCAGAGAGTCGACATCCTGCAATCCATCGAAATTCCCTAAAGTTCCTAAATCGTCAGTATCGCCGTCAGGATCTCCGAGAAAATTTGTTTCAAGAAGATCCGAGACATTGCGACAGACATTTTCCGCGGCGACATTCTCGCCGTTGTCGGTTCTGAGATTCAGCGAGTTAAGGGTTGGGCTTGAGAGCATTGGTTCATTGCTTTCTCTGTAAACGTCCGGTTGAATAGCATGCAGAGGAGTCGATGGATAGGATCGCGAACCATCGCTGTTGTCTTCGTTAAAGTTGCCACTGGTGACGAATGAAGCATTACTAATTGTCGGTAACGGTGTATTCGTGTAAGATCTCGTTTCAATGATTTTCCGGAGATTCCCGCCAACTGACGGATCCAAAACAACCGCTGCGTCCACGATAGTTTCCGGTGCGATGTTTAGGTCAGAATTAGGCAGAGGATCGAGCATAGAAATGGAGAGGCCAGCGCCCTCTATCAGAGTGTCATCGACAGCGCTCCTATCGGGAATTATCGTGAGGCTTTGGCGACCTTCTTCATCAAGGATATTAAGAATCTTCGTAATACTCTCTTTGTCCTCCATTAAGAATTGTTGATCGTCGGCTATAAATCCAGCGTCAACTTCATCCAGCAAATAAGCATCGGTCGCAGCTATAGAACCAAAATCGTTGAACTCGCTGGGAACCGGAGTCGGTGCTATGGAGCTGCTGCTAGAATGATTGAAGCTGTGGCTCTGAAAAGAGCTCAAATACTGCTGATGTTGTCCAATCGGTGACATTAGCGTAGGATTAACCATTCGGTGAAGAGGAACCGACTGTGATCTGTAGTACAGCTGTTCGGTAGTAAAAGATTGTTGTTTAACAGCGCCGTTCAGCAATTCGCTGATTTCCTGATCAGGTGGTTGACTGTTTCTCGACTGATGTCCGGCGATAACGGCGGACGTATTCACGACGCCATACACGTTCTTGATCTCCTGAAGATTCTCCTGACTTGGATAATTGATGAGCAACTGTTTCTGGGGATTTAAATCGCCACCGGCGAGGAACGAGGCCGTACAACCTGCGGCTATGACCTTCTGCTCCTCAGGGCCATCGGCGATTGCTTGTGAGCCGTGGATGAGATTACCGCCTACCTGAACTTCCGCCGAAGCTTTTGGACAGTTTACGGCTGATTGGGAGACGGATATCATTCGAGAGTTGTCAGCGTTGCTCGTTGGCACGACAAAAGTCTCATTTCTACCGGTGTACGGAACACTGCACGATATCGACCTTGCGAGACTCTTCAGGTTGCCCCGAGATCTGCACACGCCACCTTGGAGATTGCTACGTGAACGGGGAACTGGAGTGTTACGCGGAGAAACGAATGGACTAGCATTCGCGGAATTGGGCTTTGAAGCTGATGCGGTACGGCCGTTTATCGGGGAATGTGGGCCTGGTGATATGGGTGTAAAATTGAATATTCGCCTCCGCGTATTCGGACTTTGAGGTACGGTGTTTAAGGCCGAATTGCTTCCACAGGCGTTTGTCATGCTCTCGTGATGCTGATGTTGCTCGACGACGCTAGTTTCGAAACTAACGCGTCTCCGAGTGCCGCCAGACGCTTGGGTCGCGGGATGATTCAACAGAATAGGCAGAACAATATCGTGTTGCTTTATTGTCGGTCCTTTAATCTCTGCGATCGGGGTTTCGCGTCTGACAGCCATCACGACACCAGAATCCCCCGAATTAACTGATCTCGCCGTTCCGGCTTTAAGATTCTGCTGCAGAATCAAGCGCAATTGCGAGACCTTGTCCGAACGTGAAGCATGATCGGCTTCAGCGCTTGACAGAGGATTATTGGCCTCTGCATCGGAACTCGAGGAGCTGCTCTGCTGAAAATACTGCAAGAGTTCTTCCTCTTGCTCCTGCGAGTTGTTGCCACCGTTTAGATAATCGTCGAGAGCGTCCGGATCAATGGTGCAGAGTTTGTCCTCGATACGATTTATGGAGGTGATATTTTCGTAAACGCTCGAACGCCCGTTCGAGGTCTTTTCGTGTGAGATTTCAGTTTCTTTTAGCCTCGAACCTCTTTTCGTTGGTGATATTTCCGGAGCTTCTGTTTTGGACATTTTTATGCTACTCGGTAATAAGACAGTTATTTTTTCGGGTCTCTGAACAGGCGGTACTTTTGTCGAGGTATTCGTGGGCTCTTCGCGTTTGATGACAACCGGGGCTTCGGACATTAGTTTAGCCTGTTTTTCCGGGCTCGTCTCACTCAATTGATGATTTTGCTCGAGACTGGCGCGTTTTCGAGAATTTTTAGCAGGAAGTTTGCCGTCTCGTGCGTTAGATACGTCGCTCGGTGTGCAGGATCTCGATAAACGGCTGTTATTATTACGAATTTCGTCGTTAACGCGTGTCTGCGTCGCATTGTTATCACAGTTTAGTTGGGGTGAAATGGCGGCCGAAGTCTGACTCGCGGAACGCGGTAACTTGCGGTTACGCGCGGTTGCTGGACTCGGCGTCGTCGCAGCCGGCTGCGACGAAGATTTTGGTGCTGATGGTCCCGGCGTTGTTGTTCCCGAAAGCACCGCAATCGCTGATGCTCCGGTACCCTGTGGCGATTGACTCGTTTTACTCTTCTTGCAGGCTTTGCTCGCCGAAGACGATCTTCCCGTTGAGGTTGCTGGTATTGTCGGCGTTGAGGGACTCTCCGTAGGCTTCTCTTTGCTCGGATTCTGTGGTGGCGCATTCTGATGACGATGTTTTTGATCCCTGATGTGCTCGCGTTGCTGCAATTTTCTTTGCAACTGCAACTGTGCTTCCCTCAATTTTCCAGGTTTTCCTGCTACCGGTGTTACCGAAAGGCTTGGCGATGTCTCTGAAACTGAATTATTGAATTTATTCGTATGATATATTAAGTCTTTACAAAAAATAGTCCAGTTACTCTAGACCTTTTCGATGCAATAACCGCGACAAAACAGAAGATTGTGTCATCTACTTTATTGGGGCCTCGATAAAACAAGCCTGAGTTTTGCCCCTCGAAACCGGACTGGAAGTTATAGTTATTACTGAAAAAAGAAATATGCAAAATGTATGTGTTTCTCGAACGTGTCGTTTAGGGTTGATCTTACTTTTAAAGTATGTGTTATCAATTTTAAAGATGAGTCAATACCCTACAAATACAAATTGTTTAAATAAAAAACATTAATTATGAACAAAACAAAAAATATCTCTCCCTAAAAAGTTGGTGGGTCACGAGATATTTCGAAAATATCGAAGATTTAATATTTACATTGTTGCCTCCTTATTCATGCTGTGATTGATCGTCGCAGTCGTGAGACCGTCTGGGACCGGAACAAAGTCACACATTGAATATTTTTGTTTATGTCAAATGTTAAAATGGACACAAAGAAGCCCGGACGTGTTAGCGCCTGAGTAGGATAAGCCTAGTCCTCCTTTGAAAAGTTCATGGGTAACGAAAAGCATTGTTAGCAGCTTATTCGAGTTGTGATTGGTAACTAGGAAAATTTGCGATAAACAATTTCAGTTTGGTGTTAAATTTGACATAAGAATAGGACGTGCGCTGCAACGTCCGTGACTTTATAAAGAGTTATAAAAGCGCAGCAGCGCAACAGAATTTTAAGACACGCGCGCCGGCGCAGTTGATTAGCCTAGTATGTTATAATGTTCGTTAATAAATGTTTATTATAAGTTACTTTGTCTTTTCTTATATATCTTCTTAATGGTAAATGTAAATCAGCTAACTCCGAAAAATTTAGATACTATAACGAATATTGATGAATCGTTCAACTTTGGATAACACTAGCTCCAAAAATATTGACCTAAAAAGTTATTTTTTTATTCAAAGTGTAGGTAATTTTATACTTTACCATGTGTATTCTTAGCATTTTTTCGATTTGGGTATATATAAGTTACAAGGCAAAGAATGCTGGTGTTTTAATACGTAAAGATCACTATAATGCCATACTTTGTTCGGCGCTAGGTCAGACAATCTTCATCGTATTGGAATAATTTTATTTCAGATTCGGAGAGAATTTTATCGTCTTTGAGACCGAGAAACTATGCATAATAACCACTTTGGTCGTTCCTGGCAAGATATGTCAACGATTTTTTACTAGTGTTGTAACTGAGTTTCAATTAGCCTCTGTTTCACCTAGTTTAACTGACCCGTTACCCAACTTTTGGGAGAAAATTTCGTGGTGCTTTTAATCATCTTCTACCAACGTTTGACTGAAAATTCGTGGGTCAAAATAATTTATGCTAGTGGCGGTGACGAATTTTTAATCGATGTAATTTCAAATCAATGCTTTGCTGTCGCGCTTAATTTAACGGTTATTTTGCTCTTTTACATTAATATTCGACTTCACTCGACCTTTTGGCGCGTATTTAATCACGATTATCCAAGGAAATTTTTTTGTCATTGGTGCGATTCGAACCTGGATCTCAACGACTGTTGGTCTAAGTTTACATCACTCAGCTATTCACACTGTAGGACGAATGTTTTGCCTATTTGAACTATACAAAAAGTCTAAACATGTTATGAGTTTTTATATTTGTTTATTCGTTCCAAAAATTATTTCGAAATATTCTTAATTTGAAAATTAGCAATCTGTGCAAATAATTAAATAATTTTGCAGGCTAAAACAAACGACCCGCCACAGTTGGAGGATGCAAATAAGTACACGAATCCAACGGACATTCTCCCGATGCTCTGAAAACTTTTCTATAGTTTGCATAATTATTTTATTATAATTTTTTTACATTAACAATTTTCTAGTCGGGTAATTGAAATATAATTTTAGACACAACTGTACAAATGTCAAGTCTCATAACATTCTTAGATATTTCTTTAACTTCAAATAGACAATCGAAACATGTTTTTGGAAAGGTGAAAACAGTGGTGGAACAGTTGGTGTTCTAGACCAACAATCACAGGGTTCCAGGTTCGAGTTCTACCGATGGCAAAAATGTAATTCTTCAATCGCAGTTAAATATGTATTTATATTAAATATGTAACTATTAGCTACGAATTGAAAAGATCAAATAACTCGTTAAATTAAATGCGAAAATAATTTAATTTTTGGAATAGCCGTTCCGATTAATGCCTTGACAGAAGCGACTAGAAAAAATTATCAGTTAAAATCGGTTGAATTCACCGGTACAAAATTATTTAAACAAAAAAAAATAGTCAGTTAAAACATTAGTTAAAGTCGGTTGAATTCATCAAGGCAACTTTTCTCAAAAGTCGGTTAAAAGGTCAGTTAAACTAGCTGAAACAGGGACTAATCGAGACCTAGTTTTTTCTCAGTTGAAAACTCGCTAATTTGATTTTCGGTTGAGATGACGGTGACAGAGCTTGTCAGCGGTATGGATCTGATCGTTGCACTGTCGAGAGCGAAAAACTCAGGTTTATGTTATTAAAGTCTCGATAAAGTAGATGAAACGATCTCCTGCTTTGTCGGAGTCTTCACAAAAAAACAGGTTTTTTGAGCCTAGAATGACTGACCTAAAATAGGAATTTATACCAAATATTCTTGTGATGGGTTTCGTATAAAAATAAACAATATTAAGGAGGTTCGGTGACGACTATCGAAGTTAAATAAGTGGTAAATTTTCGTAATTGATTCTTTACAGTTTAATAATAAAGAAAAAATAGTGAAGGGTGATTTGTATTGAAGCATGTATACTTAATTCAGTGAAAGATGAATAGTGACGAATTTGCATTAAGATTAACTGATTAACATTTATTTGTGATGGGATACATTTTCGTTGCGTTTTTTCAAAGTATAATCAGTAATTCTTTATCGATTCAAATGAGTGACGGCTTATTCCCTTTCTCAAAAGATTCTGTATAAATTGAGCGCCTCGATATTTCATAGTGTTGATAGTTTAAAAATTATAGCCTGTTGTTTATGAATGTATTTTTCTTTTTGTTAAACAACAGGCTATAATTATTAAACGATCGATATTACGGAATATCTAGGCGGTCAATTCGTGAAGTATCTTCTAAGAAACAAAATGAACTATCGTTCAGTGTAAACGGTGAAGAATTACCGATGATATTTGGAAAAAAAGCAAACAAAAATGTGTCCCATTGAAAAGAAAAGTTAATCCGTTAATCTTTATGCAAATTCTTCACTATTGATCTTTCACTGGATTATGTATACATGCTTCAATACAAATCACCCTTGACTATTGTTTTTTAATGCATGAAACCTAAAAGAATCAATTTCGAAAATTTAGCACTGATTTGACTTCAACAGTCGCCACCGAACCTCCTTAAGGAGGTTCGTCAGTAAAATTTTCGTCTACATCGTTTACACAAAATTAATTTTTTTACGCATGCATTTCAACATGGGCTCTTATGGCATATTTACGAATTAAAAAAAATAATAACAATTGAAAAAAATTTTTACATCGTTGAATTTCCAAGTATTTGGTGAAATTAATTTTTTTTTTTCGATGTAAAAATTTTTGTCACTTTATTTTTTCATTCGTAAATATGCAATAAGAGCCCATGTTGAAATGTATGCATAAAAAAATTAACTTTGTGTAAACGATGTAGGCGAAATTTCCCAAAAAATTCATGTGAGTTTGTTATGAATTATTTAAAACGCGGTAATTATTTTAGATTTTTCTGTGCATTTTCAATTTTACTGACGAACCACCAAAATAAAAAGACTATATTTTGTCTATAAGAAAAGGACGAACCTTTGTTGTTGCTCGAGGGTTGAGCATCACCGGACGCGCAGAGAATGCAAACAGCGGCGAGCGATCGCGTATCTACGCGAAGATTGTCGACGAGATGACGAGCGAGCGCGCTGAGAGTTGGAAATTTCATTTTGAGCAAACTCTCAGCCCATTCTCTGATAAGAGTGGACGCAGCTCCCAGCATCTCTTCCGTTATCGGTTCCTCGAAATCGTCCGGCTAAAAATCATCAAATTATTAGACAAAGATCAAAAATTGATGTGTATATAAATGAAACATATCTAATAATAAAATGCATCAGCCTACCACCGATGTGTCCGTAACTGCGGGTAACGTCGGCGTGTCGAGTTTTACTCTTTTTCTCATTCCTGCATAGCAATAACGTGAGTTACCGCGAGTACCAAGTCTTCGTGGTCGTACACGGGGATAAACCTGCTTCATTACTTTGCCAAAGTCTGCTGTTGATAATGGCTTCATGGCATTTCTTATGCAAAACATGCTGTTGAGGACAGAAAACATTCGATGAATTAATATTATAGATTGGTACAAGAAAATACGAATTTGTTTGAAAAACGTAATACTTAAATTTTTCGTATATTTTATATTATTCAAGAAGTTCAATCGTACTTGTACTCATCGTAAACTTCTTGCTTAGGCAGCGAAACATCCGGGTCTTCCTCCAAGTGCGTCTTTATCCACATTATCGTCTGATGTATCTCGTAACGGTTGCCGAGAGGATTCAGAGGCTGTCTCAGAGGATCAACCGTTCCTACGGCACTCGTCAAACACCCGGGCATCCGCAAATAAAGTAACAGCTTTTCCTCGTGCTTCAGCTGCTCTACCTTTAAGTATATCTCTTGAACGCGGTTCTTTGAATCCTCGCTGTTCCATAAGATCGAAAGATTATTGAAAATCACAATGAATTCCGTTATTTCGATAATTTAGGTAATTCTGCTAATTAATTTCCTTAACCACGTGTTATCGAAAAACCCACATAGTAGCAAAATATTTCCGATATATTCTTGAAATATCCCTACAGTTTTCCCATGATATCCCTGCATAGAAAGTCCCATTAAGACCAATAGGATGGACAGTAAGAAACCCAATTCATACCGATAAAAACCGATCCGGTTTCAATACCCTAGCAATTCCGGCGACCACGAAATCGACCTAAAAAGTCCAAAAAGCGACCGAAGAAACGACCGGTGGTTGAATGCAAAAAAATAACCGTTCTAGAGGTAAAAAATAAACGACCGAGAAAACGACCATTGAAATTATTTTCGGTTGGTAGTTTTCTTGGTCGTTTTCCTCGTCTTGCCTATTTTTAAGGGTTATTTTTTTGCATTTAACGGCCGACCGTTTCTTTGGTCGTTCGGCCGGTCGCTGGACCTGCAAGGGTAGGACTTTGAGTTTCAGCAGGTCTCAATGGGATTTTCTAAGCCGGAGTGTTATGTGGGAATTGTCCTGATACATAAAATTTAACGTTACTCGTTAATTTCTCTTGATTATACACACCTGAGACTGTCCTCTATCATGATTCGAATCTTATCATTCTTGTTACTGTTCCCATGCCCTCCCGAATTTTGTGCCAACTTGGTAGCAATGATATCATGAAGAATGTCGCCGGTATGAAAGCCATTCGAAATATTTCTGCAAACGCTATTGCTTCTCGAATGTTGATGTCCGTTTTCCGAAGATCCGGCGGATACCTCGTTGTTCCCGGCGACGAGATTATTGACGCTACACAATACTCCATTCTCGTTCGCGCCTTCGACGCAATTTCTCTCCTTCTTGATCTTCCGCGTGTCGACGACGAGCCGCGCCGATCCATCGTCGAGAACAGAATTCACACCTGCAACCGGTGTGGTCGCAGGTGTTCTGTTTTCGAGCCCACCGCGCTGGCACTTTGCCTGGCCGATTCTCTGCCGTTCATGCTGACCCTCCGCGTTCATCGTTCCCTCTCACGTCCTTATGCTCTCCACACCCGCAGCTTTTTAAAACTATCCGACCGCTTATTTTTTTTTTTCGTCTCTTCTCACGACGAGCCACAGAATAGTCACGGACTATTCCGGCCCTCGGCTATTGCTCGACGTGAAAATTTTTCACCACCATCGTTCACCCATTGAGTGAACGATGTTATTCCGAAACACATGAAACTTGTCCACCGTACATACATCCCCATTCATTAAATCCCCCCGAAAACGTAATATCACGTTTTACTGATATCCAACAGTCTCGGTGAAGACTTCACCACACATAAAAAAAAATAACATAAGAAACCAACGAAAATCGTCCGGTATGTATTTATTCTCTAGTCTTTGTTTCAAACGCGAACAATCGTGGATACAAAGGTTTTGGATTTTAATTGACGACCCGCGTTTCGATTTTCCTCGATTAGACGACGAATCCCTCGGTTCCTTTGTCCTTGGTCTGCTGCTGGCTTGTAGATTTCCCGGCTAACCGGCACGTACACCACCCACCGCCGTTGATTCCCTGAAACTTCTCAAACGCTCACAGTCACAAAATTTCGCGTTTAAATATTAATATATGAGCTTTTGTTTAAAATTATCCTCTCTCAGGGTCGTCCGTAGAACTAAAGCAGTCCCGTATCATTTCGTCAGTTGAAATCGGTCTGCTCGTTGGCATCGTGATCCTAACGTCAGAGAACTTCCACAGGAGCACTTGTCTTAGATTGTTAAAAAATATCTTCACATTCGTCGGGCACTCCCGAAAATCCTTCAGTTGCAACCAACACTCAAAACTACATCGACAATTTTTACTTTTTTTTTTCTTCTTCGGATTTTTTTTAACAAAACGTACAGGCGCCGCAGCAAGCTTGCCGGCAAACGGACGAACAGCATCCGACCATTTTGTCCGAATCAGCTGCTGCTGTACTACTTGTTAGAATTTTTTTTGTCGCTACCCGTCCTTCAATCCCCTTTCACCGTTGATTTCTCCTTATAAACTGTTGTCCTCGAGACTTTATTATGTCTTGTATTATTTTGGCCGTTATATCGTAAGTTTTACGTCGCCATTTTCTCAATTATATGGGAGAATACATGTCGCGAGAGAGAGAGACAGAGAGAGTTGACGTTGGTGGCTGATCGAACGCACGATGCCCTCTCGCCGGCTAACGTGCGCGACGAGCCTCCGGACATTTTGTATCAATCAGCTGCTGCTGCGGCTGCTGCCTCTACCGCCCCCGCTGCAACTGATCCTCGTGCCGCTACACTACTCGCCAGCAGCATCGCGACTCTGGAGGATCAGTCAGATTTTATCGAGAGAACGGTTAAGCAGTTTCACCTTAAGACACTCTCTCAAAGTGCCTTTCCTTTTTATCAGCATTCGGTGATAATACTCGCGCCAATTTTTAACCTACCCCAATTAACAGGGGATGTTTCGTCGACGCACAATTTCATTCAATTGAAAATCCGTGAAGCGTCCATTCCACGAGTTTCCTTTGTTTACCGAAATCAAGATTTTTAATCGGTTTTTTTAAAACTCAAACCTCATCACTTATCGTTCGATGAGAATTCGTTGAATTCACTTATTTTAACATGCTTTCGGTGTTTTCTTTGAAACACGAGATTTTTTAACGTCGGGGCAAAACGACACGAGAGATCGAGCACTTTGGCACTTGTCGCTTGCTGGCTGCTTATTGTGTGGCCGGTTCGTTGGGAACCCGCGGGGCGGCGGGAACGGGATCTACGGGCCACCACGAAACGCGCCCGAATCCCCTCCTAAACTAGCTCTTTCGGAGATCCACGTTATCTCTCTCTCTCCCTCTCTCCTATTCCTCTTAAGTTTCGATGGAATTCCAAACGCTCGTCGTACGAAAGGGTTAACGATTGCGAGCTGAAGAGACCGCACGCGCTAGGACCTCTTGTCCCGCTATACCCGTCGTTACCCTGCTGTTTCCTCACAAACACGCGCACGCTACGCACGCACACTCGAGCCAACCGTCACTCCGCCTCTTTCTCCGTTTAACGAACGCAGATGGCGCCAAAAACGATTTTCAAAAAATTTCAAACTCTCAACGATATTTTGAAATACTTTACGGAAAGTAAACTCGGTTATGGTTCTCGAAGTTTAAGCTGCGTCGAAAAAGCGTAGTGAGCATTTGTAGGTTAAAAAGTAACCGTGCATCTTTAAGATCTAGCTTGAAGCGGCTTAATGTAGTTTTCGTATATTTGTTGTGCCTGTGGCGGAGAGATTAAAACCCCTATCATGTCTTCTGGCAATGTTCCTTGTATGATGTTGAGCTTGCTGAAAAGAAGCGATTCTCTTCCGTACGATCCCTTTAACAGATTGGAATCTAAAGTAAAGACTATCGATAAATTCTTAACTCAGAGCAAAATTGATATCTAGTTTTTCATGAATAGATAATACAGCAAACGAATTAAGCGGCGATGTAAAATTCTACACGTGTAATATTCTAAGAAAGTAAAATTCTACAACGGCCAATATTCTACAGGAGTAAAATCCTACATGCGTGATTTTTTACATGAGTAATTCACGAAGCGAATGAATTTAGCTCCGATACAAAATACTACGCGAGAATTATTCTACAGAAGAAAATCCAACATGCGTCATATTCTACATAAGTGATTTATACAGCGAACGAATTCAGCTCCAAATAAAACTCTACACGCGCTATATGCTACAGCAGTAAAATCGTGCGTGCAGATTATTCGACGTGAGTAAATCATACAACGAGTGAATTTACCTCCGATGTAAAATCCTTCGTGAAATGTTTTTTTATGTAGGATTCCACTCTTGTAGAATATCATGCATGTAGAGTTTTACATTTGTAGAATCTTGCGCGTGTAGGACTTTACACTTTGTGAAAAATGAAAATAAATTCGATGTAGGGTCTTTTTAATGTAGGAATGTACACATGTATGATTCTACTTTCGAGCCGGTCTGCTGTAGGATATTTTAGATGTAGTATTAGGTGCTGTAGAACCCGAGCCGCTTCCCTGTAAGTAGCTATTACTTTTCTCGTTTAAGAGGCAGCGGTAAACCCCCTCCGCCCGGAGAAATTTCGAAAGCTGTTTTCTCCCGAACGATACGACAGATAGGGTCCGGATTTTTAGAGGATACGCGGGAGTATCGTAGAATCGGGCTAAGCTTCTGGCTCCTCGTTCGACATAGCCGTTGATTTTTAAAAATTAAAAGCAAAATAGTGTGAGAGAGACAGAGCTATGTTAGAGAGAGACAGACCTATAGGCGTTTAGCATTGCGCGTCGAAATTTCTGGCGGTGTACCACTGCCTCTTAAGTATATATTCTCAATACGAACACAGCTTTTCGATTGGTCGATGACCGCATTGACGAGCGCTATCTTGTAGAAGCCTCGCGTACCGCGAATCGCTAACTCATGAAATAAGCACAGACTCGAAACTCTTTGTTCTGTTGAGTTTCAGCGCGCACACCGGTCTCCATCGCGAGTTACGCACGAGATTCTACTCGTACGCACGTTTTTTATCGTGAAAACGGTTGAATAATAAAGTCTTTCAAGTCAATTCGTAAAGCATTGAAATATGGCGCAAAGCAAGTTAAACGATCTTGCCGGTCAATTCGGCAAAGCGCCGAAAGGCATGAATACTGGTCTGAAGTTGATGGCTTTGGCCGGTGCAGCCGCTTATGGAGTTTCCCAGTCCATGTACACAGGTTAATATTCATACATCGACCTTTAATTATTTTTCTTATTGATAACATTAACTAGACATCTTGTCTCTACAATGTTAACACAAGTCCAGCATAAATGTCATTATTTCCCGCAAAGACACCATTTCATATCTCTTATTTTCATTGATTTTTATGGGGACGAAAGTATTTTTTTCACCATTTTTTCGTCGATCTAGTTTGTCTTCTCCATACAAAGCTCTAAGATGCTAGCATGGAAGATTACGTAATTACAAAAAGCCGAATTATCGTTGTCTTAACACGAAATTTCGCAATAATCAATGCTGTGTCGTCATCCTTAATGTTCGGATTTTTTAGAAATGGAAAATGAATATTTCCTATCCTGGCTATGGGGATGATTATCCAGATCTTAATTACTTAATTTTAGCAATGTTAAATTATGAGGTTAACAAAATTTTACTTTCTCAGCGGAAGCTTTTTTTTATTTAGTTTTCTTTCCATTTCCATTTTACAGCACTCAAAATTGTAGAAAACATAAAGAAAAGTGATTTGGAAATATAGGATGTATTAAGGACGTTTCATCCTCATTCAACATAGGTTTGACCCTCGACCTCCATGATTTGGCTAATTATTTTTTGAAGCATTGGTTAAATCCTCTAATGCACCGGATTTTTTTTTTAAATTTTGGTTATGTGAAGTTTTTTTAAAGTCACATCAAATGCCATGATGAAAGAATTTATAAACATTGCGAAAAATACTTTTACGGGTACGAATATTTTTTAGCTTATAGCCAAAGTGAGAGATTTTTTTTTTCTCCTATTTTGTGAGCTTCTTTGATTGTAAAATATTTTCTTCTATTAATTTTTTTAAATCAATTAACCACAGGAACTGGTTAAACGCTTTTCAAGTAAAATCAGTTTTTTAAAGAATTTTTTCAGATTATTTCCAAACTAACTTTTTGTATATAGGGAAATGTGAAATGTGAAGAAGTATCCATAGTAGATCATGTTTTCTTCATTTTGTGAATGATTATTTTTATCAACAAAGCTTAAAATTTATGTGGAGAAAAATCTTTCCCACTTGGGAATTCTAAGCTAAAAATCACTTTCAACAAAGTATTTTTTAGATTTTTTTAAGATTTGAAAATTATTGCATTCAATATGTGACTTAAAAAAAAATATTAAAAAAAAAATTTCACAGAAATAATCAAATCTAGAGCATTTAAGGTTCCAACGAAACGTACAAAGAATTACGAGCCAAATCAAAAAGGTCGAGGGTCAGTTTTGCTAAACCTCTGTATGGAAATTGAACAAAGTGATGCAACTTTTGGTATTAACTTCAGCAAAATCGGTAAAGCGCTTTAAGTTTTGTACAGTCTTAATTTGAAAAAAAATTAATATCATTACATGAACATTTGCAAAATTCTGTCTATCGAGCACAAAGTTTCTATGTAAACAAAATAATATAGGGATGCTACATATCTAATTCAATGAAGATCGATAGAAAAATTGGGATTCTATGGGAATGAGTTTTTTTTGTTTATTATATCTTTATGAATCAAATTCAGCTGAAATTCATTTGTCCATTTATTTATCAAAAACAAGCGTACAAAGTACCATTTCAAAGTTCTGTATGACTTTGTTTTTTTTTTTGCTAATACCAATGCGAGTAAATTCTGAGATGACAAACTACAATTGTCAATGTAAATTTACAATCAATGATTAGACTCAAATGTGGTCATTTGATGGTATTTTGAATTGTTGAAAAATTTCATTTAAATGTTACCTTGTGCAAATCAGGAAACACTAGATTCAAATTTGTTGTATATTCTTCAATGTTTCAGTTGAAATTTGACTCTAGTTGGTCAATTCGTATAAATTTATAACAAAAAAAACAAGGATCCGAATCAGAACGCTGCTCGTTGCAACCTCATTATTTATCCATTTTAACAAAGTTTTCTTCATGACTAAGCTTTATAGAGAAAGCTTTGTGACAAATGAAAAAAAATAAAGAAGCAATGTGCTTAATTGTACTTTCCATTTTCTGTTTTCTTCAATTCTGTTTAAATCATCACGTAAATCCAATGAATTACTTCTCATCTACTAGCATTCTTTTAACTAGCATCCCAAAATGTATAATGGTCATGTTTCTGTTATTTTCCATAAACTTAGGCCTGTATATTACACTGTGAAAGAACTGTACTTGAAATTTAATGTACATGAATGTACTACAAGTACAAGTACAGTGTCAAATTTATTTTTGTTATCGTAATTTTAATAATCCGCTTTAAATTTACTGTAAAATGTACAACAATTTAAAAGATTTGCTTTAATTCCCCTGCAAAAGAACCTTAATATTGAATCACCATTATACGTTAAATTTGATTGACCAGTTTATGCATGAAAACGTTCAGTCTTTTCTGACTGTGTAGTGTATAGTCTGTAAAGTATGAAGCATGAAGTGTTGAATATACAATGGTTAATTTATTTTGCATCTTTGACATATTTTCTTGATGTCTATTTAGTGGAGGGTGGCCACAGAGCCATAATCTTCTCGCGTCTTCGAGGTATTCAGAAAGACATTATGACCGAAGGTCTTCACTTCCGTCTTCCGTGGTTCCAGTACCCAATAATCTATGACATCAGAAGCAGACCCAGGAAAATATCTTCGCCCACAGGTTCTAAGGATCTTCAAATGGTCAACATATCCCTTAGAGTACTGTCACGACCAGATGCGTCACAGTTACCAATTATGTACCGTCAATTAGGTCTCGACTACGACGAAAAAGTAAGCTTAGCTAATCATACATGTAGAACATTTTCCACCAAGGCGACCAGTGTTTTCTTTACCCTCTCGGGTCTGTTTCATCAAAAGACGCGGTAGCAATCTTTACGTCAATACGTTGAAAAGATCAACGACGGTGGCTATGTTAGTACGCTGGGGTCATAGACAGCACATGAATCAAAAAATCAGGGAAAAAAAGGCCAGGGAAATCAGGAAAAAATCCGTGATTTTTTAAAAAGTCAAGGAAAAAAACTGAAATAGGATAATAAAATGACAATTTTCACGATATTTATTTCGAATATTAAGCAACATACATGTAAACTTTTTAAATTTTTAAGTCATGTATGACGCAATTTTTGTTTTGTTTTTTTAGACTAGACCGTATTTTATTTTATGTCATTAGCATAGTTCTGTAGGTCATAAAACGGAAATTGTATCAATTTGAATTGATACGGAAATTGTATCAATTTGAATTGGTGAAAAAAACAATTGTTCAACAAACAATCAGTCAACCTAAATTTTTTCTAATGAAAATGATGTGTTAATTTATTTGAATGCATACGAATGTTTTCAGATTTTTTTCTTTACTTTGATTTTCATTTTTATTTATTTTGAAAAATGCGTAGAATATAACAGATTTCGGATATGCGTTTTGCAAAAAAATATTGAATGTAGTAAATGGTTTTATGTCGAACACATATCCGAAATTCGTTATTTCGCGCACATTTTTGAAAATACATTATGGTACGTATTCTTCGTATAATCTAGGATAAAAAAAAAATATTAAATTGTAAAACAATGATGAAGTTTCGAAAAGAAACCTCATAAGTGACAAGCATTATCATTCTGCAATTTTGTAAAAATATACAGTGCATCAGAATGGTGTGGGGTCTAAGATAAAATTTTTCACTTTTTCTCACTTTCAGCCCAAATTGGTGAACAAATTTTAGTATTCGATGTCTTATTTTATCTGTCAGAGAGTGCGTTCTAGTCTCAGTATAGCGATTCTTGATACAGTGGAAATGGGATTTACCACAACCCTAAGTTTAGTAAGTTTTTATTTAAGGTTTTATTTACACATTTAAAATCATACTGTTGTCAAAAAAACCTGAAAAAAATTCCTATACTCGCACCAAAATGCACTATTAAACAAATAAAAAAAGGGCAGCTAGCAGTAAATTTTGTTCACCCTGTTGGTCTGCAAGCTACAACAATTTTACTTTTCACTTCAAACCATTTTGGTGCACTGTATGTCTTAAAAGAATTGTAGAACAATAATACTTATGCTGTACTAAATGAGGTTTGAATGTAAGATTTTTTTAAAGCAGATGTCGTTCTCGAATTTTTTTTTCAATTACTTTTTTAGGTGACTGTTTTCTCATAAGTAATACTTTTATATGACCACTTATAAAACAGATCCGAGAGGGGAAAAGAGGCAGCCGAGAAAACGCTAAAAAATACCTAAGATATTGCGTTGTGTCTTTCTATAAACAAAAGAACCAATAATAAAATTACTCAGGTATTGCCGAGCATCTGCAACGAAGTTCTCAAATCGGTAGTCGCTAAATTCAACGCCTCGCAGCTGATAACGATGCGTCAGCAAGTCTCGATGATGGTAAGGAAAGAATTAACAGAACGTGCGAAAGACTGGAATATCGTCCTTGATGATGTTTCCATCACGGAGCTCAGCTTTGGAAAGGAATACACCGCCGCTGTTGAAGCGAAACAAGTTGCGCAGCAGGAGGCTCAGAGAGCTGCATTTGTCGTCGAAAGAGCTAAGCAGGAGAAGCAACAGAAGATCGTACAGGCTGAGGGAGAAGCGGAAGCCGCGCGGATGATATCCTTTTCTATCGACTTTTTATCTACTGTGATTTTCGGGTACAAATCATCAGTTAATTAACAATTAAGCCATTTGGTTATTATGGGTTTTTATTAAAAGCTACGACTCTATATCACTTCAATCGAGCTGGATTCTAATCCTTGACCTTTCGGATTACGCCCACAATTTTTTACGTGATTGACATACATAATTCTTGAAAGCTTCAATATTGTTCGCAAAAACTCTGATTTATCACGATTTACAATCAAACCGATAGCCCTTTTTTTTTAATCTAAAAAAAAAAAGGTAAAAATTGTGCGCATTTTTATTTTGCATTAAAACATGAGGGTTATGTTAATCATATGAAAAATTGCTGGCCTAATTCGAGAGCTCAAGATTTAAACCTCGGTTAGATCCGGGTGATTTTCGGGCTCATTAAGAAATTGCATTTCCATTGAAAAAAATATATGAGACATTCCACCGTACTTCAGTCACCCAAATTTTCGGGTTACTGCAATCACTTCGAAAATGAGTGAGCTTGAAATACTAAAATGATAAAAATTCCGAAATTTCCAAGCCCTTTTCAGCTTCTGTTTAAAGATAAAACTACAATTTTTATTTTCATTCCTTTCGACTATATTTTTGCAAGGGTTAATTGTAAAAAACGGTGCAAAGTAGAACCTTGCACATTGCTTCCTCATTCTTTTTCGCTTGTTACTAAGCCACCGCTATGAGGAAGTTTCCTTTTTTTTATTTTAGGCTTCCTCATGAATGAAGCTTCGCCAAAGATGAAAATTATAGACGAAGTTGATGATTTCTGACGTTTTACGAAATCCAGAGCGACACCAATAAATTTTTAAAAAATTCAAAATCACGTAAAATCTGAACCGCTTCACCGATCATCATTAAATTTGGTACGTAGCAGGACTGAATGTTATTCTTCCTGTGTAGGAAATTTCAGTCATCTCAATTAATTTAAATTTTACCTGAATTGGAGCAAAACGAAAAATTTTCGAAAAATTTTAAATATCATAAAAACCGAACCAAAAACCAGTTGATGTTTTTGTTCTGTTCGTCAAGTTAAGAACGATTTTTTAGCCAAACGAACCGATGGCACATGCAATTCTCCTCAAGATACGATTTGAACATATGAACATATGAAAAGTGTATAAAAATCACAAAAAAGTCCTTTGGCTGAAAATTCGATCTCGATTTAATAGATGTAAAAAAATATAGAAAGAATGATTTCCGACTAACTTTCGTTTTTTAGCAACAGAATATGATTAACATTTGTTGTACTGCTAAACAACAAAGACCAGTCGATTTTTTTTCTTTTTATTTCTTTTTTAAAATTTCATTTGTCAAGTTGAAAATGCATTTCCGGCCAAAGGATCCAGTGGCAAAGTCAATTTTCTTAATATATGTTTTCTTTTAATTTCGAAAAAAAAAAAAAATTATATCTTAAGATGAATTGAATCTACCATCGTTCCGTTGGGTTGAAAATTCGTTTTCAACTTGACGAGGGAAAAAATGGAATATCAACTGGATTTCGTTATGTTCATGCCCAAAAAATCGTTAAACAATTTTTAAAAAAATGTTTAAAGCCCCGCAATAAATTTGTAACTTTTTTTTTCGGAAAGAGAATAATGAAAACACGAAATACCTATTTTTGAATTTACTACCTATCCTTGCAGAAACATTGCCAAAAGAAAAAATAAATATTCTAGATTTTTCTTTGAATGGAAGCTTGAAATGGCTTAAAAATCTTTGCAATTTTTTTATCATTTTAGTTCTTCAAACTTACTCATAATCGGAGTGATTGCAGAAATTTGAACATTTAGCTAGCTGTAGTACTTTGCAATGGCTCATATACAAATGAACATTATCATAGAATTTGAAAAAAATTCTATCTGACATAAACTTTGTATGATACAAGGTAAAATGTAGCGATGCAACAAAGAAAGCCGTTCTCAGCCGTCATATATTTTAGTGAATACTAAAAATGGTTATGATTGTTTAACTGGTGATTGTCACTTCCTGATGGACTGATCTCTTCTTCCTTTTGTGAAATTTTTCCTTAACCATCGATGCACCTTGGTATAGCTGTTAGCCAGAATCCCGGTTACCTCAAGCTGAGAAAGATTCGGGCGGCCCAGAGCATCTCCCGCACGGTAATTATGTTTACCAATTATTTTATCTACTTTACTCGTTGAAATGATTAATAACTTTGATCGAGTGATATCAAATTTCAATCAGATAACATTATCTGTCTTACAGACTAAATGCAGAACTGATACATGAATTTTTGATTTCCCAGTTGCTAATTACACTAAATATATATTATTTTTGTGTTGCTGAACATCATGCATGAGAAGGATTTAATTTGTTCATGATTCAAATAATGCTACAGTCAACAAATTTTTGTTCGCACATTTTTTCTAGGATAGCTGTGTAACAATCGGGAATGATAGAGTATGGAAGGTGTGTATATGTGTGTAGTGCGAATTGTCTGGCGAATTATCGAAGAGAAAAAATATATGGTGATCGCCGGGAATCGAACCTGGCTTATTTAGGTCGGACTCAGAGCGCTAACCACTGCGCTAATGTCACCTAGTACATTTCTCTCCACTCATAGAAAAATATCATAATTTGATAATAAAAATAGTTAGTCTGACGATAATCTAACTATAATGTATAGTTGCCAGGAGCAACGACTATATTTTACGGTTATAGTAAGTATAAAATAATTGTTGGATCAACCATTAATATAATTTCCAGGAGGAACGTCGATATTTCGTGGTTATAGCAAATATAATGATAGCAGCAATTATCAAAATGATAATAATTTCAAAAACTATTCTCATAGTTTCAAATATGCCGTTTTGTTGCATATACGATTTCAACGGTTGTTTTCAATAAAGTCAAAAGTATCGTTTATTAAACTATATTATCATCACTTCAACTATAAAACATTGCAAGCCTTCCTATATGATAAAAATATCATATGAAATCGTTAAATCAACGATATGCTTTTCTCTCAGTGTCATTCCAATCGTCTTTGTGTAGATATGCAATGTAGGGCCATCACATCTGAAGCGAATAACAAAATTCAATAATGTAGCAATATACAAATCGGTCGTCTGTCGAATTAGCGTAGATTCAGTACACAGAAGGAAAATCGTCACTGGGTTATATTTGGTCGTATTCTGGCTTAGAATCAATAACTGGTACCGAAAGTTTGCCAATGTGATGGCCCTGCATTGCATATAAGAAGACGATTCGAATGAGAGAAATGAACCAGGTGACATTAGCGCAATTGGTTAGCGCTCTTACTCAGTGTCTAAACAATCCGCGTTCGATTCTCGGTGATCATTATATATTTTTTCTCTTCGATAATTCGTTAGACCATCCGAACTATACGCACATACCTTCCAAACTCTGCTCTTTCCAATTGCTACACTAACAGAAAATAATTCACTTGTCAATTTGTGATTTTTATTTTTTCACTTCTAATTCTGGCAACAATATAAAACTATTCTCAGATAATACTAAACCTCGAAATAATTGATACATTAAAAATTTTTAGACTAACTAACCTGACACTAAAGTCACTATCGGTGTCAAAATTATATATTTTTCCACACATTCCTTGAACTTTCATCGAACTGGTACCAGTTTTTTCAAAATCCAAAGTTACATTTACTGGTATTTGGGTGGTTCACTTCAAAATTTTTTTTTTCTTTCCCAACTTAAAAAGCATTGCAGAATACTTCTAAAAAAGTCGCGTTTGGCAAAAATAATTTGGAGTACATTACCGAATTTTTTAATTGAAAGAAACTCAATTTTTTATCTATCTTCTTAAAGGTTTGATTTTGATTTTGATTTTTTGGATGGCTACCACTTGAAAAACGGTGAAAAACGCTTAACATAGAATGTCCCAAGTCATCAGTACATAAAAAATATATTCAGAAACCACTAACTACACAATTTAAATGAAAAATAAGCATCAAATGATTTTCGTCATCTATGCCTTCATCTTGTCCATTACGTCGCATTCTATCTCTGTGCTACGACATGCGTAAATTAAAATTTGACTGAAACTTTAAGTTTAGAGTTCACAGTTTTAGTCATTTTATTTCGCACATGTCCCAGCATTTACTGAGTTAGGAAACGAAAGGAAAATTTAATTTTTACATATGCTTTTCATTATAGAGTGAACAAGACCAAGGCATAGATTAAGAAAATTATTTTCTGCCTTTTTTAAATTCAGTAGTGACTTATAAACATATTTTTCATGTACTGATATTTCAGGCGCATTTTATGTTGAGTATTTGTTACCTTTTCCATGTGATAACCATCCAAACACTCGAAAACGAAACTATATGAAAGATAGATGGAAAATTGAGTTTTATTGATTCAAAAAATTCGTTTGCGACCTCCGAATTATTTTTGTACACACTCCTGAAAGCCAAGCCCTTTGGAAGGCATTCAAAAAAATGGAAGCCCTAAGTTGGAGATCGGCCAACAGGAGAACCTCTTTAAGCTCTGGTGTTATATTTAGCCCGGAGCAGGAACAAAATTCTTTATAAATAAATCCCTAATAATACATATTTTACAAATTCTTGTTTCAGATCGCCAATTCTCAGAACAGAGTTTACCTGAACGGCGGCGGACTTATGTTGAACATTCAGGATCCGAGCTTCGACGATTTATCAGAGAAGTTGAAAAGTAAGAAGTAATCACCAAAAGAGGGGCTCGGGGGGTACAATAGAGCAGAAGGAGGATGAGGAGGAGGAGGAGGATACGCTATTAAATAGCGAAAAGCGCTTTTATTACTGTCATTGTTAAATAACTATGTAGATCCAAGTGTCAGTAAGACTATATATTCAGTTATTCATAGATACGAGAGAAAAGAAAGCGAAGAAAAAAAAATATAATGATTGTTTCCTTTCCATACACGATTCCTCGTTACTTACGCCGTATCACCCCCGCCCACGCAAATCTCGAGTCCGGTTTGCTTTCAGGTCGCGATGATCCAGGCCGGAAAACCTGGACAGACACGACGGAGCACGCCGTGAAATCCCTCAAAGCCAATCCCCCGCCCGCATTGAGAAACGACGATAAACCCTCGATCGTCTATGAAAAAGGAAATCCCGAAGATCCCACTCCCAGACTGCTCAATTCAGCTGCCAACGGCGCCAAGCTTATCGTTCCCTGAGACGGACTTTTATATTCGTTTATTAAAACCAAAACCTAAATAATGCACTAAGTACAAAAAAGATAAGCGAGTTCAGTCGGATATTCAATGTAATTATACCTTCGCTCCCCGTTTCCATTTATTATAGATTTACTTTATAGACGAAACCTTGAAGAATAAAGAGAGATGCCGGCAAAGCAAGTTTTTTTTTATTAGTCAGGTGGAATTTCGTTAAAGAATTTTCTTCCATTTCAAAGATAAACGTAAAGATTCTTCGGGATTGAAGTTTGTAGACTTATCGAGAAGTAAAAAAAAAATCATAATTTTGAAATCAATAATATCTTCAACTTGCTAGCTAAATATTTTCAAATATTTTTAGAAAGTGGATTTTTAGGAAACATTTTTGGAAAATTGATTTTTTTAGTTGATATTAGCAACAAAAAAAAAGGTACGGATAAAGCAGGTTTATCCTTTCTAAGTGAATTGGAATTACATTCAAGAGTTCTTTTAAGTTTGGACGATTGATATTTGTAGTCTGGATTGAAGTTCAGGGTGTTACTGAGAAATAAAAAAATGCATGATTTCACAGATTGATAACATGCAAAACTTGCTGTCCGAATATTTCTAGAAAGTGGATTTTTCGGGATTTTCGACTTTTCGTAAAGAGACAAGTTCTTCGATCTTCTAAAATGCATTTGGTAAAAAATCTATAGGTTGCGAATTTTCTGAGTTTCTTAATTTTTCTAATACTAACACTTTGTTTCTCTTGTTAGGCAATGTTTTTGAAGGAAACGTATAATAGTACATGCTTGTATTATCATCAGTAATACCCATTGACGTACATTTTTCAAAAAATTCTCAAATATTCGGTCGAGATTACACCCGTAATCTTCTATTAGAGCTACAATTCATCTAGATAAATAAATTTGCCATAATATTTACATATGATTCACTCGTTCCGAAATTCTGAGCCAACGGGCGGTTAAAGTTTTGTGACGTCATGTCTTATATATACTTACTACTTACTTAGATACTTACGTGTATTTAATTTTCATAAAACCCCGTTATTCAATTCAAGGTGTTTTTATGGATAATGCACTTCATGTGTCACCGTTTTGAATTTGTTATAAAATGTTCAGAATTTTCTGGCGAATATGAATCCGATCGTCTATCGTACTTCGGAAATCTCCAACGTCCAAGTTATTCATAAAATTTACGCCATAGGTTTCAAACACTAACAAAGAGCAGATGATAAAATAAGGCCGAAAAAATGTGTTGAAAAGAGGACTTGGTCTCAAACCGGTGTTCAAATCTCAAGTTGATTGTCTATTTTATTTTTAAGATATCGTCAGAGGAAGTATGAGCCATTCCACAGCATCCGGACCACACCAATTTTCCAATACCAAAAATCATTCAAAACTAAAAAAAATATAGTTCCAAGTGTCTAGAGAACAAAACAAAAAATTCCGGATAACTTCAGTATGATTCCCGTTATTTGCCATTTTTTACATTTTCGTTCGTGTCCCAGTATAAGTAAATTTGACATCGCATAGAAAAATTATCCAGATAAAAAGTATAGAATTCATATATACTTTCCAGCATAAATTTTTCTCAGCCTCAGGGAATAATTTTCACGTACTTCCGCACGAAACAAGGTTAAAAATATTTTTCTCGTTACGATCGTCCCTTCTAATTTTGCTGGAAATCTCACAAAAATTTCACTGCTATGTTTCCAAAGTACAAAAAAATCGGCACAGTGGCGAGTTAAAATCCTTACAACGTTTGACCAGGTTATTCGCTGGAGCGATTTATAGTTCTAATTCTAATGAATTGAATAATAGCTTTCTGTGTTATAGAAGGTAGTCATACGAAAAAATAATTGTCCGGAAGTAATAACATTGATTTCGTTTTCACAGACAACTTAGATGTTTACAATTCTATGAAATTACCATAATTATGTTTATGCGCCGTGAGAAATTTGTGGTGATGGCTAATTAATAATTCAACTAGGTTATTCGCTATATCCATTTTCTATTTGTTTCCCTTGTACAGAAAAGGATCTATTTATTGTGACTATTTCGCAAATGACTGTATGATTGACTACCTGACACCGTGAAACTATTTCATACAAACTCGTATGCCTTCTGTAAATTCATGCCTTCACACTATAAATACAACACTGTGTATAATCACAAATTTTTCACAGTGCATAGACGTAATAATTATCATTTCGTGGAATTTTAAATATTTGAGAAAAAAAAACAAATTTCATTTCTTCCTAACGATTATTCTACGCAATTTCTGTCCTGTACAACGCATAGAGCTATTATTTAATCCATTAGAATTAGAATTATCGATTATTCCAGCGAATAACCTGACCAAAAATGTTGCAAAAATTTCAATTTGCACTGTCGTTTTTTTTTTTTTTTGGTTTGTAAATATAATACTGATATTTCTGTGAAATTTTCAGCAAAATATAAATGTTCGATCGCAAAAATTCTAGCTTTGATACGTCTGGAAATACATGAGAAATATTTCACATGGCTACGAACAAATTTATATTGGAGACTGCATTTAAAGATCTAAACTTTTTGTCCTGACAACTTTTTCGTGCAATATTATATTTTACTTATACGGGGACCGGAAATTTTTTTATTTTAAATTGAGAGAATCAAACTTCTGAAAAAATCTTTTAAAATATACCCCGAACTATATTTAATAAACTTGCATAATTTTCGAGTACTCAAAAATTAGAGTGGCCTGGATGTTGTTGAATGGCTCATCTGTTTTGGAGTACGTCTCTCTCCCTCTCTGACTCATGCATTCTTGGATTATCGCGCTCTCTTGCACCAACACGTTAAACTACTTTTAGAACTGTCTAAAAATTCGAATAACACATATAAGAAATCTTTTTCAAGTAAATTTATCTATACATTAGAAAATATTTACTTTTAAAACGTCGTAAACTTTTCATGTTCAAAGTTTTCGGGATCGTAATTTGAAAACGTGTCATTGTTTCAATGACACAATAAAGTTTTAATTTTACTTTGCAGCTTATTAAAGTAAATGTATGTAGAATTTCGTTTTATCAATTATTTCACAAGTGAATGACGCAGTTTTTTTGGCAATTATCTACACGCTGAACGGTGTAGCAGATCTGAAAAATAATACAGAACGCTCCAGACTATATATAGTAGTTTTAAAGCGTTCAAAGGTCAAGTACGAGGCCTTATTCCTCTCGTTATCTCATTTGCGGCTCAACTATTATCTGAGAGCACTATCTGGGGGTCGATAAGGGGAGCCGAGGATTTAAAACTGTTGCTACTGATGTCCAGTCGGTTAGTTCACGGTGAACTGTAGTTGAGATCGCTCGGATTTCTTTGGCTGCTCGTCAAGCGACAGAAGCACGTGGAAAGTCATGGACGCGCTCAAGAAAGGTTGGTTCAGCGAAATTAACGATCTTTGGCCTGGTATCGCTGTATCTCTAGAAGTAGAAAAAGTTCTTCATCGCGAACAGTCGCCGTATCAAGATATACTCGTTCTCGAAACGTAAGTTAATTATTATACTTAAAAAAAAATAATTATATATTTTAAAAAGGATATTTGAATGACATTAAACAAATTCGTAAGCGGTACATAAAACTTCATATTTTTTTTAGAAAAGCGCACGGCAGAACTCTTGTACTCGATGGAATAATTCAATGCACGGAAAATGACGAGTTCTCGTATCAGGAGATGATTGCTTTTTTGCCGCTGTGCAGTCACCCGAATCCCAAGAATGTGAGTTAGCGCGTTTCATCGTATCGCGCTTAATTTGCATGTACCTACTCGTCTTTTTTCGACTCGTAACTACGTAATTACTAAGTAATAACTGAGATTTACTTAATTTCATCGCAAAAAGTATTAGTAAGTCATCTTTAGAAAAAAGGCTAATATACAGATTTAATTAATCCCTAAACGTCATTTCCCTGACACGTACCTCTTACATTTTCGCGCATTCTGATAGCTTATAAAGGTTCTTAAAATTGCATAATGTTAAGGCGTCATTTCACTTTAGCCGCTGAATTGTAGGTGTTCATAAATTTTTTTATAGGTTTATTTTATAGATATTGATATAAAAATCATTACAATTGATATTCACCTACGAAATACATTTAATTTTTTTGATTTATTCGTTCAAGTCACTATTTATACACGAAAACAGTAATTAAAAAATGTCCTGAAACGGCTGACCAGGAAGAGGAGCAAGAAGCTTAGCCCAATTTTACGATACTCCCGCATATTGCTTGAAAATACGGATCTTATCTGCCTTACCGGTCGGGAGAAAACAGCTTCCGAAATTTGGGGGGGGTCGTTTACTAAACGACACGGAGTCGTTTAGTCAGGAGAACCAAAAAACCAGAATGGGGAGTGAGGTGCGAGAGAGGTGCTTAACATTGGGCGAAGAAATTTCAGCTGATGGATCACTGTCCGTTGATGGTTGCATGGAAGTTATTCCCTTTACATCCAAGTAGCACTAGTGTCAGAATGACAACTATAAGATATCCTTTATAAGTTGCCTTTCAGATATATTCGAAAGATAACTAACGTATCTTTCAGTTCATGTCCATATAGTTATCTTGACTTTGGGTCTGAAATCATTTGTCTTCTATCATATTCTATCGAACTTTTTTAGCAGGGTTATCTTTAGGCCGTCTATCGAATGTCGGTTATTTGGTGTGGTTAATGCTTAACTGTTGTCTGTGAGTCACCATTTGGATGTCCATTAGCTTGCATAATCGCGTCCAAACAGTCATTATTTAAATAGCAGTTGCAAGTTATCTAAAAGTTATAAAACTATTAAATACCATTTTGGGATTATTATTATGCGAAATCTTTCGTTTCAGCATGTTTTATATGCAGTATTTCTTTCCGATTTTTATCCCATCGGGAAGTGATCGAAATTGTCTCTGAAACTCACTTTTGGCGGGACTGTACGTATCATACATCCTTGAGTAACTCTGGTGTAATTGCGACTTCAAAATGACTAGTCGCATCAGTTACACGAGGGCCGTCATTTAAAATCGTTAAAATCATCACTCTCCTAGGCAATGACATCCAGAGAAATGTCAAAACTGCTAAAGAAATTTCACCACGTAGGTTCTTATATATATATATAAGAACCTACGTGGTGAAATTTCTTTAGCAGTTTTGACATTTTATATATATATGCGATTACATAAAATTGATGTGTAAGGCACAGTTTTATTCCTTTAATTATTCTTATTTAATATTTAACAGCAGTATTTTCAAAAACTTATGTTTCAGATACGAGAATTATTATCGACAATAAAATTTAAAAGATGAAATTGCTTCGCAGGTTTTAATAGTCGGCGGTGGCGACGGAGGTGTCGCCCGGGAAGTCGCAAAACATCCGGGAGTCGAGAAAATCGTACAAGTGGAGATCGACGCTAGCGTATTGGAAGTTTCGCGCAAATACCTGCCTTTCATGGCATCTGGTCTCGATCATCCTAAGGTCACGCTCAACGTCGGCGATGGCTTCGAATTCATGAAACAACACAGCCAGCAATTTGATGTTATTATTACGGATAGCAGCGACCCCGTTGGTAAGAAATCTCAGTCCATCGAACGTGTTGTTTCTGCAGAATCGACAGAGAATACGGACAAATTTCAGTCAGAAATTATCACTTACTGTCCACTTGAGATTGCAATTTTTTACGTCAATTGAAACTCCCCGGTAAAGAAGTTAGTCAGTGACCATCTCTTTGGAAATTGGTGTTATTTTCAATCTGATTTCCAATTTACCCGCAAACTCGATTCTAGTCCCTTTCACAAAGGTGAAGGTATAATTTTTTTCACACGATTTACTTGATTGTTGTAATTCCCACTTTTGCCGCTACAATTATCGACGGATTACACCGCAAAGCACCTTCGATAAAAGGCTTCGTCAAAATCGCAATTTCTTGGTTCAATTTTTGTTGAAAATTTTACAGACTGCAACATCAGACAAAATTTAATCAAAATTTTACAATTTTCGCAAGTCGGGACCGGCAAAGTTCTCAATAGTGGTTTTAGCATGGTGGCCACGGATCAGGGGAATGTCAGTGAATAAAAAAAGTCAGGGAAATCGGAGAAGAATCACGGAATTTTTTAGTAACTCAGAGAAAAATATTGGTATAGAATTAAAAACTTCCGAAGCTGAATCTGCGTAGGAACGGAAGTAGCCACCTTAAAAGACGAAAATACGTGGTCGATCCAGTTCCTGTTCAGCTTCAGGAGAACTAAATAATCTACACTTCAGAGGCGTCGTTTTTTAACCTGGAGTTCGTAGCTGAAATTAACGAAACCGCGGTTAAGAATGTATGATACGTACAGTCTCGCTAACAGTGAGTTTCCGAGACAATTTCGATCACTTTCCGATGGGATAAAAATAGGAAAACATAATGCATATAAAACGTGCTGAAAATATTGATTTCGCATAATAATAATCCCAAAATGTTATTACCAAATTGGTGGAAAAAACAATTGTTCGACAAACGATCAGTCAATCTAACTTCTTTTCTAATGAAAATGATATGTTAATTTATTTGAATGCATACGAATTTTTTCCAGATTTTTTCTTCATTTTGTTTCTTATTTTTTTTATTTTCACAAATGTGCGCGAAATAACGAATTTTGGATATGTGTTCGGCGTAAAACTATCTACTACACTCAAGATTTTTTTGCAAAACGCATATCAAAAATTTATTATATTCTCCACATTTTTGATAATTAAAAAATTGAAATCAAAATAAAGAACAAAATCTGAGAAAATTCGTATACATTCAAATAAATTAACATATCATTTCAATTCGAAAAAAATTTAGGTTGACGATTGCTTGTTGAGTAATTGTCTTTTTTCACCAATTTGTTAATAAGTTTTATATGCATTATTTTTTTTCGATTTTTATCCCATCGGGAAGTGATGAAAATTGTCTCTGAAACTCACTTTTGGCGGGACTGTACGTATCATACATCATACACCGTGGGCATACTTAACTCACTTATAAGCATAATTCTCAACTATTCAAGCATAATTAGCATAACTTTTTTTCGAATCCTGTAGGTTTATTTGTTGTTTTTTTCATACAGGCCCAGCCGAGTGTTTGTTTCAAGAGCCTTATTTCAATCTTATGCGTACTGCGCTGAAACCCGGTGGAATAATTTGTAGTCAAGCGGGTACAGCTTGGGCAAATCTCGATCATGTTGCGCAGACGACGCAGCATTGCCGATCGACATTTCCCGTTGCAGCTTATGGAATAGCGTCAGTTCCTACATATCCCACAGGACAAATAGGATTTGTCCTCGGCAGCTTAAACCCTGTAAGTTGTCTGCTCTGGCACTGTTGAAATTTAGTTTAAAAATACTCGGAAATATTTTATTAACAATTATTTTCAATTTAAGGCTACCAATTTCAAGGAACCCGTGAGAGTATTCACGGAGGAGGAGCTGGAGAAAATGAAAATGTGTTATTACAACGATTGCATACACCGGGCGGCGTTTGTCCTGCCACGATTCGTCGAAAAAGCTTTAAAACCGACAAATTGAATGCTATCTGACAATCTCTTTTGTACAGCTTTTTATCAAAATAAATATTCTAATCTTCATAAATCTGGCTATATTTTTTGCGAAAAGCACCTAGTGATGCCCCCAAGAAAGACGATACAATTCGAGAGATTATGTCGTCAATAAATCGTCTCGTGAACAAATGAATTTTGATTTCTTTCTACAGGCCTGAATACAATCTCGAGATACAAGAGGCTCATTTGATATCGTTCAACGTGTCAAGATCTTGACATAACGACATTTCAACAATATTGAGAGATTTCCTGAATACGGAGTTATAGAGGAAAAAGAATCTGAGAATGATGATAATCAGGAATCGCCGCATAAGCGAATGAAATCAGTTACTGTAAATATTTATGAATATCTGTAAATTTGTAAAATCTAGACTAATTACAATTTTATCTTAAACAGTTCTAATAAATGTTTGAATTCTTTTACAAGCTGCAATAAATCTTGTTTCAAAGTCGAATTATTGGATATATATTGCATGCATATACATTATCGAATATGACGACGAAACGAGACGATATAAACAAACGAAGGGCGCAATGTTCGCAAGTCGAGAAAGTGCCCTGACTAGGTCCTGTCAATTGGAAAGACGAGAATTGTAATCTTGTGCGGCATCATTAAAAGCACCCATACGAAAATCGACTTCATCGCGTCTTTTTTCTTCGCCACAATAATTAATTGTATAGGATTTTTAAATTTTTTTCTTTCGACAAATGGAATATCTCCAATGTAGTAGAGAAAAATTCTTTCTGTTATATATGAATTGGTTATACAAATTTTTTCACTGGACCGGGTAGAATTTAGGGTCATTCCGATACAAATTGGCAGTTTTGTTCAGTGATTAATTTTCCGTTCCTATTCCCTCTATGCGTTTCTAAGGTAAATGGCTCTGTTTTTGACGACACCTTACCGTTAATTCCAACGACGGAATATCTGCGACAAAATATCCTATTAAAAAATCTCTGATCGACCAAATATCCTGAACGACAAAAAAACCGCTTCTAACATTTCCTTGATCATAAAATCTCCATTGTAGAATTTAAAAACGGATGATTACAAAAATGAACCCAAGACAGAGATCTCGGACAAACATGGTGTCCAGCTAATGTCCCTAAAAAATTTCCATGCTATTTCCATGCTTTTTCCACGATTACTATAGACTAATGTAAGAGGCAAAAGTAGCCAAAAATTAGCATAAAAGGAAATGTATTTCTTATTTATTTTTAATTACATTATGAAAATGTTTCGGTAAAAGAGATAAACGCATATATGATTGTTAGAAATAAAATTTGTCAGACCGGAAAAAACTAAGGACCCAAGGAACTAAGGACTTTCTTAACAGCGAACATTATGAAAATTTCCATGATTGACCAAAAAATTCTATGCTCTTTCCATGATTTTTCCAGTAACATAAA
The DNA here is from genome assembly GCA_949699805.1 of Tromatobia lineatoria. NCBI lineage: Eukaryota > Metazoa > Arthropoda > Insecta > Hymenoptera > Ichneumonidae > Tromatobia > Tromatobia lineatoria. The sequence goes on from OX453043.1 coordinate 12,553,804, forward strand.
ATGCCATGATATTTCTATGACGTCCATGATTTCCATGATCGCTGGACACCATGAAAAAATATCTAAAAAGAGCTGCCAAACAATCGACGTACATCAAAGGAACCTAAAGGGCCCAAAGTATATTTTTGTAATAGCGGGGCTCTGCCCGATATTCCACCGCCGAGGCTTCGGCTTTGGTCCCAAACGAAAAATTAAAACTTCATTAGGCGTGGAAGCTCTGTCTAGAAGAGTCCGGTTAGTCACTAAAGATCAGTTATTTGGCCTTTTTGGCGCAACATATTTGTTTGTCAGGATATCACAAAAAATTATTTTAGAATGTTTCGGTCGGATTGAGATATTTTGCCAATAAGATATTAAATTACGATATTTTGGTGCAGGATATTTTCTCGCAGATATTCTGACACAAGAAATTATGTCCGAAGTGTGAAGACGGGTCACCGATTATGAAACTAGCGTATTATCCGACACTACTACTTTAAAATGGGCGACTTCGCCCACTATTACAGAACAGCTAATGGCAAACTCGTAAATGATGGTGTTACAAACTGCGATACTCATTAGGTCCTCGTTAAAGTTCATGGTTTTAGATGGGCAGAGTGAGAGAGTTGAAAATTGGGGGATTTACCTACGATTAATTTTCCCTAGTTTTGTGTGGAGCACTCTAACTTCATAAGCCTGTAAGAATTGAGCGAGAAGGTCAGTAATACAGTACAAAAGTGTTTTAATAATGTTATCGTATATTGTATATAATAAAGACACATACATAATGCAATAAAAATAAGCTAGTATAACATTCCACAATAATATATTTCTCTCGTAAGGCTTATTTGGCTGTCGAATAATCATAATAAACGTTAAAAAAATTATAATCTCCGTCACACACGTATGTGCGCGATTTTGAGATTATCTCTTGCGATTGTCCAGAAACGACGTGGCGTTTAAATGTAAAAAAACCCAGTCACGGTCATTTTGTTACGCGTTAACGTACATAAAGTACCTATATATGTGTATAGTACATATATATTGTATATAATATAATATTTTTTGTATATATTTATATATATATATATATATATATTATATATATCCATTTAACTATCCTCGTTTCTATATTAAAACGTTGGTTATTCTCGAATTTTTATTTCTTCGACACCATGGCACGAAACTTTCGCAGTGTATATAAAATAATTGATCGACGATCGATTCTAAAAAACATTTAGTGTATAATATATTGTGTATATGTATATATATAATGCTTCGCGCTTTCGCAGAGGGAATTCATCTTTTTTTTCGTTGATCGAGACATATATTTTTTTTTAAATTAGTAAAGCATCTGGTTTTTTTTTGGTAATTGTTAGAAAAAAAAGAAGACTGAAACTCGAGGATTACGAATAAATTGAGTAGCAGCAGCGATTTTTTTGGATCCCACCGTTTTTGCTTACCATAAGCTAAAGAACGTAGCAGGAAAATTGCACAAATAATTTATCTACGCTGCTGCTAAAATTCGAATTTTTTTAATTGTGTAAAACGAGCTTGCAGTTATATATTTGACGGAAAAGGAAATAGAACAACGAGAGCACACAGAAGGTGTGAGATTCAAGGGTTCTAAGCGAGAGTAATAATAATAAGAACAATGATAGCAGTAATAATAATAATTATTGTTAAAATAAAGAATAAATTGAGAACGGTAGGGATTTTGAAGGGAAAATGAAAATGCACCGTCGAGCCGTCGAGGCTTTTCGCTGCGGTGCTGGAAAATTAATAAAATTAAATGATATGTCGCTTCTCTTGTTAATCGTGTTTTTTTAATCTTAAAATTAAGGAATTAATGTTAGGGCTAAACTAAAAAAAGGACAGGCAGCATTTTACTTTTAGTTACGTCGTCGTCCGTTGATTATTCTCGCAACTAGCAAAAAGACTCGCGAAGCGTTTATTCATTAAAATAACCAAAAAATTGTCAGATTAATTATTAAATTCATTTAAAATGTTCACAATTTGCTCGACGACCAGTCGGAAGGCATTTTGACAATCCAGCGAAAAAAAATCAAGCGATTTTTTTGGCACTGGATGATTAATATTTTATATATATTTACTACAACGAGTAGCATATAAAATAATCAGCCCTGGTACGTATTTCTGCTTTTTTTTTGTTTTTTTTTTCTCAAAAGGCAACGTTTGTTTTACCCATTCACTTTAAATTCTACAAGGCTAAATTCGAAAGCACATGTCGTTTCTATCTAAGGTCACTTTTTCTATTCGCTCTAAAGCGTTAAGCACATTTTAAATAATTCATATTTCGAAAATTTAGTGAAAACTGTGAATCTTCAATTTTTTTTTTTCAATTTTTTTTTTTTTGTAGAAGATTAGAGAAAACATGCTGTTATTTATTTACGATTATTTCACGTTTTGAAATAGAACGATTCCACGGTAATATTCTGGCGACTGAATATCATCATGGTCATGTTTTTTTGCTTCTGTTTGTTTTGAAAAAAAAATAAAAAATGCGTCATCGAGTTAACATTTTCAATAATTCAAACATCCAGAATTTCGAAAACGCGATATTTAAAAAGAAGTAAAATGAAATCATGTGCTTGTTATTTATTTTTATACTAACTTTACTTTTCCTCGAATCTGAAGGATTTCGTGTTGGTTTCCTGACGACTGGACATCGTCATAGTCACAGTTTTCTTTTCTGTTACTTTTTGTGTCATAGACTGTTTGACAGTTCGTTGTTCAAGGCTGTCTTTGTTATTATCGAGAGCTTTGAAAGTCGACATATCGTTGCCAGCTGTGGAGAATTCTTTTTTCTCCACCGTTTCGTAATTCGATCGGCTGGTTGATTTACCAGGAGTCGAGGTATAAATTTTCGTCGTTATCGTTTCGACTCTTCCGCCGGGTGTGATTTTGCTATCGACATTTTTAAACGTCTGATTCTGCGGAATTCCCGCAGTGGCGATATAATTTCTAGGTGCAGGATCTATGGTTTTTTCGGCGCGGAAAGTGCTCATAGTGTTGTTGCCGGTAAATCGATCGGAGGAAACTCCAGTGGTTGGAAAATATTTCGGATCTAGAGTCTCGCTTCGTTTTTCAAAGCTGTGGCTTTTCTCCTCGAAGCTTTTTTGCTCCTGGGAAAATTTACCAAACGACGAGTGATGATCGGTAAAATTTTTTCTGATCGGCGAACGCGGCATTTGCGGTGGCGGCGGCGGAGGAATCGGCGACACTTCCGGTTGCTTTACGCTCGAAGATTCGTAATTTTTCGTAAAACTGCTATGTTCCTGCGTAAATTTACCGAACGATTGTTGATCCTGGACATTTTTTCTCGTTGACGATTCGTAAGTATCTGGATATTTTTTGTCGCTTTCGAATGACTCCTGATTGATTTTACGTTCGATCGAACTGTATTGAGCTGGAGAATTGTCAGTGGCAAAAGTGCGATCGGTTATCGTGTAAGAGGTCGAAGAGTCGGGATAACGATTTCTCTCGGCGGACGGAGAATCTCCCGGATATCGTATTCTCTGATCGGCTGCGGTGCAATATTGATATTCGTTGAATTTACGAGAATCCAGTGAACCATATTGACCACTGTCATTTCCGCTACGGTACTGCACCTCTTTCATTCGCTTTTCCAAAGTGTTCTGCGTTGAGTGAACCTTCTCCGGACTCACCAGATTCTCACGGTCATTAGCTATGTGGCCGATTTGCTGGGTCGACGATTGGAGGCCATCGAGAGTTTGATTCATCGAGTGGAGGGAAGATTTTCCGGAGGTCTGACGTTCCTCAAAGGCTCGGTTTTCCATCCTGAAAAACGACAATTGAAATAACAAGATTAAAAACTAATTAAAGCTCTCACGGAACCATAATTGATGTTACATGATGCGAAGCTTTACCTATTTTCAGTCAGAATATTCGAAGCTATTCTAGATTAGAAACGATCAAGGGAATCATTTAATAAGAACACAATGTTTACGATCGTATACGCTGAATATTTGTCACAGTTTTTTTAATAACTTTGGCTCAGAATTTATATTTTTGACAGATTATATCATAAAATGTGAATTATTATGTATGTATGCGTTTATTGACATTTAGTTACGATACATTAATGTATTTTACAATTGCAATTCCTATAGCGTAGTCTGAAATCTAAAATGATTCAGAGCAGAATAAAGTAAAAACATTTATAACAGGAATGCGAAGTAGAATCTTGCACATTGCTTCCTCATTATTTGTCACCGTTTACAAAGCTAAATCTATGAGGAAGTGTGATAATCGATGTTGGCTTCCTCATCGAGGAGGCTTTGTTAAAAGCGACAAATAATGGCGAAGCAATATGCCAGCTTTAACCTTGCATCCTTGTTTTTAATAAAGAGATGTACATGGCTAAGTATTATTTTGTTTACATACAAAATTTAGTCTCGATAACTCTAGTTTTGCAAAAGTTAATGCGGTAAAGATAGATTTTCGATAATCAAAAAATTGAATGAAAATTTTTGACCGTTCGTCACTGCATTAAATATCTATCATGGGTGCATTTTATTTTGTTCACATATTGAATTTGAGTGTGTTACTGACAAAAGGTTTTTTTACAAAACCTATTATTCGTTCCACTCTAAAAACTTCACGCAGCATGTAAAAATCAGCAAGGAATCCGAAAACAAGCATAAAAAAAAATGTTACCTGAGGGGCTTACTACGAAAAACGGCTTTTAAATACATTTTCGTATTTTTTTAGTTCTTTTCTAAAGATGAATTGAATCGGCAGTATTTTGATTGAAAAACTGAGATTTTTCCACAATGATAGTCTTCTGTCCGAACGTTTTTTAACAATATTTGCTTGAAAAAAATTCTTTGTCTATAAAAATTCTTAAAATTCACAGAAATCAATAAGTAGACCATTGCCACAGTTGTCAATTAAGAAATCTGAATAAAATAGAGTTTCCTCTACGTGACATATCTGAACGAATGTTACAGTTACAAGGCGATCGGAGATCACGAGGTTCACAAGTTTGTCGGGTTTCGGATGAATTACCCATATATACACATACGCACACACATATGGACATTTTTTTTTGACGTCTTAGACCATTCTAAGTGTCTTCACTCTGAAAAAATTATTCATGGAAGAAATAGAAACCGTTTCACTTAAGAAGAAATACTTCTTATCGCAGGCCTAAGAAGAATTCCCTTTATCCGCTTGAATAATAGACTCTTATTACGTTAGAATAATAGACTCTTGAAGTAGATCTGCTTGATCCATAACGTTTTTTTCATTTGCCTCGAACGCGAAAGCTGCTTCGATCTTACTGAAAAAATTATTCTTGAAAGGAATAGAAACCGTTTCACGTAAGAAGAAATACTTCGTATCTCAGGCCTAAGAACGCAGTCACTCTGCAGTAACTGTGAAGAGAAATCGACTTGAAGATAGAGAATTTCCTTTTTCGTATAATAGACATTACAATTTTAAACAAACGTTCTTTTCGTCTTGGAGGAAACGCTGCAGAATCAGCGGTAAATCATGTAGTTTGCCGAAAAGAGTAATTTATTTTCCGATAAATGGTTTAACCATAAGATGAATCCGTTCTTGCTGTAATACGATGTTTTCTTCCATGAAAATCTTTCATGAAAACAATGCTTCCTCTTTGAGGAGGCGAAAATTGGAAATTCCTCTTCACAAAACACCATTATTAAAAAAATTGACCGGTAATAGTCGCATACGATGAGAAATAAATGATAAAAATTCAAACTCACTGTTGTTGGTGCGTGTATTTTGCCTGCCTGATAGCAGTAAGCCTTCCTCTAGCTTCCTCGAGTTCTCTCTCGATTCTCAAGACCTCGGATCTCGCATCGATTTCTTGCGCCATGCCGCCGACCATTCGTCGATTAAGAACGAGCGATCGTTCCTCTTCTTGCTGAATGGCCTGTTGTGCGGCACGCACCAAATTGTCGGTGGCTCGTTTAACGGCATTTCCAGCGGCTTGCAATCTCTTGGTGCTCTCGCTGTCGGGATCCGCTTTAACTTTGCAAGCGACTAAAAGTTGTGCTGTGCTGCTCGCGACTTGCTTGGCGCTGGATATCAATTTTTCCTCGGAGCTTACGCCCTGGACGAGAGCGTTTGCTGACTCCACGAGACTGTGAGTTGCAGCCGCGACCAATCTTGCAGCTGATATCAATCCCTCGGACCACTGACCGTCGTCCGAAGACGTCAACGGAGTTCTCGAAACTTTTCCTGTCGCTATAAGCTCACGCTGCGCTGCACTCGCCGCCTTAATCAGAGCGGAAGTCGCCGCTGCGATCGATTTTGCGGCCTCCAGAATCATCTCGTCAAAGTTCATGTCTTCACTTGTCGCCTGATAACAAAAAAAATTCAAGGCGTTACATTCACTATATTATTTTAGTGATAATATTGTCTCTTCATTTTTGTCACTAAAACTGTATATTCGATTTATGAATTATCAATTATTACAAAAATCTGCGTCTTTAAGACTTTTCGTCACGGCGAGATTATTTCAAACCGAGAAAACAAATATTTTCAAAAGATGCGCGCTTCTCGAGAATCCGTTCTTCGCGAGAATATACTTAGCTTAATTCGCAAAAAAAGTTCAATAAGTTTTATCATTTTCATATTTTCACACGTACAGTGGACTTACTGTTCGTGTGAAAATGTAAGGTTGCTTCTCTAAACAACTTTACGAATTATGTTTTTTATCAATACATTTGAATTAATGTAACAATTATAAAAATATTGATGATTGATGATTATGCCTTCCACCGTAATAATATGTTTGATTCCTGGTCGATTTCCTAATAAACAACCAAGAATATCAAACATATCTTGCGGTAGATAAAGCTCGCCGAAAATCCGTAGAAAACCTGAAAAAAATCTCCGTCCCTAGCGAATCCGCAAAGCCGTCAATTTGTGGTTGCTTGACGGTCACATTCAAGTAACCGTCATTATGAGGTCATCATTTTCAGTTGATTTACAGAAACACAACCATAATGGTACCGACAAAGCGACCGTCGCTTTGGAACAAAAAAGAACCCGACTGCAACTCCAAAGCGACCAATATTTTATCCAAAAATCAACCTTAAAGTACCGCAGAAATAACCTGTTGGTCATCGGTTATTTGAAGAGAAAATTGTCCGTTTCTGATCGCTTTACGGTCAAAAACGGACAATGACGGTCACCAAGTTGCGTCCGTGTCATTTTGCAGTTATGTTTTGTTCCATACCGACCGGTCACTGTTCGGTTATTTTGCGGTTCTTCAGACACCGGATTATTATTATTTTATTATTATATTATGTCCGGAAGAGGCCCAATGTAATTTACAATTCCAAATTGCGACTAAGGTAAATATATCAATGTCCGGACATTTTACAATTAATTCAGAATAATCGGACACACGAGAAACATCCTATTTCTTTTAATGGGATATTTGCAGTCATTGGGACGTTTACGTTAATGTAATTTAATAAATAATAAGAATAAAACAAAGTGTTGTTGATTTTACCTCAATACTTCTTCTAGGCCGAAGACTGGCGAGTTTTTTGGCAGCAGCGTCGATACTAGCAGCAGCTCCGAGTAGTTCATTTTCCGCAATGACGGTGGGATCGTCAGGATCGACCCAATCGTTGCCTTTGAGTAATTCAGCTACGGCGACTAATTCCGTGACGCTTTGGGCAATTTTACGCGATATCGTAGGCAGAGTATGTTTAGCGTCGCTGGATCTCGAAGATATTTGCAAAATCGCTTGAAGAAGCTCGCGATAATTCATCGCAACGTCGTGTCCGGCTTGGAAGGTCCGATCTCTTAATTCCGCAGTCTCTGCGCAATTGTAAGCCGCCGCTTTGCAAATCATCAACATATCGCTGATTGATTTTCTTCCAAGATTTGCCGCTGCAATGATGTCGTCCTGCTTGCAACTGTTGCCAGCTGCAACGGCTCTCGCTGTTGCTGTTGTTATTCCCTTTGTGCAGCGCACCAAATCTTCAGGCGTTACGTTTGATTTGTGACTTTCCGGAGTGTTCAGGGCTCGAATTTCCTGGCCTATTGCCTCGATCGTCGATTCCAAAGCTCTCGTTCCACGCGTATGCTCGTCCTCCACTGCTTTGACGGTTTTCAGCAAGGAAGTCACGTTCGTCACCATTACCTTTAAAATTTCAAAGTCAAATAATTATGATATTGGTCTTGATACATTTGCAATCAAACTGCGTTAAGAAAGAGGCGAATTAGTGGCTTTTTCCTACATAATGTATATTTTAATTAATCGGTTAATTTACGAGCTATTAAGAAACATTAGTGAGCTTCGGAAATTAACGATTAAATGGTTAATGTGAATGGCGACTATTTCTGATAAAAATATTATCAATATTTTTTCGCAGTTTTGTGGCAAAAAATTTAAGAATATTCACGTGAAAACTATTTCGTTATCGTCAAAGAAATCGTTACAATGCTGCGTATTTTCAAGTGACTAAGATTAATTTGTTAGACCAGTGTTTTTTTACGTTTTTGTCGTACGGAGAAACACTCAAAAATAGTCTATTAATACTTCCCAGGATGACCAGAAGCTTTGAATAATGGCATTTCAAAAATGCATATATTTTTATCAGAAATTTGGTTTTTTTTGTTGTGAGGATCGATTAGAGAAAATTTGGGGAAGATTATACTCGTGTTAACACAGCACACTGCTAACGAATGAGTACGTACCTAACTTCGATCTTAATATAAATTGTGATTTTTCAAGTGAATCGTTTCAATTGACTTTTTTCATAGTAATCTGATCCTGACTTAAGAATCAATAAAAGTGCGTTTTTATTAAGATACAGTGTAAACGTATAAAGCCTCAGAGAGTTTATTTTAATATGTGTAACTCTCGACAGACGAATAAAAATGTGAAAATTGGTGAAATACCCTTCGAGAAATTAATTGACACAGTAGCGATAAAAAAAAGAGTACAAAAATTTGAACGATTATAAGATTTGGGGCTACATGAGCAGCAGCAAAAGGTCGGAGTTGCGTTGTGCTGGCTGACTGTTCTCGGAGACGGATAGAAGTCGTATAAGTTCCTCCTCCTGGTCAGAGACGAACCATTCCGATTCGGAGCCCCCGGTGTCGCTCAGCGGCAAGATCTGCTGCTGCACTTGTTGCTCAATGACCTACGTTACCCCGAAAAAGAAAAACAATCGCAGGGAAACCAAAATTCGTCAATTACACATCTTCGTATCAAAGTCCACCAACGTTAATAGTAGTCGAGCCTTGTATTCTCCAATAAAAAAGTTAACAACAAAATTGCACCAACTACGAAAATATCTACGCATTCAATAAACGATTAAAAATAAATACATAAACACAAAATAATCGTTCCTTGCAACACACGGGAAGATTTACTTGCTGGGATCATTCGAGGTGGACTTTAATATCGAACCGACGAATTTTGTTCAGCTATTTTTTCTCTCTCATTTTTCTGTGTCCAATTTCGTTTTTTTTTTCAAACATTCCTTGAGTTTCTTGATTTCTTTTTTAGTATGTCTTATTCGTTAGCGATGAATCTGTGTCAATTAAAGTCCACCCAAAGAAAAACGCTGTTTAAATTGTTAAATCAAGGTTTTAGCGAGTGGGATGATGAAATGATGGAAAAATTGATGGATTAATTTGCAAATACAAAAAAAAATGTCAAACTATTGTTATTTGGCGGCACTCTGCTGTACGAGCTTCCAGTCAGTCGATTTTCCTGCTAGAAAAAATTAGTTTCTTCTGCTGCCCGTCTAATATTTAACCTGTTATTCGCCAATCAGCAATTAAAAATAGCGAAGCATTGTTTAATAACACGCTGTTGAGCCCCGGTTGAATCGTTTGTTCAATTGGACAAAATTCAATTGGCAACATATGAGATAGAAACAAATTTGTCCCTCAGCCAAATTTGTAATTGTTGAAAAATCCAAATGTTCTTCTGTAATATACCCATCAGACTGCTTAAAAAAAACTTTCAATTTATTTTTACTCGCCACATCAAAAAGCTATAGCCTGTGGCATAATATTGAACCTCGTAGGAAGGAAAGTGCCGTACGATTATTTTTAGAGGTGGTGCAACGCCTTTTGCATTTGACATTTGATTAACATGCAGATAATCAAGTCTTTTGTTTGGACCGGTTTTATTATTTTTGTAGAGAATCGACGGTAATATGTATCGTAGTGTTCGATAGCTCGAACGATTAACTTTAATTCTGTGTACCGTAAGACATGTGAACCATAAAACTATGTCAATTGAACCACGATAATTTGTTAAACTGCGTTTCAAAATTTAACACTGATTTGACTAGCACGTAGCGAGACGACTACTTTAAGCAGTCTAATAGCCATTTTCCGTTGTATGCCTAAAACTAGAGTGAGTGAGCGCCAAGCCACGCGCTATATCATTGCAAAAGACGGAAAGCCACCGAACACGAAAAATGATAAAAGACTAACCTTAGCAGAGTCCTTGAGATGAGCCATGCTGGGATCATTGATGGGTTTTCCACTAGCAGCTTTTGTAGCGTGAATGAGATCTCCGAGAGCCGAAGCAACGTCTTTCACCGCGTTGATGAGCATTACCTGAGCCTCGGAATTTTGACTTCCCAGACTAGCTGCTCCGTACTTCACGACTTCGGCCAGTTGGACTATCGTCGAGACGGCATTTTGCGCCGCCACCGCAAGCTGTTCTTGCGATGAAGCCGCGCCCGCTACAAGCGTCTTCGTATCTTCCACGAGAGCTTTGGCAGTTTTCAATATGTTTTCCCGATGATCGGCAAAAGTGTCGCCTTCGTTTTCTGCGTGAAGCGTTCCGGCGGTTGCGAACATAATCGTCGTGTCGAGATCGCCGATTATACCGGAAACGGTGCTCGCTGCGTTGATACAAGCTTGAGTGCCGCGTGAACCTGCCTGAAGAGCCGCTAATACTTGTGACACTCTTTCAGTGACGATCTTTCCATACTCGGAGACTTCACGCTGTGCGTAAACGTCTCCTGGTGATAATTGACAAACTCCCGCCGCGCGAACGATATCCGCACAGGAACGACCTAATTCTTGAACTCCAGCGCGTAAACGAGAGGAAACGTCGGCGTTTGATGCAGCTGCTGAGGCACCTGATGTGTCGCGTGCCAGTTGAGTATATTTGTGGGATATATCCACTGCCAAAGGACCGAGTCTTCCTACATCTGTGCTCGATTTTGTTGACTGTAAGTAACAAAATCGTATTTCATGATGAACGGTCATTTTTGCTTCACTCTTGAATAAAATTTAATAGACGATTACAGTACAGGCAGGAAATTTTCATTCACAATCTGTACCATACATTTTTTGTCCATCTGTATTAGATATTTAAAGTCATTTAAAAAAATTTGAGAAATAGAGAAAAGTTTGCTTTTATGAAAAAAATGTTCGCGGTTTTTGTGTAAGAACACTCAGAATCGTCTCAAACGTAGAGAAAAGTGGGTTTGATAAATGATTCGGATGTATGTATGTGCGTGCGATTGGTGAAAGGCCAAAAATTCATATAATTGTAAGTTTTGAACTATTTGACCGAATCTGCTCAAATTCAAACATGTACAGTATGGCTCATCTTCAGTTGGAGTAAATTTTATAAAAATCACTTAACGCATCTCATTTTTACGTATTTATCGTAATTTTCTGATTTGAGACTTTGAAATTATAATTTTGTGAATGCATGAGATTTAAATCTAATTTCAAGGTGATTCACAAAATTTTCAGCGATTCTCAGACTGCAAACAGTTGTTGGTGATTCCAGGGAATTTCAATTGTTTTTGCGTGATTTTTTTTCCGATTTTCTAGAAGGTAGCTCAATTAATCCAAAAGTGAGTAAGCGTGGAATTTTATTCAAGACTTACCGGCCAAAACACACAGAATGGTCCAAAACATTGAGAAAAGTGTTTTATGAAAATCATCCCGATTTAAGTGTGCGAGTGTCATAACGGGTTCAAAGTTAATTTGATCATATATCGCTAACTACTCGACCAAAGTAGCTTAAATCTTGATGTTATGTGAAATACATATGGTCAATTTGACTTAAAATCAATGATTTTCTAGGGAAATGTACGTAAACGCGCTTACTCGAAGATAATTCCAAACAAATACATAAAATTGAAAAAAAAAACAATTCAAATTGTACAAAAGCAGTGTGAACTTTGGTATTGATTTGAGTGACAAAAAAATTCTAGTCTATTGATGAAGCTTACCATTTCCTGCGCGAGCCGAGCGATTTCTTTGGCAGCCTCGACCATTCTCGTTTGATAATCGACGTAAGAATCCACAGTATCGACTGTCGAAGTTCTATGCTCTTCCAAACGTATCATAGCCCTGGAAATGGTTTCAATGAGTCCGGTGACAATACCATTAGAGGTGGAGATGCTCTCGAGAGTGTTTTGAAGTTCTCTTATGGCGTCTTTCGTTGATTCGACGGTCTCATCGAGTTCCGCGTGAAGTGCAGCAGCTTCGGGATTTCCTCCAGCTTCTTTCGTCACGTAAACGAGCTGAAGCGTCGATTCGGCGACAGTTTTCGTTTGATCCAAAAGGACAGCTTGTTGCTTGGAATGAACCATGTTTGAGGCAGCTCCAATAGCACCTGAGACGAGGGGTTCGCTGATAATAGTCATTTCGCGAACGACAGCCGCTATATTGTCGGGTTCGTATTTAGCGGCGACTCTGAGTGGCTCCAATTTTTCTTTAAGATCTTCGGCGCTTCTCTCCATCTGATCGATGAAACCCTGAGCGGAATTTTCTTTTCTCGGTACAAGAGATTGTGAAACTGCGCTTAAAGTCGCGGAATCAAGCTCACGAATACGAGCGACTAATTTTTCGATCGCTGAGTCGCATTCTTCCTGACCCGGAGTTTTGTCTCTTATCGAAGCGACCAGAGTCTTTATCGACTCGCTCACGCTCTTGCTGTGATGTGCCAACAGCTGCCACGTTGGTTCGTCCTTCGGACTTGCCTGTAAACTCTTCGCTGCTTGTACCATCGCACATGCTCCATCTATAATAGCCTTTCCTGCTCCGGCCATCGGCTCCTCTTCCTGAATTTCCTCCGTTTCATGAGTTTCCTCTCTTACCTGCAAAATCACAACGTTGTAGATTGATGAATTAAAAACACTGTTGAAGAAAAATTTACTGGAAATTTCTCCATACATTTCACCATAAATGTCTTATTCTTCTGTGTTAGCCATTTAAAATTGTAATACTGGAAGAGGTTTCCTAACTTTAGCAAATTACTGTTACAAAATACAAATATATATCAAAAAGGTTCAACCTGCGACGTTGAAGCAATATTTCCGATAACCGAGTCTTGGGTTTCACAATTGATAAATCGTAAAATCGAGATAGTAAAATATTGGTCAATTATTTAGGTTAAATAATTCGATAATTAAATAAACCCAAATTTGTCGGAGATGATATAATATAAAAAGTTTGTTATAAAAATTGAATAAATTGTCATAGTAAATGAAGAAAAATACCTCAACAACAGCAGTTTTCGTCTCTTTGATCCAGAACTCTTTGGTACTGCATCCCGCGAATTCGCACAAATTATCAACAGCATCAAGAAGCGGTTTAGTGGCTTCGGAGCATCTTTCCCTATTGCTCTCCGAGTAATCGCGATCAAGAGTCTTTATTTCCTTGACGAGATTAGCAGTAGAATTAGCGACATCCTTAGCCGATTGTACGAAATGTCTTTTGGCAACAGGATCGTTAGTTTTGCTAGAAGCAAGTCGACAGGCGTTGCAAAGAGCGCTGGTATGTTTAGCGATCATAGTAGCGGCTTCCAGAACTTTTTGTTTGGCGCTGTTGGGGCTGCTGAGACTCTGACATCCCTCATGAATGGCCTGAGCGGCTCTTATAAATTGTGCCTGATCGATAACGTAACTTTCGCTTGTAGTTTCAACGACTTTTCTCCTTAAGCTTGGCGTAGCTGCAGCGCTTGTGGCGTTTCGAAGCTGCACAGCCGCGTCGCGAAGCTGTTCTTGCATTCTCGAATCATTCGGAGAACTTGCGCACTGTCTGGCGGCTTCTACCATTTTTGCAGTGGCGTCAGCGAGTGTTTTCGCCGCTGCGAGAAGCCTTCTTTGCATATCTGTGTCGGTTTGTCTCTCAGCTTCGCCTTTAATGCTCTGAATAAGTTGGGCTGTCGCTTGGCCGACAATTCTCGCTTGTTTAACCATTTCACCGGCGTCCCCGGTGCTGGCGAAAAGTCTGTCGGTCGCTGACATAATAGTCTCAACTGCTATCTCCTGAGTTCCTTCTTTAGCGCGTTCCGAAGCTCTCGTTGCCGTGCGGATGTGATTAAGAAGATCGTTAAGAGTTCTGCTGACTTCGGCCGCTGCGAGGCTCAATTCCTTAAGGAGATTCTCGTCGCCGCAGGTTTCGTTGCAAACTTCAACGAGACCTTCTACTGCTTTTGTCACCTCGCGAACAGCGTTCATAAGCTGCGTTTGGCAGGCTGGAGATTGAAGAGTCGGTGCTACGACTTTTGCGCATGCTACGAGCTGAGATGTCGCTAATGCGCACTGCGTTGCTGCTGATATCACCCGATTTTGCGTCTGGGAATCTTCGCACGTTGCCGCGATGTTTCGAGCTTTAAGGACGAGAGCCGCCGTCGTATTCGCCACTGCCTTAGCCAGCGCGAGAAGCATATCTTGGAGCTCGCGATTCGTGTCGTTTTCCTCACCGATTGTCGTTAATACTTGGTGAGAGGCTTCGCCCACTCTTGAGGCTGCGTTCAGCAGATTCTGTCGAGGCTGAAAGAATGTTTTTTCTTTTAAATTACTATGTTAGGCTTAATATGAGAATAAGATAAGGGTTTTTTTATTTTGCAGTTTTGCTTTAGGGCGAGACTAAGGCTGTGTTTTTTTTTCTTTTTTTTTTTTATAAAGCTTCGAGAGTCACCTGACGTGCTTACGTATTGTCCGTACAGCGTTGATGTTATATAGAACGGCTGCAGGTAATAGAAAAATTAAACTTGTTGAATTTGGGTATCATAGTTATAAGGGATGTTTCGATCTGCGAAAAATGAGGGGCGCGAAAAATTCAATGTGAAAGAGATGGTTTTTAGACTAAGGAAGCCATTTTTTTTCGACAAATTAAAATTCTTGGAATATCGGAAAAGTTCAATCAAATCATAAGACTATAAAAATAGGTATTCATGGTAAACGGCCCAGTTCCCGATTGTTATAGCGTCCCGGCATCGGATTTATATAATTTGAGACGTGGTTTTTGATTCCACGATGAAACAGGTCTCAAATTGATGGTCAGTGATTGTGACCAAATTTTGTAACCAGAATCACGTGTCCTAGTTACTGAACCCGTAAGTTTAAAGAGAGAACACCTGAGTTAAATTTTTTTATCATCAACTCGATAGAGCAAATTTTCTTAAATGGTTTGATACTAATTAGAGGCGGACGATCAACCTAGTAAATCAAACGTACACCAGATTTCAAGATTGCAAGATTTGAAGAGATTTCTGGGAAATTTTAAGCATACTCGATATATTTAACTTTTCTATGCAATCTCAGAAAATTTTAGGGAATTATAAAGATTGCATGAGATTTTTTTAGTTAACACGCAATTTCTTCAGATGGAAAAGGATTTCAATAGATTCCTGCAAATTCCATGAAATTTCAGGGAGTTTCAGATTTTATAAATGATAAGCATTTATAGAAATTTGGGTGATTTCTCGAAAATTCTGCTCTTATATTTATTTCTTCAAATTACTCTTAGGATTTCTTGCTTTGTCTGACGTTTTACATGGATTATTTGATTTCTCGGAATAGCATACGATTTTAAAGACTCCTCAATATTTCTTGCAATCTCAAAAATTTCAGAAATTTCTGGAGATGTCAAGCGATTCCTCAAAATATGCTTAGATTTTACTGGATTTCTTGAGATTTTAACAGCAATGAGATATAAGATATAAGGATACGAGATTTGAAGAATTTTGCAAGATTTCTGAGATTCTGTTATGAGCATGTACACGAGATTCCACAAGTGGTTTACCCCTTGATTATAAGTTATTATGAACCGACATACTGAAGAAAATCCACTATCATCAAACCGCGACCGCTAACAACGTTATAAAAGCGGTTCGATACCCAAGAGTATATAGGTAAAAAAATCATGGTATTCTTACAACAAGTTGAGGTGAGCAAAACGCTCTTCAATTAGGTGACAATAAAATTAATATCCCACGAAAACTGTACCTGCGAAAGCTTCAAATATGCCGAGGACTCGGGAACTGTGGCGTTTAACTGACATATTAAATATGAAATAAATCGGATATTTTTCTATGGGACCAAAATTAACGTATTTTGTTTTTCTTTGTTTGTAAATTAAAATCAGAGATTTTTGGAAATAAAAATTATGTTTGAGCCCGATAACTGAAATATAATTACTTGTAAAATTTTGTTTCTTTTTTTTTGAAAAACATATTGTATTAAAAAAAAATACCTCTTTGGTTTCGGGCTCGGTGGCTTTGAGAAGATCGGAGAAAGCAGTGCAAAGTTTTCTCGCTGCGTCAAGAAGTCGAGGACCGGAAGTATCGTCGTCCATGAGAGCGGCGATCATTCGCACCCCTTTCGTCATTTCTGGAAGATTCGTCGCTATTGTGGTAATCGCAGCGCCTACGGCGGTATGATCAACGTCGTCCGCTGGTCCGGAAGTAAGGGTCACAACCTGAGCCGTTGCTGCATTCATTTCTGCGATCTGCGAGCCTACGTTTTGCTTGTGCGTGTCTATGGTCTGTTCAATCCATCTCAGAGATGCCGGATCGTTGCCCAACTCCGGAAGTTGGGCCTTCGTTGACAATTCAATCTCCGACATGTGAATTATTTCATGACCTGCCGTTATTGTGGAAAGTAAAGCGTGTTGCGGTTCCGACAAGACGGATGTCACCTTGGTTTGCTGCACCTGATTTTCCAAGTTAAACAAATTATTAATCTTCTAAGCCCAGAATCGAAAATTGTAAAAAAAAGGACAAATTACTGTTCGACAAGAAAAAAATAACTGCTTCGACGTAAAGATCAATATTTACTTGATGTTTAAAGGAATTCTTTACAATAAATTTTGATGATATTATATATTTTTTGTATTTGCCTTCAAAGGAATTAATGTACTTCTTTATTTTCACCTCCAATTCCGGCGTTTTATGATTCACGAAAATATTTACTATCTGATTTATCGAAAGCAAATCATTCATGTTTTCTTCAGATTTTTTATTCGAAATATTTCATTCAATAGTAATTTCGAAAAAAAATTGTGCTCATTGTTCTGAATATAAAAAATTAAAAGTATCGAAAAGCCGTGCACTATAATTGCGAATATAGATTTTGGATTGACTTTAAACAAAAGTGGAAACGAAATAAAAACGATTTTTGACAGTTAACATTTGTACCTACTCTGTGTCCGCAATAGAAGGCGCCTAGCATGAAAATAAATCGAATATCGTCAATAAAATCGTTTTTGAGCAATTTTTTCTTTTGCATATTTTCATCTTCTCATTGCGCTTCAATTCGTGACGTAATTACAGTGAGAATATCTTGTGACGCGACGATCTTCGCGCTCAAAAAATCGGCAATTGTAGATTCTTTGGTTTTGGTTTTTCTATTATTTATTCTTACCATTGGTGGTGCGTGGGCGATGTTGACTTGTCCGCTGACTGTCGTGTACTGCGCTCCACCCATGTGCCCGGTCCCGTAAGGTCTCGCTCCTACAAATCGTACGCATGCATTCTATCCTAATATTTTTTTTTAATTTTTTTTTATATACAAAAAAAAATGAATTTTGTTCTCAAGTCGACTCTACGTCCGATGATTTGCCCGTCGGCCAGCCAATTACTCGACAACAACCTCGTTCCGCTGTAAACTTCTCATAAACCGAAGGTCGAAGTTGTTTTTATTTACAAAATAATAATATTTAAAAAAAAAGTACATTACGAACTGCACGAGAGTATTTACACAGCCGAGATATCAATAATTTTTTTTTTTTTTCGTAAATGATGGTGTATATATACATATATGTGTAGTTGAAAATGTAAAATTCCTCACCATCACCGCCGGCTCTCATGACCGCTGGAATTGCAACTGAGACGGCCTCCACGTTTCCTTTGCCGACGTTGCTGGTCTCGTGTTGCATTATTGTCGCCCTAAGAGCAATTACAAAGATTTTTTCAAAATTTCATTAGCTATTTTGTTATCTTAACAGCTTAATTAAGCGCATCTTTTTCAAAACTATTATATTAATCTTACAATTTTGTTCATTTACTAACTGGTTTATTAGATACCTTTTGTAATTTTCATAAAAATATTTAAAAACTTTGTCTTCACGTATACAACCTTACTTTACTATTGATAATTTTACAGTGAATGTAATGACCTGCCAGTTTTTGTAAATTTATATTTTTTAATAAAATAATCACAGTTACAAAAATGTCTTCAATACTCTGCGAAATTTCTGTCTTGATATTCGACGATAAAAGATTATATTGAAAGCGTGTTAATCTCGAAATAACGTTTTTATATTTATTGTAATTTTATAACATTCATGAAAACAGTATTACAAAAAAAAAGGCGAGAAGTCAAGATAACCAAAAGAAACGCGTTTATCTACAGCAAAATTCAAATGCCATCGTTAAGAAAATGCAAAATCGAAATAACAGTATTGAATTACTTGTAGCGCTGCATTCGCAAAAACGCCTCCATATCCGCGTGTGATAAGCATTGGCAAGTGACTGACGCGTGGAGGTCTTATAGGAAATAAAGCTTGAAGGCTCTTCAAATCGTTCTAACTGAGCGTTAATTGCCACGAGGAGGAATAGGAGGCTAAAAATTTTGTTGCGAGAGACTCACTTGAGTGGCGAAACACTGTCCTCGACCATCGTAGATCCCTCGTCGCCTTCGATGCCAAAGTGATCCTTGGCCTTTTGTTTCTTCAGGATGATGTCGATGTAGCCGGAAATGAGCTGAAGAATCTGTTCTGCTTCGGTCGTCTGGACGCTGTAGTACTGATCGGAATAGTCGCCGAAATCGAGTGTAAAAGTATTGGGAGAAGCGCCCCATCTTCGAACAGTCGTGAGCGGCCAAGTTTTGAGGATTTCTTTGGTTCTCTCGTCGAGCCGCAGAACGGAATCCTTCGTAACTCCGAGGAGTCGCGGCACAAGTTTATTCTTGCCAATCATCTTTTCCTTCACCAGGAAAAACGTCACGCCGTAAGTGCTCAAAGATCTCGCGGTTTTCGTGTAGAGAACCTTTGCATCGAGTTCCGAGAGACCCACGTGCTTTTTGTGCTCCGCGAACACCTTCTTCTCGATTCCCTTCACTTTCAGATAAGATGTGGGCAAAAATTCCTTCAAACTGTAACGAAAGACAAGGTAAAAGTTACTGATTGACAAGAATTTTAAATACAACCGTTTGGGGGGAATATGTACAACTATTTCGTGTGTAACTAATCACAAAGTTGACCTGTGGTCCAGAGCTTCAGTAGGTCGCGGGTTCGATTCTCGGTGGCGTCGATTTTCGTCGAAAATAAAAACACGGGTGACTTCAAGCTCTAGATATGTGAGACACTCACAGGTAACTCTGAGGCTTCCATGTATACTAGGGTGGCCCAAATTTTCGCGATCGTTTTAAATTTTTAGTCTCACCCAATAAAAAAGATAATTTCTGTGAGAAAGGAATTCTCGCGAAAAATTGAGCTTGCCAAAAATTAATTAGAGGTCGCCCTAATGTATACAGCTGTAATCTGTGTCTCCATTCTATAACGTATGGGAAGTTATTCTACCACGATAATAATTAGTAGGCTCATCGGGAAATCTTTAAGTGTTCGTGTAACGACAAGGAATATTCATATTCAATGAAACATAATTAAAAGTAATAAAAAATTCAGATAAGACGGAGGAATAAATTCTTTCAAATTGCAACGGAAAATATGATGACAAGTTTAATAATTGGTAAGAATTCTGAAGACAAACGTTTAATGGGATTTGTACGGTCATTTCGTGTGTAGCTAGTCGCAAAGTTAGGAAAGTTAACAAAATAGTAATTTTGTGAGTAAATCAGAAAACTGATAATTTATGATAACATTGACTAAGTCAATCAGTTGTACTCTCGATTACTTTTTTAATCAGAAAACGCATGGGTAATTGTTATTTCCTGGTATTATTCAGGCTCTTCGGAAAATGTTCAAGTTTTCGTGTAACCCCAAAGAATGTTTATATTCAATGAAATATGAGTAAAAATTGTAAAAAAAAATGAAGAGTGAGTTATCATTCATTTTTCAATGTCGTCAAGTCTATGATCTCAAAAACCAAGAGTTCCGAGGGAAGATGTTCGTAAAAAGTTCAAAAATATAAACAAATATTTAAGAGAATTATTTTTTCATCGATGCAATTATTTTATAAAACTATTTGAATAAAATTTCTAGACGGTTGCAATTCAATCACCAAGTAAGTTCTTCTTAGCAATCTTTCAATTATCCCTTTAGATCAGTAATTTCCATTACTCATTTCGAAAAGTATCTTTTTACTCACTCGAGGAAGCCTGGCTTGTGTTTGTCTTCCTTGTAATCCCCGAATTGAATCTGGCATTGTATTCCCGCAAAGGTGCAAGCCTTCTCCTGAGTTACGGGATGCGTACCGTCGAGTATAGCGTCGCGTGCCTGTACGTAAAGCAAAGACAGCTGCACAGGATCTCGGCTGTCGATGTTTTGATCGGAAAAGAAATATTTTCGTCGGAGGAGAACAGTTTCTGATTCGTCTATGCCCTGCTCACGAAGAGTTTTGCTCGGGTCTATCCAATTGACTATAAAAAAGAGAACAAAATTATTAGTCATTTATCCAGAACAATTTTGTTCCTTGATGAAAAGCTGAAGTGACTTTTGAACTGAAAAAGTATTTTCAACTGAACATTTTTTTCACGTTAAAACACCTGCAAATGTTTGAACCATTTGCTGTGTAATCAATAATTACAATGATACACAATAAATTTACATCGGATTAATGTAAAAACACAATAGTTAAAGGAAAATAGATTTGTGTGGAGCAAAAATATGCTCCAAAAGACGAATTGAATCCTGGCCCTCTCAGAATTTCGGAAGCAAGTCAAGTACATTGAAAGGTTCATTTTGGAGCGATTTTTTTTTGTGGTAATGTTGAAAATCACTATATTCTGCCTTTGAGCGTGAAATTTGAAGTCTTACCTTCGTCGTCCGTCTTCAATTTCTTCCTTAACTGATCCATCTTCGCGTCGCGTTCACCCTTCTCCTCCTTTCGTCGTTTCAGAGTCAGAGTACCGAAATTACCGGGTTTCTGATTCTCCGTTTCCTCGTCGATGTAGTCTCGCACAAGTGAATACTCGTCGTGATTGGTTATACCGATTTTCGTGCAAATAACGACCATTAGATTGGCGACCGGTTGGCTGTCATCAACCAGAAGTGTCTTGAGTGTACCGTCGAGCATTCGAACCCTTAGGGTGCGAAGTTTGCGACGATACTCAAGAAGATCGCCATTCCGAAGGATGTAGTAGTCGAGGTTTCGGCCTGGCTCTAGCCAGACGCCCTTTTTTATGTCCTCATCGGACAAAAAGAGACCATAGTCTTTGGCTGCATCAAAAATTATTAATATAAATTAATAGAATTTTCTATCTCTTGAGAAGTAAGTAAACGGGTCTCCACACTTAGAAAAAAAATAGAGTGGAAATTAGTGAATATTCAATCAATCCAATTAAATCATTTTTCTGGCTGCGTTAAAAAAAATGCTTTCATTTAATCAATTCTACCCAACCCAATATTTCATCGACCGAAAAGAATTGTCAACCTTAATTAATCAAATATTCACGCCTGGACATGGACTATTTGAGACATCGGATTAGATCTATAATTAAATTCAATGAATATTTCATGGAATGGTTTATAGTTTACTTGAATGTTTAAAAAATTCAATTAATCTAATGGAACATTCAGTACGATCTACACCCCGAAAAAACGGTTTGATGGGTTTATTCGAATTGAACACGGGATGTATTTGAAACAAATGAAATTTCATTTCATTTGCTTCAAAGATCGAAAAATATCTTACTGTGCCAGCATTTGAAGAAGAAATATATTTAATGGCCGCTAGGCCGGCCATTAAACATACACACTTAATGTAATTGATCGTATTAATTTAAAATTATATTGAATGTATATAATTATTTAAGCCGGGATTCAAAGAAATATTCTATCACGACCGTGACATACATTATTTAATCCAATTCAACTGTGTTCTGTATCTCAATTATCAAATACATAATCAGTGTACTTATTTGAAAAATTCGTTTTGATCACTAAATATCTTATTTTATTGAAAACAGTTTAGTTAAACCAATTGTACCAAATTCAACAAAATTTTATAGTCATTCCAATTATTTCTTTTTTAAGTGCGATATCTGATTCGTCACAAAAATTCTTTATAATTAACTTACGTTCACCCATATTCGTCGCTTCGGCGAGTTTTTCTCTGATAATACGACAGGCATCGTACACCGACGTCGTGGGATCGAACTGCATCATTTTGGTCGCATTCTTCTCCGGTATGGAGATACGAAGCGATAGGGTTGACATTTTGATTGCCGAGGGTGATCTTCTACGTGCGCGAAAACCTCCAGAATCACTGGACTGCAAAAAACAATGATAATAATGCGGTTAATAAAAATCGAATATTTCCTAATAATAATTTATATAATTTAGCATTACAAATGCAATTGAGTTGGGTTAACGGATAATTTGTGAGCTGGAAATTCTCCATTTTGTATACAAAATGTCATTAAGGAAGTAACAAATCCGCTTGTTACTTATAAATAGCTCATTTGTCGATCATAAATTTATTTTTACGCTCAAAGAGTGGAATGAGAATTTGTGAAATTATGAAAATGAATTGAAAATTATTGTACAATATTCTCTTCAGTGTACATATGATGTATACGAGTTGTGCTCATTGGGAGAAGCAACAGGTGGTCCCAGGGTAAATTTAGGATATCTATGGAAAGTGCATTTACGTTGCTGCTTTTCCCTGCAAAGACATTTGTTTAAATCTTTTAATTCTGGTAGTTCACTACGAGTTCACCCGTTTCAGATGCCCTGAGACACTTCCCAATTTCAATTGAGACAGGGTGAGTGGATGGGCGAAATTACGTGGCAGACATAATTGAATTTAATGTTCGTAGAGTTGAAGATTCAAGATGCGAGCGAGCGGTCGATATGCCGGGTGAACCCTGACGTCCCCGCAAGAAAATTAACGCCTGAACGCGACGAAAGGGAAGCCCTGCCGGGACTTCTGCATTTAGACGATAGCACATATCGATCTATCTGTGGTTCACGTGTGTCGTCAATTGTATGTGCTCGCAAGGCAAGTTAGTTCCCTATAGTACAGTGGTATGGCTGTTTCTATGTGCCAGGGGCGTAGTAGAATTGTCCCAATCATCGTCGGCAATAAAAATAAATGGACCATCTCAGCCCAATCGAGACTCATGATCTCCTTTTTTGTGCCATGATCCAACAATTCCTATTCTCGAACACGTGCGATATTTAATCTGCTTAAAACATTGAATCGCGTCGATTTCCGAAGAGCAGAGTTATTTTTACAAACGATACAATTTGAAACGCTTAGCATTTAACATAAGACTAGTCAAATTCTATTGTATTAGATAAAATAACGCCCGCTTATCTAATAGGTGTATGCCAATCGATTCCCAAAGCCCATACGAATAAAATAAGATAAAAAAATCGGTATAACTTGACAAAATCGGTAAAGATCGGTTGGCGATCGGCAGCGTTTAACACGTATTTCGACTTTACATGCCGCTAAGAAGACTTGGGAGAATGATTGAGGGCTGTTATGAATGTTTAAAGTAACTAAATGGTAATTAGACTCTATTTGACTGTCATTATCGTGCAGCTGGAGGCAATTACACGCGAATTTGGTTGTCGACTTGTCACTCACTCTCTCCTCACTCGTGTATTCTCATCTCATTCGGAATCTCTTTCTAGCTTGAGCGTTTCTCTCCCTGCATTTCTCTTTCAAACCGTTGAAGTGTACTGTATCGGGGGTGGTTGGAGTATGAGAGGTGGGTGAGAGTATCAGAGGCATAAATTCGGCGCAAGTATCCACGCCAATGGGAGACTCTTCCACCCTTAGAGCCCCAGGTTGCCTGGCAACCCCGGTCTCTGACTGTGTCAAACTGAAGCACGAGTGGCAAAACCCCCTCCGCATATACCTGATCTTACACCCTGTGCACAGTCCTATCGTCCACTTTGCCACGACTCGATGATGTATTCCAGCATGAGAATACACTTTTTTCCAACAGATTCTCCAACTCTTCGCATTTTCCACAAACGGGCCTATCAGACAAATAATTATTGCCCTGCTATAATGATAAAAATGTGAAATAATAATATCAACGATATATAATTACTTGTGTATTTATGAATCGTATGGTCTTTATTATAAGTGAAAAATGAAATTGCGGAAAATACTGCCCTAATGACCATTTTTGGTGACAAGAGCAGAATGAGGCGAGAAGTGAATGAAAATTTATGACGGGAGGGACAACGTGGCGCGAAAACTCCCGAGGGACTTTGGTGGCCGTAGTCGTTTGACAAACGCCATGGGGATGAAAAAGTACGCGGGGACAGAAGAATGAAGAGGAAGAGAAGAAAAAAGAAATGGCAAAAAGACAGGGACTGGGAAGAATGGCCCCAACCCTAGTCGGCGCGATAACACGAGTAATGTGGTATTCTGCGGTGGGAAATTAAATCACCAAGGCCTTAAGGGAGTTCGGAAAGTTTCGGATGGAAAACGCTGGGAATTCACTCAGACTCCGGTTGACCCACTTGGGACGTTTGATTCACTTGTTTGAAGACCTACCATCGGGCCTACCAATTATCTTAATAAATTATTAATGACAATGAATTTAGTTGAGGTATGATTATTTATAAGTAGCTGTAATTGCTGATTGTTGTTATTTAAACCTCGGGATCGGGTGCCAAGAGGTTGATCGTGGGTGATGCCTCGATTAATCGAGGGCATTGATTGCTCTCACGCGCTCTACCCCCCCCAAGATACGATTATGCACGCTCCAAGGGTTCCAGCTCCACGCCTGTGTGGGGGGGTTGCTTTCGACGTTCTCCTCTGTATGCTCTCAACAAAACCCACCCCTGGCACGTACCAGACTGATCGATCCACGAAAAGTGTCGTGTGTCTAATCGGCAACGGTACCGGGTCCGATCAAATCAACTGGAAGTCCTACGACAAACTTCGACCTCGATTCACCCAATCAAAGCTGCTGTTTTGCTGAACTAATGTTTCCAATGAAATGAAACTCGATCACAATAATCACAATACCTTTTATTTTTGACATCGTAAAAAGATATTAGTGAATGTTAGTGAACTTTTGCCTATGATTATTGCAAATAATTTTCTGCAAACAATCAGAATCAATTTATATACAATAAAAAATTATTGGATTCTTCTTTATTATAAAATGGAAATGGACAGAAATATTTTTGAAATGCTTCCGGGATAAATACAATTAATAAAATTCATTTTTATCAACGTTAAATTTTAAATCCTTTTACATTTAGTGAAATGAATAAGGAGAAATAAAATGTTGGCGAATAGTCGTCAAGCCACGCAAAGGGGTACGAGGGGTCGGTCCCCTATATTTTCCACGAGTCGGAGCATCTCGTTATAACAACAGTCACCCCGTATCCTGTTTATTAACCAGTCTAGTACGCCCAAATCTTGTAACGTATTTTCCTTATTGACTAAAATGATTATAACGAAATGTACAAGAGGCTTGTTAATATATACCCAAGATCTTGGAAAGTTGGCCCGGTCCTCTTCTTTTTTTCGTCTTTTCTTACGGTGGAGACTTCTGGTGTACAAGTAATTGACTAGTGGTATTAAACTGAAGCAGCTATCCATTATTCAATAGTATTTTAAGACATTTGTTTCACTAGCAGATTTTAATTAATTTATTATTGATCACATTTATTTTAATGTTTTATTTAACCCGGACGCTTTAATTGTATTTCGTTTTTATTATTAATTGAATAGATCATATACATGTTGTGAGTAGCAACAACGATAAAGATTTGACGATGCGTTAACGAACAACAATAGTGTATTAAAGACACAGGTTGTTATTTTCTTCCACAATTCCTTCGATTTAATTTATTTCATTATTAACTCGATTAAATAGATGTGGATATTCAACAGCAACAATGATAAAGATTCAACAATGTATTAACAATCAAAGAAGTGCTGATGAATGACTGAAGGCCGAATCAGTCATGTCAGGAGACTCGGTAGAAATATTTTTTCAAGTCCACCGACATCTGTGTTGAATTTATAAAACGTGAGAAAATCAAACACTGTGGTTGGCTCGTCGTGTTTCACTGGTAAAGGAGGAAGAAGCACTGAACGAGGCGAAGAGCGAGTCACGAATGCTGCGAACCGACGCGATCTAGGAGCGAAGCGTTACTGCCGGAGAGTGGACCGAAATCTTTCTGGGAAGCAACCCTCATTTTTGGGGGTTGCGCGCGATCGTCCAGGATGATCCCCCCAGGAACGACAAACTTACGCCTCGGGTGGGGAGGCCAAGGTATACGTGTACGAAATTGCGTCGGGGAGCTCCTGCGCATTAGTGCCCCAGTAACACACCCCCGTGGATTCGAGGGATGGCCTCGAGTAACCCCTACTTTTGGCAAACACGCATATTTTTATTTTAACGAATACGTGGCTAAAAAATATTTTGCCCTTTTTCTGATAGGTCAACGAATTTCGTTTCATATTTGTATTTTGGGGCTCGACAGATCACAGCTATAAATGGGTTTAAATTTCATTCCGAGATGGAATTACGATTATTACACTGATAGACATTTTTGTATGAAAATTCTGCCTGAAAATAATTAGAAATTTTTGTGTGAAAAAAATGGTTCTAAAACTAATATACACGATACTCAAAAATTCATAGAAGCGTATTTATACAATATAACTTTTGGAATTCGATGACATATCTGTATATTAAGTAGAATTTAATATGTATCTGCAAAAGAATTTCTAATACATATATGAATTTTCGAAATATTTTCAACGGTGTTTTTATCGGAGGACTTAGATTTTTTATTTGCGTTTTGTGGAGGATGATAGTTTAACGAATTTTGTTTTATATTTGTATTTTGGGGCTTGACAGACCACAGCTATAAATGGGTCCAATCTTCATTTGGAGATGGAATGACTCTACGATTATTACACTGATAGAAATTTTTGGATGAAAATTTGTATGAAAAAAATTGTTCTAAAATTAATATACAGAATACTCAAAAATTCATAGAAGCGTGTTTATACAGTATAACTCTTGGAATTTGACGACATATCTGTATATTAACTAAAATTTAATATGTATCTGCAAAAAAATTTCTAATACATATATGAATTTTCGGAATATTTTCAACGGTGTTTTTATCGGAGGACTCAGATTTTTCATTTGCGTTTTGTGGGAACGTAACATTTTCGACTGCATTGAAAGTGCATCAGCGCCCCAATAAGAGACCCTCGGGGATTCGAGGGATGGACTCGAGTAAACTCTACTATCGGCAAACACGCATATTTTCATTAAAACGAATTCGTGGATAAAAAATATTTTTTTCTTTTTAGAAAGCTTGTAAAAATTGGTTTTCCATCGATATTGTGAAATCTGGCAGACACCAGCTATAAATAGGTCGAATTTTGATTATCGGAATGGGATGAATCTATGATTACTATTTATCAGAGGACATGGACTTGTCACTTGAGCTTTGTGGGAACGTAAAATTTTTTTACTACACTGAGGGTGCAAATAACGCGGCCCCTCGAATTCGGATAACCCCTACTTTCGGCAAACACGCATATTTTCATTTGAACGAATTTGTGGCGCAAAAATATTGTACTTTTTTTCCGATAGGTCAACGAATTTCGTTTTCCATTGGTTTTGTGGGATCTGGCAGACCCCGCGCTATAAAAACGTCGAATATTTATCCCGGGACGGAATGGAATTTCAACACTGTTAGACATTTGTGCATGAACAATAATCTAAATTATCGTTGCGTTTTTTTTTGCGGATATAGATATGTCCAATTCAAAATACCAGAAAATTGTTGTAAAATTAATGTACAGTATACTCAAAACTTCATAAAATTTATGTTTATAATGTAATTCATGGAATTTTACAACATATCTGTATATTAAGTAAAATGTAATATACTGTATTTGCAAAGGAACTTCCAACAATATAGTTATTTTGGAAATATCTGAAACAGTATATTTATCAGAGGATATAAATTTTTCATTTGCGCTTCGTGGAGATGTAACATTTTTTACAGCACCGAGTATGCATTAGTGGACTCTCATGGAATTATTGTGATTTAAAAGACGTCGCATGGACCATAATGTCTACTTGTCACTTTATAGATGGCGAAACGTTTAAAACTTTTCTCGGTGTGGCAATATTGAATATTTTGAGGTCTGTGACATGCTAAATTGTTTTTTGAATTTTTAAAACTTGCAGAGGAATTTTGATCACAGAGCGAAGACCTACTGACGCTAAACAGTAGTGATTATAAAACCTTCTAAATGTTTATGAACTTACAGCAATAATTTGATAGTTACCGTACTTATTCAACCAAACGGAAAAGTGATGGTCACTATGAAAGCTTCAAATATATTTATAAAGTTACCATTACTATTTAACAGTCGTCATACCTATTCAACACAAGAACGAAGTTACAGTGACTATATAAATAGTCGCTTGGACTATATTGAATAGTTATAATTAATTGACATTTATTGATTTCTCTAAACTTGCTGAACTTGAAGAAAACATGGTAGCAACTAATAAAGATAATTATTAAGTATTGTCCAAGTGACTATAATCCCTATTGCCATCATTAAATATTCTACACTTTGAATAGTCATAAGTTTTGAATAATTTAAAAAGTACTAATCAAAAGCATGACGACTATAAAAGTCTCGAGTATTTTTACGAAGTTACCAAAACCTTTTAATAGTTACCGTATCGATTCGACACAAGGAAAAAGTGAACTAAAAAATAGTCGCTTGGATTACAATTTATAGTTATTAAAAAATTGTTAGAACAAGCGCATTTTTATCGAATATTGAACTTGTTCTTCCTCTAAGTACGTTCGAATCTTTTCCTAACTTACAAACCGGTCTCTCAGCGGTAGGAACTTGGCACCCTTCGGAAAACCATTTCCTACGGCATTTTCGCGGTTTTCGGTCCAGTCCCACAGTGGATATAGGGTCGTATGTGTACGTGTGTTTACGTGTGCATGTGTGTGTGCGTGTATAGATATATTTCAGGACCGCGCGGATAGATTAATGGCATGACTATCGATATCGCTCTGTTTATGCCTATGAGCCTCGTAACTGTATATTTTCGTCGTGTGTCAATGAGAAAATAAGGGATGATTTCGTGACAACCCCTCGGTGACAACGACGGCCCTCTAACCGGAAATTTACACCGGTTATTATAGTATTCGATTTCGTAAAAAAAAATGGTTGACGTTTAAATTCACTACCTCCCTCGATTGCAACCCTTAGCGACCCTTACCGCTAACAAGTTTAATTGAGCGGTGTCCATTTAGATTTTAACAACTACGATAAATCTAACAGACAATACGATGCAACTAACACACTCAAAAATAAAACAACCGAACAAATAACATGCAACAAAATAGAATAAAATTTTGATGTACAAATTTTTAAAAAATCTTGTTGTTTTTTCTTTTACTCACCAATTTATTGTCATGATGCTTTCGTCTCGCTTTTACCGAAGATTTTCAACGCGGTTTATACCTTTATTTAACAAACGATACTTGGGACGGATAACGATTTTATCACGGTTTAAACGTATCACGAAAGGAATTGTTTTGTTCAGTAATAAATGTTATTTTCTTACAATGCGCAAATATAAGTAATAACAAAACCACTGTATGGTTTGGAAGGCACGGTGTGAGGGACGGGAAGCACCTGACTCTATAAAAGTCGAGGCACAAAAGGCTACAGCGTGATTAATAATAAATAAAAAAAGTGGTTTTTTCGAAAAATTTAATTTTCGCGTGTTGAGAGAAAAAATGTTGGACGGTAGTGTTAAGGCACTTCTAACGAGCTGTAGCGACAACCGATGCGAAATTAAGATGGAACTTTGGGGGATTATTAAGAGAGTCGATAAAAGAAAAAAAAAAAAAACGTATTTTCAAAGTCAACGAAGCAAAAGTCACTTGGGAAATAGTTATAAGTTCGGAGAAAAGAGAGGGATGTTTGGGATGGGTTTAGGGGATGATCGTGAGGGTAGAGAGAACGAGGATGTTACCCCGACGGCTGTCGCCAAAGAAGTGATGCGTCTGTGGCCTAGCGCGCGCCACCCAGACTATCGTCGGATGGTTGCGCACGCACAATCACCCCCATTGGTGAATGCAGTGCTACCCTTGCTCGTAAGAATTGTAATTGCAGACCTCCACTGTATATACCCCCTCTTTCGTTCTTCGCCACTTGTGTGCAGTCTCCACGCTAACAACCCCTACTCCGACGACGCGTACCACGCACCCCCACCTTCAACCCCGGAAAATCATCCCCTAGGAAAAGCGGGATTTCGGTTTATCGCGAAAGCGAAACAGGGGTTATGAGGGTCAGCCTTATTGGTTATAAGAATAACATTGCAACTATTCGGTTGAATACTTTGAAAAAAATGAAATACAAAATTACACTACTGGAATACATCGAGAGAAAATATTTGATTGGATTCACGGCAATTTTGCGTCAATGAAAAGAAATACTCGAGTTTCAATACTGTCTTTTCATTGAATGACTCAAACTCAATGAAAAAAGTGATATTAATTCAAAGAAACATTTCTTTGAATCAAGAAATCGTCTATGTTCTTTTACGCCATTTTCCCCGCCACAGCTCGAAATGTTAAAACCTATTTTTTCCTAAACTATTCGGCAAATAAAGATTACATTTTGAGAGAACGTGTAGAAGCACGGCAGGAATTGGATAAACTACTGGCTCCTTGAAACTCGAAGCCTTTTGTTCGGGAGAACCGATAAACAAAAAAGTGAGGTTAGGTGCAAGAGAGACAGTCCTATAGGCGGTTAACATTGGACGACGAAATTCCCAGCACTTGCTGCCATCAAGTATATGTTTTCATTAAATCAATGAAAACTTTTTTTAAAATAATGAAATTGTTTCTTTATTTTATGCCCATTATGTAAATGTTTCTTTACAGGCAATGAAATGTTCTCTTTAAAACTTAAGTGCACTATCTCATTGAAATCAAATACATATTTCGTTGCAATCAATGAAAAAAGAATCAAACCACCCATTTCTTTGCCGTCAATGAAATCTTTTCTCTGAGCGATACACTGGTGAAAAAGATTGGAAGTTTTTATGCATAAACTCGTAATCGAAATTTAATAAACAATTTTGGTATAGAATTCATGTAATTTTCCAGTAAAATTGAAGCAAATTATTAAAATTCAAGTACTTTTACTGTAAAATTAGAGTAAATCATTGAATATGATGTAGCATACTTTGATTTTACATTACAGGTGCATACTAAATTTCATAAAGTAGTTTATGAATAAAAACTTCCAGTAGAAGTACACTAAATTTCAAGAAGATTTTTTCTACAGTGTAGAAGTTTTCGTTTACAAACAGTACGACAAATTTTTTGTCCCTATGTATTAGATAATTGAAGTTATAATTTTGAAAAAGTTTTGAGAAAGTTGCCGATTTACTTTCACTAAAATCTAGGAATTTACATTCTATTTTCGTTTTTTTTAAATGAAGTTTGTGCATTTCGTGCTTATAATTCCAGTAATCCTGTGGCAATTTTGAAGTTTACAATACTGCTTATGAATATCACAGAACGAACTCCGATTTTTTTATTACAAGTATTAATATCACAAAGCTTTTTTTAATGAAACAATAACACTGATTTCTGAGTACACACAGTAGAGATTTTTCAAGAAGTACTTGTTACTATGTATGTGACCCATTTTTCTAGGGAGGCTGAAGTCGAAATGGTAATTTTTATACAAATATCAAAGTGCTATATTTGAATTGACAAATCCGCTAATGAAAAATGCTGCCTATAAGGACATGTTTCACAGGATTTGAATTTGATCAAACACGACTGCTATTTTTATTGTTTATAAAAAATGAAATAGCACTCACTTTTGTTCCATTTCCTGGCTAATTACATGATTTCGACACGAAATGTTTTCTTGTCTAACATAACATAAAGGAAATTTTGGGTAAAATGAAAGATGCTGTTGACCTTGGAATAAGTTTCGTCGTTTGTTTATTTTGTCATTAATATTGTTTTAAATAACGTAATTAATTTTGAAAAAATGTTAATTGTAGAGGTCTTCAAATAACGCTTTTTTATATTGTAAATAGCGTAAACTATTTTAGAAAGGTTCAAAAGTATAATCATTTTTTTTTAATTTGAAAATTAGTGTATCTATTCAAATAATGAAACCCAATTTTAAAAAATTTGAATTTTTTTTTGTGTGGCCCAATTGATATGAAATGCCTCATATATGAAGCATTCTCAGTCGATACAGCCACATTTTTCGACCCTCTCCGGTC
This sequence comes from Tromatobia lineatoria, assembly GCA_949699805.1. Lineage (NCBI taxonomy): Eukaryota > Metazoa > Arthropoda > Insecta > Hymenoptera > Ichneumonidae > Tromatobia > Tromatobia lineatoria. The sequence goes on from OX453043.1 coordinate 12,586,521, forward strand.
CACTTCATAATTGGTTATATCAATGTACCACTAAAAGGCACTCTATGTGAATTTTTCAAATTTTTGATAACAATATTTCGGACAATATCCTTTTTTTTCAAGTCTAAATGTCTTGGAAATTTTGAATTATTGAAAAAAAATGTTTTGGCGAGCATGATTTTCTACCGAAAAAAGAGAGGAATTATTTCTCTTTATTCAAAAACAAATATATTTTGTTGGACTATTTTATAGAATTTGCAGAGTATTTTCGCACGACTATTGATATCGCAAAAAAATTATCAGTGTCGCACGGATCAAGGTTCAGATATACAGAGATAAAAAAAACAGTTGATGTCTATATCCAACATTTTTAACCTTAGACTGATGAAGGATCGAAATGTATATGTTTTAAGAGGAAAAATATCGGATATTGGTACTGACTTAATTTATTTTAATTCTGTTAGGCAAGAACAAATTTTTTTTCGATATTGCTTAATAGGATTGGAATTAGTTCAAAAGACATAACCGTTTTTATTATTGAAAAAAACAATATATAAAAAGGCTGTCACTTTTGTTCAAATTCTTGGCCCATAAGATGATATCGCCAGGAAATTTTGTTTAGTCTAACAATATAAATATATTATTTTCCATGAAATTAAAGATGCTGTTTACTTTAACACACGAGTATTTATCATTATTTAGCCATCAATATTGTCTAAAATTACGTTATTGATTTTAAGGAAATCCTCATCTTATCAGTCATTGAACGCGTATTTTAATTTTTTCCAAATTTAGATACTGTAGACCCATTTCCGAGATATTAATGTTTTCTTTAAAATAATGAATCATTGGAAAGTACAACTAGCTTTTTTTTATTCAAAAATTGGTGTATCTGTTGGATATACACAATCTGATTTTTACGAAATCGTTCACTTTTTTTTGGGTGGCCAATTTGATATGGAATGCCTCATACATAGTAAAACGCTGCTCTGTTGTGTCTACTGCCGACTCTCGTTCGAAGTTCAACATCCCACGTTCATTTTTCTAGGGAAAAGGGGTGAACATCAGTTTTTTTTGCATTGGGGTCCGCAGGGCCTAGTTACGCGACTGGTTAACCACGTTGAGGCTTTACAAGTGAGTTAGAGAGTTGTTCTGCCGCTTTCAGATTCCTGATGATTGGTTCAGTATTGTTTCAACCCTTCCACGGAAGAATCTCACTCTCCCCGATAGGTCGTTTTTATTTTATCAAAACTCAGTTCAGTCGGATCTTGGTTTTATATTGAGTTCAAAAGTTGGAATTTTCTAGCCTATGTACGACTTCTTAATACCATCGGTTGTTAAATACACCGAGAACTCTTTGCGGAATCTACAAACGCAGTTAAACACATCGCAGAATTTAAAAAGTGGGTTAAGGACATACTAAGACTCTTTCAGTCGATTAAAGGTGGGTTACCTATCTTTTCGTATCCGTTTGACAATAGGATATGATATTGTCCGATATGTTTTGGTACTTCCCACTAAAACTCACTTAAGATAAATCTTAGCTAAACATTTAGAATGAAGGCTGGATTTAGCTCTTCTAAGACGGAGTTCTTAATGCTATCGGATGATGAAAGAAGCCGAGGGTTGTTTTTAGTGCGGGGCAAACCACCCCCATGGTGTCTGCTCGTGCGGGGGGTAGTCGCGGACCGGGTTGACCGTACACAACGAACCCCCTTAACTTCCGGCCGAAAGTGCCGCTGCATAAATTGCCTGTACATCTCAATTCACCCCCAGTGGTGACCATTCTCTTACACGTCGTGCCTCTGAGTGACACGTCGCGCCCCCCATGCTCCTCTCACCCCTTACTGCGTACTCGCATTATCATCCCCTGGCAGAAACCATGCAACCTCCCCCTGCCCCTCACCGTCTCATCTAGCGAACCTTCTGTTGTCCTGACGACACTATATTTTGTTTCTTACCGAGAATCTCTCTCAACTTATCAGACTCTCGTCCCCCACGGAAAAAGAGCTTACACCGAATTCGGTGTTGAAGACCGTCCCGCGCTAGCATTTCCTGCCTGATTTTTATTCACTGTTTACTGATTTTTTTCAATTCTTCAGAAACAATCGTGAAACAACATTTGTGATTACTGCATCGAATTAACTGGTCGAAGGCGATATTCAGAATAGAGATTCAGAATCCTTCGAATGATAGTGGGAAGCGGACGTAACCAGGAATGGTCCGCCAGCCAATCACAGTGCCGCAGACGGTTTGGCGCCTCTACTAGTTTCTATATGACTATCGCCTGACTAACTCTGACGACGAATAACGAATAACGAATAACAAATAACGACTTCACTGCCCGTCATCTATACCATTCTAACCTCTGGTCTTTATGCAACTCGATTTTTACTTGTATTTTGCTTCCTTGCAGAGGACCCATTGTTTTTATTAACAAAAACAATATCGGGATTTTTACGTCGGAAAAATCAGAATGGTCTAAAATGTCGAGAAAAGTGGTTCAAAAAAATTGTTGTGTGCTATAATCCTAAGGTGGCCAAAAACGGTACGTCTACTTTATGTGCGTGGGTGTATGTACGCATCATTTTACCTCATAACATGAGAACGGTTTCAGATAATAAGCTGAAATTTGTAGCACATATTGAGGAGACAAGTCCTCTTATTTGGTCAATTTTTTTCACAAAATATCCGTAATCATTCAGTTTTAACGCAATTTTTTTTCGTAAATATCTGTATGCGCTTCAATGGCCACATCTTCCAAGATATCGGGTTAAAATTCTGTATAAAGTTGTCCTGTCATAAACCAATGATGGGTATTGACTTAGAGCAAAATTCATTGAAACCCAACTGTAATTTTTCATTGTTCCATTTGCCAACAACTATTTAACTTATTAGTTAAAAAATTGCAAGAACTTAGAGAACTGTGTGGGATTTTTCATTGAAAGGAATAAATTTAAAAGAAACGACTCACCAATTTTAGCTCGCGGTAGTCCGAGAACGGAAATAATATCTCAAGGAAATGTACGGGAGCTTGAAATGAACTAACTGAAATGCACTCTACCCCACTGAGAGCTGTTTTATTTTAATAAGATAAAATAAAATTACCGTAACACAATCACTCGGAACAACAGAAAAACAGAACACAATCACTCGGAACAACAGAAAAACAGAAACACTATCACTCGGAACAACAGAACAACAGAACAGCGCGAATAACAGAAAAACTGTCAACACGGAAGCATATTTACAGTATTTCGAGGCACCTCGCCGGTGTCTCGAGTGAGACTGACTATTTCGGGTGACCTTCGATAGCTTAACATTATTATTATTCAATGCTTTCTAAAGTCCATTTTTCGGGAGTTATATTGCCATCTCACTCGAATCACCTCGTAACTATATTGGGAATGCAAATTATGCCGGTAACATCTTCGAAATCTGATCTGATTTTATGAGGAAGCAAAATATTCAGGCTGATTGCTTAGAGTTCAAAACTCTTTTAAACAATTTAAAAAAATTTGAAAATATTCGATTGCCATAATAATTGGGACCACTCGATCGACTCCTGTCTAATCCAACACAATTATTAATGTGAAAACAAAATTCCCTCCACGAAAAAGCGAAGATTTTTTTGTTCTGTTTCCCAAACTTGGTGTGTCACTTAAAATATAGGTCAATATAGTTTAAAAAAAGGTGGGTTTGAAAGTAAAATACTAACACGAGGTAGAGTCGATTCAGCACGCCATAAACGCTCTCGAAATTTGTTAGTTGACCAAAGCGATATCGAACTGTTGGTGATCGGGAAGTCGGGGAATCGACAGGCATTGTCAGTCCGATCAATCCCGTGATAAGTCCGCGAGCGTGCTAGGATCACTTGATTGACGTACGAGCGATAAGGGTTGACGGCACCACGAATTGACGAACTAGGGAGAGAGAGAGAGGAAGCGAAAAGAAGAGGGAACCGAATAGTTGGAATATCAGGGATATAGATATATGTATGTATCATTCTTGCACTGACCCGACAAAAATTGGATTATAATGAAAACAAACACTGTCCATAATTTTAGACTTTCGATGAAATTGGTTTTTGCAACGAAATTTAAGGCCAACTCTGTTAAGAATTATTATTAGGAAAACATTTTTTAATTTAAATTCATTGAGAACAAAGTTATTATTTGTACCATGTGCATCGAAAATGGCGACTTTCGTAGTAGTTCGCGGGCCGAAAACGCCGCATGCCGCAGCGGTTTTGTAAAGAGAGATTCGCGCATGCGTAGTCATCGTTTTACTCACTTTCGTCCCTAGAGCGAACTTTCGTTCACTTTCGTCCCGCCAGAAAGGGACGATACTTCGCGATCATGATAATGCATTGAACAGGTATATTACAGGATAATGCTCTCGTAATGAGCCTATGTTCAGAGTAGTTCTTAGCAGACGTCGACTATGCGTGTTTCTCATCGTACGTCAAAGTCGATCGTAGACAACATCACACAACAACAACAACAAAATATGCCCTTTCAAGACTACCGATTGATTCTATCGATACGTGCAACCTCGGAGATAAAAGAAATCGCGTAAAACGAACTTAACGGATTGCTACCAGAAAAATCAAGATAAAGGTTAGGCGAAATTCCGAAAATGGGAAAAGAGTCGAAGCATCAACAACGTATCAAAGCATGCGATGTTAGCTTGTTTTCAAGAGCTTGTTCAGAATATGCAAGCTTTTACGCTGTGGTCCATTTTCTCGATGCTGAAAAGCACTTTAAGCTTAAAGCGTAACATCGATGTTGGGGAGTTTATCTTTGTTGTATATTGTGTTAAAAATCAGATTTTCGTCTTCGCTCTTCCAAATCTCCACCAAAGCTTCGTCCCTGGATTCCGTGCATTAGTCGAAAAAAGTATCGTGCGCAACGCGGCCTTCAAGTGAGCGATTCTGACTAGATTTTGGATTTAGGTTAGATTTTATCTATATAGGTTAGATTTTATTTGTATATGTTTTAGATGTATGATACGTACAGTCCCGCCAAAAGTGAGTTTCCGAGACAATTTCGATCACTGCCCGACGGGATAAAAATCGGAAAAAAATAATGCATATAAAACGTGCTGAAAATATTGATTTCGCATAATAATAATCCCAAAATGTTATTAAAAAATTGGTGAAAAAAAAAACAATTGTTCAACGAACAATCAGTCAACCTCATTTTTTTTCTAATGAAAATGATATGTTAATTTATTTGAATGCATACGAATTTTTTTTTTAGATGAAAAAGTGCACCTCATAAATGAGATATAATTTTTGACAATAATATGGAAATGATAATGATAAAAATGAAAATTTGACCGATCAATTTAGATAAACGGTGCAGATTGACTAGGGGAGAGTTTTGAGGGAGTTTGACGAGGGGTTGGTTACGGTGATGCTGCACAACAGTTTCCAGACCAGCGACAGATGTGAACGGTACGATGTTGGTCATTCAGATTAAAGATAATGCATCGGACAATTTTCGACTTTGGTAAGTTTGCTCTAGACCGCATGGCCCGTTTACCAATACAGGCGTCAATGACTCTGCTCTCTTGGTCATTTGTGAAATTGCGGTGGGGTCGTCTTATCGGATTAACAGCATTTAAAGGGGGTTGTCCTACACCTGTTCGTCCGGTAGCTTGAAGTTGAACATTTTCTTCAGTTTCTCGAACGAAATATATTCTCCTATGATCCTTTTGTAAAGAGAAATAAAAATTATAATCGGTTCGATTATTCAGAAAAATTTTAATTCCAATCTTCAGTAAAAATTCAATCACTTTATCCATTCACATTTCTTCACCACAAAAAAAATTCTTCAACTAATTTTTTTTTCGTCGAGTAACCGTTAGGAAATCGAATTGATTATAATTTTTGCTTCCGTAATTAAAAAAAAAAATTGAGACATCAAAGTATAATGAAGAGAATAATGAATGACTTCAATAAAGGTGATTGTTAACTGTATGCTTCTGTACTTATTTGTTATTTTCTTCGTGTAATTATATGTATGTCGTAACGATTTTTTTTACTCACTGTTTTGTAAATGGTTAATGTGCTTTGCTCATTATACTTGTAATTGGGCCTAGCCCGTTTTATAATAAATAAATAAATAAATAAATAAACAAGAGAAAATCAAATTTCGATAGAATCCGAACTCTTCTACTGGACTTTATTGAATTAGATATGTAGCATCACTAAACATTATTTTGTGACGTGACATTTTTTGACAATTTCTCAATTTTCATATGAACTTTCAGCCGGATAACTGTAAAATGTTCGGGTCAGAACTTCGACGGAAATGTTTAAAAATCTCAAAAATCTTTTAAGATTCACCAATACTCTACAGGCATTTGAATTCGACTTGATTCAATCATATAATTCAAGAGTTATGGATAGATGCATTATAGTACAACGAATGTTAAGGGTTATATATTCTGAAAAATGTTCTAAACCTCTTTCCTCGATTTTTCGGACCATTCTGAGTGTTCTGACATAAAATCTCGAAAACAAAAAATTGTATTAAAACAAAGTTTCTCCATGAGGAAGCAAAACAAAGTAAATGTTTTATCACTAAAATTCGATAACTTAAAAACAAATTTTTTTTTCATAGAGGGGATGAAATTCCTAGCACGGACTTGGCTGTGTATTTCTTGATGTAGGAAAGTCGAATGGCTTAGGGGTGCATGAAGCGGCAGAATAACCCTTGAACGGCTCATCACCGCATGCCTATTCAAATTTTACGGCTCATATTTGTCGCAATTAAGTATTATGTTTGAGGGCTCTCTGAGACCGAAGTATTTTCATATTGAGTCGTGAGGAATTGCGCACGTTCGCTGAATGGGCACGAGCACCAGTACTCGAAACGACCGCGGATTTTATGACACGATTGTGTCATCCCCTGGCCATATATGCACGTGAGGGTCCATCACCTCATCTTCAGACGTGACTCATCTATCGAACTGTCCATCCACCCCTCCTAATTTACTTGAAATGTCTCTTGAATTTATAACCCAAGTATTTTACCCGGTAACAGTTGTACCTGAGGTTCAATTTTTAAAGAGAAGCTGTTTTATGTATTAAGGGGGCCGAATCACCGAAAAAGTCATAAGAATTTTTTTTTTTTTAAATAACATTCTTCCTTCAAGAAATGTTGCACTTATAGCTTATTAAGTATATAACAAACATTGTAATTATGCAATTTCGTGAAGACATACAGTTTATTATTTGTAGCTTTCAGATAAAAGAGGTAAACAAATTTCTGTGTTGAAGATAGAAATTCGACTCAATAAGATTTTTTGTTCGAAATTTAATGATTCATAAGATGTAGTCATTGATCTCATAAAAAAATTAAAAAAATTCTTCTTAGGTTGGAGAGAGAAAGAATGGAAAAATATCACTTTCCTGTGTTATTTAAATGGGAAAACTTCAAACGCGATGATGGACCTCTAAGGATTGAAATTATGAGCTCCGCTTTCGACAGGATCATTACTAAGACGTATTCTACGATATTTTGGGCGGAGAGCAATGGAAAAAATATATCGCTTATTTTTGGCTCACCCTAATCTACACATTTAAAATCATAGATTTGCTATAAAGATTTGATATTAAAATTCCGATATTTAATCCAGAATGCACTCTTCGACAAATAAAATGAGATATTGAAGACTAAAATTTGTTCACCGATTTAACCTGAAAGTAGCGACAAGTGGAATTTTTACTTTTTACCTTACACCATTCTGGTGTACTGTATGTCTTTAAAAAAGTAAAAAATTAGAATGCATTGAATATTAAAAAAATTCTGTATATGATACACTTCTTTTGCAGAATATTTTTACGTATGAACCTTGTTTTAGATGACTGGGTTCTGTTAAGGTGGTTATGTCGGGAGACAGTGGTGGGGATGGTAGCTCGTTGGCGCAATGGTGCACGGAGAGTGGGGGGCAGGCACCCTTCTCCTATTAAGGATGTATGATACGTACAGTCCCCCCAAAAGTGAGTTTCAGATACAATTTCGATGACTTCCCGACGGGATGAAAATCGGAAACAAATACCGCATATAAAATGTGCTGAAAAGATTGATTTCGCATAATAATAATCCCAAAATGTTATTAACAAATTGGTGAAAAAAACAATTTTTCAACAAACAATCAGTCAACCTAACTTTTTTTAAAAATGAAAATGATATGTTAATTCATTCGAATGCATACGAATTTTTTCAGATTTTTTTCTTTATTTTGATTTCGATTTTTTTGTTTTGAAAAATGCGCAGAATATAACAAATTTTGGATATGCGTTTTGCAAAAAAATCTTGAGTTTAGTAGATGGTTTTACGCCGAACACATGTCCAAAATTCGTTAGTTCACGCACATTTTTGAAAAAAAGAAAAATCAAAATCAAAATAAAGAAAAAAATCTGAAAAAATTCATATGCATTTAAATAAATTAACATATCATTTTCATTAGAAAAAAGTTAGGTTGGCTGATTGTTTGTTGAACAATTGTTTTTTTTGCCAATTTGTTAATAACATTTTGGGATTATTATTATGCGAAATAGATCTTTTCAGCACGTTTTATATGCATTATTTTTTTTCGATTTTTATCGATCGAAGTGATCGAAATTGTCTCGGAAACTCACTTTTGGCGGGACTGTACGTATCATACATCCTTAAGCAAACTCGTGTGGCATGTACACCGTGCACTTTTAACGCTCGTGTCTTTGTCAAATGTCTCTTGACCCATTCCTCTTTTTTTAGCTCAATTAAATCCCTATTTACTAACGAATACAATGCACGATTTAGATTTTTTTTATCTTCGATCCAAGTGTAATAATTCTTGAGTCGAAGATGAATCCAACTACATTTCCAGTGCGCGTTATACTAACATAGCTAGATAAATTGTCTATACTATTAAGTACATTTTAAACGTTCAACCATCTCAAAATTTGGACTGTTTCCAAGGTTATATTAATCAGGAGTGAGCGTGTCAGTCACTGACGCCGTGCAAAAATTAATTCCATTCACAATTATTGTGAAAGTATCCATTTGCTTCGTGCGAAAAAATAGGGTGTAAAATGTTTTGTAAAAATGACGCAATTTACTTTTTGATTTTCCTTAAATTAAAATGGAAAAAATCAGTACTTCGTAGAAAGTATAATTTTTCTTTTGAGTATAATAGTGCAACAATCATTATTTTTTTAGCAAAAAAAGCAAAAAAAAAGGTTGTGGTCATTATTTCGAGACACGCCTATTTTTTTGGTCGCACGGGAGGAAGCGTTGATGTTGGATGGGAGCGTATCAGGGGTGGCGTGGATAAGGGTGGGTACGGCGTCACTTTGGCGGACGCCTGGGGTGGCGCCGCGACGCTTTGGCGCCTCGCAGCATCCCACGTCTCTCCGCACGTCGACATCCTCGACCTGAACCGCGCTATATGCGCACGTACTCATTGGTACTCGATGGACTAGCCACCTGAAAAACAGGCTGGCAAAAATGTCCATACAATTTGCAAAATTGTGTCAAAGCAATAAATAGTCAAAAACGAACTCAACAAACGATTTGCAATTGCACAAATAAAAAATTTAGAAACAATAAGTATTCAACCGAGACAAAATATAATCAGATTACACAAATATCCCGCCCACACAACATACCAGAACCTTCAACTTATGATAAATGAATAAATAGAAATAATAACAACCCATCACATCATGATAATGTATATTAAAAAATTTTTAAATAAATAAAAATAAAATCCAGACTGAAGCACCGCGATCGATGGTCAATTAGCATTATGTATGTATTATGTATGTATATATTGTCAATAAATTACAATTACTACTACTACTAGTCAAAAACCTGTTTGAAAATAAATGAAAATATGAAGTACATAATTAATCTCGCAATTATTCAATTTATTTCGTGTAAATGTTTCTTTACTGATACAGTCTGAACCAAAAGTTTTCCTTGATAAAACTTTATTTTAAAAATGTTGTGTAATAATAATGTCAAAAAATTATTTATGTATAGTAAAAAATCATGAATGAATTCATTTAAAAAACTTCTTTCAACGTATAAAAGTTAATTCCTCATTCTTTCGGATATATATAAGTTTCAGCACAACTTTCTAATAACTGGTAAATTTGCATTTTTAAATCGAAATGGAAACCAGGATTTTGTGAAAAATTATGTATTCGAAAAAATCAAAGAATTAATTTCACGAGAAAAAAGTAACTTCTTAATCGCATTTGTCAGTCTATATACTTTTGAAACTAGTATTGATAATTTTTTGATATCATTATTGCCAATCATTGTTCTCTGAAATGATGGTGATTTATTAGAATATTTTTTTGTGGCGAACTATTTAAATCACAATATAATCAAACTTTTGGTTGAGTATTTTTAAATAAAAATTAAATTAAACGTATTAGAATTCATGTTATAAATTCAATATTCTTTAAATGACATTTTTGACTTTTGTAGTACCAAAGCATTCGTCATGACAAACGTTTATGGCCATCCAACAAATAATAAAAAAAATATGAGAATTCGATTGTGAGACATAATCTTGTAATGATCTCGTTCGACACGTAGAGCGGCAGGAATTCGTCCACGACAAAATATTTACGAGGTCTCGTAAATCTCGATCAATCAAACTATCCCTCACACTGATAATAAAAACGACACGTCGATGTAGAAGAATCGGGGGGGAAAATGTTTTTACAAAATGTGTTTTCTTCGAAATACCGTTGCACGAAAAACCTGATTCCGAGCTAATTTTTAAGCCTGAACCTTGTAAATTAGTTTCTTACTGTTTCACAACGTTGGCTGAGCCATAACTAAGAGAAATTACATTGACTAATTTTCTCTTACTCATGGAGGAACCTTATCTAAAATTATACGAAAGAAAGAAAGAAAGGTAACGCATCTCATTTGTAGCGAAACTGAGGTACAGATTAAAATCACATTGAATTTGAAAGGATATGGAAAATTCAAGGAAATTCAAGGATTTATTCAGAAAGGGACATAATTTAAGGACATTTCAAGGAATTCAAGGACCACTGGACACCACGTACATAAGAGCATTTATGTTTGGTACAGAAATGATTGTTTAAATAATTTACTTTAATTTTGCTGCAAAAGTACTTAAGTTTCTTAAATTCAAATTTTTCAAAATCAAAAAAATCAAAATAAAGAAAAAAATCTGAAAAAATTCGGATGCATTCAAATAAATTAACATATCATTTTCATTAGAAAAAAAGTTAGGTTGACTGATTGTTTGTTGAACAATTATTTATTTCACCAATTTGTTAATAACATTTTGGGATTATTATTATACGAAATCAATCTTTTCAGCACGTTTTATATGCATTATTTTCTTCCGATTTTTATCCCATCGGGAAGTGATGGAAATTTTCTCTGGAACTCATTTTTGGCGGGAGTGTACGTATAATACATCCTTAATATCACAATTGTACATTACATTTAAGTGACAAGTTTATGCATGAAAATTTTCAGCCTTTTCTGACGATGAATGCTGTATATAACATTTGAATCTTTAACCGATCTGCCCTGAATACAACCTCAAACCGTGTTTATTTATAAACCACCTGTCTGCCAGATGTGTGAAACATTGTAAGAATTGAAGCCCTAACAAAAAAATATGCACATAGACATACATATATAAGGGGCATTCTATACCATTTCAACCAGTTTCCGATCCCGACCAACGTCGATCGGATTTGTTTTCTTTTCCATTATTCACCGAAGTAAATGGAGCACTCACCATTTTCCAAAAAGATTTTTAATGGTTATAACAATCGTGAGCCCTTTTAATAAGTAGCATTGAATAAATGTGCCACGAAATAAAAGATTAGATGCCTCAAAAGTAGAAGAAAAGCAGTGTGAGGTTTTTCAGTCATATTTAGACATAAAAAACTCACATTTCATAAGTTACTCAATAAAAAAAGGAATTCAAATAATCTAAGGATTATTTGATTAAGGATTAAGGATTAATTAAAGAAAACAAAAAGATGCAAAGTAGAACTTTGCACATTGTTTCCTCATATAAAATTTGAAGACAGCTGTAAAGAGGATATTTTTGAATTTCAATTTTTAACAAAACTACCTCTATGAGGGAGCCAAAATAAATAATAAATATACCTCATAGAGGTAGATTTGTTAAAAAATGGAATTTAAAAATATCCTCTTTACAGCTGTCTTCAAATTTTATATGAGGAAGCAATGTGCAAAATTCTACTTTGCATCTTTTTTTTTCTCTTTAATTATCCATATTTTTATTTTTCTTTACCTTCAGAATATTTCGATGGGAATCTGAACGGTCAAGGAATCTTTTGGTCCGCTAATAACTTGAACAAATATGAGGAATCATTGTTATTTTTATGTGTTACGCGCGTGTGTTTCCTTCATCGAAGGAGACAGCCAGATATGTATAGATATATTCGGACTTAGCGAGGCAGCGTGCAGAGTGTGAGGGGAGTGCGGATTGACGGGCGGGAAAATATAAGGATAATCCATTAGACGAGTTGTAACCCAAAACTGAGCAAACAAGGGCGATCTTGGATTAAATACAATGGCAGGATGGATCTGTGAGGCTGCAGAGAAGCCTGAATAAAAGAATCGGTAAAAGCCTCTGCCTAGTATCGACACGACTATAGAAACTCGAGAACAGGTGGAGAAGTAGCCATTTATAGGTGGTCTATAAATGTTGACGCGGAGGATGTATTTAAATCGACAAATAAACCAGCTTCAATATAATCGATTTCAGCATTTAGGAATTATTTAATGCATTTATGTTAGGTTTTCAAGAAAATGCCAAACGATTTCCCTTCAACTTGAATTAAATCTTTATCGGTTATTATTTACTGACGATAATTGGGCTAATTGAAATTACATTCGTAATGTCAAGGCTGTTGATTAGGGTTTTGGTGACATTGATTTTGGACGAAGAATTGAAAAATAAATTTTATGAATTTGAAAATTAAAACGGTTATTCTTTACCATTTTTTCCTGGATTTTTTACATACAAAATTTTTCGAACCTCATTTCAAGGTTGTTGTAAAATAAAATGAAACAGATTAAATATTCGACCAGATCGTCTTTTTATAATATTGCACGATTAGTTGTCTGGCTTTTTCTATTGAATTGTTTGGAATTTATTAAAAATGTCTACAAGTTGAGATCTCCTATTTTCAACTGCATTAATAATTTAGGAAATATTATAAATCTCAATGTGGTATAGTTTTAAAAGTCATCATATCACTTGAAAGTACAATCTTGCATATTGCTTTCACGATATTAACCGCTTTTTACAAATCTATTTCGGGGTTAAAGATATTTTCGAGTACACTAAAATTAAAATCGCGAAAGAACAAATTATTTTATTGATTGAACTGAACCATTTTTCTGACAGAATTCATGAAACTATTGTGTTGAATCAAATCGGTGGCTTATTTTCTGTATTCGCTTGAGTGAATAAAGTATTAGTTCCATCTCAAACATTATTTCATCAACGGAAATACATTACAACAAAGATATAGTTCAATGTATAAAATATTCAATCAATTGAATTAAGCGCTTTTCACGAACAAGGATTTTTCTGGCACAACTATTTCAATTAGTTTCTTCATTTAGTGCAGTGAAATATTTTCGTGTTTCAAGTAAATATTACATTATTCAAAACAAGTCAAAGTTCATCCAATGATGCCAATTTAGTAGAAATAGATTGACAAACATACACATTCAACATAATTAATCGAATCCATTTTAAAACTATATTGAAGTCATACAATTATCGACTGCCGTGATTCAAAGGAATATTCTATTATGAAGCAACTAAATTGGATTTGGTATCTCAATTATCAAATACATAATTTATTCCTGCAAGCAATATTTTTTAGATCAATTATACAGAATTCATAAAATATTTTGTGCTTCCCATTTTTTTTTCTGAGTATATGCAGAAGCAAAAACATGACAAAGCCCGTAAAATTATCAAAGTTTAGTAGTTCGGATCATAAATTTTTTTTTTTTTTTTTTCTAGCAATATAAAAAAATAATTGGACCGGAAGAGGATTTAAGATCACCTATCTTTGAATTATTTTTCAAATGTCAGATTTTCGGCCAGTTTTATTGTGAAATTTTCAAAGAATCCAAAAGAATGAAAGGAAGCGTATCTGCCCTGGGAAGGTTCTATAGGCACAACTAAGAAGGGCTATGTGCCTGAATGGCGATCAAGTAATAGAAGGGTCAGATTAGTCTGGTGACGGGATAATTATCGCTTCGTATCACGCGGCGAGAGATCGTTATGCCTACGATATATACTCTGTAACGAAGTCATTTGTCTGCTTTGAGACAAGACGCGATATTGCGAACGAGAGAATTGGATGATTGCTCGAAATTGCTTTGGTTTTCATCCCCCTTGAGGAACGCCACGTGCTGTTCTTACGTGCAGGGTTCATGATGTAGATCCCCAGTTCGACAATCCTCCCAATGAGCAGAAAGCTTACCCCCACAAGTACCTGACCAGGAAACTTGCCTTGTCGTCCAACTTCATATGTAGAATAGGGTGTGTCTAAAAAAAGGTTCATTTTTTTTCGCTGCATCGACTAATCTTCGTAGACTAACTTGGATGAAACTTTTCGAAAAGAGAGACCAGTAAAAAAAATGTAAGAGATTGCTAAATCGAGTTTTCTATTTTTCAGCTGATTAACAATTTTGCAAAATTCAAACAACTGTATCTCAAGAACAATATTAGCGCTCGAAAAAATAGGTAGAATAATAGACATTTTTTTTAACGCAGCTATTGAGGGTATGAAATAAGTTTTATTTTACACATATGACCGATTCCACCAAAATTCTGCTACTACCAATTTTTATTCTACATAAAATCGAGTTTTGTCATTTTTTTATTTTATTATTGTAACTTCAGCAAATTTCAATACCGTAAAATAGAAATCTGTCGAGACATTAGGATTTTTTCATTTCTCATTAAAACAGGTTCATTTTGGGACATTTCATTGTACATACATTTATGAAAAATGGAAATGTATGAAATTTTATGGCTCACAATAAAATAAAAATGAATACAGATTTATATGGAACATTTTAGCTCGTGTTAACTAAAATTTTCCGAAAAAATTATCAATAATGTATATTTTTTTCCATCGAAGGTACCGCTACTTTTCAGCCAAATGGGGTAAGGTTCAAAACAGCGAATGACCAAAATAGGGAATAAAATATCGAATTTAAAAATAATGAACGTCTAAATATAGAATGTCCTTAATTATGGAACTCGCTGTTTCAGCCATTTTCCATTTTTTTTCATTCGCTATTTTGAATGCATTTTAATAAGATGAAGGTCAAAATAGCAAATAATCAAAATAGCAAATGGCTAAAATAGCAAATTTCATAATCATGAACATTCTAGATTCAGACGTTCCTAATATCGAAATTCGTTACAGAAGAACTGATAATCTACAGTTTGTAACTCCCAGAGACACTAATTCGCCTCAAACCAATGTAATCAACCATTCACAAGCGAAAAAAGCTATTATTTCACCTTCAAACATGTAACTTTGTTAAATTATTGGAAAATTGAAGTAGAGTCCCTATGAATATAGATTGATTGATTTTCTGCGCAGAATCTGTTCCCGTTACCCTCATAACGTTCCCTCAACATTTCCAAATGGACACCAAGCGTTGTCCTGCAGAAAATGGACTTTCTAACGGCACGCACGTGACCCCAATATTTTGCAGTGACTGCAGGCGACATTGTTGCCTATCAATATTCAACGGTAAGTAAAGATTCGCAAGGTTTCTGTTCTGAATCTGAAATCCGAATAACGGACCTCTAATCTGGACAGCCCTTTTAGGCAACAATGCCGCGGGAGGATATCAGTTGCAGCTAAATAGCAAAATTTAGCTTGTGCACGAGACTCTCGTCACGGAGACTGGCAACGAGGAGAGATAAGACGGCAAATAGTAACTTTATCCTTACTGACGCATTAACGGGATGCCGAGAAACTCTGCGTGAGCGACCCTGACATCGCCCCTCTCAACGCCGATTGAATCTGGACGTCCACCACCCACTCCAGATTGATGAAAGACAATCGGCTGAATGTGGACAACGTTCCAGAGTTTGTGAGGGATGAGTGGCCGTGTGGCTTTTCTCATGGCCTTTTAACGTTGTTATTGTCTCTTTCACTTTCCGGCCTAACCCGCAAAGTTGGTCCACTCCCCAGAAGCGGAATTGCCAGGAATCGGACTTCTACGCATTATGGATCCAAGTTGAAATTTAAGCCCTTCGAACACCCTTCGTTAAATGAAAATGGATAAAATATGCCACTTTTGGAGGTCTATGCGAGATGAGGTTTTCAGACAAGGGCCTGAAAACCTCATCTCGGTCTATACTACCTAATTGGAGGTTTGAACATAATAGTTTCACTCCACAGTAGCCTTAGTTTACTCCAATTGGGTGATATCTGCCATTTTCGGAGATTTTGAGCAGTGTCAAAGGAATGAAGGAACCTTTGTGTATTCTGCGTGTACACTACATTTAGGTTTTGACAAGGGTCTAAATTTTGACTCGGGCGACGTTTTGAAATGATAAACGGACTGGGATATTGTCTCGTTTCCGTCTTGTTTGATGTCATGGATTAATAATGACAAATATAAGGGGCGAAAGGGTCAAGTAGACCACTTTTATTTTGACTGTCTTAACCGTGAGTCATAATTCGTCACATCGAAGTAACATTGATAGGGAATTTTTTGAGATTTTCATATTCAATATTTTGAAAACCATGATTTTTTTTCCATTTTCATATGTCTCACAAATTTGAAATTGATGAGGAATATGTCTTCACAAAAAAGTTTTGATTTCATTTTAGCTTTCAAACTAAATAATGTTAATAATTTTATTATCGTGTTAATACCGATTTTTTGCTGAAAAACGGATTTTTTTTTGCTTTAAGAACGGCCATGTTTTATTGATTGAAAAAATTACAGAATCTTGGTGTACGTAAGTCGATGTCGCAAATAAGCCATCAGAGTCAGTCGGGTTGAGGTTCTGGGTTAAAAAAATGAACACTCGGGAATCATTAATTTGTCTTAACGATCTATAATTAAAGAGAAAAGATCCTCAACACCAAGAAATGTTTTTGCAATCTTAGCCTATAAAACATTTCCTTGAGGTCAATTAAATAATATATTAAAGTTAATAACGTCTTTTATTTAAATAATCTTGAATAAAACCATGTTATCATGGTCCCCGGTAAAACGTCCGTACAAAATTTGCTACTGTAGGTTAGCTTTGAATGATTTAGAGTGAGTTTTTCTGATTCATTTGATTTTGTTGGTTTTCAGTAATAAAAGAGTCAGTTTTTCTGATTCTGATTTTGTTGGTTTTTTTTTTTACTGAAAACAAACAAAATTAAATGAATGAGAAAAACTCACTCTAATTAACTCAAAACTAACCTTCAATAGCAAATACCACATAAACAGGAAATCAGACAACCACAACAACAAAATCCATCCACAAATTCATCATTCATCAACAAAAATAATGTAAACTACATAATATATTAAATTACTGAAGAGGACCCAAATCTGGGCCGAAACGTTTAAAGAAAACTTTTGAGTTTCATTCTTCGGTTGCCATTAGCCGATTAACCCACACGACTTTACTTGGAATATACGTCGTATATCGTTTAAATATATTTTACATATAGTTTCCAATATACCGAAAAATACAATTTTGAATAAACAATTTTTCCATGGTGGCACAATTCAGCTTTTCATTTCTGCTGTTTGATACAGAAAATACGCCCACGCACTTTATTCAAAAGTAAGATGTTCAATTTCGTTCCATTTTCTAATTAGAAATCAAAAATATTTCTCCCACGATTTGCATTCCTATCGTCTTCGGATTTTTTGCTTTCCAAAATTGCTTATCAGGATTTTTTTTCTAAGACATATTTCCTACGATTTTTCTTTAAGGACACTTTAGGCGAAAGCCGAGT
This sequence comes from Tromatobia lineatoria, assembly GCA_949699805.1. Taxonomy (NCBI): domain Eukaryota; kingdom Metazoa; phylum Arthropoda; class Insecta; order Hymenoptera; family Ichneumonidae; genus Tromatobia; species Tromatobia lineatoria. The sequence goes on from OX453043.1 coordinate 12,604,549, forward strand.
TCAAGTTCTTCATACTAAAAGGAAAAACTTTCCAAAAATATGTTCAAAGTCATTAGAGGTACTGGAAACATTGATTTTAAATAATAATAGTTCAAAAAACTAATAAAAATTTTTTTTTACGAAGGTCGATGGCAAACTTTTGTTTTTATATGATTCAATGGATTTATTTTTGTTCGAATGCAAGTATGATTTAAAAAAATTAATTTTCTTGATTAAGAATTGTTTTTTCTCTTTTATGATACATGTATATCATCTTAATATTATTATTACATATTACGTATATGAAGTTGCAGGATCATTGCTCTCACAAATTTTGAAAACGGGCATTTCATACGTGTCAAAACATCCTTTCATAAATCCAAATTCCATGAAAACCAGAGAATTCATTTTATATAAAAAAAAAAAGTTATCTATCGTATTTAAGGAATGTTGCCATAATATTTTTCACTTATTATTTCAAACTAAAATTTTAGTAGCTGAAATGACGTTGATCATAATTTTTTCTATACTTTTTTTCACAACGCACAAATACAAAAATCAACTACAAACTATTTAGTGGCCTTCAAATATATTGCCACTCTAATATATAGATCTTAGTTATTTTCTTCAAAATATGCTTCAAAGTAGAATAGAAAACCATTTCAATAAAATAAATAATGGAAATTTGCTTAGCCCAAAAATAGTGAAACAGGCATCTCAAGATTTTGTTTTCTTGACCTCATTTTTCATTCACGTTCAGATACCGTTTTTTTATGTCTGTCGCCACTTTTTTTGTAGGTGTCGAGTACACCCACGAGATCTCAACGGCGTGTATAACGGGTGTAACGATTGTCATTGATATTTAATCTTAAATTACGGTTTTTCTCTTTTTTTTTAGCTTGGAAAAAGTGAGCAAAGACACGGATTTGCCGTCTGAGCCCCCGGCAAAACGGAAAGTCAAGTTCCGGTGTACGTAGAATTATAAATAGCTGGGTGCGTAATGCGTGCGCTCCGAAATAGTGGAAGAGCTACGAGTGTGCCGCGCGTGTGTATACATTAAACGATTGCGAGGGACTGGACAGAAAGAGAGAGACGGAAGAAGAGAGGAAGAGAGAGAGAGAGAGAGAGAAGCGCGTGCGCCATCTGAAAACTCTCTTGGCTCTGCAGGCATCTCCGTGTAGTCATATATAGCATTGTATAGTATTCGTAGTATACAACTTCAATAAAAGAACTAAAAAGAGATAGAGTGAATTTGCGTAAGGCCAGATGATGCATAATAAACAACGAACAGATCGCAGCTAAGATGACGATACTGAGATATTACAGTCATCCATGTGGTCATCGTAGCTGACGAATTCGTAGCGTCAACGTATCGCACCAGATAGAGCACGATTTCTTTCCACGGTCATGGATGCGTTAATTGACGTTTGCGTCATTCAGAATAGTCAGCACGTTTATGCATATTTATTCCTGAATCAAAATGTACCCCATCTATCGTCTTGCGGGATGGGAAATTGAGATCATTTGGATTAATGCATTCGAGGAGGAGACACTAAAAATTAGTATAATTGGACGGGTCAGGCAACGACGAATAATGGACAATGATACTGTAATGGCTATGCGTGCAAGTTATCACAGTATCTTTTTTAAATTGTCGGTGATTATAATCTTTTAGAAAAATCCCGTCAACGAATGAAAAATGTCGTTGTATAAATAATTATTCGGTTACTGATGTGAATATGTATCGCAGTATCATCGCTGTGCGTGATTATTGAACCGGTAAATAATATGGCTACTGTGAAAAAACTTTATTTGACAATTAATATACTGGTTATTAAGCTTGGATGCATATATCGCATATAAATTTTTAGATGCATTCGTCATTGACAAATACAATATTAGAATATCAAAATGAAGATTACAATACTCACGTTTCTTATCATCGAGTGTCCAAAATTTAAAACCCAACGTGCAAATTTGCGCCTCCCAAATACGTTAAAAGAATTTCTCAAGGACGAAAGTAATGCAAAAAAAACTCTTAAATTTATCAAAGCGATAAAGCTATACAAATAAATATAAATTATGTTAAGGATTCTCTTGTAGCCATATAAAATACATCTATGTGACGTAATAAGTGATGGTCGCTAATAACCCTGGATGTTGATGCGACCTAAAATAAAGTTAAATAAAAAATACTCACGTACTCTAATTTACAAATTCCAGTATCGTAGAATTCTTATACAATATAAATTTACAATAAAAATATATTAATATGGCGTTCATTTATCCTATTCGTAAATCGTTTATCGTTTTGTATATCAATTTTAATTGCATTTTTAACAGTGTGCCATTGCAAGAAAAGACTGGAAGTTTATTTGCATAACATCGTCAATTAATATTCATATTATGATATAAAATTAAAGTACTTGTGCAATGATATTAAATAAAATTAAAATAATTAAAGCACTTTCACAGTTAAAATTAGGCAAATTATAGAAATGACTGCACCTAAAATAAATGTAACATCGCATTTGTACAGTTAATGCATAAAATATTCCGGTACATGTACATTAAATTTCGAGTACATTTTTTTCACAGTGTGTGTGAACCCGTTTTGTCGGGTGAAAGGCCCAGCGCTTTCTGGGGTGCAGGGGTGAAACCCCGCTGGGAGGGGAGGGACGCTTTTGAACCTCTATGTCAATGTCTTTTCTCTATGTCTTTTTGGAATGTCTGAAAATATTTCTTGCAAACTGTGATCCACATGACTGAGTGCATTTCGTTGGATTCTATTGGTTTTCGTACCATCTTAAGCTTAGTTTACGTGAATATCCATATACTCACTGACTGGCTATGGTTATGTACGTTTTTTAAAAGTTGTATCAGTGTTACAAGAGCGAGACAGGATTGGAAAAGCTACACGTTCACTTGTAATAGCATTTGTAAATTATCGGTCGTTCTATTTGTCTACGTTTTTTACAGTACATCTTTCGATTTATTTTTGTCGGTATTTGCAATGATATTTTGTCTGTATATGGAGCATTCCATCTCGAGTCGATCTTGGTCTGTCGCTCGGCCGATTTGGCACATAATTTTATGAACGATTGGTGAGACCCTCAAATGCACCAGATTAAAAACAATTCTTTTCGATTTTAATTTTTTTTATTTTCAAGTGACATATCGAATGCCACTATTTGAAAATCTGAAAAAATTCTAAAGAATACTTTGTTAAATGTTAAAAAGATTCTAACCACTACCCAAAGCGAACGAGATTTTTCTTATACTTTTTGAGCTTTTTACAATTTACAAAAAAAATTTTTGAAAAATAGATGAAAAAAAAGTAATCTACCACAGGCAACGGATCGAATGTTTATTTATGTAGAGCCGGATTTTTTTAGAATTGTTTCGGATTCGTAGGAATGTTTGAGGTTTTTGCGATTTAAGATTCTATTCTTGCACCATAAAAGCCTCATTCTAGCATCAGCATGCCATTATTTGAGATTCATAAAAAAATTTTAAGACTCTGTTGAACATCTACATTTATTAGCTTAGAGCCAAAGTCGGTAAGTTTTCTCTTCATATAATTTTCAAGCTTTCATGATTAAAAAAAATTATTACAAAATAGAAAATCAATCAATCGGCTATAAACAGCTTTCAGAAAGATTTCAGAATTTTTTAATTTTTAAAATTATGGCACGCTAGTGATAGATTGTGGCCTGAACGATACTAGAATAGTCTTAGTTCGGAAAAATCTGGGTGAATTCTAAAAAATTCGGTTTTAAATCAATAAGCGTTCGACGAGTCGCCTGTAGTAAATTAATTTTTTTTTACATTTTTTCCTAATTTTCTCAATATGAAAATCTTAAAAATTATAAGAAAAAAAATTTTGCCCACTTTGGCTATAAGCTAGAAAATATCTATATTCAACAAAGTATTGTCAGAATTTTTTAACGTTTTTAAATTATGGCATTCGATGTGTCACCGTAAAAAAATATTTAAAAAAAGTGCACAAACAAATCTGGTTGAGTGTCTAACCAATCCTACAAAAAATCACGACTCATATCGGGGAGGTCGAGGGTCAAACCAGTCGAATCTTGATGGAATATATTTCACCTTCGTCTTCTTTACAAAAATATTCTCCTCTCGATTTCTGAATTCGCCTAGAATGTTCATAATTCATGGACGAAGCATCCTTAATACATAAAAACAACATCATCTATTGGCACAATTTCCGAATGCGAAATATAGCTCGAAAAAAAAAGCTATGCTTATAGTATAATCAGTGAAAGGGTTAGGAGTGCGAGAAAGAGAGAATCCGAGAGAATGGAGCAGTGTCGGGGTGCAGTAGTCGGGGTTCACTATTTAACCTCTTACACCCTGCCTATTGATTTTGCCGGGGCTCTCTCCCTATTGTTTTGGCCCGTCGAGAGAGCGAGTGGAATGGCTTTGGGTGCCTGGTCAGGCCAACGGGAAAACCCGAAAGCTACCTGAACGTTTCAATCGCAAACTTTTTTTTTTTAAATAAAAAATGCGATCGGTCATTCGAGATTTTTAATTTAGGCCACACCGTAAGTCATAAAGTAAGACAGCAAAACCGTCAATTATTGCGCTTGTTATGAATCATATCTATTTCCGTAGACACCCGTTGGATGATCCCATCAAGGGAACTCGCCTGAGCTTGGAGGTTATAATGCCGCTTAAGACTCATTTAGCGAATACTTCTTCGAACAATCATAATCATAGTACTAATAACGATAATAATTCGACAATAACGTCCTCTTATAAAGCAGAATTTTCTGATGAGTCGTGATCTTTTTAAAAATTAAATTGAATGCTTGGAAAGAATGCTTAAGGTAGAGAGCGAGGGAGTGTAGAGAGCGGCGCACGCCCATCTGTCCCCCGAGTTGTCTCACTGAGAATCGATAGAACAGTGAATTTTTCGAAGAAAACGAGATTTTTTATTTTCTCCAGCACTGAAGGAGCTTTACAAACGCAGTTAACTCACCTCTAACGTTATCCATATGTAGAAGTATTGCTCGTTTTTTTTCGCTCCACCCTTTCGCTATGTTGTTGTGTTTTTTTATTGTTGTTGTTTCGGCAAACAAAATCAATTTGTCACTTCGGGCTTACAACTTCACGATCCCCGCACACAACACACTACGGCGACTACGGTTCGGTTCGGTTTTCCACTGTTCCGAGATTCAGGAGCGTCGAACAGCAGCGCCAGCAGAAATACGGCGGACTCTAGATTGTAGGAACGCTCACTTGGTCTTACGGACTCTCGCGATATTTTTCTTTATCAGTTATTGCGAGTTTTAATTAAGTACAAGGATTTTGTAATCGTTGTGCGGATGCTGCGATTATTCATCTTAATTTCGCTATTCTTTCATTTGGCTTCGTTCGGAGAGGAATTACGTTTTGCTTGATATTCGGGCGCTTGCAGATCGATGCGCTTCGTAAGTTGTCGCATACTCACGGTGGCGCCACTTACCGAGCGCAATCTTACTTTGCGCCCCTCTAAGCCCGATGCAAATATAGACGATCCAAACAAACGGAGACGTTTTGTCTATTTATAAACTTTTTGACCAATATTCCTCACGTGGCTAAATAATAATTCGCATTATTTTACCCGAGGGACACTCGTATTCTCATTGTGGAATGATATAACGGGTTTCAGCGTATATTTTGGTTACTCGATTGATAATAAAACGCTTGAAAAAGATTGCAAACTTATTGCGAATAGTGATATGAAATTTATAACATTGGTGGGGAAATAATGATTAGTATGACATTCACTATAAAATTAATAATAGTATAGTAATATTGTGGACGTGAAGATAAAGTTTTTAAATATTTTTATGAATATCACAAAAATGTCTGTAGTAATCCAGTTATTACATTACCAAGATTCTAAAATTGAAATCAACTTCTCAATATTAGTTAACGGATTTTTCGATTTATGTATCGCACCTTAATATTTGTATGAAAAAGACAATTTTACTGTCATGGAATTTACAGATTCTCACAAATCACAGTAGATTTGTTTCATTCAAGGACGCTTTGTAATATTAATATCCCGATTTTGAGAAACGGAGTTCGTTCAGTGAAATTCGGAATGGCCACCGAATTTTTCATCACTCAGATTGTGAGCACGAAATTTACAAACGTCATGCATAAAAAATAGAATGTAAATCCCTAGTATTCAGTGACACTAAAACGCCAAATTTCGTAAATATTTTCCGTATTATTATTTTAAACATCTAATATACAGATGGACATTTTTTTTCAAATTTGTTTCATCAAATTTGGATAGTTTTCATACAATATGGAATCAATTTTTATTGCCTTATCATTATAAATGTAGCTAGTATACTAAAAAAAATTTCAGCTCCTTGCTAAATCCTCTGAATTCAACCATTTAATTTTCTTATTGTTTTATTCTTAATTTTAATATTTGTTTAGCCGTTTTAGCCTTTGGTTTTTCACTGGATGATCTATTTTTAGGAACAAAAATGTTGTTTTCAAAATTATAAAACACTGTAAATAAAATATTAATTTCTGGTTTGTAATATCGTTTGAATTCAATTGTTTTTTTCTGTTATTATTGTTACAATGATTCAATATGTGGTACATTAAATGGTTAAGGGACTGTGAATTTCCTGCGTCGAGCGCGGTGAACGCTCCAAATTTGGTCATGCGAGAGACGCACACCATTCAGTCAGGCACGTTCCTCGTAGCCGGCCGATGATGCAATGAGCCCACGGCCGGAGAGCGCTCTCTCGCTGCAGTATCTTATCTCCCGTCGCACGTAGAGAAAATACACGAGGGTAAATATGCGAGCAGCAGGTCCGGAATTTCCTGCATGGTTATTATATTCGCCAAGAGATACATTTGCAGATGCGACCGCGAATGCATTATTTCCTGCAGGATAATGATTTTTCCTGTTCGTTACGCGACTTATCGTTGACGATAGTTGTGGCTCAAGGTGGAGTGGGGCTCAACCAGGAAGTGGTCAAGCAACGTTTCCTCCTCTTCCCCAAACATGGTCAAACGAAAGTCTCCGCCTTAAAATCCGCAACGATAAAACTTTTACCCGCAGATTTACAGAAAGTGACACAAATAATTTACGCAAATAATATTTCTTGGGATACTTTTTATATGTGAGCCATTTTCCACAATACTTCAGCCACCCTAATTTTTGTTTTTTTTTTCATTACTCCGAAAATGAGTTTAAAGTACTAACACGATGAAAAAAATTTCATAAATTTTTAAGCTGTTTCGAGTTTCCGTTCAAAAAATCTGATTTTTGCTTCCTCATAGAGGAAGCCTTGTTTTCGTGAAAATTTTTTTTTTTCGAGATTTTCATGCTAGTACACTCAGAATGGTCCAAAACGTCGAGAAAAGTGGTTTGTGCGAAATTTCTGTGTGTGTGTGTGTGTGTGTGTGTGTGTGTGTGTGTGGATGTGCACGTTTTGTATAATTTGGCACGCAAGTAGGGTATCAAATTAAAAAGTTTAGGATTGTATTTGACGCGAACCGGTTGAACATTTTTTTGCAGCGTTTTTTAAATTTTGGAAAAATCGTTTTCACGCTATAACTTTCGCAATTAAAAAGGCACCGTGCTGAAATTATGTACATAAATGGACTACCCGTGAAACTTTATGTGTACCAATTTTTGCAGAAATCTATCGTGCTGTTCTGATTTCATTTCAATTTTAATTTTTTAAACTTTTTCGAAATTTTTACTTTTACGAAAAAAAAAAAATTTCTCGAAATTTTCTACAGATTGATCTTAAATTTTCTTCACACTTAGACGTCCATTTATAAAGATATTTGCGACGAATTTGACACCAATCGGTCGAGTGGTTCAAATTTTATTTTGAACATTGAATTTTTGATTGAACATTTTGAATTTTTTGGAAAATCTCGTTGGCGCGCTCACTTGGATTTTCTTTTTTTTTTCGTTTTTAACGATTTTTTGTGCATCAACACAACGAAAACTGGACAATATTTTTCCTTTTTGTTTTTTTTATCGTTTGTCAAGATAAGAACGAACTGTTAGCCAAATGACCTGATGGCGAAATCAATTCTTCTTAAGATATGATTTCAATAAAAAATCAAAATTGAAAAAACAAAACATATCTCGAGAAAAATTGAATTTACCACCAAGTTCTTCGCCTCGAATTTCGTTTTCCTTTTGACAAACGAGAAAGAAAATAAATACCTTGGACATTACTTCCTGTTAATTATAAATCTGGCACTCATTGAACTATTAGCTCGATATTGATACAAAAATTCTATTGCCGTACAAACTTTTTTTTATTCCAAATAAATCAAGCACACTTCTAGGTTAATGTTTATAAAAATCACTTGTTTATCTTGAAGTTACTGAAGTGACCGTATAAGGAAAGACTTCTTGACCCAATTACCATTATTATCGTACTAAAAGTTCATGGATAGTTGTTACACATTATTATAACAATGACATAAACTCCAGTTCTTCATTATCACCACAAATATCAATGAATGAAATCCGATGATGTAAAATGAAACGATTAATGAATTCGAATTCAATGTATGACCGATTCCCAATGACATTGTGTTACAGGCCAGTACGTCACGCAATTATATCAGCAAACCACATTCCGTTGGCACATTCCTTTTCGTTTTATGTGTCCAATCGTTGGAACCATTCATATATACACATTTTTGTAGTATACAATATTGTTGACTGAGTATCGAAACGGCGTAATTCCTACGTTACCACATATGGGTTACGGCCTTTAAATTCTTAGCCATGGGTATGTATACTGTGGGCTGCTAGTGTATGGGGTATTCCATCGCAATTCGACCTGAGTCAGACCCTTGACCTCCCCGATTTGGTTCGTAACTTTTTGTAGGTTTGGTTGACCCTCAAATGCACTAGATTTTATTTTTTCGCTTTTTTTATGCAAATTAAAAAAAATTGGGGTGACATGTCGATTACCATTATTTAAAAATCTAAAAAAAATGCTGAAAAATACTTTGTTGAATATCCAAATTTTCTAGCTTATAGACAAAATGGGCAAGTTTTTTCTTTTCATAGTTTCAAGCTCTTTTTATATAAAAAATTATTTAAAAATTAACAATCTGCTATAGGCGATGGGTCAAGAGTTTATTTATTTGACCCCAGATTTTTTAGAATTTTTCAGATTTTTCTAAACTAAGGATCTATTCTTGCACCATGAAAGCCTCATTCCTTGAATAAAAAATCTGAAAAAATGTTGAAATATGATCTGCAACATGTAAAATTTTTCTAGCTTGAAGCCAAAGTGGGTAAGCTTTCTCTTCATATATTTTTTACGCTTTATCGATTACAAATTAGATTCAAAAAAAAATTATCACAAAATAGAAGAAAAAATCGATTCGACATGAATGTCAAACATTTCTGTATATATATGGAGAAATGTTGGAAACGTTTCTGAATTTTTTCAGATTTTTAAATCACACTATGTTGGTGTTCGGATGTGGCTTTTATCATACTGTAATACAGTCTTAGTTCCAAAGATCTGGGTTAAAATAAATAAATGTTTGATGAATCGCCTGTAACAAATCAACGTTGTTTGTTTTTTTTTCATAACAAATATTAAACTTATTTTTCCATTTCAATCATAAAAAGCTTAGAAACTACACGAAGAAAAATCTTGCCTCCTCAATAACGTAAAAAATGTGTATACTGAGCAAACTATTTTTCAGCATTTTTCCAAATAAAAAAATATAAAATTGGACATGTTACTTCGAAAAAAAATTTTTTAAATATGTTTTGCATAGAAAAAATAAAACAAGAACATTGGTTGCATTTGAGGGTCCAACCAATCCTACAAAAAAATAGGAGTGAAATTTGGAAAGTCGAGGGTCGGACCCAAGTCGAATCGGGATGAAATGCCCCGTATACACTGCCATCCGTGGTGACGGTAGTGAGTGTGGGCGCCGAGTGGAGCTTCGAGATCGCTGCACTTGCTTCCAGTTACGTCTTGGATTGCGAAATATGGATTATTATCGAGCTCTCCACCTACCCGGTCCTTCTTTCCGTGTCGTGTATGTGATGGTCGGAATCGGAGTGTACAGTTTGGTCGACTGGTGGTAGGTATAGTGAGAGTCAGCGTTAAACCATCAGCGGATGGTTCGTTAACGAGAACACCGAGGCAGAGAGGCCAAGTAGACGAGAGAGTTCCACTGCTCTGTTACAACTTGCGAAAACGGGCCACCGATGACGTCCCACACACGGAAATGGCCTTTACGTAGTATTAGCTCAACCGACTCGCTCACTGTTTTGCATATAGATACCGCAGTTGTATATAGATATTCAGTTAAAAGACTATCAGTTCTTTAAGGATGTATGATACGTACAGTCCCGCCAAAAGTCAGTTTCAGGGACAATTTCGATCGCTTCCCGATGGGATAAAAATCGGTAAAAAATAATGCATATAAAACGTGCTGAAAAGATTGATTTCGCATAATAATAATCCCAAAATGTTATTAACAAAGTGGTGAAAAAAACAATTGTTCAACAAACAATCAGTCTACCTAACTTTTTTTCTAATGAAAATGATATGTTAATTCATTTGAATGCATACGACTTTTCTCAGATTATTTTCTTTATTTCGATTTTGATTTTTTTGATTTTCAAAAATCCGCAGAATATAACAAATTTTGGATATGCGTTTTGAAAAAAAATCTTGAGTGTAGTAGATTATTTTATGCCGAACACATCCAAAATTCCTTATTTCGCGCACATTTTTGAAAATAAAAAGAAATAAAATTAAAATAAAGAAAAAAATCTGAAAAAATTCGTATGCATTCAAACAAATTAACATATTATTTTCATTAGAAAAAAAGTTAGGTTGACTGATTGTTTGTTGAACAATTGTTTTTTTCACCAATTTGTTAATAACATTTTTGGATTATTATTATGCGAAATCAATCTTTTCAGCACGTTTTGTATGGATTATTTTTTTTCGATTTTTATCCCATCGGGAAGTGATCGAAATTGTCTCTGAAACTCATTTTTGGCGGGACTGTACGTATCATACATCCTTAAACGTTTTTATCTTACACTGTTCAAAAAATTTATCAGAAAATTACAGTTAAGAACTGGAAGTTTTCGTTTTCTACCTGTACCATAAATTTCTTGTTCGAATGAATTAGATGTTTTAAATTACAATACTGAAAAAGATTTGATAAATTTTACATTCTCTTTTTGTTATTTTTTGCATGACTACATATGTAAATGTCGTGATTATAATTCTAGAAATGTAATATTCTGTGACAAATCCGAGTTTTGCAATACCTCTTATGGATATCACTGAACGAACTCCGATTTTTAAATAATGAGCGTATTAATATTACGAAGTTTTTCTAGTATCGGAAGCCGAAGATTCCTTGATCATGAATTAATCATTTTTGCAAATATTAATGCGCCGTATTTGAATTGACCGAAACCGTTAACTAATTTTAAAAAGCTGATCTTAATTTTTTTTCAATTTTCATGTAATAACTGGTTTAAAACAAATGTTCTGTAATTTTCATTGAAATATTTTCGAAATTTATCTTCATGTTTATAATTTTACTATATTATTTATTATTTATATATTTTCATTTAGCCATTCTTACCCTCTAGGGCATTAGAATATACATTTATTCTACATTGCGTTTTACATATCGTGCACCTCGCGCTATCCTTTGGGTTACAGCGAAAAGTCTTATTTAATCATCCCATTCATTCGTCATTCTCAATATCTACATTTTCATACATTCGTCTATAATTTTACTATACTATTGAATTAATATTGAATACAAATATTAAATACTCTTATGAAGAATCATTTAGCAGAATATCGCCAATTTTACGAAAGCCATACGTGCACGTTCTTTTTTTAAAAAAATTCAAAAAGCCATAAAATCAAAATTTCTGCATCTATTTCAGAAAAAAATGCAACAGTTAAATACTAGCTGCTGCTTTATTTACGACCTCAATTTTAGCTCAATTGATTAAACAGATCTTGGGTTAGGTGATTAAAGTTTCGAAACCCTCCATACACACACATATACCTACAAGTAATACACATTTACATACAGACATTATTTCTAGGTCACTTTTTGATGTTTCGGATAATTCTGAGTGTGAAAATGTGACATGAATACCTCCGAAAAAAAAAAAAAATTTCCATGAAAACAAAGCTTCTTCTATGAGCAAGGAATATCGTTGTTAACGAGATGAAAGCGTAACGTTTCTTCCGAAAACGCTGCTGAAACAATCTGCTGATTCATGTAGTTCCTTTTTCCCATCAGACATTCGTACTTTTATCGCTGTCAATTAAGGAGCCGAATTCGCCTTGTAGAAACGTCGGACCGATTACGCGATATACATATATATATATACATATATACTGCAGTTGTACCCGGACAATTCGGTTTTACGATAGGCGCCGGAGAATTCAGCACTAGCAGAAGTAGAAACAGCGTTATCGAGAAAATGGAAAAGACGATATGAAATCGTCAAGGCGATAGAATTGGCCCGTCGAATTAATGGGAAAAGTTGCGTGTATGGCTGCATGCGTAGCAACGCAGACTCGAGAGTAGATAAACGAGGCAGACAAGACGCGGTAGCGAATTGCGGACAAAAGAGACAAACCCGTGAGAAAAGCTACGAGCAGGGGAAGCAAAACACGAGAATCAAAGAAAAGCGACGGCGTGAAGAGAGGAGAGGGGCGGAGGGCTATGTCGCACATTGTATATTTATTGCTGTCGTGTGCTAGAGGGGATGACCAAATTTCTCTACCCAATGCGCATCACCCCCGACATTTGATTTTTATCTCGAAGCTATTCGACTGACAAATGGCACGCCAGCAATGAGATCGATCTTCTTTGCTCACTATAATGCAGTCTACAATGTTGTCTCTGGTTAATTGAGCCCGAAAGTAATTTCGATTATTATATCATATGATTTGATTATTATTAGGGATGTGCGAATGTTCGAAAACATCGAATATTCGGCATCGAATCGAATCGAATCATTCGATTTGAAGTTCGAATCGAATATTCGATGACGACGAATATTCAAAGTTCGAATCGAATATTCGATGACGACGAATATTCAAAGTTCGAATAGAATATTCGATGACGACGAATATTCAAAGTTCGAATAGAATATTCGATGACGACGAATATTCAAAGTTCGAATCGAATATTCGATGACGACGAATATTCAAAGTTCGAATCGAATATTCGATGACGACGAATATTCAAAGTTCGAATCGAATATTCGATGACAACGAATATTCGAACTTCAAATCGAATATTCGATAAATTCGAATATTAAATTCCGAATAAAGCTCGAAATTGGATAATTAATAAGGATAAATAAATAAAATTGAAATTACCACAAGTATTATGGAATATTTGAGCTTTTATTTAATTGACTTAAATCAGGTTTTTGTACAGAAAAATTAAGTACTCGACGTTTTCGGGAAGAAATCTCGTACGTGCATCGGTCACAATGTTGCCGGCAAAAGGCAATCTTTCGCTGTCGACCGAAGTTGTCGGTATAGACAAATAGCGTTTTGCCATTACCGTGAAAAAAATTATTAGGGATGCCCTAAGATAAACTAGAGCCCGTTCCGGCTTTAATGTGGACACCCTAAAAGGGTTTTCCATATCACTCCGAATTAGGGCCCTTATAAGGTATTTCTTCAGGTTCCCATGGCGAAGGGTTTCCTAGGGAAATCACTTAAGGGCCCAGTCAGGCTCTATCATGATATCAAGTAAACTAATTAATCATAATTTTGCCAAAAAAGGATCTTATAAGGCCATGGTGAAGGTTAATAAAGCTTAATAAATCACTTAATCAATTAAAGGCCCAGTCAAACTTAACCATGGCATAAAGTATATGTACACAAGTCTTTGTCCGCAAGCGTCATTGGCGACTGTAGCCGACATAAAAGTGTCAAAATCATTCATTTTGTCTCAAAAACACGAACACACATTTCATACAAATACTTTCTCTTGAAGTTTGACCGTATTTTTAGCATCCTGAGATGAAAATCTGAAGAAAAAAATTCACGTAAACAGAGCTTCCCTCACGGGGAATACAAAAGTGGATGGAAAGTGTATCTCTTTGATACAGCAAAGATTTTTTTAAATGAAAATGTCGACATACGTGAAGTAGCTGTGGATAAGCAGCTTCCAGGTTTGTTCGTCAAGGATACTCGGTGACTGAGAGCAAGAAGAGGAAGTGGGGACATAGAGTGAGGACAGTGGAGGAAAGATTTTATGGAAGTGAGACATAGGATGTGTATCTTCCCCATCTACGTATCCAAATGTGTGTATATATATATATCTACGTATATACTCATCCGGAGTGTCCCGGGAAAGCGGGATTGTCGGTAGGAGAGTTTGGCAATAAAAAAACGTCGAGCTAGACGTTACGCTGGCGCGGTTCTGGTCTGCGCGTCGCCATGCCACCACCGTCACGATAGTTCGGTGGATGTTTTGCCAAAAAGTTGGGTGGCGGGATTGCATTGAGAGGGAAGATCGCCGAGACGGCGCCAGGGGGTCTGGAGCCAACCGACAACGACTATACGGCTGCACCAGCGGCTGAAACGACATTGCCTCGCCCCGGAGAACCATCAGGAGGTGGAGGATGTTCCTGTCAATTCTCTATCCCCTCTTTTCCTTTCCGAGCATCTAAAACGTTCGAGTTTCCCGGGAACCACGTTTTTCTTTCTCTTTCCATGTGTCTTGCCAACTCTGGAGAATTGCTTCTACGAATATATGTCACGTTGTATGGTGACGCCCAAAAAAAGCAATTTTCTATACCGAGGAGAATTCGCGGTCTGTTTGAATGAATTTATTGACACGTTGGAGAAAATATTTTCTTGACACGCTTTCTTGTAATCTTAAACGAACCGTTTCTAAGATTTTTGTAGGTTTTCAATAATAACTTGAGTATTAAACTGTGTTGTATGTAAATAACATTTGCTGTGTGCTTTTCACGTCAAAATGTAGTTTTGGTATTAAAATACACTTCTACATCGTCACACCTTCTGATACTTTACCTGAACTATTAAAATTTAAAAAAATTTAATGTGTTTCTGCGTCGCCAGCTAATAAAGAAGTTATTCTGTTTCGGTTCGATACATATAGATACTATTACCAGTTAATGAGTAGGAAACGATACGTGATTGAGTACAGCAAAGACTTTGTCACCTTTTCAGTCACTTACATGAGATTTCTAAAATTATCGGTTACGAGAAATTTATATCATGTGAAATACCGATTGTGTTACAGGAACTATTATCAATGATCTTGAGCAGTTTTGAAAAAGTAACATACCAGAATTAGTCATTCGAAATGTTAGATTTAACAAAAAAAAAAGCATAGTCTAAACAAAATTGGGGCTACCACCATTATAATGTTGGAATATAAGTAAAAAATACCTATACCTGCATCGTATTATAGTTACCATTACTCAAATATAATTTTAAATGAATTCTAAATGCTGAAGAGGCCTCATATACACCATAAAATAGGGAACATTTTTTATACGAATACCTGAAATGTTGATTTGACTATCAGAGTCCCGAATAATAAACACTACCAAATCGAAAGCCCATGTAGAAATCAGTCTGGACGTCCCAGTTTGAAACTCGGACCCGGTTGAGATTGGCTCGGGTTTCCCTAAATGCATACCCGATGGAATGGGGTTATCTAACTTGGAATCCGTGTAAATTCCGACTCCGATATTTAATATTGTCAAGATCGATAGTTTATGAAGTTTTGATATTACCGGAAAATTCGCGACATTCCATTAAGTTTTGCAAAATTTAATTGAGCGAGCATGAACTTTCTAGGTAAGCAAAGAAATATTCAATTATGTTAGATATATATTTCAGTAAAGATCGTAAAAAAAATTGGATTTTATAGGATTCAGTCACTTACATGAGATTTCTAAAATTGTCGGTTATGAGAAATTTATATCGTGTGAAATACCGATTGTGTTACAGGAACAATGATCTTGAGCAGTTTTGAAAAAGTAACATACCAGAATTAGTCATATGAAATGTTAGATTTAACAAAAAAAGCACAGTCTAAACAAAATTGGAGTTACCACCATTATAATGTTGGAATATAAATGAAAAATACCCATACCTGCATCGTATTATAGTTACCATCACTCAAATATAATTTTTAATGAATTCTAAATGCTGAAGAGGCCTCATATACCCCATAAAATACGGAACATTTTTTATACGAATACCTGAAATGTTGATCTGACTATCAGAGTCCCGAATAATAAACACTACCAAATCGAAAGCCCATGTAGAAATCAGTCTGGACGTCCCAGTTTGAAACTCGGACCCGGTCGAGATTGGCTCGGGTTTCCCTAAATGCAAACCCGATGGAATGGAGTTATCTAACTTGGAATCTGTGTAGATTCCGACTCCGATATTTAATATTGTCAAGATCGATATTTTATGAAGTTTTGATATTACCGGGAAATTCGCGACATTCCATTAAGTTTTGCAAAATTTAATTGAGCGAGCATGAACTTTCTACGTAAGCGAAGAAATGTTCAATTATATTAGATATCTATTTCAGTAAAGATCGTAAAAAAAATTGGTTTTTATAGGATCTTAGATTTTTGTTTATTATTTCTCGATGGTTCGAATTTCTCTAAGCTTCAATGTTTTTCGGGTCGTGTAATCGAGGACGCAAAAAAAAGAACCTTGTACGTTTCGTTACCATTTTTTTTTCGCTTTTTGGAAAGTACTTTCTATGAAGAAATCAAAATGGATCAACATATTTTTTATAGCGGTAGCTTTGAAAAAGCACAATATAATGAGAAAACAGTGTGCAAAGTTTTACTTTGCTTTCTTTTTCAAAAAAAAAAGTAGCAAAAAATCTGACATGATTCGTCGACGAGGCATGCGAGAATTCAAGATAAAGCTTCAATTCTCAAATTATAAAACAAAACTGCTGCGCAAATGGAAAATAATCTAATTTTTTGGTCATTGTTTTTCTTAATTTTAGTGATGCAAGTGAAGGTAAATGATACTTAAAGCCAAGTTCAAGTCGCGCTAACAAATAGCCCTTATTAGCGTTAAATAAATATTTTCCTTGATTTTATTTGAATTGTCTTAAAAGTATTTGTTTATTATAAATAGTTTCTACATTTATTAAAATTCATTCTGGTAAACAAAATAAATGGATAACGTAGTTTGTATCCATAAAAGGAAGTCAATTCACATTGAAGTGATTGTAACAGTAAATAGAGAGAAAGCACACTTATAATTTTTCTTGCACTGATCTACGAGAGGATACGTGAAAAGTTTTTGATGTATACAGAGGGAAGATAGATTGTAGGAAACTGCTATCTATGGCTATCGGATTGGAGATGATTTATAGGAGGAGATGACGTCATCCCACTCTACTGAATAAATCGGCGAATGAATTCATTTCTTTGAAAGGTTTGCCTCGAATGTTAGACTCTCCCGGAGAGTCGACAACACAATTGGACCAAATGATATGGTTATGTTTAATATGCCCTTCGTATAAACGAGAACTCGTGTCAGACACGAAGTCCCGAGGATTTTCTATGCATCTTGTGAATTTTTCTCTCAATAACATCAACCAAATTGCATTGGATATGGGGCATTCCATACCAACTCGACCTGAGTCTAATCTCATTGATGTCATGTCGAATTTTTTATGTTATGATTCTATCTCTAAATAGCAATAACTACAATTTGTTTGAATTTATTCAAAACAATTTATACAGTTATGATTATTTATGAGGAACATATTGAAGGCCTTAGTTTAAAAATCTGACAAATTCTCATAAATCCTGTATCAAATATTTTTAATTGATACAGTAATTGATATTTTTAAGCTACGATGCAAAGTGAAAATTGAAAAAGGTTCGACACGTAAGAATCTTTCACTGAAGGCTATCGTTTGAACATTTTTATAGATGTCAGAACTGCGGAGAATATTTGGAGATTTTGTTTAAAGCGATATTTTTCGTTGAAATTTAAAAAATGTAATTTCAATTCTAAAAAATCGCTCTGAAAAGATCTAAAAAATTCTCCGATGTCCTGACATATATACAAATTTAAATGATAGCCTGCAGTAAGAGGATTCCTACGCATGTTCATTTTTTCTATTTGTGTATTGCAAAGAATATCGTAAAAAATATAATCAATACAAAAATATCAGTGTATAATATAAAGTATAAAGCATAACGCCAAACGTTATGTCGGCATAAAGCCATCTGCTATACTCAAGATTATTTTGCAAAACGCATATCCAAAATTTATTATATTCCGCGCATTTTTCAAAATAAAAAAAAATAAAAATAAAGAAAAAAATCTGAAAAAATTCGTATGCATTCAAATAAATTAACATATCATTTTTATTAGAATAAAGTTAGGTTAACTGATTGTTTGTTGAACGATTGTTTGTTTCACAAATTTTTTAGTAACATTTTGGGATTAATTATTATGCGAAATCAATCTTTTTAGCACGTTTTATATGCATTATTTTTTTCCAATTTTTATCCCATCGCGAAGTGATCGAAATTGTCTCTGAAACTCACTTTTGGCGGAACTGTACGTACCATACATCCTTAAATTTGGTCCACGAATGGGTTATTATAGACCTATGATTGGTACGATTCTTTAATCAATCCAACCTTTGAAATTTCATAGAATTTTGAATTTTTAATTTAAAAACAATAGTATTTCCATTCTAATATGAGTATGGGTATTAAGTATTGTCTAAGTTGGTCAGGAATCAGTAATAAACGAAATTAATCACACCACAAAGTTTTCTTTACGGGCAAGAAAAATATAATAACAGAAAATAACACTGAGAGAAAAATATAGTAGAATAGTAAGTTCTACTATCCCGATATAATTCCTAACAGGAACGATTATATAGATTAAACTAAATACTATGTTTTTCATTAGTAGAGCTATAATCATTTTTACAGCTATGGTTTTTTGTCTTCTTCATAACTATAAAATATAACCAATCTTTCTGGGTACTATTCTGTATGGTAAAAGTATAGTATTGTTGTTTCAACCATATATTTTTCTCTTAGTGTAAGAATAACAGTTGTTCCAGGAAAACCAAAAATTAACGGATGAGTAGCAACGTGACAATTTCAATTGCCAGCTTTTTTATTCAAGAATACGCTTAATACGAACGAAAAAAAATACAGTTTCACGTTCCATCCCAGTGGTTGGAATAGGCAAAAAGGTCGTTTGTGTCTCATGTCTTATGCGCTCGCATTATTCATAATATTCCGATCTTTCTACCTCATATAGTTTACGATTATTTTATGGAGCGAAGAGTAGAGAAACGAACACACCCCAAGATACCTCCGAGCATTGTACTCGACGTTGTAAAACGCGACAGGGCACAATAGCACAGAATAATCGGAAGAACCCAAAGAAACTATATCTCAAACGTCAACACGCTTAAACCACTCCACAATGATGCGACGAATTTACCCATTTAAATATACCCTAAAAAAAAAAAATACTTATAAAAACTTCTTTTTTTCGCTACATCACGCCTTAATTATTTTATCATAGTAATAACCTTTTTATTCCTTCGTGAATAGAACGGGGAAAAAAGCGCTCGAATTTTTTTTTTCTGCATGACGTCGTAACTATGATATGGTAACAGATTTTTTTCCACAAACACGTAGAATGAGAAAAAAAAACCTATGTGGAGTCTGAGACGAGGGACACGTGGCTATACAAATGGCGAAGTTCCGCTGAAGTTGGACGAAGGATTTTCGTACATTGTTGTCCTGAGCTGATGGCTAATGCGACAGAAAGAAAGGACATGTATATATATATACGGTGTGTATGTATATAAGAAGAAAATAATAGCTCGATATCCCCGAGCGGACTGACAAATGACTTTTGGGGTACACTCGGTTCAGCCGGAAGTGACGAGATCCGCGTGTACATCGCGTTCCGCACCCTACACTCCAGCGATCCAGCCCTTCTTCTTGTCGCTTCAGTGACTTTTCAGATTTCGTGGAATCATCCAGTGCTCGCAACCCTCTGGTACTGAGTCCGTGGCTCACTGGTTCGCTATGGAACCCCTGGTACTGCAGCTAGCATAAAAATCGTTTCCGGAAACGGATACGCAGGAAGTCGTGAGATCTTGGGGTGGATCCTGGGTTACTAAGGGATATTCAGCTAGAATTTACTTGATTCTAGTTAATGCTTCGCTAGGGAACAACATTTTTTTTTGCAAACTAACTTGCGCTTAGGATAGACGTACCGTTTTCGGTCACATTAAGCTTTTTTCCATGTTTGAAAATTTGTGGTAGCAACCGAGCCTGGAAAACGTTTTGAGAAAGTTGAGATAAGTCATCAGAAATAATAATAGAAATTGCCGGTCACGATTTTTAGCGATGGTGGCGCTGGTTTTGGTCATGCTTGTCAATATTATACATCCATTGTATTGCAACTTAAGTTAAGGATGTGTGATACGTACAGTCCCGGTAAAAGTGAGTTTCAGAGACAATTTCGATCACTTCCCGATGGGATAAAAAACGAAAAAAAATAATGCATGTAAAACGTGCTGAAAAGATTGATTTCGCATAATAATAATCCGAAAATGTTATTAACAAATTGGTTAAAAAAAACAATTGTTCAACTAAGAATCAGTCAACCTAACTTTTTTTCTCATGAAAATGATATGTTAATTTATTTGAATGCAGACGAATTTTTTCGGATTTTTCTCTTTATTTTGATTTTGATTTTTTTTATTTTCAAAAATGTGTGGGAAATAACGAATTTTGGATATGTGTTCGGCATAAAACCATCTACTACACTCAAGATTTTTTTAGTCATTTTTAGCATTTTAGGGTTCGCTATGGAACTCCTGGTACTGCAGTTAGCATAAAAATCATTTCCGGAAACGGATACGCAGGAAGTCGTGAGATCTTGGGGTGGATCCTGGGTTACTAAGGGATATTCAGCTAGAATTTACTTGATTCTAGTTAATGCTTCGCTGGGGAACAACATTTTTTTTTGCAAACAAACTTGCGCTTAGGATAGACGTACCGTTTTCGGTCACATTAAGCTTTTTTCCATGTTTGAAAACTTGTGGTAGCAACCGAGCCTGGAAAACGTATTGAGAAAGTTGAGATAAGTCATCAGAAATTGTAATAATAATAATTGCCGGTCACGACTTTTAGCGATGGTGGCGCTGGTTTTGGTCATGCTTGTCAATATTATACATCTATTGTATTGCCATTTAAGTTAAGGATGTATGATACGTACAGTCCCGGTAAAAGTGAGTTTCAGAGACAATTTCGATCACTTTCCGATGGGATAAAAAACGAAAAAAAATAATGCATGTAAAACGTGCTGAAAAGATTGATTTCGCATAATAATAATCCGAAAATGTTATTAACAAATTGGTTAAAAAAAACAATTGTTCAACTAAGAATCAGTCAACCTAACTTTTTTTCTCATGAAAATGATATGTTAATTTATTTGAATGCAGACGAATTTTTTCGGATTTTTCTCTTTATTTTGATTTTGATTTTTTTTATTTTAAAAAATGTGTGGGAAATAACGAATTTTGGATATGTGTTCGGCATAAAACCATCTACTACACTCAAGATTTTTTTAGTCATTTTTAGCATTTTAGGGTTCGCTATGGAACTCCTGGTACTGCAGTTAGCATAAAAATCATTTCCGGAAACGGATACGCAGGAAGTCGTGAGATCTTGGGGTGGATCCTGGGTTACTAAGGGATATTCAGCTAGAATTTACTTGATTCTAGTTAATGCTTCGCTGGGGAACAACATTTTTTTTTGCAAACAAACTTGCGCTTAGGATAGACGTACCGTTTTCGGTCACATTAAGCTTTTTTCCATGTTTGAAAACTTGTGGTAGCAACCGAGCCTGGAAAACGTATTGAGAAAGTTGAGATAAGTCATCAGAAATTGTAATAATAATAATTGCCGGTCACGACTTTTAGCGATGGTGGCGCTGGTTTTGGTCATGCTTGTCAATATTATACATCCATTGTATTGCAACTTAAGTTAAGGATGTATGATACGTACAGTCCCGGTAAAAGTGATGGGATAAAAAAAGAAAAAAAATAATGCATGTAAAACGTGCTGAAAAGATTGATTTCGCATAATAATAATCCTAAAATGTTATTAACAAATTGGTTAAAAAAAACAATTGTTCAATAAAGAATCAGTCAACCTAACTTTTTTTCTCATGAAAATGATATGTTAATTTATTTGAATGCAGACGAATTTTTTCAGATTTTTCTCTTTATTTTGATTTTGATTTTTTTTATTTTCAAAAATGTGTGGGAAATAACGAATTTTGGATATGTGTTCGGCATAAAACCATCTACTACACTCAAGATTTTTTTAGTCATTTTTAGCCATTCAACTTCGTAATTTTTTTACGGTTAGCCAGTTGCACTTTTTTGCCTGGTCCTGTGATTTATTTCTCTCTAAAGCAGATTTTTGCGATCCACAATTAGCCCTAGGTCAATTTTTGAGTATTTTTTTATTGTAATTCAAAATTTGCCAAAGTTATCTGCATTTTTTCGTTATCGCCCAGCTGTACCGTTCCACCGTTTGGTATAATTTTTTTTTCCCCAAGGCAGGTTTATCCGTCTTGCCCATATCTCCCAGTATATTTACAATTTTATTTGGTTTGTTTTTTTTTTTCGAAAATTGGGAATCATTTTTGTTAGTTTCGCGTTTGTCCAAAGATACAAAGATCTGCAACTTCCCTTGGAAATAAAAATTGCGTTAACGGTTCAGACGATGGGTTGGGCAACTGCAAAAGAATGACGGAATCGACCATCAATTTTTTAATAACGCCGAGAGAAACAAAAACTGAAAAAAATAGCCTGGAAATATGAGCAAGACAGATAAATGTGCCTTGGATAAAAATAACTGAACTAATCGATGAACAGTAAAGCTAGGCAATGACGAAAAAATGCGGATAACGTTGGCAAGTTTTGAAATACAATTTTAAAAAAATTGAAAAAATTGTTTAGAGATATGGGCAAGACGAATAGAACCGTCTCCAAAAAATAATAATTGCAGCAATCGGTGAAACGGTTAAGCTTGGGAACGGCGAAAAAATGGAGAAAACTTTTAAAAATTTTGAAATACAATTTTGAAAAATCTAAAAACATTGCCGAGAGATATGGGTAAGATAGATAAATCTGCGTTGTAAAAAAAAAATGTTGCATGAACCGTAAAGAACCTCATCTTTGCGCAAACGCAAAATCCTAAAAATGATTGCCAATTCTTGAAAAAAAAACAAAAAAAATCCATACAATAAAAAAACTATATGGAGATATGGGCAAGATAAATAAATCTGCCTTAGAAAAAAAATTGTTACATGAACCGTTGAGACAGTACCTTTAGGCATACGCAAGGCCAATACAAATGATTGCCAATTTTAGATCAAATGAATAAATAAATAAAATAAAAACACCACCTGAAAATATGAGCAAGACGAATTAAACTGTCTCGAAAACAGCTTGACAGTTACTTATTATTATTTATGCAAACTCTCTTCCAAATGTATGCATGAACACTGTTTATCAGAAAAATAATTAATTACTAGTAAGCCTAAATTAAAAAAATTAAAAATAAATGAATACATCATTAATAACTCAACAAACAAAAAGCGATCATTTTATCATTTTCGATCATTCAAAACGATTTCAATGTGCCCATCAGAGTAATTATCTGCAGCTTCGCATGTATCATGAAAAATAAAAATTCACGAAAAATAACCGAAGTAGAGAACATTATGATCTCATCCTTTCCCTGATTCCATCAACTATATGTGCGTTGAATGAGATGACTGGGGTATCCCAGGCCCCAATATATTACCATTACGTTAATTAATGGCAAGCCTCTTCCTTTTCCCGTTAGTCGTCTCGAGTGGTCATCGCAGCTTCTCCTTGCACCGAGTGCAGAGCTTTGTAACGCCAGAGGACGATAATTCGTCGCTGTCACGCAGCAGTGGAATCCCTTTCGTACGATTTCCTGGAAGGAGGACATTTTCATGTGGGCGTACATGAACCATTCGCTTGAGATAAATAACACTCGTGCACTCTCCCAGAGTAACTTTACTGACGATTCATCGAATCGAGAGGCCATTTATACTTTTTCGGATATTTATGGGATCTCCGGAGTCATTCAACGAAAAATAGAGGCTTTTTCATCGGCTCGTACGTCTTGTAAATTGGACGTAGATTTTCGCAAAATTTGCTTTTAATGGTCTCATTGAGTTAGCACACAACTCAACCAATGTTCCTTACCACTGCCCCCTACTAAGCTGTGTTTGCTTCACAATGAAAATGTTATGAACTCCCTCGCTCTCATCCCTTGGATAGGGAACCTCGCTCTCATGTGGTTTGGATGCTTCAAACTTGCCCCTTGCACCACGAAAATTATGAATGCAATAGGCGAAGTTGTTTTACAGCTAAATTTGCATTGAGCAACTGATTGAGTTACTAACTAACATTCAATACATTTGTTAAATTTAAAAAATTACGATCACATAGTAAGCTGACAGGGTTCCCTGTTTAAAATATACTGATAGAAATGGAAAAAAGTACACATAGGTCCAAATAATATTTATTAGGATCTATGTGTGCTTTGGTCCATTTCTATTAGTTTCTATCAGTAATTTCAAACAGGGTTATTACAATTTCTTCGCTTTATTCCATGTTCCATCTTCACTTGGCTAATGAAATAAAAGTTGACTTCTTTTTATGAGGTTGGCTCGAACTCTCAGCGAAGTTGGATACGGCGAGAGATATTGTGAAGTAGAGTCAATCACCTGGACCAAACTTAAGTCAACTCCAATTCGATTGATCCAACCTAACGAAGGTTGGCTTTAATGCATTCAGGTTGATTGATTTAACTTCATTATTTCTTTCATCGTACATAACCTCGCCAAGAGGATAAGCCAACCTCAGAAGTTAACTCAACTTTTATTTCACTGTATACGGTCGAATCTTGGTAGGATTTCGGTAGGATTGTAAAAAAGGTCGATATCAAGTCAAATTTCGGTAGGATTCGGGTTGTAAAAGCGAATATCAACCACATTCCTACCGTTTGCTTTCGTAGGATAGTCGGTTGGTTTTACAAAATCCTACAAAATTCCAACCTTTATCCTATGTGATGGCTGGGATTTGGTTGGTTACGGGTTGGATTCTTGCACAAACCAATCAGTGGAATTGGGCTGGCGTACAGTTGGTCATGTTCGCAAAGGAGACAACGGAATCATCAGTGAGCCAACCCCACATCGGTCCCTTAACCTCGCATGTGTATGTGCGCTCCATGACCGATTTCTCTCAGTGTAGAGACCCTACAGAAAAATTAGGTACGACTAAAACAAAGGATGACTTAAAAAATGTTCGGAGTACCAATTTTGGACGAGCCGAAATTAACGAATCAAATTTTCATGAAATTACCATGCAATAAGCCACTTTCGTCCCGCAAAACTACCATGAAAGTAGCTATTTTTATAACACTGTTGAAACAATTATTATATATTGGCGCAATCGCAGATTCCGAATCGGAACCAAACCGAAAACCCGATTCTCTCACTTTTCACTGTTCGTCCTAGAAAACCAATATTAATAGCGTCCCTATTTATTTATTTGTTACAAAAAATATGGTGTGCAACGTCAGCCGAATTTAGCGATTGCAAATCGTGCGATTGTAGTAAACTGTATACGAGTCGCAATCGCAAACTTTTGGCTCTTTTTGCACAATATACTATTTTTTTTAAAAAGCGCCTTCTAATCCTTCTATTCTCGTCTCGATTTTAATATATATATTTCGCATTGTATGAAGATTCTGAAAATAGAAACTCAAAGTGGCAGCTCCAATTTTCAGGCCGTAAAAAATTACAATAACAAAATCAATACATATTTTTTCTACTGGATAATTCTGTGACTTATTTTATATTTTGCCAACTATTGTGCGTTGATTCTCCTAAGCAAATTATTGTTATTCCTTATTTTTATCCTGGTTTTATAGATTCCAAAAATTATTCCAATTTTAATTTTTTTGTGGGCAAACGACACACAATAATGAGCAAAATATAAGATCAGGCACGGAAAAATAATCCGACAACTTTCGGACCATTGCAAAATCCAACTTTTTCTTCTAGTTTGAAAAGAAAGGAACCATATTCGCTAATATAATTTTTCTTTACACGTGCATGCAAAATCCGAGTTTGTTCACCGTTTGCAGGCAGCCAAAATAGCTGAATGCCGCACCGGTGTGCAAAGCATTTTTCACACCGCGCAAAGCGTTTTGCCTACTGTTTGAGGTTGCTATGGTAACTCCGAGGACTAACCGCTTTTTGGATGTCTTCAAACGGCGGACAAACCCGGATTTTGCATTGCACTCGTAAAGAAAAATATGAAAAACTGGCTTCTTGCGTACTGCTCATGAAAAGGCGGAGCCTTTGGCTTCGCGCTGCCTTCAGACTCGCAGTGCGCAAAACGCTCGTTTGGCCTCTTGTATCGAAATATACTTTCTACTTATTGTCTTCACCAATTTTCTTCACGGGTCCACAACAATATTTAAAAAAAAACAATAACATTTAGATTTTTCGATTTATTCACAAATAAAAATATCAAAAAAGCATTTTGGATTGTGAAAAAAAAAAATTGACTTTCTCGTATTTTTTCACACTGACAATAAAACAACCAAAACAATAGGCATGATGCCAACGAAGTAAAGAAATGACGCCTGATTCCAGAGGTGGAATATTCTCGTAATACGACTTTTATATCGAATTTAGCAGAATTGTACATCAAGTTCACGTAATTCTCATGTAATCAATTTTGTATTTCCGTAAGAGGACTTCTGGCAATATGTAGTAATTTAACCTTAAATATTTTCAGCAGTTTATCGGATGAAACATACATGCGCAACAAAAATATTAATCAAATAAATGTAATGAATTCGCTGGATTTCAATGAAATATTATCAATTTAGTATATATTGGAAATACACTTGGCATGAATATATATTTCAGAGGGTGCATCTCCCCTCGTTGGCCAAAATTGCATTCATTACATCGTACATTACAACTGTTCACAGTTGGTACGATTTTCGTCGATCGTCCCTTTTGAACGGTGGCTGCTACTGCTTCTGGGTAATACACGGGCCATATAACTTTGAATTGCATTGCGGCACTTCGCATCCTATATTATCCTTGTTGAGCAAATGTGCTTATATATAGCTGGGGACTAGATTTGGGATGATCAGCCTACCAGGACTAATGCAGCGCGCGACCAAATGTTCAACTCTCGATTTAAATGCTCACTCGGTGGTAGTAGACCCTCAGTATAGCCGTGCAGCACACACGGTACTTAACACCCTGGTTACACCCTTCTCGCGCTCATCCACACACCCCACGATATTTATGCTAACGCAGGGGACAAATCTTCTTCACCGAGTAACGCCTGTTGTTGTAACGCCATTTATTCTTTAGCACTTGATTTTTCCTGCACGAGCCAACGATAATTAAATCGTCCCTTAAAGGCTTTTTGGAATGTCATAGAATTATCGTAAGTCTTCGTCGTTGGACTGAAAGAGACATACGATTCCAAGAATAGAAAAGAATTTTTTCTTTTTAATTTTTATATCAGTGCACTTACCTGAGCCACCTGAACAAGTCACAAAAAAATTTTTGTAAGTGATACGCTTCTTGAGAAATTTTATATTTGAACTTCATTAAGGATGGATACGTACAGTCCCGCCAAAAGTGAGTTTTAGAGACAATTTCGATCACTTCCCGATGGGATAAAAAGCAGAAAAAAATAATACATATAAAACGTGCTGAAGAGATTGATATTACATGCTAATAATAACAAAATGTTATTAACAAGTTGGTGAAAAAACCCGTTGTTCAACAAACAATCAGTCAACCTAACTTTTTTTATAATGAAAATGATATGCTAATTTCTTAGATGCATACGAATTTTTTCAGATTTTTTTCTTTATTTTGATTTTTTGCATTTTCAAAAATACATCCTTACATCCTTAAGATGATCGAAAACGCCGAGAAAAATTGATTCAAAATGGTGTGTGTATTGCAGGATATATTCATACTATGATTATTTGTGGGCTTCGCAACAATATTTTGTACAATATTTTTCACACACCTGCACGTGAAGTTCGTACTTTCCTCCCCAGTGAGAGAGGCGAAAGTGAGTACTTTTCGTCCAAGGGAGTTACTTTCCGCCCTAAAAGGTTACTTCCCGTCCTAGGGATTTACTTTCCTCCCGCTCAGTCTCTCTCATCCTCCCAAGTTTTCCGCTCCATTTATAGTATATTGTGCAACAAGGGTCGAAAGTTTGCACTTCCTAATTTCGGCCCATGTTATACACTATATTTTTTATAACGAGTGCATGAATAGTGGTGCATTGGATGGTAGTTTTGAGGGAAGAACAGTAAAAAGTGAGGTTTCAAACTTTCGTCCCTAGGGACGAAAGTCACTCACCAAAAAGACGAAAGTGAGAGAAACGCGAACTATACTCGCGTCGATCGATTGTTTCAACACTGCCATGAAACTAGCCACAGTGTTAAAAAGAATAAATTCTTCAATCTGCACTGCTAAGTAATTAAATTTTAATAGTATTAAACTTAAGGAAGATTAAGCATTTCAATTTTAGTTCTTGTTATTGACGAGTGATAAAATGTACTTCATGTAATTGAAAGAATTATAAGAACCAATTTTTTCATTGGAAAAATTATAATATTTACTTTCAAAATTCATTGAAGATTCTAGTTCATGAATATTTTTTCTTAGCAATGAAACATTATTTTTACAAATTAAACTAGAGACGCTGCGCTTGGTGGCTGGTTATGTCACCCCTTGTTTGACATGATTTTTATTATTATTCCCTGAGGAGACACGTGACAATTGCGTCGAACTTCGCTCAATCAGTGTATACGATTATTATATCTTCATAATAATAATGACAATGACAATAATGATGGGGTAGTAAAATAGTATGAGTGTGACGCCAAATTGGCAGTATAATTTTAATGTCTGTTCCAAAGCGTCGGACACTGATATAACGAACCCCTTGAGAATCATAACACCGCTCACTACCTCGTTTTCACCATTATCAATAAATTACCATTCATTTTTTTAAGTCCTGTTGTTTTATGAACCACAAAACATTTATTAAATTAATATAATTAACTTGGGGAAGCGTTGTACGAAATATTATGAAAATATAATCAGTTATAATGCTGAATTGGATGATGTATAGTTTTTCCATGCTCTTGAGAGATTGTATACTAATACGAATTTTTACAGTGGTACTAAAAAGAGAAATGGAAGCTTGTCTTAGTTAACCATTTTTTTGGAAAAAAAATATCTCTTCACGCAGAATTAAATATCTCAGGAACTATGCGGCCGAAGATGTTTTGCGATATACGGAATTAAAGCAAATTGTTTGAGCTATCAAATGCTACCATACATAACACCATTTATCGTGTATGAAACTGAGAATACGTAAACAAATACAAGATTTAATTCTCTACATGTTAATCACATGAGAAATACAAAAGGCCGTTGTGCCACCTCTAAAAAAATTACTATAAAAAAAGATTGGAAGTTTTTATGCATAAACTGGTATATAAAATGTAATTGGCAATCGCTATTTACAATTAATTCACTTTTGAAGTAAAATTAAAGCAAATCATGAGAATTAAAGGCCTTTTGCATTAAAATTTTAATAGATTGTGAAAATGACTATACCATACATGAATTTTACATCACACATGGACACAAAATTTAGTATTCCAGTTTATGCATAAAAACTTCCAGTACCTGTGCATTAAATTTCAAGCAGATTTTTTTTACAGTGATCATACGGAGCCTTTCTTAAGGAGGTTCGTCAGTAAAATTGCAAATGCACAGAAAAATCTAAAGTAATTACCGCGTTTTTAATAATTGATAACAAACTCACATGAATTTTTTGGGAATTTTCATCTAAATCGTTTACACAAAATTAATTGTTTTTTGCATGCATTTTAACATGGGCTTTTACGGCATATTTACGATTAAAAAAAAGAAATAATTGAACAAATTTTTTACATCGTTGAATTTTTAAGTATTTGGTGGAATTAATTCTTCTTTTTCGATGTAAAAGATTTTTTCAATTTTTTCAATTCTTTTTTTATTCGTAAATATGCCATAAGAGCCCATGTGAAATTGTATCATTTTCATTAGAAAAAAAGTTAGGTTGACTGATTGTTTGTTGAACAATTGTTTTTTTCACCAATTCGTTCATAACATTTTGGGATTATTGTCATGCGATATCAATATTTTCAGCACGTTTTATATGCATTATTTTTTTACGATTTTTATCCCATCGGGAAGTGATCGAAATTTTCTCTGAAACTCACTTTTGGCGGGACTGTACGTATCATACATCCTTAAGTAGACAGGGCAACTAACCTGAATGTGTTATGAATTTAATAGTTTTATAAGTTATTGGTGTGTCAAGTAAAAAAAAAATTTCCTTTAAGCAGTCTACACTGCAAATACAGTAACAATTTCCTTTCATTTATTCATTTTTTATCAGCTTAATCCTAGCAGAGGATAATTAGTAAAAAAAGTAATGAAATATCATGACGAACCCGGTGTTTTGTTCGAATTAAAACCTAAGGCTAAGGAGCACCACGATTAATAATAATTAAATAGCAGTAAGACTGTGAGTTATGCGGTAGTCTGCTTCTAGAGTACCGACGCACCCTTGTCGTTCGAGCAAAAACATCGGTGATCTATGCATTACAGTGGTGCACGAAAGATTATGAGCCGGCACTTGGCAAGTTTTTCAACCCTCGGATGATTCGTCGCTCGTTTTGTTCCTCGCAAGCGAACCTTGACGTGACGACATTATTTCTATCGTTTATTCTTATGTCGAGGGCTCCGCTTCTTTCGTTGAAAAAAAAAACAAAAATTCTGCTTTCTCATCGACAGCAGTACGATTTCCCGGTCACCACTCCTCCCCACATTTGTTACTCACTATTAATCGGGTATTAAAATTCGATCCTTCCATTTTGAAAGTATGATTTTTCAATTTATTGAGTCATGTACGCCTTCCTGTTGCTTTGTTTGTAGAAAAAAAAAAGAGAATTCTTGTGACATAAAATTTGGGCTCTCATGCGTTAAGAAAAATATCGCTGGATAAAATTAATGCCAAGAAATTATTAATAAACCATTCCCCGAAACAGTTCATGCAGTGGATTTTAATAAAAAAATTTGCTAATCATGTTTATCGTTAAAATGTTGACACTTTTTTTTGCTAATTACGCATCTGGAGAATTTCGATGAAATTATTAACGAATCATAACGAAAAAATTAAAATAAAAAAACCGAAAATGCCGGAGGTCTACTGATGAAGGCTGCATTCTTCGATTGAATTAAGTGTAAATTCATGACTTGTAGGTCGAAATAGTTCGGTATCGTGATTTTTTTTGTCATTTAGAAAAAAATGCATTTAAAAGTTTACAAGTAATCTGCACATACACGCCCGCGCAAAAAAAAAGTATTAAAAGAGTATTTAAAAAGTGATTTTAAAAAAGAATTAAGAGTCTCGCGTATTGGACTTTTAATACTCAGTTTAATACTTTTGTCGAGACTTGAGTATTAAAAAAAGTATCAACAGGTATTAAAAACAGTATTAAAACGTATTTTCCCGACGATTTTAATATTGAATTTAATACTTTTTCTCCGTGATAATTTTTTTAATACTTGAATCTGTGACCGAAAGTAGTATTAAATTCTTTTCCAAAAATGCGAATTAATCCTTTTTTTGATACTTAATACCATTTAATACGTTTTTTAATACTCAAGTCTCGAAAAAAAGTATTTAATACTTTTTTTAATACTCAAGTCTCGAAAAAAAGTATTAAACTGGGTATTAAAAAAAGTCCGATACGCGAGACTCTCAATACTTTTTTTAAAATACTTTTTTACACTTTTTAAATACTCTTTTAATACTGTTTTTTGCGCACACGCACACACACAACACTTGTCCGACGAAAAAAATTGTAACGAACCCAAAGCTGCTTCTATGAAAAAGCAATAAGACCTAGATGAAGAAACTAGTGGGGGGTAACAACTCTGTTGTGCTGAGCAAGTTGTCGATATCTCGACAGTATAGATTCCGGAAGGCCTTTTAATCAATCTGATCGAATAAATCGCTCGTGCTATTACTCGTCCCCGCATCAAGTCCTAAATCAAAATCTATTGCGATAGTCACACAGTAGTAGTATCTCGTCGCGGAATAATTGATGGGTTGCTGGTTTTCCTCTCTAGTTGTAGCTATACGAGAGCATTAGGGTGAGCAGTTATGGATACACACATATATATATAGATATATGGTTGATTCAAGCTAACGGCTCGCCGTAATAAAATCATAAACCCCAGTGCGTTACGCCCTATTGCTGCACCGGCGAGCCAAGATTTTCTACAGAGTATCGGTTTTGTGCAGCATAGTATACACCACCAGTATACACGGGTGTTGAGGTACTCTACGCTCGCGCGCTGTGTATTATATTATTTTCATTCGTCATGCTGGCAAAAGGGCCCGGAACACACATATATTTATGTGCCTTTCGGGCTATCGACGATTAGACATGCCCGAACATCCCCAATGACTTTCACAAGAGTGATTCGGTATCGTCGAATATCTTTCATATTACATATAGTAGAACCCAGTTTTTAGTTTCTTGTTATTTTGTTGACGTTGTAACTGCGTATTTGTTAACTTTGTTTGAAATATTACACTGAAAGAAATGTGGTTGTATTAACAACATTTTTTTTTTGCTTCAACAAAATCGCACGGGGCTATACGTTTAAATGAATATTTTGTACCACGATTAAAATTTTTTGGTGCTTGTGTAATGTAAAATACAGTACTTACAATATGATATTTCATTGATTATATCAAATTCGGTTTATAATATAATATTTTGTCAATCTCACATATATATTTATTTGAATAGAGTAACATCTTGTTGCTTCAATTACCTTGTTTTTCAGAGGAATAAAGATTATGTTTTTCAAACAAATATCTCTTTTGAAAAAGTGGAAATTTGTTTGAAATCAAAAAATGATTTGCTGACGACTTGATCGTTGACAACTGAATCGGGCTTGAAACAAAAGTCGTCCAATGTTGAAGAAAACCAACCAGAGATGAGCAATATTCGAATAACAATGTATTCTAAATACTTTTGAATTTGAATAACTGTCAATAATTCGTAACTAGGACCAATGATACGAGTTTTAATTGTTAATTTATCCACTTACTTCTCGCTATTTTAGAAAAATATATTAATCATGTAATGTTCTTACAATTACTTAAAGTTATTCAGATTTAAATATATTTTAAATACAATTTTATTTGAATATTGCCCATCCGTGAAAGCAGCATTCGTTTGAACTACGCGAATGCAATGATCATTACCAAACAATATGTGTGTGTGTGTATGTGCATGCAGATTGTCATACAACAACGTTTGGGATTGCAGTTGATGCAAACCGCTTGAAAAGAAACATTTTACAACATTTTGAAAATTGATGCTGTAACATTCACGAATCAAGAGATTTCAAAATAAAATTATGTACGAAAATAGACTACCATCAAACTATTATGGGTACTAAATTTGACAAAAATCGGTAGAGTGGTTTAAATATTGCAATTTCCATTTCTTAAAATATCTGCAAATATTTCAACTCCTGTTAATTGTGAGATATCCAGCTGCCAAATTACAAGATAATTAGTTAAAATTTGGTTTACATATGGCCTATGGTTTAAGAATACTTAGGTAAAAATTCCACATGAATCGGTCAAGCGGTGAATAGCGACTATGAGACTTTGAAGTTTTAGGAAAATGTATTCCGAGAATTAACAAGCCTGCAATGTTGGAACCTTTAAAATTGCTCCCTTATTATTATTTGATATTCATAAAGCTTCCTCCATGAGAAAGTCAAACCAATCAAGATACTTCAACATAGAAGTGGCTTAATAAAAACCATGACAATTAGACTCAGATGTGCCCGTCGATAAGGATACACTGAGGTGAATATAGAAATTTAACCATGCAATAAAAAATGTAATCAACTTAAAAAAATATTCACCTATTCATTATAAAACTCTGACACTAAAAATAAAAAATTTATCTTTAAATGCAATTCCATATTTTGTAAATAAAAAATAAGCCGTATCAAGTGAAATTTATGCCTCAATATTCATTTTATCGATAGATTTTTTTACTTGTTACCTTATTTTATTTAAGGTGAATTGATTAATGAATGAAACAATATTGACATAATTTTCTCAAGCTGCAGGATTTCTGCAGTTGGTAGAAAATGTAAAATAAATCTGATATAGCGTAGTTCACCGCTGACAGCTGTGTTTTTATTTCTCACATTTCTTCAGTGATTTTTTTTTGCTTTCGTAAGTACATTATCGAGGTACGAGGGGAGCTGATGGTATGGACAAAAAAACCTTTCCACAACAATATGTTTGCGCAGCAAAGTGACACTAATTTTTACCGAGAAGATGTTGTTACAAGGGTTCGACGATTTTTCAGGTACCCTTCATACTTGGCAGCGGTGGCTCCATTTCGTTATGAAAACAATAATATTAACTCAGCTTTCAAGAGCTTAGCGAGTGAAACGTCGAAGCCATCCCATAAAAATTGTGGCTTTCAAAAAAAAAGTATAAGAATCTTGCGTTTTTTATATCGTTCCGACTAAATGATTACGGAATATAACATTTAAAAAAAAACAATTCATCTTAAAAGTAATAATTATTCTGAATTATCAACAATCGTTACGAAAGCGTGAAAAATCTTCAGATTTTGAAAAAAATACTCATGTATAGTTGTATAAAATAACATAGTTCTCTAGTACAATGTATTAATAGCATTTTTAATGAAAATTTACCAAAAACGATACAGAACCTCAAAAACTCAGAACCCAAAAATCAACAATTTTTTTTAAATTAATAATTACATCTCATCTTACAGGTTTTTCAACGAACAAAATGTCGTAAATATCAGAAAAAAATTCTATCAACTGAAATGAACTTTGCTAATTTACAACTAACTCGACAAGATAGTATCAAAATTTGTTGCTTTGAACAAACTTCTATGAACTTTAAATGTGCCAGTCGTTATTTGCTAAATTTGGTATCAAACATGCGTTTCAAAGAGAAGCGAAAAATTTGAAGGCCAGATTTTTCGCCAATATTTAGTGGAGTAATCCATATTTACAAAGGCGCGAAAATCTTTGAATTTTCTGTATAAGAATTATTTTTACTTATGTAAAGAAATATTTTTGCGTTTTGCTATTGAAATTGTGTGACCCCTGAATCTAACAATGGCGCATATTATTAGCAGGGTTACTGGAGTGTGATAACGGGGTGAGCATTTTTCGAAGCCAAGTTGCCGACAATTTTCTCATATATTACTCAGAGGAAGGAGCTATCCAATGTAGACATTTATACGACGCTCGTAAAAACACTTTACAACTTAAAGAATAAAAAAAAGCGCAAAAGTTTCAACGATTTTCTCTAGAGGTGATTGAATGTTTTAGGGAGGGTAAGTATTACGCATTACCACTCGAGAGAGGGATGATCAATATCGCGATTGCGAGGATTGGTCGGAGGACTCAGCCAATGAAAAAGCACCTGTCGTGATAGGGGATGAAATTTTTCGATTCTGCGCCAAACTACGAGAGCTCTTATTGGCCTAAGCGTTCTCCACGAGGGTTGAAACGACTTCCTGAACTCTCTCACTTCAGCCAACAATGGCCGTCTTGTACTGCTGAATTGTCAACCCAAAAGAACAAAAATAAAATAGAATAGCTAGAAGTATTTCCATATATTATATAAAACTTAGTTAAATATTGGATAATTTTTTTTCCATGGCGATTGCATATGAGCCGTGCAAATTTGATCGATAATTTTAGATGGCTTTCGAAGATTGATTCCGAAATACGGAAAAGATAAAATTTATCCGGAAATGTTAAAGTTATCGAGTTCGATAATTAGCTCTTCACGTGCACCCAGAAAAAATATCTAGTTAACTGGACTAGAACCTACGCATCGGAAATAAGTTTTCTTATTTAAATGCTGACCTAATAGACTTGTATTCAACTCGAATAATTTGTTTTATTTGTAAGTAATACATCTGGTGACTAATAAATATATTCAAACCTAAGAAATATTTTTTTGATTGCAATATATCTTTATTACTTCGTAGAAAAAAATATGTTTTAATGAACTATATATTTTTTTGTGTCGAAAAAGAATATATTTACGTCGAATAATTTATTCTTCCTGTTTACAAAATACATCAATTTGTACATTCGTTTCTTTCAATGTTTGTTTGTGTTTGTTGTTACGTTTGTTAATGTGCTTCCAATACGTTGTATGTATTTTTTAAAA
This sequence comes from Tromatobia lineatoria, assembly GCA_949699805.1. Classification (NCBI taxonomy): domain Eukaryota; kingdom Metazoa; phylum Arthropoda; class Insecta; order Hymenoptera; family Ichneumonidae; genus Tromatobia; species Tromatobia lineatoria. Next base: position 12,641,092 of record OX453043.1, read on the forward strand.
TCTATTTTATCTAAGGTCAATATCGATTGAGTGGAATTTTGTCAAAAATAAAAAATAAAACCGATCATGAATCCGTTACTGACGAACAGAAAGCGGGATTGCGTATTTCGAGAATCTTCCGCATTATATAGTCTTCCATTATTAAAATTCGACACTTACATAAAAGTTGCAATAAACAATATATATCTTTTATATAAATATATGACAAGTCGATTGAACCAAATGTTTTCTATGGATGAACATAAATACGTATTAGAGTTAAGTTTGGTGTTTCATTACTAGATCATCAACGAAACGTTGATTTAAATAACTAAATCAATTACAGAGAAGTAATTTCTAATGATCGAAGAAAATAATTATGTATTGGATTAAAAGAAAGTTCTAATTGATTTTGAATAAAAAAGATCGAATACATGTATCCAGTCGTTTTGACTAGATATTATTTCCGGATGAAGAAAGTATTTAGTCCGAACGAATATAATATCTATTTAGTGTCCACTGCACAGTAAAAACTGTTTCAAATAAATAAATATGTTCGAAAGCAAATTTTCGTTGATTGAAATGAACAAATGTTGAATAGACAATTTTAGTTAATATTACTCAATCTTCTTCCTGGGTGTACGAGGTCAATATCCTATATGGTGGATGGGACTTCTGTCCCTGGGGCACATCCATGTACCACATTAAAATTTACTGTGGAAACTGCAAAGCCGCCGGCACCACGGACAGTCAGTGGTCAGAAGCTCCCTGAAGGATTGATAATGATAATTGGAGTAAACCGAGAGAAAAAGTTTCCTTGATTCGAAGAAATAGGGGGATTGAATTTTTTTTCTTGGATTTCAAAGAAATATTTACTTGTTTTCAATTAAATATTCTCTTTGAATTCCAAAGAGAACATTGCATTGCCTTTAAAGAAACAATTGCTTGAGGAGCGTAATCGAAGTGACGTTTTCGTTGATTCAAGGAAACGGTCTCTTTGATTTAAAGAAACGATTTCCTTGACGGCATCAGGTCCGCCACTGGTTGACGCGAGCGCTTCTGTCGCGCCGCCTCAGTCATCAGGAAATATTTGAAGTGGAAAATTAATTAATCAAAACTCACAGAAACCTTTAGTGATGCGACACACTGAGAGAAAAATATGGTAATTTAAAAAATAATATAGTTGGACTGACGATAATCTAACCATAAGCTATAATTCCCAGGAGGAACGTCTATATTTTATAGTTATGGCAAATATAAGAAAATAGTTGGATCAACCACTAATATAATTCCCAGGAGGAACGTCTATATTTTATGGTTATAGCAAATATAATTATAGTAGCAATCATCAAAATGATAATAGTTTCAAAAACTATTCTAATAGTTTCAAATATGCCGTTTTGTTGCATATACGATTTCAACGTTCGTTGCCAATAACCTCACAAGTATCGTTTATTGAACCATATTATCATCGCTTCAACCATAAAACATTGTAAGTCTTACTATATTCGTTTTACCATGTGAAATCGTTAAATAAATGATATGCTTTTCACTCAGTGCAAGAGACGAGAATTCTGTCAATCTCGCTCGTTTCTGATTGCGCTTGTCATTTGGTTTCGTATCTTGTATTGATTGTTCAATGTGAATATCTTGTCTCGAATTGTCTTGAATTGACGGCCAAGACCAAGCGAGAATCTCGAAAATGCAGAAAATCCCTGATCAACGGAAATGCTTTTTTTAAGCGGGGAACCCACTTTAGGAGCTTTCCAAGGGCAGCCAAATTTTTAATTTGTTATTTCTACCTGCACTGAGGTTCATATTCTTGGAAAATTAGTTATTAATGTCAAAACAAACCCCCTAATGATGCCTTTTCTATAGGTGTCTCTTAACGCCAGTCGTGTTACCATTAGTCATTTTGATGATATTTGAGCGATTATTTCAGCTGGCTGTTTTAACATTCTTGTCCACCGTTATCGTAAAGACTCCGCTGCGAAGTTTTTTTGCCGTCTCTAAAAATCGCGGTTTCCATTCGACTATTCTTTAATTTTATATAAGGGGGAATCCACTGTACGGCCGAATTTTTTTTTTATTGTTTATTTTGGTCAATCTATAGACACAACTGAACCCGATTTTTCGATCTTTAGAAAAAAGTGGGGATTTTTTTTTGTGGCGAAATTACCGTGGAATCCCCCATAAAGAGTATTTGCGCATATTTTTTACTCTTAACTAGCAGAGCTTTATCTACGGAATTCCTGAAGCAATCAGGTATCTCTCGAGATTCGGCAGCGGGTTGGACCTCATATAATGTTCGTTTCATTGTCGCGGTTGAAAAATCAATCGGAATTGACAGCTAATGCGAGACGAGATCTCGGCTGTCAAATTGAAGAACGAGATGAAATCTTGCTTATATTCATAATATTGAACTCCAATGACAGCTCGAAAAACAAATTCAAGAAGCAAGTCTCGTTCTTGACATTTCCTCGTCTCGTCTCGCTTGTCGCATCACTAGAAACGTTTTCTGGCATGGAGAGTGATTTTTTAACCTAACGTCTGCCGTTTCGCGGCACGCGATTTTATGGGTTATGTTCTTTGAAAACAAAGAAACAGAGTTCCTTGTTTCAAGGAAAAAATTTCTTAATTCAATGCCATTATATTTCATTGAATTTCTCATCATTAAAAGAAAAGATAAATTAGATCAAGTATATTTTTGTCTTGATTTTAAAGAAATGTTTCTTAGGTTGCGACTTCAAAGAAATTTCTTTGAATCAAGGAAACTTTTTCTCTCGGTGTAACATGCTAAATTTTAGGGAAAAAAAAATTTGCTATAAATTTGATTTATTGTACAAAACGTGGTACAATAGAGGATGATTTTCGTTCAGTTTGTTCACTTTTTTTTCGAGAATCTCATTTAGAAGAGAGTAGGATACAGTGTGACAGTGTTTTTCTCAGAATTTTTTAGTTTTGCTTCCTCGTACAGAAAGTTTTGTTTTCGTGGATTTTTTTTTTTCGAGATTTTCATGTCAGAATACTCACAATCACGTATGGGCGTATGCGTGTGCGTGTTCCTGTGCGTGCGCGTGTTCGTGTTCATGTGCGTGTGCGTGTACGAACGACGAACGACTTTATTAATCAAGTTGGAGGATGTAGCTTATGGTTTCTCTAATTTCCGCAAATTAGTAGCGATCGAGCTAAATAATTTTTATCAACAAAGCTATGCTAAAGGAGGGTCCGTTTGAATTCGGCATGAATCTATGGATAGATTGAATTTTTATAGGATTGCCAAAATTTCGCAAAATGAACGTTCTGCTTTCAATTTTTTGCAGACGAACAATATTATTCAGTGCTCCTACGTATCAAATTTCATAATGATCGGTAAAGTGGTTCCGGTCTTATGGCATTTTGAATAAATTCATAATTTTACGTTTCACTATAACTTACGTAAAATGTCATAAAACACGGATACAAAGTAAAAACTTGTACATTTCTTCCACATTATTTTTCGCTTTTCATAAAGCTTCCTCTATGAGAAAGCCGACATTAATTAACGTATTTCCTCATAGAGGTACTCTTGCAAAAAACGAAGGAGGAAAAATGACAAAGCATTTCGGAACCAAAAACACAATAACTATCGTGTTTTTGGTTCCGAAATGCTTTGTCATTTTTCCTCTTTCGTTTTTTCGTTTCGATAGTTATCGTGTTTTTGGTTCCGAAATGCTTTGTTTTATATCATTATATCTGGGTTAAGGGCCGGCATCCGTGCCCTTAAATGCACCCCTTGCAGTCAATACCGCAGCTTAATTCTGCAGTACATGACGCATTTCTTACGGCACACAGTGCAGCACGTTTTTCTATCAGAGTATGGAATAATTGAAACATCTTTCTGTCATACTTTGCATGCATTTCGGCTTTGCTCATTAAATGTATATTATCAATCGTAACGGAATAAGTAGGTGTTCAGTAACATTTCAATTAAAATTCGATAAGAGGCTTTGTTTTCCCCTAGCAAGTCTGGTTACGATGAATTTCACTAACGGTTTCACAGTGGTTATTTTCGAAAAAGCGACGATAATCATTCGCGAATTACTTACCAAATCACCGTAAATAGTGTACTTTCGTCCCTAGTCCAACAAGCGGCTCCGCCGCTGCGATGATTGTCTCGTGTAGTCGTTTTTGCGTTATTGTACCATTGTTTAGCTACCGACAAAACCACCAGATCAAGAATCTTTTTCGTAGTGGTTATAATTTCATAATTTTGCTTCCTCATAGAGGAAGCTTTGTTTTTGTGAAATTTTTTTTTTCGAAATTTTCATGTGAACATGTTCAGAATTACCTAAAGCGTCGAGAAAAGTGGTCTAGAAAATATGTCTATATGTATGTGTGTGTACGTATGTTCCAGACACCGAAAATTCAATTGAGAAATTCAAAAGAGCATTGAATTCGCGGTAATTGACTTTTAATTACATGTATCTATGTGTATAGATTTTATAGAATTTTCAATTTTTCAAAAAAATGTCGTGATCGCTCTAACTTTGGTAAAAGTTTGCCAATTTAGCTAAATAGTTCTTTGTAAATAAAGACACGTTGAATGATGTTTGGTATTGAATTTCAGTGGAATCGGTCAAGCGATTCCGATTTTATGAAATTTGGAATTTTTTGGAAATTTTTTTTTTCTCTAAATCACGTCGAATCTCAACAAATGAACCGAAATGTTCTGCGATCGAAAAATACCATACAGCTCTCTTACGTACGAAATTTGGTACTGATCGGTAAAGTAGTTCGGGTTTCATGGAATTTTTAATTTTTTAATAAATGTACATTTTCGCTCACAACTTCCGCAACAGTTAAGAGAGTAAGATAAAAATTTGTGCTTAATCAAAATGCGATGTGAGGGTGTTTTAATGGTGTTCCATAGCTGCACACAATATGCATAATTAAAGAGAAAAAAAGAGATGCAAAATAGAACTTTGCGCATTGCTTGCTGATATAAAATTTAAAGACAGCTGTAAAGAGGATATTTTTGAATTTCAATTTTTTAACAAATATACCTCTATGAGAAAGCCAAAATAAATAATAAATTTCTTCCTCATAGAGGTAGATTTGATTTCTCGTACAGTAATATTACGATAGTAGTATTTTTGGCCGTTTTTTTCAATATTAACATAAAAAGAAAACCGGCAAAAAATATCAACGAAGGTAATAGTTTTCAAGAGAATTTGGCACGGAAATTAGAGATTTTCAGAACAATCAAGAATATTTAGTTTCCGAGGAAACTCTGATTTTTTAATATATTGATATACAGTGAGGTTATTATTATTTAAACAAGGCGTCGTTCTTTCATTTAAATAAAGTTCTGTGGAACAATCTTTTAGTCCTGTTCAAAATAATAATAATAATAAATTATTCAAATGGTTTTTTCTTTCGTAAACCGAATTTCTGTTTCTGCCAATTGGCATGTTCGTAATTTATAAAGAAGGATACGGTGACACGATAGAAAATATTATAACCCATGTTCGTTCCAATTTCAGAAGAATGTGATGAATCCATAGTTGAATGCACTTTGTTTGAGTAATAAAAAATTCATTGCTTATTAATATTTTTCAATAAAGACAAATTGAGACGTGGGAAGACTATAATGAGAATAATATCTGTCTGTAAACAACCAACCTTGAACACTCGACACCCTAATTACAATAAAAACCTTTACTCGAATAATTATTTTCCTATAAGAAAATTGAAGAAAACAGTGAATTTGTATTTAATACCCAGGCATCGTATTTATTATCATAGGCTTGACTTATACTTTTACAATAGTCGACAAACTTGTACAAACTTCCACCTCTTAGCCTTAAAGATTTTTTTTACTTTTCGCCTCTTAAACCTCATCAAGTTTCAATTCCCATTACAGTAATCTCTAGATGTGCTATTATTAACCTATATAGTCTTTATTTTCACTGCTCACATCACACACATACTGCCCACAATTATACGTTCATAGAATCATTTTTAAGAATACAAAAGTACTCAGAAATGGAAAATAAAATAATATATTTATAAAAGCCAACAAAAATAAACCTCGACATAATACAAAATATAGCGAAAAGTTATACGATTCTGATTATTTCGAAAAAAATGTGCAGTTCGCTTTACTATTATTATTATTATTCAATAATCGGAAGAAAGGGAAATACCACGACTTTTGTTACCCTAAAAACAAAAGATTTTAATGGTAATATGGAATTTTATTTGGACATAAAAAAAATTTCTGTACACAAGTAAAGTCGACTGATGCGCTATAAATAATTAAATTGTTGTTTTTTCGCTGTCCACAAGAGTAGGAATGTCACAGGCCCGGAAGTACATGCATAAACAGCAGATATTAACACGAGAAAAACGGTGAAAAAACAATTCGTTGTTCGGTGACGAAAGAAGTTCTATCTGAAAGATGGAGGGAAACATAAGGAAAAGGAAGCGATGGAAATAGAATGGACAACGACGGCGAGTAGAAAAATATATATACGACATGTATACGAATTTAGATAGTAAAATAAAACCCACTGCATCGATCAACATAATTCCGAGCTGTTCGGTTCGCGAAAAGCAGGAATGGTCGCCAGTCGAATGAAAAGGAATTATAATATTTGTTCAACTGTATAATTATAACTAATTAGTGTGTAGAAAATAAGAGTTACGCCTCTGCAATAGTTATGAATAATGTAATTAGTAATTAATTTACAATTAATGATAATATTCCAAAAGCGTAATAATCGATAATTATTTAGTAGAAAAAAGTATTCGTAATTTTTTTTCGCTCGATGTTTTCCACCCCTGGCAAAAAGTAATCCGAATTAAGTTTTTCATCCACAGTCGAGATTAATCTCGTCATGATAACGATAACGATAATTTTTATCCTACGCGGAACGCGTGCTGCTTCGAAATAATTAATTAAAAAATCTGGAAGAAGGATTTTTTTATCTCAAAACAACTAACTTTTCAGTTTAACATCTTTTCCCGGCGACTAAATTGACTCTTTTCGATCGATTTTGTTGTGACACCGTAAAAATAAAATTATTGTGTTTTTTTTTACGAGTGAAATCCACTTTAGTGTAGCGCGTTTAAAAAACAATTGTTCCAAAACGGAGTGTCTCGAACCCCGTGAAATTAAATTATGCGCGCGCTGAGGTTGCGCGAAAGCGTCTGCGCATTGGCTATCGGGACCATCGCGTCACTTTGTCAAGTTTAAGTTTCTTTATCGATCGAATTTTGCCGATCAGTAGAACTTCTTGGCCTGTGCTTCCTTGTTGTCCTTGTAGACGTTGTAGCCAATAATTATAACCATCTGGATGGCGAGAAACACGAGGAACATTGTCGTGGTAAGGCAATTTCCGGTTGGGCAATCGCCGACTTGCCCGGAGGCCTGACTTCCGGTACCGAGCTTCGCATTTGTTTGGGCAACGTCGCGCTTAATCGTGTGAAGACCATCCCGCATTTCGTTTACCAGTGCTTGGTAATCGTAGCCGATTGGTTGTACCTGTTTAATACATTATTATTATTATAGATTTACGTAATTTAAATCAATATTATTACTGGCATATTATTATTATTTCAGTTTGATAATAGAGAATCGTTCGATTGACATTTATGTCATTGGCTTTGAAGTCAAGAATTTGAAGTTTCGGAAAGAATTCGAAAATATTGAACTCGTAACGCTACAGCTAATGCATTCGTGGTAGTGTACCTGACTCTGCCGTCAGGTGAGCATATTATTTAAAAGGTTTTACTGCGAATTAGAAATTAACGGGTGAAAATTGTAAATTTATTAATTATTTCAAGGCTCAAGTATTGGCTGAAAATTGTCTCCATAGATTTATCGCAATTATTTTCAATTCTTGTTTACTTTGTGGCTTTGGACTGACAACAACTTCCGAGTTGTTGAGCATCCAATTTTTTCAGATTTTTTTCTCTATCTCGATTTTTATTTTTTTTATTTAGAACAATGCGCAGAATATAACAAATTTTTGATATGCGTTTTGCAAAAAAATCTTGAGTGTAGTAGATCGTTTTATGCCGAACACATATCCAAAATTCGTTATTTCGCGTACATTTTTGAAAAAAAAAAATCAAAATCAAAATAAAGAAAGAAAAATGAAAAAATTCGTACACATTCAAATAAATTAACATATTGTTTTTATTAGAAAAAAAGTTAGATTGACTGATTGTTTGTTGAACAATTGTTTTTTTCACCAATTTGTTAATAACATTTTGGGATTATTATTATGCGAAATCAATCTTTTCAGCACGTTTTATATGCAATATTTTTTTCCGAACTTGTCTCTGAAACTCACTTTGGCGGGACTGTACGTATCATACATCCTTAAGGTGATTTGTTGTACCGACTGAATCGCCGTGAGTGCGAGCGAGAACGCATTATTGGCGGTCGCAGTGGAGCGACAGAGAACGATAGAAAAGTGTAACATATCACGTTTATATTTATTGAAATAGATTCGAGCGCCACATATTCAGCTAATGCAACAAAGTCATCTAACAATGGCGGCGTTCAATTTGTGCCGGTTGCGCGCGCACATCCCGGCCGGCGTCTTCGAACCACTTGTTGTGTAGTCAGCTGTACATACCTGAGCAGTTGGTGCGCGAACTTGATTGTTGATAATTGTCTCAGCTTTCGAGTTAACATCACCAATGAAAGATTTTATCTCTCGCGCGGTGTTCAGAATAATGTTTTGATTGCTGAGTACGGCATCGACTTCCTGTCTACGTATCGTGTCAATAAGCATAGGCTGGCCGGGCTGTCCTCCCGATGTTTGCACACCTAATCAACATCAAATTTGTGTCTTTTACTTAACTTTTTGTGTCTTGCCAGAGTTGCTAATATACTATTTGATTAAAAGAAAGCGAAAAAGTGATAGAAGATTTACAGTTTCGTCGGCTTTTCTGTGCTATTTTCGAGTTTTCCAGTGAAAGAGAGGCGAGAAAAGTGAAAGTTTTTACCGGAAATATCTAAGTCGAAATGCGTGACCGTTTCCATTTTGTTTTATTCGCGGTTTGTTGTAGACAACAATAGTCACGACGCGAGTGGAGACAAAGAAAAGTTTCCGAGTAAAAATTTTACGTTATTTCAGTCAGTCTTGTAAATCTTTCATTTTATTTCTTGTTTTATTTTATTTTTGTTTCAAGTTTACAAAATTGCAATAAGCGTGACGAAAAAGTGTATTTTAATGAACACGAAGTTTTGCAGTATGTTTGCGATTCCATTTTGTTTTATTCGAGATTCGCTCGGTTATATATTATAGTAAATGCATGTCGCGACGGGCCTATAAATTTCGGATTAGAGAAAAATTTTATGAAGTGAAGTGAAGTGAAGTGAAGTGAAGTGAAGTAAAGTTGTTTCTCAAGACAAACGACATCTTTTGGTCAGTTCGAGATTCCAATTTGTTCAATTCAAATTTCACACGAATTTCCCGAACGGAGTGAAGAAATAATAAAGAGACGCGGCAACTTCTTGAGATAATATGTTCTAATTGCGTATTTCGGGATGAAGACTTCATATTGGGAAATGGTAACTAGAAGCTCACAAAAGAAGAAGTTTTGTCAAGGTAAGGTTTTGTGGTAAGTATTTTTACTAACTGCAAATTTCGGCATTCGGCCTTGATATTGTGAACTGGTTACCAGAAGGTCATAAAAGTAGGGTTTCTGTTTAGGTAAGTATTTTTACTCACCTCCAACCTGAACCTGTGATATAAGACTCAACGTTCTTTCCTGTCTGCCGACAACTTCGTCTAATTTGCGATTTAATTCACGCAGAACATCAAACATCTGACTTTGTCCTGCAAATATTTGACCCAGCTCTCGTTGATTTTCATTCTCAAACCATTCGCCAAATTCGTCTTTATCATGTTTCTCATCCGGATGTTCTCTGCAAAAAATCATTTGATTTTGAGAAATTACGCACTAAAAGAGAATTTGCACAAGCAAAGAGGATTTTTTTTTTTTTGATTGAATAATTTTCTGTTTGTATACCATTATGATCGTTTACTGATTTAATAAGATTCGGGCGACTAAAAAACGTAATTAAAAAAAATATTATGTAAATGATCCACTTCTTTGAAAAAATATTACTTCTTAAAAATATTAATGAGCTTTGAATTATTAGAAGCTTATTAAGAGCATAACAAGCATTATAATTTTTTAATTTGTGGACACGTACATATGTACTGTCCGACCAATAAAATAGGACATTGAACACCAAAATTGGTTCACTAATTTGTTTTATCAGCTATGAAGAATAAAAAATTTATTTTTCACCTTGTACCTTTCTTGTGCACTGCAAGTCTGTACAAAATTGCAGAAATATAATGCCCGTTATATATTTAATGAGCCGTAATCGTAAGATTTTCTAATAAAAAGGTGACTAGGTTCTCTAACTAACAGAGAATTTGTTAAAAGCAGAAAAAACATGTTATGAGTATATTCGATACATGGGGAATTTTTGTTGAGCTTGTTAATTCTGATGTTACCCACTTTTTTTTTCATTTGTGAAAGATGTAGAGTATCGGATAAACCTACTTTCTGTAATCTTCCCTTTGCTGATCAAGCTTCTTCTGATAGTCTTGGTACTCTTTTGTTATCTTTGTCTCATCTTCGTGCGACACTTGCCGTCCATCCATGGTCATCTGACCAGGAGCATGCAAGGAAGTTGTAAGGAAATGCAGGACATCATGATCATCAGCCAAACCACCTGAAATCATTCAAGAAAAGTGTGAAATATTGCACAAACTTTAGGGCCATTGTTCAGCATTGATGTAGGGTACAAAATAGCGAATTACTGAAGTAGCGACTTTCATAATGATGGCCATTCTCATTTCAGAAATAATTATTTCCAAATTGACGATTTTAACCATTTGCTATTTTAACTCTCATCTGGTACAGTCACTGATTAGCTTTCCCAGGAATAAAATACTCTGTGAAAGGAATAACTTATTTGCTTTTCCCTAAAACTTTAAAGGACTTATTTCAGTAAGCCAATAAATTGTGATTTAGGAAAAATTTGATATATGAAGTAAAATGGGTAGCGATAATTGGAGTAGCATACTACGAGTAGTACTTAATTGAAAAAAAAAAAATGTATTTACGACAAATATTTGAATATTCAGACACAGAGAAAGCTTGTACTTTCTATGAGAACTATAAGAACGGTAACGAAATCTAAGAAATTTAAGTGGAGTTGAAAAAATATTCAGTGATTTTTAGTGGGGTACAAATTTCAACATGATAAAGTTGAAAAGCTACGAGTTTAAAGGTATGACTGACTAATTACGTTCGTGAGGCATTTCTCCCCAACTCAGCGACTTTTTTCTTGACCGACACTGATTTTCCTCATAATTAGACACATTTTAGTAACATTCGAAAATATTTTCTTCTATTTTTTCTTCTATTTTTTCACATGTTCTAATAGAATATTATGGGTGTTAATTTATTTGTTTAAATTAACATATCTTGACAAATTCACGTTATTGAAGAAAAAAAGTTTTCAACATTATGTTTGTAGTTACGTATAGGCTTTTCAATGGTATCTTTAAAGTAATTTGCTAAACCTGATAACATTCATTCTTCACTTCAAAATGTCAAGGTTTAGTTATATTCACCACAAACCGTTTCATTTAGCTGAAAATATACATAATCTTCGAGCATGTGTTGACAATATGAAAAAAATTATCAGAGCAGCAGTATTTGTAATTCATGAAAAAAACATAATTGTTCAAAGTATTATTTCAATAAGTAGATGGTACAATAATTTAATTTGGTAACCGAAGGTTAATTTCCACTCTTCCAAAACATTCAGGAAATCAGAAGTGTTGGAGAAACTACAAGTTCCAAATTAACTATTGACCTAGAAAAAAATTATTTAATTACTGTGAACAAATTATTTTGTTTGTTCCATAATCTTGAAAGGTATAAGGAATGTTTAATGACTTTTTCGTTATTTACACATAGGCAGAAAAATTTTGTAAATGTTTCAGTTAAAACAATGGAGCTTCCTTGATTATAAAAAGCAATCTCACAATTTTTTGGAGAAAAATTAATGTTCTAAGATTGATAAAGTTATTTATAAAATTCCATTGGAAAGTCTTTTTTTAAACTACATCTTTTATTCTAGAACATTTTTTTAATGAGAGAAAGCTTTCAACATACATTGACTTCAAAAAATACATTATTTTTCGTAATATTGAAATAAATTTTTTCATATATTTGGTACAGTACTATAAATTGGAGAGAGTCGAAAAAAAATAACTGGGTTTGTGGAGAAAGCTTCTAATATACTTACTGAATAACTTTGAAACATGATAGTTGGTCTTAAGTACCAGTAATAGCAACAATTAAAGATTCGCGGTGGCGACTCGATGCCAAGTGTAAAAAGAAAATGAATGTACTCGTTTCTTTAACCCATTTATAGTTCTATTTAAAATGCTTTATTAAAGCTGAATTCATGCATTTTGTAAATATGTTGTACCTGTAGCAGCAGAAACTCCAAAGTATCCACCCTTAGGCAGGAAGACATTTTCAGCACGGAAACACATCTCATAGTCCTGATCGCTGTTCGTCATTCCATTGTGAAACAGTAGCTATAAACATAAGATTTTTTACATAGCTTACATTGTTGAAAGTATTTAAGGTAAGATCACTATACAGTGCAGAAAGTTCTTTTACATAAACGGGTATAGAAAATTTACTAAACGAATAAAACGTAAAATTGATATACAATTCTGCTAAGCTCGTTACGTACTAATTACCGTATTAATTAATGCACAGTATACTGAATACACCATAGGAGTCATGTTTTTCATGAGTCAACTTAAATTCCGTATCACCATCGTCCACTGTCAAAAATATTGATGGTAAAATGACTGCACGTGTAAAGGCAGCTCTTTCACAGAAACGGGTATATAAATTTTCTCTACACGACTACAACCTAAAATTAATGTACATTTATACTAAATTCGTTGCAACAATCGATTGATCGTTGAACAATCGTATTAATCGATGCATAGTGTACAAAAATTGATGTACATTTTCCTAAATTTGGTATATAAAGCGTCTTTCTGATATAGGTTCGATTACAATATATACAATACATTCAATTACTATATAATATATAAATTTTTCAATTTTTTTTACAGTGCACAATAATTTGCACATTTTACTTTAAAACAATCTGTTCATTTCAAGTAATTTGCACTATCAAAGTAATAATAAAAAAATCTGAGTATTTTGATAGTTGTTAATTCACAGAATGATATATAATCATTTGAATGTATTCATAGACCATTGGGCTATTAAAATAATAATAAACTAGGGTGCTTAAGATAGTATTCTATATTCAAATAATTTCTACTATCAAATTATAATAATAAAAAGAACAAGTATTTTGATAATGATTCGTTAATCCACAGAATAGTATCTAAATATTTGAATGTACTTATAGAGAATTGAACTATAAAATGAATAACAAACCGTAAGAGTGTTTTGATAGTATTCTATTCTGGCTCGGGTCGGAAAAGGCTTGTTACGGAAATCTCTTAGACATCCAGCCAACAGTTGAGTGGTTCCATCGCTGCAATTTGAGACAAATTGGATAGTATGTTTGCCGAAAATTTTATCGATATGATATTTGGATAAGACTATATTCTCATGACGAGCATAAATATTTTTACAGAATAATAATGATGCTAAGAAAAGGTGACAAAGAAACAATCTCGAGGAGAATATTGAATAATCATAATTTATAATTAGCTTTTACGTACTTGGAGTGATCAAATATTTGATTTCCGTCGTTGAGGACGGCCATGATGTACGGATTGTTGTGCTTGTTGTCGTTGTCGAAGGAATCGAAAAATACTCCGAGACCATTCCACATATCGGAGCTACCGAAAACGGTACCATTGTAGGCACCTTTCGCAGCAGTGTACCAAAATGCAAGACCATCAGCACCGATTCTGCCTCTTCCAGTGATGCGGAACACTAGATCGACCTCCCACCAATCAAAATTCACGGGTTCCCTCGTCCATATCGCACCTTTTTGACTGCGCAACGAGGGCGCGACTCTCACGTTCTCCGAGCTTGCAATTGCATCTTAAATAGATAAATTCGTTAAAAACATTGCATTGATTATCAACGTATCGATCATTTCAACATGTGCGTCGGAAGAAAAATCTTTGGAAAATCGTTGTCAACCATAAGATGCTAGAAGCATGAAGTGTCGATAATAATAATAATGACAATGCAAGAATGTATTGATAACTTAGTAGAAAACACTTGTTATTTTAAAATTTAATTAAAAACTTGTCTATTATATTAAGATTATCTTCTGAATTCATTGAGTACATGATTTGAAGATATTAGATACCCTTGTTTTCGAGATATTTCAGGGCAACTGGTATAATGCAGTTTGATTCTGATAGTTTTAATATGCAATGTTCAAAACAGAAAAAAAGAAACACCAAAATGTCAGGATTTTTTTTAGAATCATAGACATTTAAAAAGAAACGAAAAAAAATGTACGAAATGAAATATATGTCTTTTTAATTATTTTTTATTATAATTCTTCGAAATCAATGTTTTAAATATCTTTAATGAGATCTTTTCCTCATTAAGAATAATCATTCTCTTATCATAAAATTCTCACATTTCAAGTCTCTCAAATTTTCGGTCTATCCTTAAATCACGATATAATCATGGCAATCATAGTAATCAAGCTCACCCAAAAATAACATCATAAACATAAGCAGAATAATTACCGGCGAAACAAAAAAAAAAAAACTACTCATAAATCATAAACAATCCTAATCATTTCTCCAATTGAAGTTAATACAGTTTGGAGTATCGAAACAAACAAAAAAAAATCATGGAAATTTTCGCAAAAAGAAAATTGTTTTGCAAAGTATGACCTGAAAAGCTGTCAGTGTTGCCGGGAGGCTGATAACAGGTGACGTGTACACAAAACGAAGGCCCTTAAGCCGACGATTTCATTAACTCACATAAATTAAGCATAAGTACGAAATAAAAAAAAAAGCTCAATAGGAGATAGTATTGTGTCGGTGATGATGAAAGGAGAGGGGATTTTGTTGGGTCAGAGTTGATAAATGTTGACGAACGAGCCAAACATACGGAAGAGTTAGGGATCCGACGAATGGGTTAGGATACGTTCGGAGTAAAGTGTTTAAAGGTACTTACTTCCTCCGTATTCCCAGAAAGGTACGGTTCCATCTTTTTGAGCGAGGTACGGTGGCTTAAACGAGTATTTGTACTCGAATTTACGATGAATGGAGTTGCCACTCGTTTGTCGTAAAGCGAGAAAAATGATAAATAGCGCGAGCCACCTCACCTCGGCAGCCATCTTCATTTTGCTCGACTACTGCTTTGGCACTACTGAAGCCAGCCGGCCACACTTTCTGCCTTTTCCACTTCCACTGCAGCCAAATTTTCGCTAGCGCAACCCAAAAACGTGCCCATTGGTCGAGTCTTCTATTCAACGGCGTCTCATTCGTCCAATTCCCTGACGTGTCTCTCGGCCATTTTGTTTTCCCTCCCGCCACGTAGCACGAGTTTCGAAACACACGAGACACTCTTTTTCTACGTATTTATGAATTAAAATAACGAAAAAAATTAACGTATCGTTAATTGAGGGCCAAGAAATTAATATTGCTCATTTAATTATTCGGATTTGTTATATTTATGTTTTGTATTGTTTTTCAAATCTTGTTTATTTTGCATATTCGAAAGTTTTGCGTCCACGTGTCTGTCGACGTCAGCGCTTGTATCTCGATCGGTAATGCAGGGATTTTCAGCATCCTTTATGGTAATGGCGTTGTATTAAGATGTTTGGATTTTTTTATACGTCTTTTTCTTACATGTCAGAGGACATCCACGTGTAGATCGACGTCAGCGTTTGCATCGCAAACGGTAAAACAGAAACGATTGGAAGTTTTCTTACTGTACAATGATCGAAATTTATTGAATATTGATGATTATTTTTCGGACCTTCATTTCAAGGTCTCTTCACTTATTTTCAACCAATGCATGATTCTTATAGATATCCTGTTTCCTCGAATACTGCTCTACTCTTAGTCGAAATAAGAAAATACTCCAATAAATACCCTTCGACCTCCAAAATTATTCGTAATATTTCCCTTTATTTTACCTGCTTAGCAATGATCGGGATAAGTTTCGCCCAAACATTTTAGGATGCGAAACTTTTCCCTTTCGTTTCTCAGCAACGAACCAATCGAGAAATATTTGAATAATTCTGGAGGTCTCTATTATATTACTGCTGATTTTTTTTTGGGTGTGGACTTCAACCAATCACGGCGTGATATTTTCTATAATCAGGTTCATTTGTTGAAAATTTTATCGAAAATACCACCCGGATATTAAACAGTAGCTCTTCGCTTATTTTTTGCCAGCGTAACATTTTTATATATGCCCTGTTTCCTCAAATATTGCTCTGTTCTTAGTCGAAATCCTTGACCTCCAAAATTAATCGAATATATTTCCCTCTAGTAAGTTTCCCTGCTTAGTAATAATCGGGATAAGTTTCGCACAAGAATCCCACACGCTCTCGGGTTTGTAATATGCGTAATTTCTCCCTCTCGTTGCTTATCGGAAAATATTCCGTAAATTTTGAAGGTTTCGGGGTATTACTACTGATAACATTTTTCATTTCGTCGAAAGTTCAAAAGCATCGTCTAACATTTGTAAACAATTGCACAGGAAAATTACGAAGAGGTTCTAATGTTAGTTATCGATTATTATTGTTTAGATTGCGCCAATCTCTTCATCGCAGTTCGAACTTTTGTCTTTTTAGGCAAATGAAAAGAGAAAATAGGGCGATTTTTGCGTGTTCTTTATATATCATGGAAAAACAGTGCTAAAAACGCCATCTGGAGCGTAAACTCGACAGTCCTATGAACTGGTGTTAAGATGGCGACGTTAATAGACAACTACGAGCAACAATACGCCGTTTTGACTGCCGATATAACAGCAAAGATCAGCAGAATAGCCGGTCTTGTGGGTGGTAAGTAAACCTAATTGTCGAGAAAATGTGTCACGGTTTTAATCGGTTTATATTTCAATTATGCGAATTATAAGTTTATCGTGGATTGATGCTCGAACAGTCGTGACACATTGGGCTAGCCGTACGGTGGTGCCCTCTGTCATAACAACGTTAATCGATAACTCTCTAACGTCACGTGGTGTGTTTCTGACAGGAGAAAAGCGGGAGTTTGTCCAGGATGTCGACAGGCAGCTTGAAGAGGCTCAAGAGCTGGTAAGGCGAAGATGATATAACTTATGGCCAAATAGACGGCGAATTTTTTACCGAAATTTTCTCTACAGCTATGAGATTTTTGTTACAGTCCCTCTTAAAAATATATTATAGAAACTGATACAGATAGATGGAATTTGAATGGGGTTTAATCGTATTTTATTGTCTCTATGTCTACGGACTTTGATCAATTTATACAAATTGGGTCGTTGTTATTAGTTTCCTTTAGTTTTTATTTTATATGGGTTAAATACGATAGATACATTATGGCTATGTATGTGGCCAACGAATTCGTAATATGTTATATTGAATTTACGTTTTGTTGCGTATAGATTTTTATTCTATTGTGGTGTATTGGGTCATATCGTGAATGTATGATTTAATATTAACCGTTTGCAACCAAAAAGGCATCAATAGAATGCTCATATAAGTTTCTATCGTTTCTATCCACTATCGTATTTTTTTATTATTGAATTTAACACGAAAATTATATTCTTTATTATGATATTATAGCATATGAAGAACACATGTAGGATTTCGATCGTACATTTATGATAGTACTCTGTAAATTTACGAACCAAAGTCCATATTCGGAACAAAATAATTTATCAAAATCGTTTTCTATCATTCATTTTAATCAGGAGCGTTTACCCCGGTTTTGTTGGCTTCCATTTCAAATTATGAGTAAAGTGTCCCAGAGCCATATACATTTTTATTCCTTCATTGTCAGAAAAGACTTCAAGTTGTTATTTAAAAAACTCGCCCATTGCATTTAACGTACCATTGTCATATAAAATTCAGGTGCTTTTGCTTTTTACTGTACCAAACAAAAATTTGATATCGTACTTTTGTAGTAAATTCAGTATACCAGTCCATGCATGGAAACTACCAGTACATGTGGGGAATTTTATCGCCATTTGGTCTGAGTCTGACCCTCGACCTCCTCGATTCGGCTTGTAATTTTTGGTGCATGGTAGTCAGGGAAATCAGGGAAAAGTCGGGGAATAAAAGAAGGTCAGGAAAATCAGGGAAAAGTCGGGGAATGAAAGAAGGTCGGGAAAATCAGGGAAAAGTCGGAGAATAAAAGAAGGTGAGGAAAATCAGGGAAAAGTCGGGGAATAAAAGAAGGTCAGGAAAATCGGGGAAGAGTCAGGGAAAAAATATCGAAAAGAATAAAAAAATAAAAAATTTCCATACCATTTATTTTAAATATCTAACTAACCTTTTAACAAAATTTTAACAAAAAAATTGAAAAAATTGAAAAAAATTTTCACATCGAAAAAAAAAGAATTAATTCCACCAAATACTTCAAAATTCAATGATGTAAAAAAAAATTTTCAATAATTTTTTTTTTTTTTTCAATTCGTCAATATGCCATAAGAGCCTATGTTAAAATGCATGCATAAAATAATTAATTTTGCGTAAACGATGTAGATGAAAATTCTCAAAAAATTCATGTGAGTTTGTTATGAATTATTTAAAACGTGGTAATTATTTCAGATCTTTCTGTGCATTTTCAATTTTACTGACGAACCTCCTTTATCTGAAGTAGATTTTGGTCTCCGTGCATACATATTGCTCCCCGAATAGAAATTGTGTTGCAGAGCCATTTGGTTCTCCTCATTAACATAAGAAATTTGTCTCAATCTCATTATTTTATACTTTTTATGTAGGTCTGTTCTAAAACTAACAGTTCTTGTTTGCCATATTTTCACTCCATGCCAAGTGGGATACCCTAATTTTCCGATTGCTCAGAAGTCATTAAGTGTTTTCATAAATATAGTTCCAAGTGTCCAGAATACGTAGATTTTTTTGCAGATTTTAGAGAACCTATGATTTCTTTTATTTTCTATTTTTCCGATTCTTTTCCGATTTTTAGTATAAGGAAAATTTGATATTGCACAAATAAATCGACCAGACAAAGAATTAACATTTCTAAATGCTCCAGTACAAATTTTATTGTAGCATTGCGATATAATTTCCATGGAGAAGGCCCTGGACCTACACGATCTAATCCTACACCTGTAATATCCTACACCAAACTGACACAAATGTAAAAACCTACATGTGCATTTTTCTGCATTCGAAATATCCTACATATGATTAATTTCCTCAAAATGAACATAATGTAAAAACCTACAAGCGTAATCTTCTACATCCGTGAAATCCTACATTTGTAATATTCTACATAAATACATCGTACAGCAAACGAATTTAGCTCCGATGTAAAAACCTACACGCGCAACATTCTACAAAATTAAAGTCAGTTGAATGAATTTTCTTAAGTTTCGTAGATAAATAAGAGATTAAAAAATTCTTTTTTTTTTAAATATGATTCGAATTTCTGGGCGTTTGCAAATTCGGATCTTTGATCAATTAAATGTCCCGATGTCCGTTTCCTTATGAAAATCATTGAATATTTCTCGTTACGCATTTTTGCTGGTCGTTTAGCCTATTTCGAAAATAGTGTAAATCTCAGAAGCGATGCACTGATGAATAATAAATATTGATAGTTGGAACAAATGGAGCTTGAAGTTCGAGGGACGACGGGATCACAGCGTCGTCGTCTCGGCGGTCGAGTGGAGAGTCACCGCGCCGAGTTGAAGAGACTTGCGTGGGAATTTCAAACAGCAAAAAAACCAAAGGACGAGATCGTCGATCTCAGCGGCGATGAT
Organism: Tromatobia lineatoria; assembly: GCA_949699805.1. Taxonomy (NCBI): domain Eukaryota; kingdom Metazoa; phylum Arthropoda; class Insecta; order Hymenoptera; family Ichneumonidae; genus Tromatobia; species Tromatobia lineatoria. Next base: position 12,661,078 of record OX453043.1, read on the forward strand.
ACGTGGGAAAATGGCGGTATAACCGAAGATCAAAAAAAGCAACTGCTTGACACTTCGGACAGAGTTGAAAGGACCGGAAGAACGTTGCAGAATGGATATCGAATGGTGTTAGAGACTGAGGAAATTGGCTCGCAGGTTCTCAAAGATCTTCACGACCAAAGAGAAACGATTCAGAGGAGCAGAGGAAGGGTATTTAAAATTATTATTTATTAAATTAGGTTAAGTTTTATCGAACGAAAAAGCTTATGCAAAAAAAAATAAGTAGATAGTTGAAAATATAAGGAAACAATTAATTTACAGGAGTAAGCACACTAATCTCAGCCATACCAAAAGTTTCCAGCTCCGTCTTGAATTTTTCATATATTTAGTACTGCACATTTTTTTTTAGAAATTATATTTTAATATAGGATATAATAAAAATTGATGTTTTCGGTATTTTTCAGTTGCGAGAAACCGATGCCGATCTCGGAAGAGGCTCGAGACTGCTGTCAGGAATGATTTTCCGGGCACTGCAGCAGAGGCTTATCTTGGCAATCGTCGCACTCGTCCTAATAATCGTCGGCTGTTTCGTTCTATACTACAGCTTTAGATCCAAAGATTAGACAAATAATTGTTACTGTTTTATGTATATATATATAGTACATTAGAACCTCAATTCCAACTTCGAATTTTTTTGAGAAACAAAAAGTTCGCATAGAGGTTCAAGTGTATATTGTAGCCAAAAAAAGTCATTATCGAAAGTCTTAACAGTATCTATTCGACGCGCGAATAATTAACGAGACTTTTATTTATTGCTGTTATTCGAGCTCATCGGGGAGAACTTAACGACATTCCAAGTTGCGCTTTAATTGCAAAAATGTCTTTCGCCGCATATTTTCTCGTCAAAATCCAATTATCTATCTTGAAAGAAAAAAAAAAAGAACCAGACTAAGAAAAATTTGAAAATCATTAACCAATGAAATGCATTTAAAAAAATTGCAAATTAATCTGTAAACAAGGACTAAGAAAACTGGATTTTGTACATCGAGGGAAATGAAGAGTATTTGAGACGAGCCTAACAATAACTCGGCTTTATTTAATGTATAATATCGTGTATGTATATCAATTATCTTATTATTATTACAATGTAGCTTTTATTCAGTGTTTTTTGCTCTGCGCGACTATTATGTATCAAGTGAAAATGATATATATAAGACTAGTAATGAATAATAATAATAATAATGATAATAATAATAATAATTTAAATAAAATATGAACATACGGAAAGAGATTAGAGAGAGCGTGTTTCCTGTTTGATGTAGATTAGACGGCGGCTCCGTGAACGACGGTGGGTACAGTACTCGTGAATAATATTACTATTATTATTATTATTATTGTTATTATTATTTATCGTATCTTGAGGGGAAAAGTGACTAAAGTGATTGTGGGCTTTCACGTAAAATTTCGTCTTTGTCTCAATGCCTTTCCGTCAGTCGAGATGCTGGTAGAGATCTTCAAGTTGTGGCTTGAAGTAAGCTTTGAGCTGAGGCCGTTTCGTCTTGAGGGTGGGCGTGAGAAGGCCGTTTTGCACGGAAAATGGATCGGGATGTAGATAAATGTCCTTAACCTGAAGATATTAAAAATAAATTGATATAATTATTTTACCGCATATATAATTGGTATCTTATTTTCTTAACATTATCATTGTTTTGGTGAACTAAGTTCCGACGGATTTAAAACAAAGGGTGCAACGTAGAACCTTGCACATCGCTTCCTCATTATTTTTCTCCATTTACATAGCTACTCTTTACGAGGGAGTATGGTAATCCATTTTGGCTTCCTCATACGGTATAAAGCGAAAAATGATCTGGGAGAAATGCAAGGTTCAAATTTGCATGCTTAGTTTATGCCATTTTACTTGAGTTGGATCAAAATATAAATTTGTGAAACAATTGAAACTCCTATAAAATCCGAACCGCTTTTATCGATCATTAGGAAATTTGGTACGTGGGAGCAGTGACTACTATTGTTAGTTTGTAGAGAATAAACAATTTGTTTATTAATCAAGCCCTTTTTCCAGTGGGGACATTTGATTTTTCTAAAATTATATTAATGTCATCCTTTTCAAAGTAATTCTAATATTCTGCCATATGCGCTGTGATGCGAGTAACGGAATATGCATCAATGGCGGCCATCTTGCGCTATTTTAATATATTCAAGTTCATTTTCACGTAGTATTGAGAATCAAATGAATAAAACATAAATGGTTCAACGTTTCAAAAAAGGCCATCTTTAGGTTCGTATGCGTAAAAAACATGATTCAAAATTGATTTGGATTTTTAGATTTTTTTTGCAATATTCTCATATGAAAGTCTATTTTAAATCAAAGAAGATTCGTATTCGATATTTTTCGATACTTTCCATATCCCAGAAAAAATGAGCAAATAAAAATATATTTTTTTTGTTTTTCTCCGAAAATGGTGATTAAAAATCGGCACGAAATATTGATCATCGACCTGTTTTCTAAGCTCGAAGCTCATGCACATCTCTCAAGTTGCGGAACCAATTTTTTCTGTTGCTGACTCATTAATAACTTTTTTGCGACATTATTATTAGTATTATTCAAAATCAATATCCTTGAAATCTTTCATGTTCAATCACCGCTGACGCACACTACTAAAATTATAATCAAATGGATCTTTTGTGAATGTATATGCGATGCATCCTTAATGTAATTCTTGTAGAAATTTACCTGTTCGAAAGATTTGAGACCAGCTTCCTTGCCCCACGAGAGCATATCGTCGTGTATGAGTCTCTTGACTTCCGGATTTGCGCATAGCACGCTCAATGTACCCGGAATTTTGTTCTCCAGTGCCCAACACTTAACCACATCTACGTCGGGCACGACGATCGCCACAACGCAAGATTTTAGCGACTCGCCATGTACGAAAACTTGATGAACGTACTGACTCCTTATGTATATATTTTCGATTTTTTCCGGCACTATGTACTCGCCCTGCGAGAGCTTGAAGATATGTTTCTTTCGGTCGATTATCTTGAGGCAGCCATTCTAAAAAGACATATATGAAAAAAAAAAAAAATTTGTCACACAAGGTATTGACAAAAACTTGTTTATAATTTCATTTTTTTATGTTTAGTTGATTGGACATAATTACCGGGAGCCACATGCCGATATCACCAGTGTGGTGCCATCCCTGATCGTCTACTACCTCTGCAGTTTTTTCCGGATTTCTGTAATATCCGACAAAGACATTCGTTCCCTTGACACACACTTCTCCCTGATTGCTTATCGCAAAGTACTCCATTTCCGGAACGTCGACGAGTTTTATGCAGCAGCAAGCCACTGGTGGTCCGACGTGCTCGGGAACATGATCTCCCTGTAAATATTTTAAAGCAATAAATAAATTGAGTAGTAAAAGACAATTTATTGACAATATACGGAGACACAGATTTACATACATTTAGAGCTTATAACTATTATTCACAATGTCAGTATTGTCAACGGGCCATCGAACGTAGTCCTTCAGCCCAGGTTTTAAGGAGGTTCGTCAGTAAAATTGAAAATGGATAGAAAAATCTGAAATAATTACCGTGTTTTAAATAATTCATAACAAACTCACATGAATTTTTTAGAAATTTTCGTCCACATTGTTTACACAAAATTGATTTTTTTATGCATGCATTTTAACATGGGCTCTTATGGCATATTTACGAATAAAAAATGTATGTATTCAATATTCAAAAATTCAACGATGTAAAAAATAAGTGAAATTTTTTTTTACATCGTTGAATTTTTAAGTATTTGATGGAATCAATTTTTTTTTATCGATGTAAAAAATTTTTTCAATTTTTTTTTATTCGTAAATATGCCATAAGAGCCCATGTTGAAATGTATGCGTAAAAAAATTAATTTTGTGTAAACGATGTAGACGAAAATTCCCAAAAAATTCATGTGAGTTTGTTATGAATTATTAAAAACGCGGTAATTATTTTAGATTTTTCTGTGCACTTTCAATTTTATCGACGAACCTCCTTAAGGATTAGATTGGCGTTTTCTTTTTTTAGCTTAGTACATAATCACGTACCGGTTAATATAATATAGCTGCGTATGAGCTAGATTTTTAACACGATTTCTTCATTGTTCATAATTTGTAAAACTTGGTATATTGTATGAGTGGGGAATTTATGTTTGCGGTGTTGCCGGGGTTTTCGGCATCAAACCATCTACTACACTTAACATTTTTTTGCAAAACGCATATCTACAATTTGTAATATTCTGCGTATTTTTCAAAATAAAAATAATAATAATCAAAATAAAGAAAAAAACCTGAAAAAATTCGTATGCATCCAAATAAATTAACATATCATTTTCATTAGAAGAAAAAGTTAGGTTGATTGATTGGTTGCTGAACAATTGTTTTTTTCACCAATTTTTTAATAACATTTTGGGATTACTATTATGCGAAATCAATATTTTTAGCACGTTTTATATGCATTGTTTTTTTCCTATTTTTATCCCATCGGGAAGTGATCGAAATTGTCTCTGAAACTCACTTTTGGCGGGACTGTACGTATCATACATCCTTAAACATCATTCAAAACCATTTTTTGTTGCGCTTTCATTGATTTTTTTCCATATGACCAGTTTTCAGTTTTTCCCCATTTTCATGTTTTTAATAGAAATGAACTTATTGAACGAAATGCAATGAGACTATTTTTTCTAACAGCTGTTAAATAACGTTTTAAATTATTTAGCGGGTTATTTTTTCTCGAAACTCCTTTTTGTTCTTGTAAAACATGCGATTTTTGGCAATTTTTTTTATGTTTTGGGCTCAAATGTAATTTTTACGCTGTAAACTCCAATGGAATTGAATTTGCAATGTACCATTTTTTTCCTTGTTAAAAAATCAAAGAAATCAATGTGCGGAGAATCCCGTTTATTGCTAACAGGACCTTTCTACGGAAAAAGAAAGCGCGGGGTCGCTAGCGACCTGAGTCATAAGTTGGAAGATCGACAAAATGATACATGAGATGCTGGGTTGAGTAACCTGTACAAAAGAACATTAAACGCGTTTGAAGCCGAGAGTAGTGACGTTTACGTGTCGACCAATTTCCAAAGATAGTTAGGAAATTAAAGCAATTCTTCCTATTCACGTTTTGGTCTCTGTGTGACTCTCTTCAGAATTTTGTTCAAGCTCTATATAATCTCAGGATCATAAATTTCACTTAGGAATGTTTCCAATTAGATACATTTCTACTTTTAACGATCAACTGAATCATAGTTCTCTTGAGTCAACCTCTCAACTAACAACATCTAGATGTATTTATTCAAGAAGACTTGATTAAATATGTCTTTCCGGATGCTACTGGAAATACTCCCAAGTCAAAGTTATGATTCTGAGATTATGAATAGCTCGAATAATATTTTGACGAGGGTCTGAACATATGGAAATCGAAAGATCAAGCAGAAGAATTATTTCAATTCCCTGACTATCTTTGGAAATTTCCCGACTGATACGAATGGTATCTTAAACTTTGTTTACCCAATTGCGTTTAAATTTTATACCCGTAAAAACAAGAGAAAATATTTTTGTAACCTTGCAGTAAGCGAGACATCGTGCTATCGAGTTATTAATAAACAAATAAGAGAATCGAAAAATCGCATACCTTGCCATTAATTGCAAACAACATAATAGTTTTTTAATAAGCTTAGACATATATTTTTCTGATGTCAGGCTCGAAAGTTGATTTCGTTTAATGATCAAACCGCGATTAGCCGCATCCCTTGAAATAACTTGCAGTGCAATGTTCTTGTACTTAAGTTGAATCTCACAGTATTATTTATTTAATTAATTGATTCTTACAGTTGGATTTTATAATACTGTATAGTTCCAAACAAATGTTCCAAAAAATCGATACTCTTTTTTGAAAGGCGCGGCATTTTCTTTACTTTTTTTTCAATTCCATCTTAGTCTCTGTAGCCAAACTCATATTACAAAATTCGGTAGGATAATACGCTTCAAATCTTCATTCCTCGATTTTTCACTTTTTCGCCATTTTAAGAATATTATCAGACTCTTCTTTGTTTCAGATGATAAAAACAGCTGTGTTAAACAAAAATCGTTCACGAAAGTTGACGTTTTGAAATACATTTGGAAAAATAGAAGCTTGAATTCTTCAATAATATGTAAGAAAAATCTTTTTTGCAAAGATTGCACTGACTATTGACTCAGCGGGTGAACGGCTGAGCACTCAACCATCCAAATTATGGTTGCAAACAATGCTGCTTAACTCGAGAGATCGGCGAAGCCATTAATAGTATATTACGATACGAGTGCTATCAAACTTTTCCTGACGAGTGTGAATTTGCAGCACGAGCCGAAGGCGAATTTTACAATCAAGCGATCGGAGAAAAAGTTACTTACATCGGGAGAAAAGATTTCATTGATTCACGGCAATGTTAGCCAATGCAAAGGAATTCTTGTGTTTTAATGATATTTTTCTATTGAATAATCTCAAACTCGATAAAAAATAGTGAGAGTGCTTAACATTGGACGATGAAATTCCCAGCATTTGCTGATATCAAGTATAACTTTTCAATGAATCAAGGGGACCGTTTCTTCGAATCAATGGAAACTGTAGTTTAAAACTATGAAACTGTTTCTTCATTATACGCTTACTAAGAGAACGTTTATAAGGCAATGTAATGTATTAACGGTTTAAGAGGTGTTAAATACTGAGTACAATAATACTTTGATATTGTTTTAATACTGTATACTTTGTTTTAATACTAAAAACAAACAAAGATGTAAGTTAGCGTGATTTCGAGTTTGGAAACTATCCTACGAAGAGGGTCAACAGTTATAGGCTCTAAGTTAAAAAATCCACGTATGTCTCATTTGATTGTAAGTCACGGCTCCTTATCGAGCGTATCAAGTTTAATTGACTAATTACGTAATGAACCGATGACAATGTTCGATGATCCGTTGCATCTAACAAATGTTTCTTGGCACTAAATTCTGTTTCTATCGCTAGAGTTGCTGTTTGCATACTTCATTATTATTATTATTACTGTTATTCACGAGCAAGTAGAAGATCGCATGCTCGGTTTATTTACGGAGCGTTTATTGACCGCTGCGGCAAACATTTGGTGCCTGAGACTCGAGCTGTTGGATCCACGGCGATTTGTGGTCGCCAGATCTTCTAACTGCTAAACCTTTGAGTTTATATCGCGACTCAGCCATAATAATGTATCCGTAGTAAAATAATCGTACGATGCTTAAAACGACTAGGAAATAATGTAATACTCAATTCAGATGTTTAGAATCTACTTGGTGTCATAAATCTCCAGATTTCGTAGGAATTGTATGAACTGAAGTAAGTGCAAAGCGGATTCATATGGATGTATAGCAGTGAATTTGGATTGGATCTAGATAAACGGGTGTCAGTTAATTGAGGGGACAGGTTTAAAATTCCAAATATTAAATACACGAAGCTCCAAAATACCGAAATTGAATATTTCACCTGAATTTTTAACGAAATGTTTTCTAACGAATTTCGTCACAAATGTAGATGCGATTTCAAGTTTCGGAATTTTAGACCTTCGTTTATTTACTATTCGGAACTTCAACCCCGATTTCCTTGCGTCTCGGAGACAAAGTTTCGAATGGTAAATATTCGAAGGTCTACAATGTCGAAATTTAATATCTCACCTACATTTTTGACGAAAATTTTTCTAGCGAATTTCGTCAAAAATGTAGGTGGGATATTAATTTTCGGAATTTTAGACCTTTGTCTATTTACCATTCGGAACTTTCACCCCACCCCTAATTGAGATTAAATTTAGATATATGAGCAATAGTGAATTTCGCGGGGAATTTGATAAATTGACGTCAGCGAATTTTGATTGGATTCAGATAAATAGAATTTATCTAAATATAACTATCTAACTCCAATAAATTCATTAAATTTAGATTGGAGTTAGAAAGATGTGAGTGAATTTGGATCGGATTCAGATACGTGAATGCCAGTGAATTCAGTTCAGGTTTAGATAAATGAATGTCAGTCGATTTGGATAGGATTTAGATACGTGGTTGTCGGTGAATTTGGATTCGATTTATATCAATGGACTGTGAAGTAAATTTCGATTCGATTTATATCAATGGACTGTAAAGTAAATTTCGATTAGATTTACATTGAATGAGTATTGGAATTTCATTGCAATTAAATGACTGAACTGTAGATGGACAAATTTAAGTAAATTTAGATATTCATATATATATCCAGATAAGCTAAGGGAGATAAGGTCAGAATTAGATGATTTGGATCCGATTCGGATGAATGAATTCAAGTAGATTTCAAAATGATCTTGGTCTATATTGACAAAAAAAGCAAATTGACTAGCAGCTTAACTTTTTGTTAATGTTTCTTTAGTAGAGGCTGAAATGAGACAAATGTTTACAGGCCGCAACGATTCGAAAGACGCCCCCGGTGGTGACGTCCCAGAATAGCGACATCCGCGATTCTAATTTTGTTTCGCTGGTTTATATATCTATATATGTGGCTCTGTGCACATTCTATAGCGGCTCTGTAACGGAGGCAAGCATCTCATCACCGCTTGTTTGTACATTGGGGTAGGTTCATTCACTGGACGAAACACGGTGATGCTGATGGATGAATCGGGAGAGGGAAAAGCGCGGGATACCGAAATTAATATCGTTTATAGATTTTCAACAGCCCATAACGAATAAAACAAAATCACATCTTTAACTGTAACAAGATCTCTCTGTTAAAAAGTTCATGGGTAACGGAAAGCATTGTTAGCAGTTTATTCGAGTTGCGATTGGTTGCTTGGAAAGTCCGCGAGAAACAAGTTCAGTTTGGTGTGAAATTTGACGTAAGAATAGGACGTACGCTGCAACGTACGTGACTTTTTAAAGGGCTATAAAAGCGCAGCAGCGTAAAATAATTTTTAGGCACGCGTGCCAGCGCGTGTGATTAGCCCAGTCAACTTAAATTTTCCATTGGTTCAATTTCTCCAGAATCAATCCATTGACTGATTGATATTTATGAATTCTACATTTATCAATAATGTAGAATACCAAAGATTTGCAATTATGTACAAAAACTGATACCTGAAATTTTTTTTACTCTTACATTATTCACCAATAAATTAATTTTAATAAGTTATTTTGTGCTATCAGTACCTCTATAGCCAAAATTTCAGTTCAATGTAGATTAGATACTTTACAACCCGACTGATTTATTAAAAAATCAACGACACTAAAGTGTATTAGAATAGTGATTTTATCAATAGTAATGCGAAAAAAGATAAATGAGTTTTTTTTTGTACTAAGATATTTCTCCGTATGCCTTATACAAACTTTTACGTTGACCCTCTTCTCTTTCTCCGTTCTTTTGTACAGACTCCCCTAGAGTGGTGTCCGCAGCCACTCATCCTAATGCACTACTATATCGCATTGCACGAGGGTATAGAGAAACTGCGCAAAACCTGGTCGATATAGATGTCTTTATGTTGACTGAATTTCTACTGCATAAGAATATATGAAAAACGCGACAAAACTGCCTCCCGTGAACCACCGAAACCACAAACCGATCGCGCGCCCACTGCTGTCGGTGATTAATGAGATTGTAAGAAAATATTGTTTTACAAAGTCGATAGAATATATGTTTTCCTTGAGAAGGTACATTTTTCAATTTTTAGTGAATTACGAAAAAGTTTCGGTGATTCGCCGAGATAAGGTTCTTGTGCTGTTCTGTCGAAATTCTACCAGTGTCACAAAAATTTTCGCGAATGTACATTTTATCCCTTTACGAATAGTCTGGTAAAATTTCAAAACGATGAACAGCATCGTTTATGAGAAAAAAATCGCGAACTTTACAACCGATTGCAGTACCGTTATAGGGAATTCTGGCGATTCCGTCGTATTTACATTATAACGGCTGAGAAAATGGTACCACATACATGAATGAAATATGTATAGCTTGAGTGATAATCTCTTGAGCGTTTGGCACCTTTGGAAGACGATCATCAGCACCGTTATTCAATTATTAACTTATGAAAACTTTTGGTCTTCTTTGCTTGTAAACTGAATACGCAGTTGTCTCGCTCGCACACAAATCACACACCGCGCGCCTCCTCGTCTCCGCGCCCCACGTCCAAAGAGCACAACAACCTTAAGGATGTATGATACGTACAGTCCCGCCAAGAGTGAGTTTCAGAGACAATTTCGATCACGTCCCGATGGGATAAAAATCGGAAAAAAATAATGCATATAAAATGTGCTGAAAATATTGATTTCGCATAATAATAATCCCAAAATATTATTAACAAATTGGTGAAAAAAACAATTGTTCAACAAATAATCAGTCAACCTAACTTTTTTTAAAATGAAAATGTCATGTTAATTCATTTGAATGCATACGAATTTTTTCAGATTTTTATCTTTATTTTCATTTTTTTTTTTTAAATGCGCAGAATATAACAAATTTTGGATATGCGTTTTGCAAAAAAATCTTGAGTGTAGTAAATGGTTTTATGCCGAACACATATCCAAAATTCGTTATTTCGCGCACATTTTTGAAAATAAAAAAATCAAAACCAAAAAAGAGAAAAAAATCTGAAAAAATTTGTACGCATTCAAATAAATGAACATATCATTTTCATCAGATGAAATGCATTTGTCTTTTTAACTGTGCAAATTTTTTTAAGGTTTTGTTCTTAAAGCGGCATATGGAATACCATAATTTACAGAACTGAAGAAATTCTAAAAAATACGTTGCTAATATCGAAAGTTTCCATATTATAGCCAAAGTAGGTAAGTTCTTCTTATTGTTTTTGAGTTTTTTTGATTTACAAAATCACTAAAAAATAGAAAAAAAATCAATTTACGACAGGCGTCTGGTCAATAATTTATTTATGTTAAACCAAATTTTTTAAAGAATTTCTCCGATTTTATTCGAACTAAGACTTTTAGTACTATACAAGTCACATTTAAACACCAGCATACCATGATATTTCTGTTTATGCACAGAAATTTTCGTCAATCATTTATGTAATGTTTGACACGTCGCGTCTATAGTAGAATAATTTTTTTAGATATTTTAAAATTATGTTTAAACTAAAAAAACCTTCAAAACTATATGAAGAAAAATCTTCCCTATTTCGGCTCTGTGAAAATGTTGATATTGGATAGAGTATTTCTCGAAATTTATTTCCACTTTCAAATTATGGCATCCCGCTTATGGAATGTGACGTGTATGGTGCTGAAATAGAGTCTTAGTTCGAAAAAATCTCACAAATTCTTAATAATCTGAAAAAAATTCGGAAAAAAGTTCATTAATTATTCGAAATTGTGTTACGCAACGATTATTCTCATCATTATTTTATGAAAAGACTAGGGTGTTATTTTGGCTGACGCGCTTCGCGCGTTCGCAAAGACCTCGGTTGAATATTTTCAATATTTTGAGTATTCTTAAAACGACTTGCTCAAAATTCCATGACTAACTTGGGACGACTCACTCGAAATTCCATGGCCAATTTAAAAATTTCAGAAATTTTGAAAACTTTGAAAATTCGGGAAATTTTGAAAATTTTAGAATTTTTAGAATTTTTAGAAATTTTGGAAATTCTGGAAATTTTTGAATCTTTAGAAATCATAGAAATTCTAAAAAATTTCGAATTTGGAACATACAGACACGAAAACGTTTTCAGCCACTTCCTTCTATAATAAGTATAGATTACTTAAACGTACCTGTATCGTGAGCGTTATAGGTGCGCAGCACTCGGTCTGACCGTAGCCCTCGACTATGAGACAGCCAAGTGCGCATCTCGCAAAGGTAAGGACGTTCCCAGCCAGGGGTGCGGATCCAACCACCATGAGTCTTAATCTGCCACCCATAGAGTCTTGAATTTTTCTGAAAGCTATTCTATCCCATATACTGTTGCTTCTGACGATGCTCTTTTTGATCTCGGCCTCCTTGGAACGCATGCCCATGTTGAAGAGCATTTTCTTGAGAAACGAAGACTGCAGTTCGGCTTGTACCTGAAAAAAAAAAAAATATATATATATATATATATATATATATATCAATAAATGCGGGTAGTCATTAGCATTTCCTTTTTTTCGTTGTTACATCAAAATCACTCTTTCGCATAACGCCAGAGCAAAAGTATATGCTTACGCATACACGCGAAACGCTCACGCGACTGTTTAGATTTTATATTTAGAGCACTTTGAGGGAGCCACAAGTGCGCTATCTCTCTCACTCCCAACTCTCAGCTGACGTCCTCGGTGATGGCATTGAGCGACTAAAAGCGTCTCTCGACCATCCCAACACAATCCTAACCGATAAACATGTTTATTTCGAGATACTACACAGCAAGTGCCACCCGCAAAAAAAAATAATTTGCAAAAAATATCACCAATAAACAAAACGGCGATAATCCATTAATTGAATAACGATAACGAAATCATGATAATAACTATTGCGACACCAACGTGAGAGGAGAATACCAAAATTCAATGTAATGTTCTCCTTACACTACCACTGATACCCTTATAGTCAAATGTTGTGAAATTTTAGTATTTTCCATTTATACAATACATATGTAAAAAGTCTTAAACGGTGAAACCAATCATTTAAAATAATAAAAAATGATAAGATAAAAAGCCTTATGAAAATTTTCATTTATCTTATAAACTGTTGAATAAAGTTATCATCCTCAAATCAATTGGTGTAGCACAATTATTCTTTATTATAAGTATAGTATTTTTTATCATAAGTACTGAGGAAATGGTAGTACTCATTATTATTATTATTGAATTTATTATACGCACTTTATCGTAAATACGATTCAGAAGTCTGGGTACAGCTGGCATAACGGTGGGCCTGAGTGCTTTCATGTCATCAGGTAGTTGTTTTATATCCCCGCTGTAAAATCCAACCGAACCGCCAACAATGTACATCCCGTTTTCGCAGCATCTCTCGAGCATGTGCGCCAGCGGCAAGAAGCTGATCATTACGTCACGTGCGGTCGGCTTGTGATCTCCTAGCTGCAGTATAACGGCGCTCACACCAGCCATAACGTTTTGATGGGTGAGCATGACACCCTTGGGATTTCCCGTTGTGCCGGAAGTGTAGCAAACCGTGCAGAGATCCGAGGGCCTCGGCGGTACTTCCGGATGATTTCTCTGCGAGCCCAGACGCTCGATGTCCTCGAATCTCAGCAGCTCCACTCCTCGGTTCTTTGCGCGTTGGTTCGTCGCAGGCCTTGTCTCCTTCACCACTATCAATTTCCTCAGGCATCTGCGGAATAAGATAACCGAACCCATTAAACTACGAAATAATAATAAAATAAACATTTTCACGGGAGCGAACTGTAATTTTGGATTCAGAACTCTAAATACGGGTTTGCAAGCATTAGAAAGTGGGTTAGTAACATGATTTATCCGTAAGACAATGTAACCCCAGTTTTAAAATTGTTTACCTACTTAGAAAGGGCTTAACTCACTTTGAGATTCTATGAGGCATTTACTTCTACGTTGATCTAACTACGGATTCAGGAATAGTCGGACTCCAAATAGCTCAACATTTTGAGGTTAACGCATTATAGATCGAAAACTGTAGGTTAAACCGTTAGAGATTAACATTCTAGAGCAATGTGATTAGTAGCCATTAAAGTGTACCTTTACTCCCCAGAACTATTAGTGCACTCAGGGATTAATATTTACTTCAAATTGCTTAATCTTTGAATCAATTAACGATAAAAACATGGGGTTTAGTAATATTATGAAAATTGTCACCTTGGAGCTTTGTCGAGCAGGAGGTTACACTTTTTGTCGTCTTCGCATATGACGACGCTGATCTCAGCCTGGTTTATGATGTAGGCACATGCGTCTGGTCCTAGTGTATCGTAGAGTGGCACGACGACCAACGAATAGCTGTAGCATGCCTGCTCGGTGAGTATCCATTCTGGACAATTCTGACTGTAAAGACCGACGAGGGTTTGTGGTCCTGGACTCAGTCCGCAGGATATCAGGCCTGAGCCGAGATTCTTCGCCCTCAATAAGGCCTCGTTGTAGTGGAGCCACTGGTAGGGCTTGGTCGGCCCGTCCCTCCAGCCAAGGCACTGTCCATTATCTGTTTTTCAAAATACAATCAATTTCCTTCTTATACATCTGATTGGAAATTATAACAGTACTTGCATTCTGAACCTCAACTCTGATTACCTAAAAAATTAAAAAAATCCCGACTAAAAAAAAGCTTAATTAATAAACAAATGCGGTCAATAAAAAATGGTGAAATAATTGAATAACATATCATATCATATCCGAGAGATTTTCACACCTGATGACGAAAGAATCTCCCGACTATAATATGATATGTTATTTAATTATTTCACCATTTTTTATTTACCGCATTTGTTTATTAATTAAGCTCATTTTTTAGTCGGGAGTTTTTGAATTTTTTTAAAATAATTTTTATTTCATCCTTTTTAAAGTAAACACTTTGCCATATGCGCTGTGGAGTGAGTTACACTACAGCACGATAATGGCGGCCATCTTGTGACATTTCGATATATTCAAATAGGCTTTTTGCACTATTTGGAAAACATGATTATCTAAGTGAATCAACAACTTATCACTTTAATTTATGGAAAAAGACGTTGGGCGCTAGTGATATAAGCGACGTACAAAATTTGGTTAAGTAATTATTTACCGTTTTCGAGAACATTGGCTACAAAGAAATTGCTCTGATCAGCTGATCGCGCGTGAAATGCATAACTTCCGTCTTTTTTGCCCCAAGAGGGGCAGTCGAGAGTTTAAAAAAGCCCGGTAACAAATATGAGAAATATGGCATCCATTTTTTTAAATGTCTGCAAAGTAGATCGTCAGCTGCAGCATCGATATTTTGAAATTAACTTAAGGGGAAATTAACTTAACTTTAAAGGGGACGCAGTCACCTAAAAAAAGTCATGAGAAAAGAAATTCTGTAAATGATACACTCCTTTTGAATAATCGTACATGGAAACCTCATTAACATAACAAGCATCATACATGTGCCATCTCGTAAAGACAGTGCACCAAAATGGTGTCAGGTAAAGAGTAAAATGTTTCACTTGTCAGTTCAAACAGGTGAATAAATTTTAATGTTCGATGTCTTATTTTATTTCAAGTCATTATGAAAAATTAGTGGTTTCAAATGTGTAAGTAAATCTTTTTTTACTAAAAAATCACTAAACGATTGGTTACAGTAAATTCAATTTTTACTGCATCCGGAATCGCTATTCTCAATCCAGAGTGCACTCTTTGACAGATAAAATAAGACATCGAACACTAAAATTCGGTCACTGGTTTGCTTCAAAAGTTACGACAAGTAATAAATTTGACTCTTGACCTCACAAGCTTCTTGTGGACTGCATGTCTTTACATAATTGCAGAGTTATAATGTTTGTTAGGTTCTTGTTAAGGTATACGAGCAACATTTTTGAAAAAAGAATATCATGTAAAAAAAATTGTTATGACTTTTTTGGGTGATTTTGTCCTCTTAACTACCTGACAGGATTTTTTTTATTTTGAGCATCCTATCGAACTTATGTAGTTGCAAAAATCGGATGAAAATGCATTTTGCTAGAAAAATCTATGTTTTGCTTCCGCATCGCGGATTGGTTTCATTTTAATTTAAAAAAAACATTTTTTTATTTTTATGTTATTATACAGAGAGAAACAAGTTTTTTGTTATTCACAAGTGTGGATTTGTAGTACGAGTATGACTTAAACTGAAAAAAATTTTCTTTCTTGAGTGTTAAACGAAACTGTCCGGTATGACGGCTGAAACTGTAGTTTTCGCAAGCGACAGTTTTCCAGCAATCGAGTTAAAATTTGGCAGAGGTGAAATAGCAGCCCCTCTTTAGTTGTTGTTATTTTTGGCAAAATATACACATAAATGTAGATTTAAGATCTTATGGCGGAAGTTGTTTTTAAATTGACGTCATCGCATTCACTTCTGCAAAACTTGATATCAAATTGAATCCTTGCAAGTCCAAATTTTACACAATCCAAATGATATTTATGAAAAGAGAAAAAAAGTACTTGATACCGTTAGTTTTGTTTTAGTCCGATACAAATAAGTTATGACAACCATGTATTTATTTGCGGAAACTGAATGGATGACACAACTCACTTAAAGGTTTCGGACTTCATAGGAATTTTAATTTTTTCTTATTACTTCGACTACAATTTTGCCAAACTGCAAACCTTTAAATTTAATCCAAAAAGAATGCAAAGCAGAACCTTGCCAATTATTTCCTCGTTATTATTCACTATTTGTAGAGCTCCCTCTATGAGCAAGCCAAGATCGCTGATCATTGGTATTTCGCAATGGAAGCAGTTTTGCAAAAAGTTCAAAGTTACGAGAAAGCAATGTGCAAGTTTCCGCTTTGCATTATTTTTTTTCTTTGAACTTATGAAAATATTAATAAGCACCAGAAGAAAAGTTTCAAGTGAGGAAGTTCTCCGATGCTAGTATAGGGTGCTGCCAATTTTCCTCACGGCCTCCACTAATTCCCTCGAGACTCGCAGTTAATGCTGCGTAATATTAGCCAAGGGACGCGCGTGAGACGTCGTCGGCCTCGTGCGAGTCACGTCGATGTCTCACGCTGTTTCCGCGGTGCACGACTACTCGTGACACAAGTCATTCTGAGTCTCGTGGCTTTTATTACCAAATCCCGACACCTCAATCACGAGACGCCAAGAAAAAAAAAACTTGACAAATCGAGAGATCAACATCCACTAGCAAAGCTATCAAAACCCGCATTCCTTAAGACCCTCGTTTCACCGCCGAAATTCCGCGCACCTGTCTCTAATAAATCACCCTCTATATGCTAACATTAGCAAGATAAAAAAAAATAACTAAAAATTCGTTGAGTAGTTGGCGAATTTTCTAACGAATGACAGAGCCAAATGTACCGTCCAGTAGTTTTCATAGTCAAACCCAACCGAGCGGGCGGTATTAAAACTTCCTAACGTTACGCAGTTTCATGGTTAATTTGAATTTTCACTGCAGCGCGGATTTCCGCTCTCGTGAACTATAGGACTACAGTGTTTCCAACGTAAACCCATATTTTTATTATTGTTTCAGAAATACCAATTCTCTTAACGACACTATTGCATTCGTTTTAGTTTATTTATTTGTTTTCACTTTTTATCTTAAGGCTATTTGATCAAACTTTTGTTTTGTAACCGAACATGATACATTTTCGGGTCTTATGATCAGATTAAACATCTGCATGCGGTTTTTAAATAGTGAGGCGGTGAGTTAGTCTGAGAGCTGACACCCAACAATACGTAACCCTGATTGTCACATACCTAAACCACTTTATATGGTACCTGCTATTAACGCTTAAGCAACTTCCGTTCGTTTCATTAGTTTTATTTTTTTTAAATGATTATTGTATCATTTCAATTCACGCGGCATTATGATTCGTGGTTTGTTGACAAGATACTGCATTAAGGCTAACCGTGAGGGTTAACCATTCGTTGAAAGTGGGTTAGCTACGTGTACATACCTAACGAAGAGTTAACTCCGGTTATCATGTCATGATAACTCTATGCAAAACCCTTAACCCACTTGATACTGTCCATCAACATCTTAAAAACTATAAGGCATAGCGCGATGATTTTGGCGTCATAAACTTTCTCGTTACTATAAATCTTAGAACATTGATTAAATAGTTTGATGATCACTTTAAGATTTTTTATTTTAACAAATACGAAATCCAAAAGCAGATCCCAATACTTTAATAAGCCACAACTCTATAGTAATTTTATAATATGTGTGTTTAACTCACTAGATTCTTTGGCACCCCTGCGAAAAGCTTCGTAGAGAGTCCTCACGTCTTCGTGTATGTAACTTATGAATCGTCCCTCCTTGCTGTCCTTGTAGAACTTGGAGACTCGGATAAGCTCAGCACCCTAGAAAAATCGTCGTAAAAATAATAAATGAAACACTTTCAATCGAATGAACTTCCACATCACCGTAACTTAAACCTCGACATTACATAAGCAACACACAACAGTTAACCTACGAAAACACACTTAGTTTAGAGGAATATGGATTCAACATTTGGCATATGAGTGACAGACGTTATAATATTTCTTCAAAAACAGCTAAGCGTTCCATGTTTGCATTTTGAAACAGTCCAGGTCCTCATACAACTCGCAAACTTCGTCACCCCGATAGAGACGAATCGTCGAAGAAGAATTCGTCCGCCGGCGGCTAACCAGCAATTTTATTTTTGGAACACTCTTTCATACCACCCAATTTTTTAACGCTTCTCTGGACTTTTTTCTTTTTTCTCACGGTGATTCGCTTAGGTAACACCGATCTCATCAATCACCCTTCAAGCGGTTAGAAAGACACTCGTAACAATGTAACGATTGCAATATATTTTTGGAGAATGGAATTAAAAATATATTTTAAAAAACTAGTTGACGTAGCTTAAACACCTTGAGATTCTCTGATTGATCGTTAAGATCAATGGGCGGTCGTATAGTCGCGTGAAAGGTGCAGCCCGGCATCTCGTTACCCGGACTGGCCGTCCGCCTTCTGTACACAACACTCGACAAATTGAAAAAAAAAAACACTTTCCCTTGGTAAATTTTAATATAACGCGATAAGTAAATAAAATGACACTACGCCGATTTTATGAAATTCCGCTAAGGATCTCACGCACTGCTCGGTGATGATCGGGACGCGCCGAAAGCTCGACTGTCTTGCGACGGTATAAAGCACGCGCACAGGCCAACGGGCCTGCCCGCCTTCGCGAAAACCACAGCACCTCTTTTTATTTTTATTTTTTAAATCACTGCGCGCTATTTCTCATAAATCCACCCCAGCAGTGTTATATCACTTTAGATAAAATTAACTATAGAAATTATTTGTTTGAATATAAAAAAATAATCTACTGAATCAGATGATTATTCCGTATAACGATAAAATGTAAAAAAAAATTTGTGGCGTTAATTGATTTTACTTAAAAAATTTTAATTAGGCCAATCGATCGTCTCCGTGCGATCGGTGATCGCGCACTAAACTAAACGTGTCTAGGTGGCTTGAAGCGTTTTTGGCGAGCAACAGGCTCGAGGTGGTGGCGGTGGTCGCTTTTGATAGCTGATGAACGGGACACCGAGAAGACACCGCCCGCATCCCGCCGCCCTGTATTACCTACCTCACCTTCTCGTATCTCTCTCTCTCGCGGATGATTCTCGATTATTTAAATATAGTCCCTGGGTCTTGTGCTTTGCGGTCTTCCTCTTCTTCTTCTTCTTCTTCTTCTTGCTCTTCTCATTCTTCTTCTGATGGTGCTGTTGCCCGGCTGTTGGTTGGATTTCAGCCAGACTACGATACGGAAAGACCGTATGCGTCTCGGTTGAACGCGAGGTGTGAGAAATACGTGTACAGCAACATAATCGACAGATATCTGTTCGCAATAAATATTGCTGGGTGATAAAAAATATTTTTATGGTGCCTCGAGGATTTTCAAACTGTTTTCATTCAACTTTCTTAATGATCCATGATTACGGCACTTATTTTTTGTAATATCAAAATCTTCTACAAAAACGTACACCGATAAAAAGAATTGGTAATACCAACCGAATATGCGGTTACGGGTGGTCGAAAGAATATTTTGTTGATTGGAAGAAATATTTGTTCCAATCAACCAAAGATTTCTTTTGAAAGCGTAGAGAAAGAAATTCCCAACACTATTGTGTTGGGAAGACCGGATGAATTGGAAGCACGTGATGAATAACTTTGCAAATTGATTCCTCATTATTATTATTATTATTTTTTTTACAAACTTGCCTCATAGAGATGATAAACCGAAAATGATGAGAAAACAATTTGCAAAGTCCACTTTGAGGCATATTTTTAATAAAAGTTTAGATTCTGTAGAATGTGAAACCCATAACAAATTATGACGAATCTGTGTACTTATCATTGCTAAATACTGTTGATTTCATGTATAAATTTCGGGGTCGCTATCTTCTATGTGTTTTGCCAAAGCTTATGCAATAACATCATTGTTTCTAAAAGTGAAAATTTAGACCAATTTGTATCACATTGCGGGTTATGACGAAACTTTGTAGTTATCATCGTTATATAATACCAATTGTATGTATGAAATTTATGTTCGTTGCCTCATGTTTTGCTAAACTTGAACGGAGAAAAAGGTATAGCTGCAGGAAACACGAAATCGATACGTGACAACCAACGGGCATGATAGATGGCATGAGTGATAGGAATTGGTACGTTCCTGTGTGTCTGAACCAATCGATTGGTAATACCAAACAACCGATTGATAATACCACACAACCGATTGGTAATAACTAACAACCGATTGATAATACCACACAACCGATTGGTAATAACAAACAACCGATTGGTAATACCACACAACCGATTGGTAATTACAAACAACCGATTGGTAATACCAAACAACCGATTGGTAATACTAAAAAATCGATTGGTAATAACAAATAACCGATTGGTAATATCAAATAACCGATTGGTAATACCAAATAACCGATTGGTAATACCAAATAACCGATTGGTGATACCAAACAACCGATTGGTGATACGAAACAACCGATTGGTAATACCAAATAACCGATTGGTAATACCAAATAACCGATTGGTGATACCAAACAACCGATTGGTAATACCAAACAACCGATTGGTAATACCAAACAACCGATTGGTAATACCAAACAACCGATTGGTAATACCAAACAACCGATTGGTAATACCAAACAACTGATTGTAATTTTATAAACGATAAAAGATATGTACTTGATAATGCACATGTTTTTTAATTGATTTCGCAATTTCTCATATAGCTTTATCATATACTGCTCGAGTTTTTACCCCCTCGTCCTTCTTATCCTTAACACTTGACTATCGCCATTTATTGACATCACTTGCTACTTCCAAGTTCCGGCACATCGTGTAACTCTTTGAAATGCACGATGTGCGAAAACTGTTCAGGCACAGTGCTGGATTCAGCACATCGTGATGTTACAGATTCTCCTTAAGGATGTATGATACGTACAGTCCCGCCAAAAGTGAGTTTCAGAGACAATTCGGATTTTAAAAAATGTGAGCGAAATAACGAATTTTTGATATGTGTTTGGGATAAAACCATCTACTACACTCAAGATTTTTTTGCTAAACGCATATGCAAAATTTGTTATATTCTGCGCATTTTTCAAAATAAACAAAATCAAAATAAAGAAAAAAATCTGAAAAAAATTCGTATACATTCAAATAAATTAACATATCATTTTCATTAGAAAAAAAAGTTAGGTTGACTGATTGTTTGTTGAACAATCTTTTTTTTTCATCAATTTGTTAATAACATTTTGGGATTATGATTATGCGAAATCTTTCCAGCACGTTTTATACGCATTCTTTTTTTCCGATTTTTATCCCATCGGAAAGTGATCGAAATTGTCTCTAAAACTCACTTTTGGCGAGACTGTACGTATCATACATCTTTAATTCGGACGTAGGTGACATGTTTCTGAACCCACGCCGTACAATAAATACCGCCAGTGTGCCGTCACTGTGTTGTCAATCGTCCATCTGGGTTTTCACGATAAGTTAAAACCGATACTGGTTGCGGTCGGCGTGCGACTCTAGCGAGCTCCTATGTTAAGCAGCTTTGTTCGCGGCCATGAACTTGGATAGGCGACATGTAGTCGTGCACCGGCTCGCTCATCAATCAGTGAGCGGGAGTTCAGTTTTTCTAGGGCCTTGATGTGTGCACTTAAGTTATTTCTGTCGAGAAGGCGATGTTCACTATGGTGCTTCATTTATTTATATGTTATAGTTGGGGTATTTCATTTTACTTATAATAAAATATCAAGAGGCGCCCAGACTATTGTAACGATTAAATTATTGAATTAAAAGTGGCGTTTCATACGTGAAACTAAATATAAATTGAGTCAAGTCCTAGTGCAGATCAACAATAAACCTCTTAAGATGTCACTCCGAAAATGTATGAAAAGCTCTATTTGTTCGCTAAGTTTTGAAGCCGTTGTTAGGAGCATAAAAAATGTGAGTTGCTGGCCTATTAGGTGAGAATTTCAACGTAAATACCATAACATCGGCCAGCGCGAAATCAATTCTCCGTGGCCATTGGGGATGTTATCAAGGCTTGGCAATGTTGCAAGCCAGCTGTGTTTAGTACAGTTTGTAACAGTGATTTCTCACATGAGAATTATTTGCGGTCATTCTATCCGTTGATTTTGGACACGCAGCGTTCAATGTGGCGAAATAGTGCAACAGTGTATCGACCTCTGTCTCGGTATGTCATTCTGGCTTACGTTAATTCACGTCCGTATCCATTTTGATTGGGAAAATCGACACAATAAAAGAAAAAAACGTTTTGAAAAATTTCACATTGTTTGACCGACCTATAAATAATTTTTCATGAGGTTCATTTCTCGTGAGAATTTTTTTTTTTTACTGAGAACATTTTTTTTATATGGTGAGACTCGAAATAAAAAAATATAGAACCGATATTTGGGCCACCCTAACGATAGCACTCCATGGAGTGTCAAACTGATTGTCAATCTATTTTTACTGTAAGTAAGGGATTAAAAGATTTGTAATGTTCTGTAGCTGATGCTTTCATTGATTTATGGTTCAAATTTAAAGTATGTCAAACATGTCAAAATCCGACTGAAAAGATAAAGGCAACACACAATTTTTTTTCATTACGAATATTGGAGGATTGCTAATTCTTATTCGTCAGGACATAAACGAAGGTTCCCTCGTGTGTAGTCGAACTCACAAAACCTTTGTAGACTTATATACGCTGAGGTTTCAAGTCACTTGCGAGAAATACTTTGATCCTTCGCCATCTAGCTGAGCATTGTGCACCGTATTTCGTATGATGCCACTAGATGGCGATCAGAAGAGGGCGGCTTCTCGCAAGTGTTTTAAAGTCTCAGTGTATGTAAGCCTGCAAAGTTATTCTGAGTTCGACTACACACGCGCTGTCTACCTTGCGAATGTGTCAAACTTCACGGAGAAGACAAAAGAACATGAGGTGGGATCCTGACGTTCACGGACTCTACGGGCGTCCCTACCAAAAATTGTGACTATTTAAGGATGTATGATACGTACAGTCACGCCAAAAGTGAGTTTCAGAGACAATTTCGATCACTTCCCGATGGGATAGAAATCGGAAAAAAATAATGCATATAAAACGTGCTGAAAAGATTGAATTCGCATAATAATAATCCCAAAATTTTATTAACAAATTAGTGAAAAAAACAATTGTTCAACAAACAATCAGTCAACCTAACTTTTATTCTAATGAAAATGATATGTTAATTTATTTGAATACATACGAATTTTTTCAGATTTTTTTCTTTATTTTGATTTTTATTTTTTTTATTTTGCAGAATGCTCAGAATATAACAAATTTTGGATATGCGTTTTGCAAAAAAATCTTGAGTGTAGTAGATGGTTTTATGCCGAACACATATCCAAATTTCGTTATTCTGTGCACATTTTTGAAAATAAAAGAAATAAAAATAAAGAAAAAAATCTTTGAAAATTCGTATACATTCAAATAAATTAACATATAATTTTCATTAGAAAAAAGTTAGGTTGACTGATTGTTTGTTGAACAATTGTTTTTTTCACCAATTTGTTAATAACATTTTGGGATTATTATTATGCGAAATCAATCTTTTCAGCACGTTTTATATGCATTATATTTTTTGGATTTTTATCCCATCGGGAAGTGATCAAAATTGTCTCTGAAACTCACTGTTGGCGGGACTGTACGTATCATACATCCTTAATCATGGCTTCATGATAGCAAAAATAACGTAAAAAAGACAAATCATATTTTGCCATGTTGATCACATTCGATGTGCAAGAATGCAAAAATGATGAAGCTTTTTTTCCTGTTGGGAGCTTGCGTGATTACATTACGGGAATTTATAATCATTTCACGAATAAAATAACAAACCCGCAAGCTGCTTGGGTCATTATTTTTCTGTAATTTTGTCATGTTTCATCTCCACTGGGAATAAATGACACCTAAGGTCTGTATTAAAAAAGCTCTGTCATTCTAGCCATCATATCAGTTGTCACCGAGGATAGCATAAAATAATGTATCATTTTTGGTGTTATTAATGTGACATCTGGCTGTACAATATTTGGTCATATCCAAGTACCACTAAAAGAAACCATGTTCATTCTTTCAGTCTTTTAAATCAAATATTAAAAAATCGCCGTTTCATTTTAAGTGGCCATATCTCGGAAACTTGAAGTTGATGAAAAAAAAGGTCTCGTCATAAAAGTTGTAAATTTGTGTTAGCTTCTGAATGAGACATTCAAAATAATTTTTACGCCCTGGTAACACTGAGTTATTAACGAATAACGGGACAATTATTTTGTATTCGAAACGGGTGTTTTTTTTTGTAACGGAGTAAATTACCGAATACTTCTGCGTGACAGTCGATATCGCAAATTGATTGTATTTCAACGTCATGAATCGTTTTCTATTTCAATTTTGCATACTCCGCGGTTTGCACTGTATTGTAATACGGTACGATGTGATTTTATTATAATTTATTATTCCAAAATGTAACTGTATGTAATCTTGGAGTTATATAACAGTTCAGTAGAAAATTATAAGATTAGAGTAAATTTCGTATAACTTCGATTGAGCACAGCTAGATTAAATCTCTCTTCAATCAAATAACTGAATACATAAGATTAGAACAAATACAAATATTATAGAATATTAAATGACAAAGTTTAGACTAAAAAATATCAAAAAGATTAAATGTATTAAATGTTAGTCTACGTTGCATAAATTGTACCGGGGAGTTTACGTGTAGTAGTTTGATTAAATCTGGGACCTCACGAGACACCAATGTACAGTACAATATTAACATGTACATGTATAACATATCAAGCTTAGAGTGTCACTATGTTGAATTACCATGGAATTCTATAAGAGATTTCCGGATAAATGTGCACGCAATCGGATCTAGCGCGGGAGCGCGGCTCGCGCACTGCGCTCGAAGGCTACGCTCGCTCACCGGAAGTAGCCTCGACTGACAGTCGAGAGGCATCAGGGGTATTTCCGGGGATGGCTTCGTCGCGAAGTACGCGGCGACCCCCGTCAGCACGAGAGCACCTGCTGCTCCTCCCAGGTACGGCCAACCAAAATAGTCCTCCAGGTGTGCCTGCAACACTAATCAATCATTCACCCATCTATTAGTATCGATTTTATAATCGATAATATACATGCAATTTGTACACCGAGAGAAAATATTTCATCGATTCACGGCACTCTGTGCCAATGAAAAGAAATACTCGAGTTTCAATACTATCTTTTCATTGAATGACTCAAACACAATGGAAAGAAGTGATATTAATTCAAAGAAACATTTCTTTAAACCAAGAAATCGTCTCTGTTCCTTTCTCCCGCTTCCCCCAGCACAGCTCAAAATTTTGAAACCTATTTTTTCCTAAACTACTCGGCAAATAAAGATTACATTTTGAGAGAACGTGTAGAAGTACGGCAGGAATTGGATAAACTACTGGCTCCTTGAAACTCGAAGCCATTCGTTCGGGAGAACCGAAATACAAAAAAGTGAGGTTAGGTGCAAGAGAGACAGCCCTATAGGCGGTTAAAATTGGACGACGAAATTACCAGCACTTACTGCCATCAAGAATATGTTTTCATTAAATCAATGAAAACTTTTTTTTTAAACAATGAAATTGTTTCTTTATCTTATGCCCATTAAGTAAATGTTTCTTTACAGGCAATGAAATGTTCTCTTTAAAATTTAAGTGCACTATCTCATTGAAATCAAATAGATATTTCGTTGAAATCAATGAAAAAATAATCAAACCACCCATTTCTTTGCCGTCAATGAAATCTTTTATCTCAGTGTATTGTCAACCTTAAGGATGTATGATACGTACAGTCCCGCCAAAAGTGAGTTACAGAGACAATTTCGATCACTCCCCGATGGGATAAAAATCGGAAAAAAATAATGCATATAAAACGTGCTGAAAAGATTGATTTCGCATAACAATCATCCCAAATGTTATTAACAAATTGGTGAAAAAAGCTATTGTTCAACAAACAATCAGTCAACCTAACTTTGTTTTTAAATGAAAATGATATTTTTGATATTGGTATTGAAAATGGTGAATCCTTTGCATTACGCTTCTACAAGGAATAGAAGAGTATGGAAATATCTTCTTACTTAGCAATCGGAAAATATTCCACTGCGACGTATATTCATCCATTTAGTAGTTCCATAACTATATTGAAATAAAGGCTAACAACCTTGTCGGAGATTGGTGAAATCACTGCTGGGTCAAGTGAATAAAGGTTTAGATAACCGCAGGACTGCGAAGCAATACAATCAATTCACTAAGCGAACCGTAAAGTATGCTGTACTGATAAAATATATTTCCATAAAAATTTCTCATAAATATTATTGAAGTAACTCTAGTTGTCTGAGGGTGCGATTTGTACGTCAGGAAAGCGTCAAGGAAACGTCGGTCGCAAGTAATTGTAACAAAGCTCGATGTTTGTAAATGACCTTCGCCCATTATTGGGTGCCGACATTTAATAAAAATTATTGATAAACAATTTTTTAAAAATGATACATCTGCGCAGCCGCTGAATGCTTTTCAATGATTCTAAACTCACTTCTACGGTTTATCTTCTATTTATTTATTTATTTTTTCATCATTTCTTGGAAAAATCAGAATAAATTATTTACGCGTCGGTGAGAATCGAATCTGCGATCTTGTAATTAGTAGCCAACAATTCTCATCTTGAACAAAATCGGTGTTAAAGTATATATGGGTCGTGCTATCAATTGTATACAATAGATCAATTTTTCCAGATTTTGTCACACAAACAAACAGAGTTTCAATACAATTATTGGTTCCCGAATAATGTCATCATGTATTTCATAAGATCATCACGTATTTCAATGTAAAAAAAGTTCCAGTTTTTCAAACAGTCGTGTGGTTTCGAATATAGTAAAGCAGTAAAAATGAACAAATCAGTCAAAAAAATGTCGTTTGAGGGCCTTCCGCCATTTAATTACATTTATATTTTTATTTTTGAAAAACTGAGAATTTTTTTTAGTTGATGTTATGATGCTGAGGAGGAAGAAGAGTGATTCAAACTTGTTGATAACAGAACCAAATTATTTCCAGCATTTTCAAGAAGAACTTCTACAAAACTCGAAATGGTTCGTCTGTGTGGTTGCTGAAAAAACGTGAAAACAGAACTGGTTGAATATTACGATCATGTATGTCAACGATTACGCGTCACGGACTTCTCTCTCGCACACTATTTCCCCGACAACCCGCGTACCAACTGGGCTCATCTCGCACTACCCCACAGAAATGACGTGATCCACCCTCCTGAAGTTACGCGTGACGCGACTAGACCGACAAAACGATGGCATACACCACACCGAGAGAAAAAGTTTCCTTGATTCAAAGAAATAGGTGGATTGAATACTATTCTTTGATTTCGAAGAAATATTTACTTGTTTTCAATAAAATATTCTCTTTGAATTCCAAATAGAACATTTCATTGCCGTTAAATAAACATTTGCTTGAGGAGGGTAATCGAAGAAACGTTTTCATTGATTCAAGGAAACTGTGTCTTTGATTTAAAGAAATGATTTCCTTGACAGCATCAGGTCCGCCACTGTTTGACGCAAGCACGTCCGTCGCGCCACCTCAGTCATCGGTACTGGTTGGATCGGTGCGTTTCAATGTTTCTCGCGGGAGCCGGTCTCAGCAAGTACGCGGAAATATTTGAAGCGAAAAATTAACTAATGAAAACTCACAGAAACGTTTTCTGGCATGGAGAG
Source organism: Tromatobia lineatoria (assembly GCA_949699805.1). NCBI lineage: Eukaryota > Metazoa > Arthropoda > Insecta > Hymenoptera > Ichneumonidae > Tromatobia > Tromatobia lineatoria. The sequence continues at coordinate 12,689,046 of OX453043.1, forward strand.
TGATTTTTCAACCCAACGTCTGCCGTTGAAAAAAATCCTTAATTCAATGCCACTACATTTCATTAAATTTCTCATCATTTAAAGAAAAGATAATATTACATCAAGTATATTTTTTCCTTGATTTTAAAGAAATTTTTCTTAGGTTGGAATTTCAAAGAAATTTCTTTGAATCAAGGAAACTTTTTCTTTCTGGCGGCCATCGTTGGGTCCGGTACACGAAGACATTTTTTTTGGGAATGATCTCTGAAAATACAGGGCTTAAACCCAAACAGAATAATAATTTGAAAATACTCCGGCATTTCGGGGTTTTTACCATGCTGTTGAGTTACAACGTATTACACGCTTCATGCACACACGTCACAGCATGGCACGTTTGTCATTCCGCTTCGAGAAACATAGCTGAGCCCATTGAAAGTGACAATACATTTCGAGGAACATTGTCACAATTATAGATATTGTTACAGTTATCTCACGGGATTTATTTTCCAAAATACGTTGTGTAACACGCTCACAGATCTGAGACATCGTTCAATAGACCTCGACTACACCAATGCACTCAAAAATATACTTGACTATACTTTCTATATACGACGTTTCCATTGGAGTGCAACCCTCCGAATGTATTTCATTAAGGAGGTTCATTAAAAAAATCAAATCTAAGATAAAATTGTAAAAAAAATCGTATAACAGCTGTAATGATAATGGACACGTATGCAAAATTCTTAAGGGATTCACCGTGTAGTTTCCGAGATATTGAATAACAAAGTTGCAACTATTTACATGTAAAGAAAAGAAAAGAGAGTCGAATATTGAACTTTTTACATCTTTGCAAGAGCTAAATCCAAGATAGAATAATTAAAGAAATATGTAGACGTCCGGAAAAGTATTCTGAATAGGGTACGAGCTTGAAATTCGAAGGTCACCGCGACATTGACAGAAAAATCGTTAATTTTTTGCCTCTACGCTTAACGCGGCTCGCATGGTCTCTCGCTCACACGGCGTCAGCCCTTTACCGCGCAGCACAACAGTGCCTATCTCCACCCTGCCGCCATCACCGAACCTCCTTAAGCGTCACTTTTGTGCGACTAGAGCAACGGTCGCTCAGTGCTTCCACAGAAGTAACTCCTGTTATAGGTTATAAATATTGCGACTTCAACTCCATCTGTTAGGTTATTCATGTCATTTTATATTCACCCGGAGGTCATTAGTCAGGGTCAATTGAGAATCTCCCAACAATCGAAACATTGCAAAAAGTCTTCGTCGACTTTTTCGTTCACTCTCAGTTTCAATGTAGATGGCTGATATATTTCGGTCTTCAAGCAACTCTAGTGTGACTGCGACTTCTGAATGACTAGTCGTATCGGTTCCACAATGGCAACCACTCATAATTTATAAGTAATGCAACCCAATTTTTCGATGGTTTTCACGATGCCGGCTGATGTGGTTCTTTCCAGTCTGTATACGAAAAATTTCAAAAGCTTCGGGTGACTGAAATATGTGCATCATTGCTATCGCATATTTTTTAACAGAGTGTAACGACTCAAACGCGTATGGGATAAAACGGCAGAATTCTGGAACATTTCTCGATTGCCATGCTGAATATAGGGAAGATTCCCATGTTATACTCTTCGTGTACGGATCTCAATGTCAGCGCAGTTATCGATTGAATGTTCGACGTTGGGCTGCGGTCAAGTTCCGATTATCGGCTGCCGACATATTGCCCAGCGCCAGACATACTTCGAGTGTCGAATAGCCGGACCTGAACTGCCCTTTGAACCCTTCGAAGATCGGTGTAACGCCCATGTTACACCGGTCTTACATTAACGCACACCTTTTCGAGCTTAGATAAAATGTACTAAGTACCAACCGATCTATTTCAAACTTCACACTCATCGGTGAGTAGAATCGCTGAAATCAAATCTGGAGTCGACATTTTTAAATTAATAATTACTGATTTTATATCAAGGTTCAAAGTTCGACGACTTTTAATCTCTATATATAATGAAGTTTACATTTTTCCTGACAGCCGCTTAAATTACTTGAAATTTAATAGATGAAGGTTTTAAAAGACGCTGATAGAGTCTATACTTGAAGTTGAAAATGCAAACTGGTGGACCCAATATGGCGTCCCAATTGCCAAAAGTTACTTCATTTAGATAAAATTTCTTACTCGGGGATATTAAGGTCGTTGTATACGAATCTGAATTCAAAATTTAGAAATTCAATATGGCGGGCCGAAACGCAAACGTTACACGATTTCGATGAACGTCTGTACTCGTAGGTTTCTGAGATCGCTGATAACGAATCCGAAGACGAAATTCAGAAATTCAATATCGTCGATCAAAATAAAAAATCTCTTAATTTGAACTAAACTTTGTGTACTTGTGCGTTTTCGAGGTCGCTGTCAACGAGACCTAATTGAAAACTCAATATGGTGAGAGCAATATAACAGACCAAATTATGAATTAAATATTCAAGTTAGATGAATGGTAGTAATTGACGTTTGCCGAGGGTGTTCATTACGAATTGGTGTCTAAATTTAGAGATTCGTACTGGCAGATCCTAATTGGCTTTCTGAATTTTGAGTGCGGACTCGTAATCAACGACCTCAACAACCGCCAGACCACCGAATTTCACTCTAACTAAGAGATTTTTTGATAATATGATCCGCCATCTTAGATCAGTCATGTTTAATTTCGAAATTTAGAGTTAGGATTTATAATCAGCGACCTTCGAGATTGAGATTTCAAGTGTAAGGGAAAATATGTAAGTTCCAAAGGGTAAAAACTTCGGGGTAGATAAACCGTATGAATTAGCAGGTTAGCTCAACGTCCTAAAACCCTACTCAGGCGTAACTGAATACTAATTCGATTGGCTTTTCCTTTCATGTATTGATATATTAACTTCAGCGAAACTCAATGTGTGCTGCGTCGATTAAATGTGAAGTTAAAGTAAATATTGGTCAGTAATCAAGTGTAGTCTCAACGCTGATTGAACAAATCAAAGGTCAAAAGATTATGCCAATGAGCAGCAACATTATTTCTCTGAAGGAGCTTCATAGATAAATGGTGACTGTTCGTACAGTAACTGTTTCTGACGTTTAAGAAAACTTGGATGTATATTAATAATGTAAAGTATAACGTTGGTTTAACATTTTCAGGAAATCAATACATTAAGGTGAAAAGCCCAGATTCGGCCATTGTTAGGCAACTCTCTCACTCTACGCGTGAGACGGTTAATGGATAACGAATATACCGATGAACAGAGTTGTGAGGTATGCATTACTTTTCTAATGCATTTCATTGATCATGCTAGGGGAACCTCCAACCAAATCTGGGACTATGACCGGAAATGGATCGTTTACTTTTAGGGGTGTGTTCGAGTTTGCTCGGAAAGGGTTCAGTCTTCTTGTCCCTTGATCGAGCAAGCTCGAGCAAAGTACCGGGTTGTCGGTAGGCTCAACTTGCTCGAGTTTTCGGCGGGCTCGAGTCGCTCGAGTTTTCGGCAGGCTCAAGTCGCTCGAGTTTTCGGCGGGCTCGAGTCGCTCGAGATTTCGGCAGGCTCAAGTCGCTCGAGTTTTCGGCGGGCTCGAGTCGCTCGAGTTTTCGGCAGGCTCAAGTCGCTCGAGTTTTCGGCGGGCTCGAGTCGCTCGAGATTTCGGCAGGCTCAAGTCGCTCGAGTTTTCGGCGGGCTCGAGTCGCTCGAGTTTTCGGCAGGCTCAAGTCGCTCGAGTTTTCGGCGGGCTCGAGTCGCTCGAGTTTTTAGCGGACTCAAGTCGCTCGAGTTTTCGGTGGGCTCGAGTCGCTCGAGTTTTCGACGGGCTCGAGTCGCTCGAGTTGTCGGCGGGCTCGAGTCGCTCGAGTTGTCGGCCGGCTCGAGCCGCTCGAGTTTTCGACGGGCTCGAGTCGCTCGAGTTTTCGGCGGGCTCGAGCCGCTCGAGTTTTCGGCGGGCTCGAGCCGCTCGAGTTTTCGGCGAGCTCGAGTCGCTCGAGTCTTCGACGGACTCGAGTCGCTCGAGTTTTCGGTGGACTCTTAGTTATAGTTAGTATAAGATAGTTCTTGCAATTATGGTTTTTTTTTCCCAGTATAGTTGAAATAACTATCCGGTTATGCTCTCAAGACTACATATGATCTGCATTTTTTTTTTGCATTTCAAGTGTACATTTTAGCTATATAGATAGATAGATAGTATAATTGATTTTGCTATCTTCGACAACTCAAGAACTCTCGAACATTTTTCCAATTTAGACCGGTTGCCATCACTATCAGAAAAGACATATTCATAAACACTTCAATTGCATTTAATGTACAATTGTGATATAAAATGAAGGTACTTGGGCAATTAAGTCGCAGCAAGTTTTTTAAATGAAATTAATCTGATGCTTTAATTGAAGCAAATTATTAAAAATTACTGTACCAAAAATAAATTTTCCATCGCACTTGTAGTGTAAATTTAGTATACCAATTTATGCATAACTGCCAGTACATGTACATTAAATTACAAGTAGATGTTTTTTCAGTGATATGTAACTGACAGTTTAAAATATAATATAAGCTATTATTAGTAGAGTAGTGTCATTATGTGAATAAGTAAAGATTGATAAACATTTATTCTGTGTATTTGATTGCGGGACTTGTGTATGTTGCCATATCTGACTAAACTACGTGTGTGTATATGCGTGTTTAGCGATTATAACTATACATTTCTCTTTATCTTTAACCAGACCGTCTGGGAAGTTTTTTATACTCATTACGGCAAAGCTGCTTTTACGTAGCAACAGCATCCGTGAATTATCGTCAGGACTGTTCTTATGATAACGGTTCCATAATCGGGCAACTTATTTAGCACTGTTTATAAAATGAACTAGAAAATTGCAGTAACGTACTAGAAGTTTTCATTCACAACCTGTACTATAAATTTCTTGAATATCTGTAAAAAAATATTTAAAGTTGTATACTAAAAAAAATTTGAGAAATTTGACAATTCACTATCACAATGTAATATTTTGTGGCAATCCCGAATTTTCTAATACGGCTTACGAATATCGCTGAGCGAAGTCCAATTTTTTAATTACAAGCATATTAATATTTCAATGAATCGTTCAATGAAACAATGGCACTGTGTTTTCGAGTACACACAGTACAGATTTTTCAAGACGTAATTTGTACTTCATATGTGATCCGTTTTGATTATAACATTTTTTTGATTATAATATTTTTTCTAATGAAAACATATCGTTTTCATTAGAAAAAAAGTTAGATTGACTGATTGTTAAACAATTGTTTTTTTCACCAATTTGTTAATAACATTTTTGGATTATTATTATGCGAAATCCATCTTTCCAGCACGTTTTATATGCATTACTTTTTTCCGATTTTTATCCCATCGGGAAGTGATTGAAATTGTCTCTGAAACTCACTTTTGGCGGGACTGTACGTATCATACATCCTTAAAGCCATTCTCGGTAATTAGATGACGTTTTGTAATTTTTATAAAAACATTTAAAAAATTATATTTGTGTATATGACTTTACTCTGCTATTGTTAAATTTACAGTGTCATACTAAATGTCATACTAATCATCATTTCACCCACCAGTTTTGCACATTTCCTATCACTTGTCACAGTACATTTGCAATCGTTTTTAGCAGTGAGGTTATCTCTTTCTCTCTCTCTCTCTCTCTCTGTTATAAAAAGATCTCGCTGCCGGCGCTGTCGCCGCCGCAGCCACCAACGCAGCCACTGCCGCGTCAAGAATCAGGACGGCCCTTAGACCCGGATTTTTTTGAGCCCCCTTCCATGGCTCCTTCATGACCAGTATTTGTCTGAGTCCCTCTATGAATGTTTCCTCCTAGCGCGAATTTTTCTAAAAGCGTTGTATTATCTACTTCATAGCGGTGTCTAGACGATAATATGCATGTATCCATTTATTTGGCCTGATTTTATTCGAGCTGTGAAAGTGAAAACGCGCCAGTTAGTATAGTTTCTAGTCATGTATAAATTTAAATGTACGTTATTCCTCTAATTTGTGGAAAAAAAAAAATTATTTTTTCATGTCAGATTACTGAGGATGGTCTACAACATTCAAAAAAGTGGTTTAGAAAAAATGTCCAGATTAATTCATGTGTATGTGTGTGTGTAGCAGGTTTGCAAAATTCAAAACGCTGGGTCTCGAAAACAACTTTAAGGGTTAAAATAAAATTAGAGCAACGTCGCTTCCTATGTATAAATTTACGAAAAATTTGAACATTTTTTCATATTACATAAGCCTGAATTTTTCGAAAATTGTCTTTATGCTCTCTCGCTGTCACAATTGCTCAGTTAATGATTCAGATCATTCTTAACGAATAAAGTGATAAGAAGGACCCTCGGTATCGAATTTGAGCGAAATCCATGAAGCGGTTTAGATTTTATAGAATTTTAAATTTTCGGAAAATTCATATTTTCGTTCTAATTCAAATAACTTTCAACTAACCCTGCTCGAATCTTCTACAAGGTCGCATTAATATCGAGATGTAACCGATATCGAATTTGGTGAAGATCGGTAGAGAGGTTCGGATTTCATAGGATTTTGAGTTATCGAAAACTTGACCTTGTTGTGACCTATGTTATGACACTTTGAATATTTGGAAAAATGTCTTTCGCGTCAAAACAAAAGCCCGCAAAATAAAACTTTCTAATTTGTTTCCTCACCATTTTTTGCCTTTTACAAAGCTTTCTCCATGACGAAGCCAAAATCGATCATCATATTTCCTCATAGAAGTAGTTTTGTAAAGTACGAAACATAATGAGAAAGCAAATTGCAAGGTTCTACTTTGCAGGCTTTTTAAGTGATTGCATAATTTGTGATTTGATTCTAACTGTCGCAAGGGATTTGTTTCTCTTGCAATTTTAACCCTTAACTAGATTGAATGTGCATGTCGACCTGTGTTACATAAATAGCACAGTTTTCCCATAAATCCATAGATATTGTGATAAACGTTAGAAATTACTATGTGTAATATTTGAAGACGATTGCCTCAACGTTGTGATTTAAACCCAAACAAAAGCAAAATGATTTTTGGTTGTTCTCTACATTTATTTCGATCATACACTGTAATCATATTGTATTACTTTTAGAAATTGTTTTTTTAAGCAAAGTCAATAATACGTTTGCGGTGAAACTCGACTGATTCAAAATCAAATCCAGCCGAAAGAATATTTTTTAAATTTTTTCTCGGCTTGTTACGATTATACGGGAAATCACCGTAATAATGATGTTTACTATTAATTCTGACCGGCGCAACACAATATTCGCCCCATGCATTGCGAATATTTAAAAAAATACCGGTACATTGGTATCGGGCATTCCATATCAACTCGACGTGGGTCTGAACGTTGGCCGCTTGGAATTCATCCCCGATTTTGTATGTTATTGTTCTATTTATAAACAGCAACTACGTTTTTTTAATTTTTTTTTTCGCATTTCTATACTTACAATTATTTGTAACGAAAATATTGAAGGCCATTTTTGAAAAATTGACAACATCCTCATAAATCCTGCATCAGATATCAATAGTTTTGAGCGGTATATTTTACGAATTTCTTTCAGGACGAAAATTTGAAAAAATTAATGAATGCATTTTTTTATTATTAAAATGAAGAATTAGAAAAATAATTAAATAACCTGCTTTTGAAACTTATTATTTTGGACGCACGATTTTGTGAATTATTGAAGATTCATAAATTATAGCTTTCAATATGTTCGTTATGAATAATCAAAAGGATGAGAATAAATTTTTTTTAAAAGAATTTGATTAAAAAGAGCATTGTGAAAAAATCTACAAAATTCTCCGAAGTTCGAAATAGCTGCATCGTTGCTGTTTAGAGGTAGAACAATAACACAAAAAGTTAAGCATGAAATCCAAAAGGTCGCAGGTCAGACCGAGATCGAGTTGATACGGAATGCCCCATATGTTCTCTGTTGTTCCATATTTTTTAGAGGTTGTTCCTACAAATATCACTGTGTGCACATGTAATTATCCTAGAAAAACGTCAATAGACATATATATCTATAAAAGCAATGATTTGTCGAAAGAAATTTCGATGGCATTGTTTAAAAGTCTCTACAAAAAATATTCCGTAATGTGATTTCTGCTCATTTTGTGCATCGATGATTATCAACGACTCAGAAAACCAAAACATAACAAATTTCTTCTTTGGAAACAATATTTTGTGCGGCAGCGATTTATTAAAAATCCTGCCAATCGAGTGCATGCAGTAAAATAATTTGTTATCAAGAATCTAAAAAAACTTCTGAACATATTTCTTGAAAAATGTTACCTAATATTTTACTCAATTTAACGAACACCCTATTTGTTACGTTCATGTTGCTTTTTTTATTTGAATAACAATTTATTTTATTTCTCAGTGTCAGTTAACTTTTGACGAATCCCACAGAATTCTAAAAATACTAAACGAATGATTCACATCGACAAAACAGATTTCATAGGCTCAACAAAAATAAATTCAAATATTAAATCACAAACATTAGATTCAAAAAATCTAATACCTTTCACTAATTTGAAATTCAATAAAATATTCCATGAAATGAATAAGTTTTAATAAATAAAACATCGTTAAGAGGTTTAAATACAAATTTTATTAATTTGTCATTACTACATACATAATAAAAGGACGATAAATAATAATGCTTCAAAGATATTATTCTATCGGTGAGAAATAAAAGTGCAACAAACGGTGATTGCAATTTAGTTTATTCGTTTTAATTATTGTTTTTCCGTCATATTATTAACTGTAGCAATTGGATTAAAAGGAAATTTTAACCCCCTTAAAGCCGCCGAGCAATGGCTTTGACTGTAGTATATTCCGCAGGGAGTGCATACTCCCTCACGATATTCAGTATAGCGAAAAATAATCGATTTTTAGCTTAAGAAGCACGTCAAATGGGCTCGCCGTATTTTCCCATACACAGTAATAGTCAGTTACAATACAAGCGATAAACTGAAAATAGAATCTAAAATTCCACAGTATTATTTGAGTCAGTACTACTATAATAATATTATGATTTTTTTTATTTTACTCACTGTTTGCCTTTTTGGAGAACGAGAATCACTCAGAGAAAATATTCGAAACTGTGAAAACCCGGTCAGAAGGAGATTTTATTTCTCTTAAGACTAAATAAAATTTGTGTTTTGCGAATAATTCGTTAAAGCTGCGCGAAGTATATTGTACGATTAGCCGGTGAACGGAGGACGGAGTCTTTGAGAAAAGTGCGAGCTGACCGCGAGATTGACGAATCGAAGCGTCAAAAGCCGAAGAGGATATTTATCTCAGACAAGAGGGTGAATTACTGTCTGAGATGTGGATTTTGTCGAGTTGGGCTGGTTAGAGCCGGTAAGAAATTTCACTCAGGGCCACCGCATGTCACACACAACACTCGTTCCGTCCCTCGTTGATTTCCCCGGCCGATGCGGATTCCCACTGGCGTATCTCCTGCGGCTCGCTCTATCCATGACGTCACTGCAGCGAAATCGATGCTGTGAAGCACTCTCTCGCCACCCGCGTATCGTCATCGGTGTTTCTACCCTTAGCCAACCCGCGCCAACAGCTGCCCCCTTGTTCAAACCTCGTTTAGCCGACGAGAGGCGCCATCTTTCTGCTGTTTGTCGAAACATTCGTGACTGTGTCTACCGATGAAAATATTGGAAACTACACTGAATGAAATAAAAAATTTTTGACTTGAAAAAATAAAAGTAAGAATATTTATTTAACTGACATTAACTTTTGTTGGATTTATTTTTCATTATATGAATTTAGGCCCACTGGATCAATAATAATCAGATAACGTGATTATTTTATTAAAATAATCTTGAAATAAAAATGTATCGATTATTTTTAAATACGATTTAAAAAGTGACAATTATATTGTTTGAAATTCAAGCTTTTTTGCGGAAATTCAGTTTTGTTGGAAATATGCTCTGAGCGAAAATTCTGACAAGCTCGCGCGGGAGTTGGCGAGTACTGCTTTGGCTTAATGGAATAGAGGTTGACACAATCTCCCATTCGTCGAAGCAATACAATAAATTTATTTTAAGGATGTATGATACGGACAGTCCCGCCAAAAGTGAGTTTCAGAGACAATTTCGATCACTCCCCGATGGGATAAAAATCGGAAAAAATAATGCATATAAAACGTACTGAAAAGATTGATTGATTGATGGTTTGAGAAAATGTTACAGCTACAATAAAAGCGCTGTGGTTGTCTCAACCCTATAAAACATTAGAATTGAGAGGTTGAGTCAACGTCTACTTCTTTGTGCCCAACAAGTTTGCCTTTCAGTATGCACTTCTGATGGGTTTCACGAATACTAACGATATTTAACATAATAAGACCTACAATTTTTAAAATTACAAAATTTCTCCCAAATATTTTCATAAGCTGCCTTCGAACTAAATATTACATGGTCTTATTACTTTGAAAAAAAAAAAAAAAAATAAGCACTTTCTTCTACAATCTTATAAAACCCATTGCCCATTGCCTCGATACAGCAGGCAGAACACAGCCGTCGCAAAAGGCCCACGAGTCTTGGAACAGTAGCCGGGGATCCACTCAAGAGGGAATACCTTAGTAGATAAGCTCTTTTGGGAGGCAGAGTGGTCTCTGGGCTGTTCAATTGGCGCGGGCTATTTGGGGGTACGCGATGCTTTTCGAATCCTCCACTCCACCAGAAGAACAGTCTCCCTTTAGCCAGGGAAGAGTAGCGTTTCGTTGAGAAAATTAAGAGAAGATCGTATGTACGTGCAGTGATGGCAAATTCTTCGCAATACTGGTTCCTCGTGGCTGCTGGAACTCTCGGTTCGATCTGTTGCTTATGTTGGAAGACATCCATAACGTTATCCAGTCCAAGTGTCCTAGCAAAGGCGTCTATACAGGTTGATCTATCACTGCCATCATCGTCCATAATATCTCAAGATATATTCAGCAATAACTCGAAAAGACAATTGACCTATCACTCCAAAAGAAAGCATCAAGAACCCATTTCCCAGTTCATGATTCAGCTGTACAACCGTCGTCCTGACGCTCATATCATAAGAGCAATAAAACCTCTCCACGTATTTCCGTCAACCGTCCAGAACTCGAGAATACTAGAATTTCAAATTCCACATTCAATACGACAAGAGCATCTCGAAAGCGCCGAATTATTAGGATGTCTGGGTACAATTGTGAGGGTCAGTTCGATGGATCATCAGGTATTCTCCAATGTCAAGAAATCTCGGATGGATGACAATTGGCGATCTTTCGACGTCACCTCGACTGTCAAGGACAGAAATGGTGATACTGTCAAACTGATGGTAAAGGGTCGGATTTCAAAAGCTCCGCACAACGATAAAGAACCCATTCTCGTTCTGAGTTACGCTAAGCCGAAAATTCGAAGAAGCAGGGCTGTCCAGGAGGAAGATCATGATGAGGGAGCGAGTGCACCGTGGGTCGTGGAAGGAGGTCGAAGGTTGAGGCGAAGAAATCTTTGCAGACGACGCCCTTTGTATGTGGACTTTGCTTCGATAGCTTACGACGAGTGGATTGTTGCACCACCTGGCTACGAAGCATACCAGTGTGTTGGCAAGTGTTTCTATCCATTTGGTGATCATCTTAACCCGACGAAACATGCAATTATTCAGACCTTGGTCCATGGTGCGCTTCAGGGTGCAACTGGTAAGGCTGTGGGACGTGCTTGCTGCGTTCCCACAAGACTAGCGCCCACTAGTCTTCTCTACATCGACGCAACTGGGACACTGACATATCAATACGATTACGAGGACATGGTGGTTGCTGAGTGTGGATGCAGGTGATTTTTTGTGACAAACTCAAATGACTACGAATATTTCCAAGAGACTTTGGTGGTTCAACTTATATTATTGACGTTACAAAACTATCATCTTCCTTTCTCCATACTAAAGCTTATATACAGGCAGCGCGTATAATAACATAGGTCAAATTACATGCAAAAATTAAAGGTCTCATAAAAATTCTGGTATTTCTCCGAACTATCAAATGAAAAACTGAAGTGTCATGTAAAAAAAATTGATAGTTGACAGGCTACTATAATCTTAACTTTGTTTTTGAAATACCCGCTTAAATCGTTGGCTTTTCCGTAGGTGGGAAAAAAAACTAAGATGATGCTTTCCCAATTGCAATGCGTAAGGTAGGAATTCACGAGAAAACCTATCATTTTAATTACGGCGGTTGGCAAAAGTGCACCGTTCTCCCTTTAAGCTAATTCTTAAAGGCCAAATCATCTTTCGGTTGATGCAAAAACGTACATGTAACTCATGCGAGTTCATTAAGAATAATTAACTTTACGCTCTTGATATAATTTTTGGTGCCTGCAGAGCGTGGTTAACAAGCGTTTTTGCGGTTGATATAATAAAAATAACACTGGTCTCTACTTTTCCTCACAACGGCGACCAATCTACTTTTTTACACCCCTTCAATGTAGGCATAAGAAAAGGAAATGGTTGTAAATTTGTTGCAAGAAATCATGAAGTACTGTGTTTCTAAACTACGATACAGCTGCCAGTGGAAAAGAATCATTATTGTAATAATAATTTGCGGCGTCATAGGGAATTGGAACATAAACTTGGGTGGACGCTTGTTCGCACATGACATCGAGGATGTAGACATTGTAGATAAACAAATGTATATATATAGTACAAAAATACAACGAAACTATTTGTATGACTTATTTTGTTTTCATTAGTAAACTAGATTAGGTTTCATGAGCACGATATCAGGGCGGAAAGTGGCGTCGCAGGCACTTTATATAGGATCGACCCATTTCTCCACAGTTTAATCCCTGTAGCTTTTACGTTTTTATCGACAAGTCTTTCTTCTGTACACTTCAACGTCATCCTAACTGAACACCTTAGAGCACATCTCGTTGTTCTTCCGATTGAGAAGATATGACCTCGCCGGCGAGGGCAAAACCGAACGCCTTGTTTTTCGGAGTCTGTGTCTACTACCTGGTATCCTCTCAATCTTATACACATTGTGTCTGACGGTGGTTTCGGGCTGCATGAGTCGCATGCAAAGCGAAACCGGACCGGAAAAGTCCACATCGGTGGATAGTTCCAATTTAGGCTCTATGGTAAGAGCGAATTCAGCCATACTCTGAACAAATTCAGAACGCACGCGTGAAACACCGCGGACGGCAATACCAGCGGTCATTTCCACGAGGGACTGAGCGTTCCGAGACCATAGACTGAGCTGAATCTGGCCGGCCAGATCGAAACTGATAGCTCCATCAACACCGAGCTCAGCGAGGAATCCCGAATTCAGAGCAATTAGCTGACTGTGACGATGAAGATTTGCGATCGCTTGGTAAGCCGGCGTGCGTTCGGAAGCCGTTCCTGACCAAACATGCGCCATCAGTTCGCCCTGTCCGGAGAAGAAGACAAAAGGTCTCACACCAACTCCTAAGAAAGATATCTCCATTCCAGCTGTGGCGACTTCATCCTCATCTCCGGACTCTTGACTCTCTTCTTGAGATGATGATGACGGCATAATACTGCCCAATCCGCCGGCAAAAAGACCCAATGAGAATAGGGCCTCTTCATGGTCACCGGTTTTTACGACTACGTCTACAACCCCACGTTTAAGTAATCCCGAGTTGACTTCCTGGACGGTGACTAGTGTGCCATTGCTGCTGGGCGAGGTGAGGAAAGGTCTCATAAAAGCGGTACTAAGCCCGCGATAAGCAAGAATATTGTAATTCCTGAGTCTCTTGCTTTCCTGCAATGTTGCTTCGGCCAATTTGGCACGAAACTCAGGATCCTTTTCGGCCAATTGCTCGATTCTCTGACTTACGTACCGTCGAACTTCGAATCTCGGATCCCTTGTGCCGAGGTATTCCAGAAACCCTTGCAGCTCTTTTACCGACGGCCGGTTTTCCAGAACAATATCGGCCGCCAGCGTTCGAGCGCTACTGTCCCGACGCGGCCCACCGTATTGGTAAAAAGTCCTGAGAGCCGCTTGACGCACAACGTCGGTCAAATGTTCCGTTTTTAGAGAAGAAAGAGCTCGCCATGCGGCTATGCTCGTCGATCTTGTACCGTTCGTTGCGTATGACAGTAGAATTGGGATTGAAGCTTTGCTGCGCAAATTTCTGAGGGCTCTCAGGAATCTCAAACGGCATTCGTCACCTGTGCAACTGTGCAAGCCCAGTTCAAGGCTGTTTCGCGCTTTTTCTACGACGTTTGGTTGGCCATGCTGACGCGCCATAGCTGCTGCCGTCAAAGCTAACGTCTCGGACACCCGCTCGTTCTGCAGGGTTTCCTCCGAGCGTCTCAGAACATCTTTTATGATATCCGGGTGTGGCAGTGGTGACATCGACAATGCCCAGAGGTACCTCTCCGTGTCATCGCCGACGTCGTCCTGACGCAGATACTTCATTGCTGCTTGGTGAGCGACTGGCGTTGATGCTGAGCCAAGAACGTCCAATAATTGAGTCCTGATTATACGGTTACGTGGTGTCTTCAGCATCTTGGTTAACGTTTCGACCGAGGCATCGCGAACTAAGGGAATGAGCTTTAAAAAAGCTGATGCTGATTTCGCTGTTCCTAGAGCTGAATTGTCGAGTGCGTCGCGATTCTCTTCAATGACCTCATCCAACTGAAAAAATTCGTAGAGTGTAAGAGGTCATATGGTTAAAGTATAGAATCGCGCATTCATTCATCATACCTATTTTCGCATTAATAGAGCGATAAGTACAACTCCAATAAAACATAAAACTTGAAAATGGCTATTCAGTATTTTACAGTGACGCTTCGAATCCATCTTTTCAAAATGGATTTCTGTTTGCCAAGCCCGAAATATGAGGGAAAATTGCTAACACATTCTTACATATTATATATTCGGCCATATTCCCAAACGGATTTTAATTTATGTATGGAATTTGGCGCCTTAATAAATAAATTGGAATTTTCAGATCACCTAGTAGTAATATCCGAGTTTTGAAAACATATTTACCGTTCGACATCCAGCGTCAGGACAAGTTATTGGTTCCATTTGTAGATCAATGGTAACTTCTCGGTACCTAGGATCCAGTTCTGCAATCGCTTGTTCAGGTTTCTGGGCTTGCGAAGTTTCAACCCCGG
The DNA here is from genome assembly GCA_949699805.1 of Tromatobia lineatoria. Lineage (NCBI taxonomy): Eukaryota > Metazoa > Arthropoda > Insecta > Hymenoptera > Ichneumonidae > Tromatobia > Tromatobia lineatoria. Next base: position 12,704,202 of record OX453043.1, read on the forward strand.
AACTTCCTGGAATCGCTTTCAGTAGCCTCTGCGATGTCACGGTCGTGCCAACTTCCGGTTTAGCGCTCAGAGTCGCCTCATGCTGTTCAAACTCATCAACCAGAGTTGGAAGAAGTTGACCATTCAACTCATAAGTCACTCTCCTCGTGCTTACAACATTAACGTCGAGGATTGGATTGGGATGTTGATCCTTTGGTTTTAAACCCAAGTCCTCGCACCAGTGCTTTTGTTTTTCTATCTTTCCTGGACCATGTGAGATATACGTCGTCTTACACAGACCCGAAGCATCGCGTTCACTGTATTCCCCGTCCAGTGTCCGATACTGAAAAATACTGGCCAATCCTCGCTTCAGATTGGTCGATGACGCAGTCTCGTCAGGATCCAAATACAATTTTGTTATTTCTCCATTCTTCCAGAGGGCGTATATCGGCTTCGTCGACACTTCATCCAATTTTGAACTGTGTTCAACAAAACCCTCAGGTTCTGGCGCTCTTCGGGATTTTATCCATAAATGTGGTGATTCCAACTATTTAAAACGAAAATATTTATTATTATTATCATCATTGACATAATTATGAAACTTGGAAAGTTAATCACAGCTTCTAAAGTCATTGATTTTATTATTTATTTATCATCACTATTTCAATAAAAGTTCAACAGTGAACAGTTTTTTAAAAAATAGTTTAAAGGTTCGTATTCAATTTTTTATTTTCATGTCTTTCTGATGATTTTTTCGTGGTTGCAATAAATCATTCAAGATCTAAGAAATTGTTTTTTTTTGCTATAATGAATTAAATTATTCTATTTTAATAATTGTTCGAACAATCAACAAATTTGAATTACTTAAATTCCTCTCTTGTTTTTGATATTTCATTATTTGAATAATTTTATCTTCGTGTTTTAAAGAGATTAAAAATTTATATTCCGATTTTACTTTATTTTCTTGTACTCCATTGTAATTCTTAAAGACTCAATAATTATAACTGGGATGAAAAAACATATTCTTTCATACTATCCGAGGATGATGCAGCGCCAGCAGATGACATAAGGTTATCGAATATTATTTATCTCATGATGACCTCCAGAAAATCGGTATAGCCGATATGACGAGTTTTTACTCGATGTCAAAACATATCGTGTTCAGAGTCGCTTGTGAGGATAAATTATTATAGGGTTTGTTTCATCAATATTCCTTCGTCAATAAGTAGATAATTTTAAAAAAAAGGTTGCAATCGGTGATGTTCAATATATTAATTCAATACTATTAGTATCATTAGTAGATAATCATTAACGAGTGGAAATTGGAAATACAAATTATTTATTGATTATTATTATTATTATATTTACAAATAAATTGCACACAAACCTGAATTCTAAGGAGAAGAGTCTCCGAATCTTTAGGATGTTGCCAAACAGCAGCGACGTCGAGTTCGCCGGTCATCTGGAAACCCACGTCACCCCCAGGTCTCGGTTTTCCTGCTTCCCTTGAGAGTATCACACTGGTCAGTTCATACTTGAGTGCCACTCCTACGCTCCATCCTCTGGTCGCTCCAACCACGGCTAAAACCACCAGTATTAACGCGCGCCAAATTAATCTTCGCATTTTCATATCGATTTTGTTTTCGATTAGTACACGTGTAATAATTTTTTAAAATATTATTTCAATAGTCAATTTCTTCGTGAGTCACGCGTAAAATTCAAAAGTTGGGAGATGATTGGGTTTTAATGTTACTGGTCGGGAGTCGCGAGTCGACTGACAAACGTGCTTGCCGGCTAACTCGCTCGGCTCGCTGTTCAGCTCCTTTTCTCTCTTATTACGTATCGGAAGGAGAAAGAAGGAGCTATTCGATGTGGTGGTATATAACGAAGACGGTGGGGGCTATCTCGTGAGAGCATGTGTCGGTATGGCCATCCGGCTGTCCATTGTGCGTGTCTGTGCGGCTCTCGCCGACCACCGTTAATCGGTGAGTCCCTGACGAGGCTCGTGTTACACGATGGTGTTTATTATTTTTATGCTTAAGTCTTATTATTATTTTTTCACTCCTTAACGACTGATAAATTGCCATAGCATAGAGGCTAAAATCATTGCACGAATAATTACAAATGTAGTAGAATTGCTAATTATAATTTTTTTATGGTTTTTAATTGAATTTTCGAAATATTAAAAAAAATCAGAAAAGGTTGTTGTAGCATGATTAGTTGTTTCCTTACATATGTTTATAAAATATTTTTCTATATCAATTTTCATGCCAGTTTATTGCGAGTAGTTTGAAACATCGGGAAAAGTAGTTTAAAACAAATGTGTATGGGGCATTTTGTTTCCGATTTGACCTGGGTCGAACTCTTGATGTCCCCGATTTGGCTCGTTATTTTTGTAGGATTGAGACTAACTAGAAAATTTGGAAAAATTTTGAAAAATACTTTGCTGGATAACAAGATTTTTTAGTTCATAACTGAATTGGGCAAGTTTTTTTTCTTAAAGTTTTTAAGCTTTTTTGATGAAAAAAAATATTTAAAGAAATTGTTCACTACAGGCAACTAGTCAAACCTGTATTTATGTAAAACTGGACTTTTTAGAATATTTCTCACATTTTTGGGAACTTTTCCGGGTTTTCCGGACTATGACTGCATTCGAGCACCATAAAAGCCACATTAGACCACCAAATGCTTGAACAGATGTATATATCGTGTTTATATATACAATATTCGAAACAACATATATATACAGAATTGTTTGATAAGTCGACCACAGTACATTGATTGTTTTATGCATCTCTTTTTTTTCTTTTTTTTTTAACCGAAAAAAGCTGAAAAATCATATGGAGGAAAATCTTCCCTCTTTTGCTCCTAAACTATAAAATTTTAATATTCAATAAAGTTATTTCAGAATTTTTTGGAATTTCAAATTATGACAAGCGATATATGATTTAAAAATAATATATAAAGAAAATTTGGATAGACAATATGAAATAGAATAATTTGGTGCATTTGAGGGTTTAAATAATCTTACAAAAAATTACAAGCTAAATCAGGGAGGTCCAGGGTCAGATTCAGGTTGAATCGAAATGGAATGCCTCGTGTATACACTAATTTTCTTATTGGAATTCGAGTCTTCTCAATTTTTCAGATATCGGGCTTCAATTTGGTCTACGATTTTTCTATTACATAAAGGTGTTCGGAATTGAACTTGGCGCAAATCGGTCCAGGATTGAAAATTTCAGGGCATTTCATTATTTAAAGAAGAATGTTCACACTATCGTGTTTTGACATATTAACAAATTTGACTGAAATTTTATAAACAATCAATACATTGAATAGTGATTTGTGTGTCGAAGTTTACAATAATCGACCGGATGGTACGCGAATAATCTATAATTATTTAATATTTTTTCATTGGTGCTAAATATTACGATCTTTGTAAATTCTGAACTATTTGACATCAATAAAATTGACGATAATTTGTTATTAAAGAAAGCCTGTAATCACACAATGAGTGAAATATTGGGCGCAAATTGTTTACATAGATGGACTAATATCAAGACCTGATTCATGTAAAATTTTTCTGAGAATCTATATACTGGTTTCAATTTGACAAGAATATAAAAGAATTTTGAAGTACATGTATAATGCTCCCGATAACGTGCACTACTTTATTTTCTGCTAACAGTATTTTATTTTATTGTATATGTGTTGGTCGTCGCTGTATACCATACGAATAAGCTTGCAAAGCCAAACTTTGTTTCCTGACTTCTTTTATATCTTTGACAAAGCTCCCTGCACAAGAAAGTTTAAATCTATCATTATCTTCATGAAGGCGACTTTGTCAGAGCTCAAAGTAAAAAAGCAGTTTCCAAAATTGGACTTTGCGGCCTTGTTCGTTATGTTAATGAAATCACCGAGGTCCAAAAGCTATTGACACTCATAATCTTTCTTCTTATTTTTTCGAGGAAATATTTACTGATATGTATGTTTTGTTATCTCATCTATTAAAAAAGATCTAATATCGAGTGCAGCAAAAACATATAATTGTTTTTAAAGTAAATACGACATGACAATCATACCTTTTTAAAATAAATATACAGTGTGCAAACAAGTTTATTCCGTTAATTTAATCATTAAGATGGTCGACTTTGGAAAAAATTTATTTTTTAACATTATCTTGTGGAAATATTCATTGATATCCATGTGAAGCTTGAACAATTATAAAGTTACACATTTTTTCGAATGAAACGAATTCATAAGATCATATGCTGATTAGAATTAATTATATCATTATTATCTTTCAATCATAATCATGCTGAAGTTTTTGTCATCGTGTAGCACAAATTGCTTGGGAATTCCCGCGACATGTTCATTTTTTTTTATCCATTGAATACATTCGAGACATTCTGTTAGAAAAAAAGTTGATTTTTATGAGTGACAGTGTGCGCCGATAAGAGGTAACAATTGAATAATTATATTGAGAGCCGTTATCGAAGGACTCATCGAGCAATTGTCGCTGATCGGTTTTACGAGTGAATTTGGAAAATTGTATGACTGACCATAGAAGTACTTAGACGCGACACTTCAAACAACAATTACACTTTTTGTTATCTATGATAATTTTCGAGAATTGCATTTAATGACAGTTCAAGCCAACTAGAAATTCCAAGGTGTTAGCGATTGTGATCAAAGTATTGCATTTAAAAAAATGTATTTCTTTGTTATATATATTTTGTTTAGTGTCATATTTGTAGATCATACAGGCGTGCGACAAATTTGGTTTTTCATTGTCGTATCTCCGTCACGTCTGAGTTACCACCTTAAAGAAACGGTTGTTGCTCCCAGTGAGTGCCAAATCGCTGTTACTCCTTCACCGTGCAAACGATTAACGAGACCAAAACAAGCAGTGTAGTTAAATATCTATTTCTGAACTCTGTTTTACCATCGGGTTTCTCTTCTGTCAGAATTTTTTTAAGCATTTTTCATTAGTACAACAATGAATAGTTTTTTTTTGTGTAAATAGATATTCCTAATATAAACTCAAATGAAGAAAAAATGTGTTATCGACTGGGGAAAAATAATAACTGTTTTACCATGCATTTTTTATGTAGTTTCCTTTGTTATCGATGTTTAATATATGTTTGCAATAAAATAATAAAAAAATATACATATATATTGTTAACTCACTTATTAACTTTAGTTGACATACAATTCTAGGCTATAAGCATGTATATATGTATATGTATACCTGTTGCTTATATCGAATGGAATTTCATGTACTTAGCGACAGAGTAAAAAATAATTACCTGGCGCCATCTGGCAGCATGAACCTGCAACAATAATAATAACAATTTCGAGACAATGTAATCAGTATACAGAAAAGTAGTAGGTCACATGAATAGATAAAAAACCGAATTTTTCATGAGCTCAAACTTATTGAGAATGTAAATTTATGTTATCGGTTGGTACGGCGTGGGTAAGCTTCGATTTGTAATATTTTTTAGCGGTAAGACCCTGAACTTAACTATAGCAATTGCGGTTTCAATCTCGAGGTAACTCTAGAAGAGCGCGGCTAAAGGAAACCGGTTGTGCACCTTTTAAAAATCAAGACGGGATTTTGTTTTCTTATTTTTCAACAAACCCAATCAAAGTCTTCAATTCTCGTGCCGTTAGAAATCGTTACGTTTATAAATTTGTTTTGCTGAATAGAAACTTATTTATTTGGATTGACGAAGCGTTTTCAATAACCATTTGATATTTTTTTAAACCCAAAACTAAAAACCTTATGAATAGGAATTTAAAACAAAGGCAAAGAAATATCTTTCATATGATCAAAAGAAAAAAATTACTCGAGAAGTTTATGTTAAAAATGATCGAAACTCAATTTTTGAACATTTGCTTTCGCGTACAATTGTTCGCTCTTATAATTATTAGATTAGATTAGATCATTTTCATTATTATGCATGTGGAAGAATACAAAGATTCATCATGCAGGAACTTCCGTACGTACGTAACGTACGTAACGTACTTACATAGTACGTTAGTACTATGAGTTGTAAAAATATATATAAATAAATTATTGGAGGAGAAATGTTCCACAAATTTGATTTAACACTTTTGTTCCTTTATTCTCATAAAATTCTTATAAGAATTTATGATTTATAAGGAATATATTTTCAGTTTCTGCAATTCATTAAAATTGATTAAAAATTACTGATTTCAAACATGTCTTCGTAGACAGGATCTAGATTACATATAATAATTCCAAAATAATTTTTAAAAAACATGAAGCCAGCGTTTGGGATTTTCCAAAAGCAGTTATTTCAAAATAATCACAAAAAATTTAGACAAAATCGTATATATTCTGCCCCTCGATCGGTAACAAAATCTGTAATGCAAACGTCTACCTTATTCTATCCAAAAAAAAAAACAAATAGCATTGTATTTCAACTGGCAATTTCGTGATTTGCCTTATATCCGCGTTACCGATTTTTTCGTCGAAATTTTCTGGTAATAAAATCGGGCTTATTTTAAACTGAAAAAGACAGATACTATTTGAAGTATCGGCTTAATAAAAGAAGAAGGGATAAAAAAGAAGAGTGCGTCGCGGTGTCGAAAAGGTAGGTAACAGAAGGGGAGTGGGGTGGATGATGGGGTTGGCGGGATGACCAAGTGGGGGAGACAGAAGCAAACGAAGAAGACACTAGAAAGAGCGAGAGCGAGAGAGAGATAGTAGAGTGCGAGAACGAAAACTGAAAACGGCCGGTAACTCACCGAAGAGTGCCAGGAGGCATAGGAGTGAGAAGGCGAGTGCGTAGGGTCTCGGCTGTCCGTGCTCGGCCATTGCTCGTCCAGCTGGGCTACGTTCAAGAGGGGCCAAGGAGTTCGAACTGCAGCGCGATGACTTTACAACCGGCAGAAGCCTTTGCGCACTCTCCCGATTCACGGCACCAACCACCACCTCTTCCGCCCGGCCCTGCCGTTGGCGAACGATGTGCACGCTGCTGTGCTGCTGCTGCTTCTACGAATAAACACGGAATAATTAGAGAAGAGTCGGTAAAGAGAGAGAGAAAGAGAGAGGAGGGAGGATGAGGAGGAGGAGCGGGAGGGAGAGAGAAGGAGCGATAGACGAGCACGCGGTGAAACGGCCTGTTATCGTGTGCCCCTCTGGCTACGAGCTCCGCTTGTCTGTCTGTAACGTCCACGCACCGAGCTCAAAGAATCCTCATCGGAGGGGAGCTGCTTGCTACTAGCTACTCGCTCCTCTTTACCATAGGGAGGGGACTCTTGTACACTCCACTAGAGCATTACACTCTGCACTCATTTCTATCGACGTACAGCCAATCGAACTCAGAACAATCTACTCTTTTTTTTTCCCGATATGGCACAAATTCTTTGTTTACTATGCTGGGTGTAGAAATATTTTTATACCACAGTGTGCGTGAAGTGGCTACTTCGCTTCGCTTGCGTGCGTGAAACAGGCACTTCTCGCACTAGTAGCAGAAAATTGTTTATACAACAGTGTGCGTGAAGTGGCTACTTCACGCACACTTCGCTTCGCTTGCGTGCGTGAAACAGGCACTTGTGGCATAAAATTGTATGCGATACTCGTGCGAGAAATTTTTTCTGATCTGGTGTGGTTGAAACACTCGCCTTCAGCTCGTGGTGCAAACTCGCACTCGTCGCGAAAAAGTTTCATCGCATTAGTTTTGTAATGTACTATTATTTCACTATGTGTAAGAAACGGGATTGTACGCATGCTGTGTGTGCATAAAACTGCATTTTGACATCTTGGGGAATAAAACTTTGTACGACACTCGTGCGATAAACGTTTTCTTAATGCGTGTGATTGCAACGAGTTCAGTCGAATGAGTAGAGAAAAAGTTTTATGCTCATCGAAACTTTTATTGTCTTAAAAAAAAAAAACGAAAAAAAACCCGGTTCTTGTTATTGTAAAAATTTTACCAAATTTCAATACGTTGAAATAGAAATCTGCTGAGATATTTTTATTTTTTAATCTTTCATTTAAACGGCTCTATCTTAAGACCGTTCTATCGTACATACATTTCGGAAAAAGGAAAATATGTGAAATTTTATGGCCTACTAAAAAAAATTGATACAAATTTATGTGGGACATTTTATTTCAAATTAACTCAAATTTTCCGAAAAAACTATCAACAATATTTTTTATTTCATCGAAAGTACCACTACTATTCAGCCGAATAAATTTTTTAACGTACTTTTTATGAATAACGAATTTAAAAAAAATTTGGAATGGGTTTGGAGTTATTGCCATTTTTAAAGCCAAATCATGTGTAAAATTTATTATTTTTTTTTCAAAAACCTCGCTCTATATCAGCCAAATTGACTTCCTCGAATTATGTATACGAATAACGAATGTTACGAACTATTTTTGTGATAGGATTACAAATCGTTAAATGAACAGTCATTTTTCAATTCGATACCTTAGCCATTACAAAAATTGTTCTTAAAATTCATTATTCATATACATAATTCGAGGGGATTAATTCCGCTCAAATATAGCGTGGTTTTCGCATAAAACAAAAATTTGAAGGAAAATGATAAGCCTTGAAAATGTATAGAAAATCAGAGTCCCAAAAAAGCAATATCTTAAAAACTTCTTATTCATATACAGCACTATGGAAAATTCAGGTAGTTCAAAAGTAGCGGTCCCTCCGGTGAAAAAAATTAAAATTGATATTTCTTTCAGAAAATTTAAGTCAATTTAAGCTCAAATTTCCCGTATAGATTTGTATTAATTTTTTTATGCATGCCATTAAATTTCACACATACACATATTTCAGAAATGTATGTACGTTGAATCTACCCCACGATACACACGTTAGAATAAAAAATTTGAAAATTCTAATATCTCATCAGATTTTTATGAAATGAACGCTGGGATTTTTTAGTAACATAGATTTTGGAAAAAATGTAACGAGCACGATAGTTCAATCTGTAAATAGAAATAAAAGCTCGGAAAAATGATTCCCGTTTCAATTGTTTATTTTTTATAACTTAATTTTTCTCTTGAACGTGACAAGATTATTCAACCCTTACGTTGTTAATCAATAGAGTGTAGGACAAATGAAGTCTGAAATGACGACGAACAAACACATTGTGAACGCATAGAAAGGGCGGAGAGGGAGAAAACTATAGAGGGGAGGAAGACCAATGCCTAATTGCGAGCAGTACTTGATTCTCGGGCTAACATACGTTTCCCACACTCATCTCATGCGCGTAACACGAACCAGGAAGTGAATCGCAGACGTCATTTTGTTCGAAACTATTTTTCCCCTCGACCGAAGGTCACTTTGCATATTGCAACTGTGTTATGTTTTAAATGAACATGCCAACATACAATTAATATATTTAAAAAAAAAAATTCTTGTTAAAAGTTATTACAACCTACCGAATATTATTATTTTTCAATGTTTTGTTAATTACATTATTCCTTCCCACTTTTCTTTCACTTTTTTTTTTTTTTTAAATAAAGAATATGTTTTTCTTTGTTGTAAGAATTTTTCACTATTCCCGTTTCCTGCACTTGAAAGAAAAATTTGATTTTCAATTTCTTAATGTTCGACCTTTCGCTTTGCACAATATTATATTTTCACACAAACGCTTGTTATATCCACTTGACAACGGATCCAACAACGAGACCTCATTGTAATCAGATGCACGAATGACTGAAGTACGTCACCGACAATTGAATTTCTAAGCGCGCGTTGCTCGGCGCGTGTACTCAGGCTCTGAGGCGATCCTCCTATTCGTAACGGAGAGGCTTCTCTTATCGTACTACCGCCGACACATCAGACCTTTGACCTGTAAATGCTGAGCTTATGTCCAAACGACCAACTTACTCATGGATTCTCCCCATGTATCATAAATCTCTCATTTTCTTTCTCTTATTTTCTTCGTCGTTGCTGTGATTTACATTCTTTTCATAAAAATCCTTAGTATGGTAGTTTCTGAGGTTAGTGTGTCGCCACGTGGTTCTCATTGATTGGTGATGGTTTTGTTCGTCATATCCGCTTGCATTGGTATCATATACTTGCCATAATATAATTGTAACTAGATTTTATAGAAATAAAATTATCATTAATCAACAATTGAATCAGAAAATAACAAATCACGAGTTTCTATCATTATCTTAAAATAAAGAAAACTATATTCAAAAGGCATTCTTCTCACTAGTTACATGGTTTCGGAAAAACGAAGAATTTATTTCAAAGTAAATACTAAATTTATGTCGAATTTTGTTTCAGTAAAAAAAATGAATTTGTTTAACTCTTCTTTGAACAAATTTATTCATAACTTGCTAGCAGCATTATGAATAATCATTTTGAATGCGTTATTTTTTGTCGAATGAAACTTTTGGAGGAGAATGTACACTTTACGCATTTCTGAGAGACAATATTGATTTTCGATTTTAGTAGTGTTGTCAAACAGTTTGAACCATAATTGAAATTTTCTTGGTCAAAATTTCAGAAAAATCTTGCCTCCCTCGTCTCTTAAACTGCAAGTTTTTATGCATAAACTGGTATACTAAATTTACTGTACAAGTGCGATGTCAAATTTATTTTTGGCGAAGTATGTAAAATAATTTGCTTCATTTGCACTGTAAAAGTACTTTTATTTTACATTAGAATTGTACATTAAATTTTATTTATGAGTTTATACATAAAAACTACCAGTCGTCTTCACGATGATTTGAAAAAATATATTGTAAAGAAAAAACAATTTCGTTAGAAATACGATGAAGTTCGGTATCACATTATTCATTATTTTGATTGAGTATACTGCAAGAAATATTTCTATGAAAATTAATATGCAGTATTGAAGATTTTTTTTTGAGGACACGCGTATATTGAATCTAATATACAAATATAAAGTAATATACAAAAAAAAATTGTTGTACAATTTTGGATATGCGATTTTCAAAAAAATCTTGAGTATAGTAGATGGTTTTATGCCGAACCCATATCCAAAATTTATTACTTCGCGCACATTTTTAAAAATAAAAAAATCAAAATCAAAATAAAGAAAAAAATCTGAAAAAATTCGTATGCATGCAAATAAATTGAAATATCATTTTCATTTAAAAAAATGTTAGGTTGACTGATTGGTTGTTGAAAAATTGTTTTTTTCACCAATTTCTTAATAATATTTCGGAATTATTATTATGTGAAATCACTCATTTCAGCTCGTTTTATATGCATTATTTTTTTTTTTCGATTTTTATCCCTTCAGGAAATGATCGAAATTGTCGATCCTTAACTAGATATTTTTCCTGGGTGTATTAATTTTAAAAATATCTCGAAAACTTTACCAAAATACCATCGTCGTTAGAATAAAATATTTTTCTTTGCGCGAATTATTGCATTTGATATAATCGAGTGTGCCGGATGAATTGCGCTGCTACTACAGTGCCTCGAATTCAATCAAGGGATCTTCTTGTTATACGGGCGGACGGAAGCAATTGCGAGCTGAGTGACACCGCGCGCCATACACAGCACTCTCTCTGCCTCTTTGTCTTTTGTCCAATAACAACTCGTCTAACATGGTTTCCACACATTTTCTGCATACTGTACACTAGGCATGATGAAAAAAAATATTGTATTCCACGTAGCTTGCACGCTTCTGTTGCGTACTACAACGTTAGCAAAGTTCCTCGGGTTATCTTCCCCCTGAATGTAACATCGGCAAGATTATTCGTCGCTACAATGGTGCGAGAGCCACATTTATAAGAGTAAAAATGTTTTGGGTGCAAAACTTTCCAAGTCCGTTTGAGTCGTTTGAAAAAAAAGTTCGCATAGACCGCAACGAGTAGAATCTCTTTGATTGCTGTGCTTTGACCATCTATTGATCTGAATTGTTTTATAAGCAATGGTTTAGTTATTGGGATTCCCGTATCAACAGGAAACATAATTATCGATGTTCGTCAACATAGGGTAATTAATTTTTCAACCATTGCAATAATCCACCACATTTCGAAATCTTAAAACCAATTTTTTCGTAAACTACTTGGCAGATACACCGAAAGAAAATATTTCATTGATTCACGGCAATCTGCGCCAATGAAAAAAAATATTCGAGTTTCAATACTATCTTTTCATTGAATGACTCAAACTCCATGAAAAGCAGTGATATTAATTCAAAGAAACATTTCTTTAAACCAAGAAATCGTCTCTGTTCTTTTCCCCACTTCCCCCACCACAGCTCAAAATGTTAAAACCTATTTTTTCCTAAACTACTCGGCAAATAAAGATTACATTTTGAGAAAACGTGTAGAAGTACGGCAGGAATTAACTAAAATACTGGCTCCTTGAAACTCGAAGCCTTTCGATCGGGAGAACCGAAATACAAAAAAGTGAGGTTAGGTGCAAGAGAGACAGCCCTATAGGCGGTTAAAATTGGACGACGAAATTACCAGCACTTACTGCCATCAAGTATATGTTTTCATTAAATCAATAAAAACTTTTTTTTTAAACAATGAAATTGATTCTTTATCTTATGCCCATTAAGTAAATGTTTCCTTTCAGGCAATGAAATGTTCTCTTCAAAATTTAAGTGCACTGTCTCATTGAAATCAAATAGATATTTCGTTGGAATCAATGAAAAAAGAATCAAACCACCCATTTCTTTGCCATCAATGAAGTCTTTCCTCTCAGTGTCGGGAGGGTTAAGCGTGGAAGAGAAAATCTGAAAAAAATTCAGGATGGTTTTTTATTAATTTCGAACCGATCTGATGGGCGGCAGGATTGAAATTCGAAAATGCTCCTTCTACAAACCACCCTAATATACATGTACGTGTGCAGAACAGCTATCCATAGAATTCACACGATATACTTTTCGCATTATGAACCCAAAACAACGAATTTCTGAGGCTATATGCAAAATGATGACATTGATCCGATCTCTAACTATTATTTCAAATGTAATTAGTAAAGAAAACAAAAGTAAGGTCCAGTCTTTGAGGATTATCGGATTCCAGATACCATGAAAAACATTGCCAAAACAAAGTGGTCAATAATTTATACATTTCGGTGAATGAGGCTTGAGGTGCCAATGACTAGATGCTTTCGTAAACGAGTCGACAGGTTGGAGTACAGCGTCGCTAAATAATCATAACTCGTGTGGGGGGGTTGGAAGGGCGCTTGGGGGAACGGATTCGTAAACGCGGAGCCCGGTGCACGCGGTATTCGGGTATTTATCGCTGTTGTTGGACGCTGTTTGTTGCAGCAATAACGGTAATGGGTCTGACCGCCCACTTGGAGAGCCCAGCGGCAGGCGGCAAGCTACTTTACACCCCCCTTTCCCCTCCCTCCGCCGCCCTCGCAGCCGCCCCATGCTGTCGGCTCGCTACGAGAGCCACCCCCGCCCCATTTCGCGTCTCTCGTCGTACAACCCCTTGCCGAGCGATTTATCCTCGGGTAATTAGCGCGGCTAATAATTAATGCTGGCGCTCGCATCGCATTGTCCTAATTATCAAGCCGTACCGAGGCGACTAGCAGCTCTCCACAGCGGCAAACCTTTTAAGAAATGAAAGAACATTCGAAATAAAACAATGGGCGCTCGCGGAGACGACGCCGGTGTCTCCGCGGACGCACAACTCACAAGACCACTATGTACTTTTGAGTTTACCGTTTGCACACCGTCACTTGTGTCCCAGTATATAATTCTAATGCCATTGCTACTGTGTACAATACATAAGGATATCTCCTTAGGTATTCGAATACTTGTGTATCTTCAGCAAATCAGTTGTCCCTCTATTAGTGGCTGCCCGGCAATGAGTAAGTAACATAATATCGGGCTTAAGGATGTATGATACGTACAGTCCTGCCAAAAGTGAGTTTCAGAGACAATTTCGATCACTTCCCGATGGGATAAAAATCGGAATAAAATAATGCATATAAAACGTGCTGAAAAGATTGATTTCGCATAATAATAATCCTAACGTGTTATTAACAAATTGGTAAAAAAAAACAATTGTTCAACAAACAATCTGTCAACCTAGCTTTTTCTTCTAATGAAAATGATATGTTAATTTATTTGAACGCATACGAATTTTTTCAGATTTTTTTCTTTATTTTGATTTTTATTTTTTTTATTTTCAAAAATGTGCGCGAAATAACAAATTTTGAATATGTGTCCGGCATATAAGCTTCTATTGCACTCAAGATTTTTTGCAAAACGCATATCAAAAATTTGCTATATTCTACGCATTTTTTTAAATCAAAATAAAATCAAAATAAAAATAAAGAAAAAAATCTGAAGAAATTCGTATGCATTCAAATAAATTAACATATCATTTTCATTAGAAGAAAACGTTCATTTTCATTGGAAAAAAAAATTGGGTTGACTCATTGTTTGTTGAACAATTGTTTTTTTCACCAATTTGTTAATAACATTTTGGGATTATTATTATGCGGAATCAATCTTTTCAGCACTCACACACTAGGGGTTAAAAGTCAATCCTTACTGTTATTAAAGTCATCATCGGATATCATAGGATAAAAATCAGAATGCATTATTTTTTTCTGATTTTTTTCGGATTTTTATCCCATCGGGAAGTAATCGAAATTGTCTCTGAAACTCACTTTTGGCGGGACCGTACGTATCATAGTATTTTATCATACATCCTTAAGAGTCGTCAACATAGTATTTTATCTTAACTTACCGTTTGTTGTACCCTGGTGCTTGGACGGTGTGCGGCTCCGTCTATCTCCAAAGTTAAGCAGCATTGTTTGCATAACTTAGCCGTGTGACTCATGGATGTACTTCGGAATCGAATGTAAATAAACCACCTATTTACTCGTCACATACCAAGTTTATCGGAAAAGTATCGCAATCTACAAAGAAATATGCATAAATTGGATGTAATCAAAAGTTTTGAGTATTTTAGATCCGGAAAAACAGCATAAATAAATTTCTCTCTGATGGACCCGTCTATTTTTGTACACTAATGATTTTTTAAAAAGGCTGTCGATAGCAGTAAAACTTGGTGTACACTGTTGAAGTCATTAAAATTTACAACACGTATATGAGAAATTACTATTCAAGTTTATATTAACCTGATGAACTTTGTGCGGTACATGAGAATTGAAATCCATCGTGCCGTAAATTGCCAAATAACCCAGAGTTTTACTATACTCATTGTGAATCAACGACACACGGTGGTAATTTCAGTATCGCTTCCGCAAAATTACAACACAAGGAGATGATTTTAGTATAATTACAGTAAATGTACTACACGAATATTGAATATGACTATTTGCGTGTATATTAAAATCACAAACTTTGTGGGTTAAATGAGAATCAAGACACATTATGTTGCACACTGGGACGAAAGAAGTAACGGAAGGTTGGGTCGACTTAACCTTGTCAGGAAGTTAGATATGGCGAAGCGGATAAGGAGGTGGACTCGCAAATCATATATTGTGACAATAGAAGAATAACAAAAAAATGGATTAAGGGAAAAACCGTATGGTCACTTTCACCTATTTAGACGATTGAGTGACAGAGATGGGATTTGAACTGCCTATCTACGAGTTATGTCTAACGACCTATGCCTATGAACAAACTACCCTGTTACCAACTTGTATAAATCTCCTGTGTTGAAATTCCTTATAAGCTACATTAGGGGTTAAAAGTTAATCGTTACTGTTATTAACGTAATCATTACGTCGTATGATCATGTATTTTCTTTCCAATGTGGTCTAATGTCTTGGTTCTTCAAAAAATACAAAAATTATAGGCATTTGAATGAATTTGTAAATGTGAAATAGCGTGTTCTGGCGATATTTCACGTTCTAGCTACGTGTATAAATACACAACAATCGTATGACTTGCGCCACTGTGTCACAATAAAAATGTGCTGTGTGCGGTCGATAATTACCGACCGAACACAAATCGATGCACTTCGGATTCTCGCCGCTGGCGCATGCATCGAAATTATCGTGTGTATGTCGGAGACGCAGCGGTTTTTATTTTATGTTCTGAATACCTACTAAGGGTTGCAAACTATTTTGCAAATTTTTGTGTGAATACTGCATTACAAGTATAACAACGCATGTGAATAACAACGTTGCCTTTTTATTAAATAATTTTTTGTTTGTAGTGCGAAAAAAGGATTTGAAAGTGGAATAAAGTGCTGAGAGATGACTGGTATTATGAATATCTCTCAGTGAAACGTCAGAAGAACTCTCAGGTATATTTCGTTAAATTGTTAATTTATTCAATTTTTTTCACCCAAGTAATCAATTAACTATCATCCAAATTGCATATGTAAAACAAAATGAAAGAAATAAAAAATAGTTCAAACATGTTTTCTTATCAGACATTCAAAGTAAGAAACAATATTAGAAAATGTGTAGCCCGGAAGAAATGTCAATGAGCAATTTTATGCCATAGCAATCTTTGAAGTAAATTCCTCGTCAACTACATTTCTCTTCGGTTGTCGTAAACTTCAGATCAAACCGAATGGCAGTAAATGATTTTTTATGGATAATTTTTTCCTGAGAGAAGGCATTCCAGATTGAACATAGGATTTTGGGCTGCAGTGAAAATTGAATAGATCACAGGTCAATATGTGGTAAGTTTTTGGAAAATGAATTTTTTTTTACATGTTAAAATTGATAAATTTATTTTACAGCATCAGAAAAAAAAATCCGGAATGTCTTCTCTTAGCAAAAATATGATTCATCAGAATCTGAAGCTTACGACAAATAGAAAAAGTTACACTTTTTCTGATAATTTTATGGTGCACCATATCACTGCACGAAATTGCACAATTATAGTGCGTGATGTATACTGTCAGTAGTTAAAACTGATTTTTTTTTGTGAACAGTATGAGTATTTTTCAATTACTGTTTTATATTGACATTTTTTAGCTGACTTGGTCCCTTTAAGTACTGGCTGCGTCTTCTTTCAATCTCATATTTTATCCATACAAAATTCACTAGGGTTTGCTTAGCCATTTCGGGGCGCACTGAATTAAATTTTCAGTTAAAGCGCAACATCGTGAAATGGTTGACGCAGAAAAATAAATTTCATTGGTTTAAATGTCCTGCGGTTTCGTTTTTTTTCTCACTGTGAGTTTCCGAATAACCCGTAATTTTACTGAACGTATAGTATATTTATACCTCATCAAGATTTTAGTATAGATATAGTGAAATCTACAACATACAGCTTTGAATTTTGAAAGTTGGGCTATGAATATTCCCATACACGTAGTGTAATAGTAAACTGCTTGAAAAAATCAAAATTGTAGCACAAAAGTTAAAAACTACTATTCCATAGTGCAAGTGGGATAGCTGAATTTTTCCGAAGCGTTATTCTTCGCCACAGTTGATTTGTCGAATAAAAATTGAGAAGTACTGACTGCAGAGTCCCAAGACGCAGTCAGTACTTCTCGTCTTTCACCTGAAACATTAATTGTGACCAAGCACAACGCTTGACAGTTTTTGTTACCGACTGAGCAGTAGCACATCACCTTAACGTGATTTTCGTCGTTCTCTCACGCTCCACTGCGACCGTCGATGGTATTTTCTCCCTCGTACTAACGGCGACTCGATCGGTATAGCACATCACTTCCAAAACATCCACGAGTGGATGTTTTGCCTACTTTTTGAGAAAACTCAGTAAACACTTTTCCCCTCGGTGACATAACATGGAATTTACATGTAATGAAACAGTTTTTATATATCGGTAAGTTTCCAATAATATGAAAAATTTTCTCGCAATTCTTTCACAAAATTCTTTTAGTTAATCCACTTTTCAATAAAATCCATTATGTTAGGATGTAGTTCTGAAACCACAGAAAAATATTTTCGCTTGATTCACACTTACCCTTGAAATACATTGTTTCCGGATTTAATCTATTTCATACACAAATAAACCTTCAGCAACTCTAAATATGTCTTCATAATATCTCAATGTAAATATTGTTTCAACCTATACACATACGAATATTGATTGTGGATACAAAAAATGTTCAATTCCATCTGAATATACTTGGTAAAAAAAAACACAGAAATATATTCTTAATGTAGACTGAGGAAGGAAGATTGTAGAAGACATGATGCAAAAAGTGTGATGGACAATAAAAGTATGAAACGGTGATTTTTTTTACTAACTGCAACATACTATAAAATGTGTTAATTAATAATGGGTATCAACCTATTTTTAAAATTATTTTATCACATTGACTTGATTAGCTAAGTCAGTAGGTTTTTTTATATTGATAATGATTTTACTCCTTTTCAATTTGATTTTATTTCATCTTATCATAGATGACTCACTGGATAACTTTAGGATATTGCAGACTGCAGAAATGGGAATTTAGGCAAAGATAGTATTTGATTTGAGTCGACTTCTGAATTTAATTCAAAATTTAGCTAAATAGTTGTTTATAAATAAAGACACGTTAAATGATGTTTGGTATTGAATTTCAGCGAAACCCGTAGAGCGGTTCCGATTTTATAGAATTTTGAATTTTTCGAAAAAACTAATTTTTTCTCGAAATCACGTCGAATCTCAACAAATGAACCGAAATGTTCTTCGGTCGAAAAATACGATACAGCCTTGTTACGTACAAAATTTGGTGCCGATCGGTAAAGTCATCGGGATTTTATGGCATTTGAAATTTTTTAGTAAATGTACATTTTCGCCCACAACTTCCGCAAAAGTTAAGAGTGTAGGATGAAAATTTGTGCTTAATCAAAATGCGATGTATAAGAGTGTTTTAACGATTTTTCATAGCTGCACACAATATGGATAATTAAAGAAGAAAAAAAAGATGCAAAGTAGAACTTGCACATTGCTTCCTCATATAAAATTAGAAATCGATAAAATAATGACCTGTGTTGTTCTCTTTTATTTACACTTTCATAGATTTTTCTAATTAATTGTCACGGGAAATCGATGTTTTTAATATTTTAAATAAAATGTTTATGGAGAAAAAGACGGAATTAGAATTTCTCCATTCAATAGAATTACTGATGTGAAAAAATTAATTTCGTTAGAGTTCTGTAATAAGTGATACATTTTGTAGCTTATTTAATTATCGTTTTTTAAAAATGTTTTCAAATTTATTTCTAAATTTGTGGATTAATACTAATAAAAACTGTATTGATGACGGTGCAGCTGTGGCATGAGGGTTAAAGAGAGGTGGGACGTTTGGATAAAGAAGGAAAAAATTACGAGAATAGAAATGAGTGTAACTCGTGTATACACGTGGGATACATGTTCGTAGAAGTGATTAGAGTGAAGCGCAGGCAGCAGCAGCAGTCGCGCAGCGAGCGCGGCGCGAGAGCCAAGCAGCTATCCATCAGGGTGCTTTTGTCGCCCTAATGAGAGCTTGAATTATTCAACTTGAAGTACAGGGTGCCGTTCCCCTCTTCTTCTGCAATGTCCCTTATTCCGTCCGCGTATTCTGTATTCTCGTACTGGACTCTCGAGCCACCAAATTCGCTAACATATCTTCGAAATTTCCTGAATTCCCCTAATTTTTCCAAATTTACACTCAAATATTGCATATATTTTTCATCGATTCTATAAATCACAACAAAACATTTGTTCGTGTACTTTAGAATTGTTGTCATTAATTGACTTGAAGGAATTTTAGGGGTGGGGGTTAAAATAGCGAATAGTTTAAGTAGCCAATTTCATAATGATGACCGTTCTAGATTGAAACGTTCATTATTTCGAAATTTGCTAGTTTAGCCATTCGCTATTTCAGCCATTCGCTATTTTAGCCATTCGCTATTTTAGCCATTCGCTATTTTAGCCATTCGCTATTTTAGCCATTCGCTATTTTAACCATTCGCCCCCCTCAATTAGTCATACATGCCCTGTCCTCCATTCGCTACCAGCATTTTGCCGATATCTTGTAATCAGTATCGGTTCGAAGTTATCACCAATAATCAGCATGTTACGAACAAAGCATTAATGGCCTGGTATCGATTCACTTTACACATCTAATTGATCTTATTCTTCATTTTCATCTGTGTATTTGTCCAGTTCAAACATAAATACTTTTACCTCCTAAATAATGACAATCCTCAACTGTGACTTCTTTATTTGTTGGCTGTTAGAAAAAAAAATGATCAGGTTGGATTTCACAATTTCTTAAGATCTTGAAATCCTGAATCATAGGACTCTCAGGGTCATGAGAAACCTGTAACATACAGATCAATCGCGCAGAATTCCTCAGAATAAAACTAAATTACTCTCAAGCCGTGTCGCTTCAATGATTATTTTCTGTCTCTCTTAATTCTTTATGTGTCGCTTTCGTCATCTTCATGAATCTGGAAAGAATTTTTTTCCAAAATGAAAACATCGGTTACCAGCCAAGTAATTAATAAAACGACACAATTTTCATTGCTCAACACCATTCGTATCCTTAACGAACAATTCTTTTCTTATCTAAGAAATCTGCTGTAAGTACAGCTTATTTTAACCGGATCACACAGAGAGAATAATGGAGATCACCTAAGTATGTTTTCATTATTTCAGTTAATCAATTATCAACTTAAAGTTTATTGCTTGTAAAATTTCCGTGCTTCCACGATTAACGTCTTTTTCATCGTCAAATTTTTACAACATGGAAGTTTTCGAATCTTGAGTTTCGATAGTACGTTGGATCTCAGAGACTTATTTTATAATTCTATGCCGTCGAGGTCATAATTGTCATTTAATTATTCACCCACGAATTGTTCAATCAATAAGTAAATCAGTTTTATCTTAAACGCAATTATTCCGGCGCGAAGAGATATATCCGATCCCACTTCTGACAGTAATATTATGCTCAAGTAAATAAATAAAACGGATATTCGGGGTCGTTATTGATTACAATACTTCCAATTATTCTAATAGCGATCTCTCAATCTTTTGCTTTCAGACTAACTTCGTAGTCAACACTGTTGTCAAATTGCTTATCACATGTCATACCATGTGTATCTGTAATCTTTACTCGTTATATTCGTAACAATATGTACTTTTTTCTACATTTTCCGTTTTTTCTACAGGACCACGCGAAAATATGAAATATGGACTTTTCACGTACTTTTATTCTCCCATTTGAAATATGTACTTTGCATGCATACATGTCCCGTACTTTTCGACACGAACTCTACACGTAAAAATATGAAACATTCATTATGTACATCTATGTACTTTTCGTCCACTTCTACGCTGACGCGAAACGTAAACGCAATCATCTTAAATATTTACTTCTCATGTACATTTCACGTACATCTTCTGTGCTTTCCGACATAAACTTTACAGGCGAAAATATAAATATGGACTTTTCACGTCTTCTTAGTGTTTTGCTACGATGATGCGAACTTCAAATGATGTTACGTACTTCTCATTTACTTTTCGCATATGCAATTGATAAATTACCGACTACAATTTGACAAGTCCTTTTTACGTTCTTTCCACGTGAAAGTGGCAGGACGTTAAAGGTCGAAGATATCGCGTATAGGGAATGACGGCAGTTACAAAAAGGCAATGATTGCTCCAGTACCGAAATAGGGTTTGACGATTGGCGTAGCGCTGGAGCAAGGGCTCGCGATCGGTATACATGCTCTCTAACTTTCCAGCGCCCGAATAAAGCTCGTGTCTAAATAGGTCTGTGTCGCGATGAGAGGTGTCGAACTCGGACGGTGTACAAATGAGTTGTGTAGAAGTTTACCGTGGCGAGTTTATGGCGTGAAAAACTTTGCGGTGTCGAACTACGCGGGGTATGACTTTTTCGTGACAAAATAGTTCTTTGCGAAGTTTTGTAATGCACAAGGGCCACACCGAGAGAAAATATTTCATTGATTCACGGCAATCTGCGCCAATGAAAAGAAATACTCGAGTTTCAATACTATTTTTCCATTGAATGACTCAAACTCCATGAAAAGAAGTGATATTAATTCAAAGAAAGATTTCTTTAAACCAAGAAATCGTTTCTGTTCTTTTCCCCCACTTCCCCCGCCACAACTCAAAATGTTGAAACCTATTTTTTCCTAAACTACTCGGCAAATAAAGATTACATTTTAAGAGAACGTGTAGAAGTACGGCAGGAATTGGCTAAACTACTGGCGCCTTGAAATTCGAAGCCTTTCGTTCGGGAGAACCGAAAAACAATAAAGTGAGGTTAGGAGCAAGAGAGACAGCCGTATAGGCGGTTAACATTGGACGACGAAATTCCCAGCACTTGCTGCCATCAAGTACATGTTTTCATTTAATCAATAAAAACTTTTCTTTAAAACAATGAAATTGTTTCGTTATTTTTTGCCCATTAAGTAAATGTTTCTTTACAGGCAATGAAATGTTCTCTTTAAAATTTAAGTACACTATCTCGTTGAAATCAAATAGATATTTCGATGAAATCAATGAAAAAAGCATCAAACCACTCATTTCTTTGCCGTCAATGAAATCTTTTCTCTCAGTGCACCGTGTCATGTTTCTACGTGAGTACTGCTACTGTGGAGTGTTAATGTTTGTTGAGTTCATTATTGGTGGAATTTCTACATTACTACGTTACTTGTGTACAATTTCTTCTTGTGCCATTCTGGATATTTACAATTCCATCGTGCGGATTGAGCGCGTGGAATAAGAATATGTGTCGAACTGGGCGTGACAAATTAATATGTGGAGATGGTTTCTGTAGAACTGACGCACCGCCCGATTTTTTGTGTATTTTTTTTGTTTAACAGCGGCCATATTTTTTTTCTAGTAAACAAAACCTTACCCCGGATTCTGAAATAGCACACTCGAAAGTACAAGAGATTATATTATTTATTTGAAAATTCTTA
Source organism: Tromatobia lineatoria (assembly GCA_949699805.1). Classification (NCBI taxonomy): domain Eukaryota; kingdom Metazoa; phylum Arthropoda; class Insecta; order Hymenoptera; family Ichneumonidae; genus Tromatobia; species Tromatobia lineatoria. Next base: position 12,727,016 of record OX453043.1, read on the forward strand.
ATGTTTTATGATGAGAATTTCACTTGGAAATGATAGAAATAATCATTCTTGGTCGTTAATGGGTTAATATAATATAATCATGTCTTAAAATATAATATATTCGTCGAGTGTCTCGTCTTAAGGAATAAATAAATCAAAACAATCATCAAAACGAAACGACTGTTTTTTATCTTTAGATTTATTAATTATTGAGTTGATAAATATTGATAATACGTCGAAGTAAACATTGAATTATTGTTTTTTTAATTTTCATCGAGAGAAATAAAATTTTGGAGCGTCAAATGAAGGTCGGTAACATTTCTTAGTAATAACCAAATTTTCGTTGGTTAACTAAAATTTGATAACAATAATTCGAAAAATAATCTAATATATCGACCATGGCCATGGTAAAAAGTGGTCTGGATGCTGTTTATGCCCCATATGATGCTACAAGGGAGTTTGCGTAATTCTTCACTGAGAGTAAAATTTCTCGGTGAGAAATTCCCCGAAGTGAAAATCACGGGCCCTTCTGTGTAGCATACAATTTTTTTTTCTGATATCGCAAACAAATGAGCACATTCCGTGCTTGCAAAGAGATCGCAGAAAATGCTCATTTTTTAACCCATTTTAAGTACGCACTTGCAGTACGGTTTTCATTACTCTCGACAGGCAGAAATGAGTAGTTTTTACCCCTAGGGAATAATAATACTGGATTGCGCATGCGTACGCAATCGCGAATTGAATTCATTTTAGCGGACGTAAATAAAGGTTACAGGGAATCAGCAAACTTGAATGGATCGTTCCTGAAAACGAACGGAAACATCTCTTCGTCTTCATCAAGGTTCTATTTTCAAACTCTTCAAGTGCTTCACCGGTCACGCGTGTGATGTCTCTAGTCATCGTAGAGCGAAAGATGCTATTCCGCATAATTTTCGCATTAATTTACGTGACAGCCCTGAATCGCAGTAACATATCCGGCAGAGTATGAATATCATATCAGCAGTGCTGGATGATGACAATGACTTTTTAAAAAGATATGGTTGGCTGCTGTGTATCCGACAGTCGAATCAATTCTACCACCGGTAATGGGTTTCCAAACAAATTGATTCTACCGGGTGTAGCGCGTCATCTGACCAATGGAATGAGGCAGCTCTGGGAATAATCATCGACTCGTCATTCCCAACGCGGCCTTGTAAATCCATCGCGGTGTATCGTTTAATAAATCACGAGACGTCCAAGTGCGGTTGATGACGATTGCTTCTGGATGAGCTAACACATCCCTATAAATTCCGAGCCCATTTAATCTTCTTGTAGTTCTCATCATTTTATATAGTTGGGCGGAGACTATAGCGATTTTGTTATAAAACATTCATGATATTCATTTTCATGCAAAGTTTTCTCCGAGATGAAGATGATCTGTAGATAAATGATCAGACGCCCCAATTTTCTTTCGGCTCAAAAAAAGTTGCTTCAAAGAAGTCGATAGTTTTTTTGCTTATTTTTTCTTATCTAACAACTTCTCAGTGCGATCAGTACAGTATGATGTGCATATTAGTTTACAATATGCATTGAAATCACATTTTTTATATAGCGCGGGATTTTTATATATCGTTGCAATTGCTGATTCTGAAAACTTTGATTCTTAGATTCCAGAAAAACTCTTATTCATTACAATATTCCGGTATGCAAACAAATTTCCAGATCGCATTTCAACAAACCTCTCATATAGATGACTGAAAAAACATCAAGAACTTCAAGTCGGTAGAAATATTTCGTGTGAGTAATCACTTTTTGATTAATATATTTTTGCTTTTTCCACGCGTCGCCTGATTAATTTTTAAAAACTTTAAAACAGAGAAAATACATAAATATTATTTTTCATTCATCCACCGATCACTTTTCTGATGCTACGTGGCGGGCCTTCATTTTTCAAACTGAAACAATATAACATTTAAAAAAAAATAATTGACAAGGGTAAAAAGTTCAAAAGTCATTGAAGTCTGCTCTTAATATGTTGCTTTTCACGTCCCAAACACGGCTATTCAAATCTCACCCAAACAAGAGTGGAAATTATTTTCTCATCCAAAGAGAAAGAGAGAGAGAAAGTTGAGAGTGAGTCCCGTCCAGCTGAATAGCTTGGAATTCGTCTCATTGCTCAGAAATAAAGAGAAGAGACGAGTGAAGACTGAAGGTTGAGAAGTAGATGAGGGGGTTAAGGTAGGCGTAAAAGATGCGAGAAGGCGATTCGCGACAAGGGCCTCGTCGTCGTCGTTTATATAATGGAGGATGGACGAGAGGGGTACGGAGGAAGGGTATGAAGGAAGAGAGGAGACGAAGAAGCTCTGCTCTCCAGCAAGGTTGGCTTTAATGCCTCGAAAGGCGGGTGCGCGCTACATCCGCAAGGCTATTATAACCGCTCGAGCGAATCTCTATTAAAACGTGTTTACACTGGCTTAGGGGTTGACTCAGGCCACCCCTCGCGCGCGCTATCTCCTGGGTGGGACGTACCCTCAGTACTGAGCGTCCGCACACACCGGTCTTCGTTTCCCCTGCGACGCTTCTACCACTATGATGCGAGTTGCGTAGGGAGGCAAGATTCTAGTGGAGCCTCAAGTGGTGTGCAGTCGTGGCTCTGTGTTCGCCAACCACCATCAGCTTCACCAGTAGCAGAGTAATGCCTATCTAATTGTCGCGTGTATGAATAGTGAATCCCGAAGCACTCGAGGCTATGAGCCAGATCCCGAGCTAACACAAGGGGACCATGGCATATGAGCTAATCTATATTATGATAGCCGGGAGACGTGGAGAGGGTGAGAGAGAGAGAGAAAGAGAGAAGGGTAGTGGAGCTCAGGGGGTTGGTTGAAGCTCGAGAGAGTGAAAAAGGGTGCGTCTACATGAAGATATGTGAAGATGGAACGAGATGCATAGGTCGACGAGATTTTGCCAACAACTTGCCACCCAGCACTTGCATGAGTGGGGAGACAAGCAGGGGGAGGAGTGGGGGGAAGAGAGAGGGAGGGTGGACGTTACTCTCGTTACACGCGTCACTTACTCTTTCCTGCCCTTCGTGAAACCATGAGGTATTGGTTGAAGCGAATGAGGAGATCAGCATCGCGTTTAGCAGAACAGTAGAGAACAACCGTTACAAGGTGTGGATGTCATGGTTACTTTTTTGTCTTGTTTTCGTCGTTCAGAGAAACAGAAGGTGGATGTACTTATTACTTTTTAAATTTTTAATGGAACATAGATCCAGCACTCATATTAAAAAAATGTTTAATGGAGCAGCGATCTATCACTCATTATTTTTGTAATGTTTACTGGAACATAGATCCAGCACGAATTTTTTTTTAGAAAGCGTTAGGCAGAATTAAGCGGAGTTAGACAGAGTTAGGTGAAGACGATTCGAGTGAGATTGTATATGTATTTAAAAAATAATGTGTGATGGATCGCTGCTCAATTAAACTTTTTTTTTAAATGTGTGCTGGATCTCTGCTCCATTACTCATTTAAAAAGTAATGTGTAGTGGATCCGAATTCCATTATCGATTTCTAAAATAATCGGTTAAAAAAACGGTGATGCATTAAGGAAATAATGCATTGCCCCCAACTCTGGTTGTGATACCCAATAGTTTATTCACTCAAACAATTTTGTTGCTTGGAGTGTACTTAACTACGCGCTTGGGTATATGGCAACTAATTACTTCTTTCCTCTCGAGCACTTGTGAGAAAGTGCGTTTGGTTGTCCTTACTAAACTAAAGTTCAAATCAGATGAACGAATCATTTCGATGCACCGAAAAAAACTCAGTTAATTTAAGTAAATGCGTTTTGTTGATTAGAGATTTTGTCTAGTCAACGAACGTTTGCTTGAACTCAATAAATATTAGTTCAATTAACAAAATGAACAATGTTTGCTCTCAGACCCGGTTAATTATCGCGCCGAGTTGAAACAACAGACATGAACTTAGTTAGTTCACTTGAATTGTTTGTAAATTCAAATAAGTGCTTATTTTGGTTTAATCAAACGGACAGTTTAGTCTGTTTATTTGATATGACCAAATATTTTCTTAAACTGAATCTGAAAATACGTTTGGATATTTTTGTGATTTGATTGCATCATGTAATCTTTCTGATAAATCTGATATCTAAATAATTTCGCAAATAAATGTGTATTAGGGTGGGCGTTAATTTCGATGATGAGCGATTTCGTCCAAGACGCTCCTTCATTTTGTTTTAAATAAATTTTAAAAAAATCTGGTTAAAATTGTTGAGCTCTATCTCAACGGAAAAACGTGCCTATAAGCACTAACATTTTCCCATTTAAGTAACATGGTAGTTTTGTCATAATTACTTTAAATTTTTTTTCCGAGCCTCACCAAAGCGGGCAAAATTGAAATAGAACACGAATTGTACGTGGAGTAGTTGTACTTTGTACACAAATTTTAATGACTATCTCATCATTATATTCAAGACACTTCAGCCACTTTTTTGTTTTACGCTAAGTGACTTTTCAAGACCTTTCAGCTTTGCTATAAAGGTTAAAACCATTTAGATCGTGTTCTAAATGTCTGAACTTGAAAAATAGAGTAAATAACATTTTTTCGTCCTTGCGTATGATTCAAGATGGCGCCCAGAATTCAGAAATCACTTTGTCAAAGTTTATAAATTTTAGAAATAATCTCTATAAACAAAAAGTGCTTAGAATTAGCTACTTAATATTACTGAATTTTTTCAGAATTCTTTAAAGCAGTTTTGAATTTTTTTTCACGATATAACTTACGCGATTGAAGAGGCACCGGGCTGAAATTTAGTATATAAATGGATTACCCGTAAAACATTATGTGTACCAAATTTCGCGAGGATCTGTCGAACCGTTCTGATTTTATTGCAATTTGAATTTTTTCAGAAATGTCTGCAAATACTGTAACTCACGCAAATTCTGAGATATCCGGCTGCAATTGCTGATATGATTTCACGATTATTGATTTCCAATTAAGATTTTGGTCTCATTAACTGTTGACGTGTCAGAAAATTTCGATTTTGGTGAACAAAAAGAAAAAAAAAGCATTCACGAATAAATAAATAAAATTCGAAATTTTTCACAAATTTATCTTGAATTTCCTTCACACTTAGACGACCATTTAAAAAGATATTTGGTACATATTTGACACCAATCGGTCGAGTGGTTCAAATTTTATGGCATTTTGAATTATTTGAAAAAACTCGTTCGAGCGCTTGCTCATGCAAATTACTAGGTATCGGGTTCCAATTTAGTTTATATATGGACTATGTTTAATCAATTTTTGAGTAAAATTTTTACACAAATTGATCGAGCGGTAACAATTTTACGTCACTTTGAATTTTTATAAAAATGACTTCCGAGTATAAACAAGCCTGCAAAGTAGAACCTTGCAAATTGCTTCCTCATTATTTTTCGTTCCTACAAAGCTTCCTCTATGAGGAAGCCAAAATTGATCAACATACTTCCTCATAAAGGTAGCTTTGCAGAAACGAAAAATAATCAGGAAGCAATTTTTGTTGTATTTATAATTTATAATATATTATAATTTATAATATATTATATTTATAATAATTTATAATATATTATAACGACGATATTATGTGGATGATTCTTGTTAATCGAAGTGATACAAGCCTTCTCATTTGACAGTATTGCTCTGCCATATTGTTTTATTGGAAGTGTGTACGGTGGGACACGTGCCGGCCACGCGAACAATGAATCCACGACACGCCGAGACGACTCCATCATCGGGTTTGCACTCACCCCTCATGCCACGGCATGACGCCATTAATCCCCCACAATGGGAAGCACGCGATGCGTGCGGGGGAGCAATCGAGTGTGCGTTTACAAACTCGTCGCGCGTTCACCACCCTCTTTGTTTTCTCGTGTACTTCATAACACGACTTTACTCGGTTAACTTGTCCAAATCTCTTACCAGCTTCCTGACATAACCGTCAAATAATCTTACGTTCCTCTCAAGCGTAAAAACAAAAATATTGTCTGGTTCTAGAATGGAAAAGATATACGGAATTTGCAAAACTTAGATAGAATCACGGACGTCAATGAGATGAATAAGATGAATACATGGTCGGGTGTTAACGTACGTAGATCTACATAGACCCTGAAGAAGACTTATCAAGCTTTTGCTAAAGACCCGATTAATATTCACTAATTCTTTAAGGATGCAAAAGCCTTATAGTGTTTTCTAAACCACGCTTTTGTCTTCAGGACCTTCAAAGGCCAAATGTTAGGGACTTGCGAAATATTGGAAACTTTCAAAGAGAAAATATTGAGAGCCTTCCACCGTTGAACGTTGGAGGCCATTATGAGGTTCTCTGTTAGGGCCTATAAAGCTTGCCCTATGAGAGCCTTGCTAGAACAATGAATAATTTTACTAAAATAATTATTTTATAAATAAGTACGGATCAATTTTTTTATCTGGCCTTATTTAATTAAGTATAACTCTGCATGAAAGAGAGCGCGAATTTTGCCATAGATGATTTCTGTTGTCGTGTTGCTCGGACAACGAACGTCACCCTCAGCAAAAAGCACGCATTCCTCCCTAGCGTAGCATTAATACGCAATATAAATATAATATAATACGGAAAAATGGGTTTTCGAAAATATCGGAGCCTTATGCGACAGTCGTTTCATTTGATTCCACATTGTCTACACCAATATATTTTGCTTACACCTGCATTTTGGTGAATATTCCAAGAATGCACAAACATATTTTTTTTTGTACTTAAGAAGTAAATGAACATCGTTTAGAGCCGATAGGTAGACAAAGCATATTGCTGAAAGCTATGACTTCCGCGTTTATTTGTCACGGTTGATAGTTAGAGGGAGGCTATCTATCTCCCACCGTCGTGAGCTCTGTCGCATCGCGCAGAATCCCATAATAGCTCCAGGCAGTGATCATCCGTCTGTGAATGTATACACATCAACTTCCTGAACACTTCCGGCCCCTGGACCTACTGTATTTCATTGCCTGCATATGTGTAAGTTTATCGCAACACGTGCCGTATTGTTAAGCATCGAATAGTACTCGTAATCGTTGGGGCGTACCAGTGAAAGTCATCAACATCCACCCTACCGCACAATTTTCTTTATTCTTAGTTCGCATAGTTCCATTTTATCTTTATCTCTATCATGGGGTCTTGAAGATCTTTTGGTACACGCGCCTCAACGTCATCTACTTCCGCAGGAATATTAAAAACAGACGATGTAAGAAGTATTGCTATTTTAATAATCCATAATAATATTTATGGCTATTAACATCATAAAAGACTTAAAAGCCCATGAACGTCGTAACGTTGTGAATAATGTAAGCTGATGGATACCATAGCCCCTATGAACGCAGAGAAAGACGTACCAGTTTACATGAAAGCGAAATATACCACCGTACCTACTATTCGCTTTCAACTAAAAAGAGATCACTGACTCGTTTATAGGAATGAAGTGGAAAAACTTTCATGTCAGATATGTAATCGTTTCTCTCAGGTGGTTTAAGGATAATAGTGTCGATTGTTGGCCTGATGTGTTTCTGATGGTCGTGCTGCGTGCTCATAGATTAGAAAGACAATTGCGAGTGTTAGATTCGAAATTTGGGTTCCCCTTTGCAATCGTCCTGCTGTAAACGATGCTTTCCTTCCGCTGTAGTTACGGCGAAAATAAATCCAACGCTGCGCACGTCTAGAGTTGGTTTCGGACAATCACGAGTCTATTACTCAAGACGAGAGCAATTAGGACGAAGCTGCAGTTTCAAAATTTGTATGCTTAAGGTTATAATAGACACAGTAAAGGCGGAAACGGAGCTGTGGCGATTTCGATACGGAGAGTCGAAAGACGAAAGCTTAGCTAGTAAGGATTTAGAATCGATGGTCTAAAAATGGAAACTTCAAAAATCAGGAGAGGGACAAAAAATGTCTTATCCAACAATCTCGAGATTTTCGACCCCAAAAAATCTACGTAATTTTTTGCATTTGTATAGTTGGTGTGCGGTTCTAGCGGTCTCCCGATTTAGGCAATCGGTATTGTATTGGCTTCTAGACCAGAGTATCGGTAGGTTTGATTCCCGGTGCCATCGAAAATTTTCGTCGAATAATACAAACATGGACGCGATGAAGCTCCAGATGTATGAGTGAGAAACACACAGGCAACTGTGGGGGTCACATGTATACAGCTGTAGTCCATGTTTATATTTTTTACGAAACGTGACGTAGCTCCCGTGCCGTGAGGCAAACTCGAGACCGGCTATATCGGCATAGGTATTTCCGCAATTTCCCTATGCCCTTAGCAGAAATGCTAATCTCAAAGAAGCTGGGACATCCACATGCGATTTTTTAGATAAAAACTATACCCGAATTATCGGCTATTTATCGGCGCAAAAAGATATTTTCCAGCTCCATCCCTTATACCGGAAACGTATAAGCAGAAACCAACTCCTGATTTTAAAAAACTACATTTCACTGAAGTCGGGGGTGGTTTCTGCCGACAGAGTCGTACGATTTCATCGAAACTACTTTTATTCGAGAGCCGATAAGTAGCCGACAAATCACATGTACTTTTTATCCCAGTGCTCTTTCTTTTTTGTATTTTTCTTCACTTGTGGATGTCCCAGCTTCTCGTCACGCAGGACATCCACAGCATGTAAAAAATAAAGTACAAGGGACACTGACTTACAATCTGTTCGAGATTTATCGGCTATTTATCGGCTCTTGAATAAAACTAGTTTCGATTAAATCGTACGACCCCTTCGGAAAAAACCACCCCCTGGGTGTAGTGAAATGTATTGTTTTTTAATCAGGAGGTAGTTTCTGCTGATAGAACCGTTCGATTTCATCGAAACTAATTTTATTCGAGTAATTTTATTGTATTCATTTATAAAACAATGTGTTTTCACTTTTATTAAGTCACCTGACAATCGCAAAAAGTTGCGAAACTTTCGGAAATTGTAAAGAATTGTGACATTAAAAAAAATTTTGAACTTAAAAAAAATGTTTAAACATTGGAATTTTGAAAAATTTTGAAATCTTAAAAAATTTTAAAATCTTAAAAAATTTTGAAATTAAAAAAAAATGTTATCTTGAAATTTTGAAATATTTTGAAATCTTGAAGTTAGAGAAAAATTTTGGCCATGAGGGGACTTAGAAAATTCCGCCTCAGGGGGGCCCTTGAGCCCTTTCGACATAGATTTCCCTATATATACTACGCAGCGGCGGCTGCGGCGGCTTTTTGTAATATAGAGAGATTATAGTAATCAAACATAACTCGCTAGGTCTTATCTATACGTTTATCTTGTAAACGGAACCCCGTAGGGTCTTAAAATTTTGTCATTTTCCTGACAGATCATATGATTACGATACCACAAAATGATATGTTTTGGGAATTAAAAAAAAATCGGATAGCTGAATTGGTGTGGAATGTCTCATATATGACTTACGACTATTCTATGATATAGGAATACTCGATTCAGAAGTGGAATCGTACAAGCGCAGCGAGTAGTTTGGTATTATCGCGATTGGTTGAGCGGGCTGGCTTTCTAAAACGAGTAGCACCTGAACCCTACGTTGCTCTAGCGTGTCGACCAACGAACCACCCTCGCTTGTATTGAGAGTATACCTATGCGAACTACCGTTGGTGTGCAGCGATATGGAGTCTCACTCCGGGAGCTCTCACGGGGCCCAATCACACCGCCACCCGCTAAGTGCGATCCATTAAGCGTAATGGAATGCGCCAATTATAACATTTGCTGAATAATTGGCGCGCGCAGCAACCGGGCCACGTTGAGCCCAGAGCATCGAGGCGAGGGAGTAAAGAGATGGCTTTCGAGTTTTGCTATTGCAGTTTGATTACAGTGGGAGTGTATATGTATACATCGTATGAAAGCGATATGAGGCATTCGTTGTCACGACAAACACTTTTATTTTCGACTCATCTTGGATTTTTTAAAATAATTAGCATAATTTACCTATTAATTTTAAGTCTTTTTCATCAGTTCTTCAGATTGTTTTACCACAAGTTCATAAAAAGAATTTTGAAAAAATAGGTTTATATTTTAGTAAAAAAAAAATAGAGTTAACCTTCTTTTCATCGTTCATAGACCACTGAATTCAAAGCAGTTATATTTCGATATAATTAACATTATTTTTCCTTTCAAAATCATCAAGTGCATTGTAGGATCCATATAATGTGTAAAACCTACAAAGATATCGACGATATGGACTTCGAATATTTAATATAATCATTTTATCGAAAAGATCGTGTGAACGGAAGTTTTAATTCTTGGGATTTCTTAGATATATAGTAGTGATTTTATGTACATTTTGCATATAAAAATTCTATTATCTCTGACAAATATGTACACTGATTGAATGCTAAAACAATTAAATTGGTTATGTTGTCTGGACGATCGTTGTTGAGTTTACTATAAGAGTAACAATCCACCTGCTTGCATTTAATCGTTATAAACAATACATTTTTTTTCGTTCTCTGTTTCTGCGGGAAAAAAACTGGTCAGATGAAGAAAAATAATTACTACCCAAACCGTGTCTAGCTATAATAACTTTTTTAGAGAGTTGAAAATAAGTGATTGTACTGACAGAAAATGCCTCATATATAAGTATATAGAACGGCGGGTTTGATATTGCCGGAGAGATACCGGAGAAAACATCAAATAAATCACTTAATAAATTCTGCGGGAGTGGATGGTGGTGCGAGCGCATGGTTTATAGCGCTAAAAGGACATACTGTATCACCTGCGCAATCGTACAGTTATTGGCATACTGCGGTGAATGGTATATCATTTTTTTTTTACAAAATGTCACGATATAAACTAATGCAGCATTACAAAAATATTCATTTACATCGGTTTATAATCATTTATGTTAAGTTATATTTGATTGCGTTAATTAGAACGTGGGACACATTTTACGAGCTAAAATTATTCAATAAGCAGTGGTAAACGGCTATATTGTATGACGTACACAACGTTACAGTGGCAACACTGGAATAAATGGAATGTCAACGTTATTTGAATTAAAAGACTCAAACTATAACCATCAAGAATGTAGATTTTATTTCTTTTTTTAGATTTTTCATCCTGTCCATGATATGGCTACAATCGCCTTTTACCGTTTTCCCACCGTTACTCCTATCACTCCCTACCTGCACTTCATTAAGCTAACCTAACTTTCAATGTGGCCGCGGCCGACTCAGCTATACTGTACCGCATTTGCCATAGACACGGGGAAACTGCAGAAATTCCGTACCGGTACAGACGGTCGTATATTCTTCTGACTTCCCGGTGTATACAGGAAAGTAACTTACTTAAGAGGTTCGGCCACACTAGAGGGCCACAAAAAGGCTTTTTTGGTAATTTTTTTCAGAAAAACTATCAGAGACATCGATTTTTTGAGAAGGGGTATTTATTGTACATATCATTAACTGTATACAGTAATTTTTTCATAGTAATTAATTAAAAAATGGCGGCTGTACAGCGTTGTTGTGATGATATCTCTTTTTTTTAATCCACGGCCGGACACACAGCTTCTGTAATTTTTTAATTATGATGAGTTTTTTAACGGTTTTCACTTATACATAACAGTAGCTAGAGAAGTACGTAGGATTTTTTCGATACAGGTATTTTTGACAAAATGGCGAGCATCTAAAGTGGAAGTTAAAAAATTTGGCCTAAAAATTGTTCGAAAATTATCAATAACAAAAAAACTATGCAACTTAAAGAAAAAATCATACGTCCCTTTGTAGATAATGTATTTTTGAAGATATATTCAAAATTTTAAATAAATCGGGGGTAAACTTTTTGAGTTATGTTTCCGGCCAACTTGAAAAGAGCAGTTTTGAGATAAGCGCGTTTCAAGTTTTGAGTAGTAGAAAATCACTGATAATATTGATATATTATTAATCTGCAATGCCTGCACCATATGATTGGCCTTCTAATTGACTGTCCTGCTCTTGAATTTCTTTTCTGCTCGATTTTGAAGCCATTCTTGCCTCTTTTACCACTTCGGACAGTGATCTCTCTCCAAGCGTTATGCGTTTATCGTCGATCGCCAGACACTTTTTGTAGGAATTCACTCCGATTTCTAAGTCCATTTCTTTCACAATGTGTAAAATTGATGAAAACCCGTCATTGTGTGTACTAACTGCAATATTTGTAGCTACATCCAAAACAGTTTTCCCACTAGAAACCGATTTTGGGGCCAATGTCCACACAGTCGAATTGAAGCTTTCGTTGTTGTTTTGCGTGTAACCGCCGATACATCTCGTAAGAAGATCATCACTGGTCAGATCTTCGTAAATTGGTTTGATAGCCTCATACACATTAGCTGGAAGAGCAGCTCATGTTTATATTCAGCCAAACTATTTGTAGCTTTAGCCCGTCGCCATGAATACCATGAATCCTCTCTGATCGGACATTTATCGTGCTGTTGTTTGACCGGGCGGCCTCCCATTAAAATTCGAAAATGGGGCATTTACAAATTTTTGCCTGCCATAATCTTTTGGGACAGCATTCTAGAAACCCTAATGAGTCATTTCCAAGGATAAAAAAATCGATTTTTCGATAAGTCCAAAGTGGTCTAACCCCTTAATGTATACATCGAGGCTTCAGAAAACTCACTCACTGGTTGATGAGCCAGCCGATGCACGGCTAAGCTGTCAGCCGTCCAAGTTATGACCGTAAACAATGCTAATTAACTCGAGGGATCGCCAGAGCCGCACACCGACCGCAAAACCACTAGTGCCAGTTCCATCGAAAATGGATAAAATATTTCTTTTCATTATTATCTACGTCTACTTATTTTATGAGTCGACTACATCAAAATTAGCACTGTACTTCGGCACTCACAGAAATAAAACAATTTATTCACAGGTATTTGTATTACCCACTTGAGTGAGTGGTTTGATTGAATGACGTTTGCAAACATGTTGTTAAATGTTATCTTGATCGATAACTTTCTCATTCGGGTGGTTCAATAAAACTTTAATTTCAGTAAATCAGTTTGTCTTGAAATGTTGAATACGTTGTCACAATGAAATGGTTTTCGCGGAGGCTGCGCCCTGTAAGGTAATATTTAATACGGCCGCAATAATGACAAAATTGTTGAAAAATTGCGATTTTCGCTAATTTTTATTTAACGATATCGAAGTACATCATCTAATTGCACGTTGCTTTTGATATTCCATGAAGTGTAGTGAAAGCGGAGATGTGTACGATATTATTTAGTAATTTTCGTTGGGCTGCGGTCGCTGGTGAATAGTATTGAGTTGAGATTTGGCTTCGGACGACCAATTTATTGTTTTTTTGTGTTTACGTTTCGGCTCTGAGCGGAGTCCTGTTCAGAACTTACATTTGTTATTATTTTATATTTGAGATGCACTGAAATATTTAACAATGTTATTTGTATTGCCTTGATTATTAATTTAAATTTGTTTATCGTCTATTTATGATATTATTTAGTATTATCGTCATAGAATAGAAGAATAAAGTTCATGAAAATCGAAGAATGTCCAACAGCTCTTTGACACTTTTAATCGTTCTCCATAAAAACTGTGTCTTGTAAAATCGGGGGCCTATAGGATGAAATTGAGTACTGCCGTATCAAAGTTTAAAAATTTTTATATCTTATATTATCGATGCAGCGGAACACTTTTTTATAGGTAAGTTTACAAAAAGCTAAAAATGGTAATTGCGTACCTACCATTTGACAAGGTGAAATTCAGCCGTTAGTGTTGATGGCATACATGTGTCATAAAAGAATAAGTTTTCCATTGAAAATTATTGGAATATTTACGATAACTTGAAATGGCCCATATTTCTGAGCTTAGTCCACTTAAAAAATGACTGGATGATTTTTTTTTCGTTCTCCACGACTTTCGCTTTTTTTCATATACTTTTATTGGCTCTATAGTAAGATTCTCTGAAACAATTATTAACGGAGCAATTTATAAAATATGCAGACTCATATAGAAAGTTCGAAAATAACAGAATGGTTATAACTTCTAACTCGAATAATAGTTACAATATTAGGAGATATGGATGGATACTTGTAAGGTTGACCAAATCACCAAAGCGGCCATTTCATCGATGGAGGTTGACTTGAGTGTAATCAGCTTTGACGTTGACATTTTTTTTCTCTGTTATCGACAAGCTTTCGGATGCTCGCTGATCATCAAAGTGTCCGTTTCAAGGGAGGTCTAGGCGAATATCACACGCATAGCATACATGCGCAAGCTGGTTGTGCAGGCTTTTCGCGCGTGTGGACCGATCCGTGCTGGATTAACTAACCGGAGAAAACTTCATTATACGCACTGGCGTTTAGGCTCAATTCTGCTTCCGAAGTGTTTGCCACGACTTTTCGCAACAACGCCCTCGACAACACGTTCCCTTGAAATTTCAGTCAATTAATTTAATAAAAATGATAAATAAACATGATTCTATACAAGACATAATTTATTGTTTTAGTGTAATTCATTTCGCAAGTCACAAATAAGATTCAATTTCTTTTTATACGAAAGAAGAGCAGTACCATTTTTAGATGCATGTGAAGTTCCACTTAAAATTAAACGAGACTCGTAATATAATACACAGAGTACCGTCTCAGATAGATGTATAAAATTTTGAAAAATTTTTGGTTCCGATAAATGATTATCTTTTTGAGAGAAGTTATTTTGGATGTTTTCGGTGAAAACCGAATTAATTTTATATTTTCAAAAACAGCTATATTTTTTCAGAAGTCCTGGAAGATTTTCTATGTGAATACTGTAAGAAAAAAATCATTCATTTTAATTTTCGCACCTTCCCATAGCTTTAAAAAATTGGAGACGTTAAGATTAGAACAACTTTTTCCCGTGTAGCTTAGTGGAAGAAATAATTAAAAAATCTCAAAATTGGGGTATACCCTAAGCGTTGGGCGAGGTGATGCTAAAAGGTAGTCGAGTTTAAAAAAAATCAAAATATATCGGCGAGAAAGTGGATTCGGTTTAGATGGAACACCAAATATATTTTTCTTCTGTGTGAACTAAGAAAAAGTGGGAATAGAATCAAATCAAAGTTATTAAAAAAACACCTTTGTTAAGAATTTTTCAATTCACCAAGAAGACAAATATATAATAATGATTGGAAATTCTTCCATTTTTTTTTCTTCCAAACAAGAATCACGAACTGCACTTTTCCCACTAATTGCCAACTACAGTGGCAAAGCGTTTACGGAAACGGCTCATTGCTCTGCAGTTTATAACTATATCTTTTGAAAAAAATGTATATTCTTACACTTCAAATACATAAGAAAATATATCTCAAAATTCGCTGGGCTGAGTTGTTTTTTCCTTGTAAATAGGGTAGATGTACCATTTGGGACCACTGTACCATTAATGGCCACACAAAAAAAGTATAGATCAATTCATCATCACTTCAATCAATAGAAATTACTAAATGAATTTATTCTACAATAATCTGAACAAATTATACATTGAATAACCAATGCTTAAAATGCCTAATTGTTGAATAAATTATGTTTAAAGTCGTTTACATCATTTGTGATCAGCCCCGTCATTTACATGCAATAGGTATGGCCACAAATGGATCAAGTTGATGGCCACAAACGGTACTCCTGCCCTAAAGCCCGCGAAAAAGACTTTTTTGGAGCTTCTAAATCAGGATACGCCCTTGAAAGCTATAACATAAAATAAGTTTCCTAAGAATCGCTCTGAATAATCCTGCAATGTGAATACCGTTTTGTAAGATTAACGAATTGCAACTTAACAACATTTTCTGTGTTCAAGATTTCGAAGTGCCAAAAATGTCTAGATCCGTGTTGGGCATTAGCAATAATTGATTATCTTGACCTCTGCCATACGACTCGTTCAATTGTGGCTTTCAGTCGATGCGTGAGACGAGGGGAAAAAAGTTGCTCCGTGACTTTGACATGCAAATTGGCCGACAATGAATTTCGTAAAACCTTTTACCGGAGGGCGCGCGCGGGCACGTCGAGACGGGGTTGGCTGGGTCCGGTGGTGGGGATGCGAGAGGAAGGGGAAAAGATTGAGTAGAGGCCGTTAAGAGGGATGAGGTTCGAGAGAGATGAAAGGGAGAGAGAGATAAAGTGCTGGGACGGGAAGAAGCAAGAAGCGGAAGACACGGGACGACGTCCCGGTATTAATCACTGTCTGTGCTATCCCGCTATATAACGTCCCGCCTCTCCGCTTTCACGTCACGAAATTTTTTCCTCCACAAGATGAGAGGGCGAGTGCCGGTGCTTCCCACCCCAGCGACTTGTCTACCGGAGCAACCAGGGGTAGTTCGATTCCCGGGATTGTATCGGAAATTTATTACGTGCTCTTATATATATCCCGCAACCTGCAGAGCATCCAATTCTTCTTTTCTCGGATACGTCGGTAGATCCAATCCTCGAAATATGCTTTCTTCATACTGTTTTCGGTATTTCGATCCGATAAAATGACAAGCCTATTTTGCGAGGTTCGGAATAACTTAACATAATCGTGAAAGAAAAATAAATAAAAATGGCTCTATTTTTATTTATTTATTTATTTATTTATTTATTTATTTATCAATTTATGAGATCCTGAGATTTAAATCCTCTAAGGACCTGAGCAGTGAATATACAAAAAGAAGAAAAGTTAAGACAGAGAATAAGTTGGAGCAGATAGGAAAGATAGAAAAGTACAGAAAAAGTACAGTATTTATTGCGAAATGCGTTGGGAAAAAGCATTTTGCAAAGAAAAGAAAATTATAATTTTTGCGCGATTATTCTGTGGTTCTCAGATGTCGAATTTTTGTGTCATCGTCTTCTCTGAATTTTTCTTGGCATTTTTTTTTATAGTCTTCAACATTGAGAATAAATACTTGCGAAAAGAGTCCCGAAGTAATCATCTCTTTTCGTGTAATCTCATTCGTGAAGAACCTCGACTTGGAATAGTTTTTTATTATAAGAAGGTTACCGTAAAAAAATGGACAGATTAGAACAACTTTTCCGTCTAGGCAATTCAAAAATCCTATCATTGTCATTCACATGAATGAAAAAAATGTTAAACTCACATTAAAAAAGACAACGTGAGCCCCTTAACCTTTTCCAGCAATCATAATCCAACTAAATTGAATCATACAATCAAACTAGAGCACAAACCCGGAGAAATCCTCCAGCGTTCAATTACCTCGAAAATTCCTGTGTAGCAAGCGTATCGTATGCTTCTGCTAGAATCTCGAAGGAATCTTCTAAGTAACGTAAGTAGGTATCCTCGAGACGTAGTTAAGGGTCGATCGTGTCTCTCAAAGTAGCCTGGCGCCTGCTCTGCGCCAGTTTCCATCCCCTTCTTTGGATCCTCACCTCCACATAGTTAGTCAGCCGGATGCTAGTGTGTTGGTTAGAATTTGCACCGGACTTGCGAGCGTGTTGGTTCATAGGGTGAGAGGGTAGAAAGGTGGCGGGGAGGATTGGCGGAGTGTTGCGGAAGGCACCCGCACCCCGGTCCACACCAGGGGATAAACCATGATGTCGTTGATTAATACGGTTTACCAGTAAGTGTAACGGAGTGTGCAGAGAGAACGCTCCCCCGCCTTGTATCCATGCTCCCTCTCTCTCCCTCCGGCCCTCCGCCGCATACTCCGTTGGATTCCGCGGCAGTAACGCGACCACTTTCGTCCCCACCATTGGAAACCTCAAGCTTTTGAGGGTGGAGAACTCCCACCAAATGGACCAGGCGTGTATCCCACCACTGTCGAATCTCCAGCCCCATCGTGGTGCAGGGAAAGCGAGGCTTGCCACGTGCCGATCAATGGCGTCTTGTTCGCGATTGGTGGAGTCAGTTGGAGCATCGCCTCCCACCTTCCCGACTCAAGATAAGTTGGGAGGGTTGTGGATTGCATGTAGGGCGCGTGGGAGATGCTTCCTTTCGCTTCTTAAAGTTCGTTCCCAGGAGGGAAGACGTAGGAAACTGAGGGGGGGATAAGAGTGGGAACATTGATTGCCAACGAGCTTCGTCCGGCTTTCCTTCCGGACCGTTTCTGGCTCTTCTTTCCTTTTCCTTTCTATCTGAAGCTTCCTGGAACCTCCCTTCTTCACCCTTCATCCTCACTTTCTTTTCCCCTTCTAGAAACCATTCCCGCCATCGCTTCGGATGTTTTGCACGGGTGAGACGATCGTGCTTGAGTCAAGATTTTCTGTCTCTCACCCCATCGTATTCGTGATGTGAAACGGAATGTAGGGAACGATTGAGAGGACAGCCTACGAGATGGTGGCAACCTCTCCACCACATCTACTCCAGTTCTCGTTGTGGATTAACGCCGGGAACACGAACTATAGCGATTGAAATGGTGGCACGCGACTGAGACTTGAACTCGTTTCCTGAAACCACTTCCGATGGTATCGTTGCCTGATCACAGAGGCTTTACACTACTGGGACAATTGCGATAACTAGTGGATATGCTAGCTTCTGTCCCGGTTACTTCACGCTAAAGTCCATCAGGCATGTTAAGTTTTGTTGATTCAGTAGAACTGGTAACAACTTTATTAGTTATCTTACATGACGGCAATATTGACGATAAATTTAGATTGATGAACAAAGTCGATTAATAATCAGGACCGTTGCAACAGAAATGTCATGAAAAATCATTAGTTTGCATATAAAGTTCATACTAATGAAATTTGGAAGAGGTTACTACAGTGATTCGGCTCAAATCTAATTTGTTATCAATTGTTCAACTTGTTTTGCTTGTACATCGAAGAAGCATAATAGATATAAAATGACAATTTATCACTTCTGATTCCAACAAAATATTACCATCGTCTAGATATTCACATTCTGAGCAATCCTATTGACAGAATCTTATTGTTATTCTATTAAAGCGATAGTCACAAGGCTTGAAACAAGGAATCAACAAATGTAAATTGATTTTCTATTAATCAGTGGCTATGAAAACTCTACGCCAGATCAAAGCTTATGATTTACATTAATGTGAAGACAACAATAAATTACTTCACTCTGCTTATCCGTCGTCATTGATAGTCAACCTATTCGATTATCATCGACATCTATCATCTATCATCTTATTTATCTATAAACTATATTCTGAATCACACAAAACTTTTCATGCATAAAGTTGCAAGGTATTTTTGTACATAATAAACGAAGAAACAGGGTGAATTCGTTACGAGAACAAATTTATTCTATAGAACTCTACTTTATAATAATCGTCGCTACGTTACATGTATTACCATATTTATAATATAATTTTCTTTTGCTTTATTTTTTATTTCATTTTTAATACATTGGCATCAAGTATAGAGGGCGCCGTAGTCTTCGACGATGATCGAAATGTTTCGGTTGTTGTCGCATAATATACAAGTTTCTACAGGGAATATCACTCTACTTTCATCGTTCACAACTATTCGGGCAATCGAATATGGCGCTCTACGACAAACTTTACTCTAGGAGCTCTATGCGAATTGCCTGAGCATTGTTTCTTCAACTTTCTTCTTAAACTTTTGTTTTTTCTTTATTTCAGTGGTCCTGTGAAAAAGAGGTCAATCCCTCCGGATTGCACATTGTTGAATATTATCAATTATTGTCCAACTGGACAGTTTATGGATCTTCTTTGGTGCTCGGTTGTATCTGATGCACGACGCTTGGCAAATGATGGTGGTGATGATGATGATGCTCGGGCCTTCTCGACAATCCAAGTAATGGTGGTAGCAACGGCAATGGGAGAGGTAGAGGCAAACCACCAGGAAACCCAGCTAAACCACCGAGCAAGGCCGTGGCCGTCGAGTGTTCCTGAGCCTTTCTTCTGAGTTCAGCAAGGCTGCTGTTCCTATGAATATCTCCGGTTCCAGGCTTGCAACAACTACATAACGAACCGGGCCATCCTGCGGGTGACCACGACAGCATCTCCTGAAGACTTCCAGGACGATGATCGCTTGTCGCCCAAAGTGAAGAGGTCGCTGAGGTCAGCGAGGTTGGCGTGCTCCCGACAATCTTGTTTCCGAATAATGGCGGTGAAAATTGAGCTGCCAGATGGGGCGAGAAGAAGAGGGATGTCGGAGGCTCCACTGGCCTGAAACCCGCCCCAGAACTTGTGCTACTGAAACAGTAAAAAAAACGAGGACATGTTTACCACATCGAATAAGCGAATCAGTTCTTAAAGTTACACTGAGAGAAAAGATTTCATTGGCGGTAAAGAAATGGGTGGTTTGATTCTTTTTTCATTGATTTCAACGAAATATTTATTTGATTTCAATGAGATAGTGCACTTAAATTTTAGAGAGAACATTTCATTGCCTGTAAAGAAACATTTACTTAATGGGCATAGAATAAAGAAACAATTTCATTGTTTTAAAGAAAAGTTTTCATTGATTTAATGAAAACATATACTTGATGACAGCAAGTGCTGGGAATTTCGTCGTACAATGTTAACCACCTATAGGGCTGTCTCTCTTGCACCTAACCTCACTTTTTTGTTTTTCGGTGCTCCCGAACGAAAGGCTTCGAGTTTCAAGGAGCCAATAGCTTAGCCAATTTCTGCCGTACTTCTACACGTTTTCTCAAAATGTAATCTTTATTTGCCGAGTAGTTTTATCCATGCATTTGTTACTTGAAAGTGGGTCTTGAATTCCAAACCATGGGATTTGAAAAATCATGAAGTTTATTCATGATTTGAATGGCTTATTAGAAATTAACTAATAATCAGATTGTGCGCTAAGTTATCGTAATGGAACCTTTTCGAATTCTTTCAATAATACATTTTTATGTTTTTAAAATACATAACCATGCTAACTGAATTCACTAAATTCTTAATGCTGCATCATTTAAATCATATGAATAATATATTTATCATATCTCATAGGAAATAAAGTTGATTACATTTTAAATTTCCAAAATCCATCCTCCAAATATTAAAAAGAAACTCAAAAAGTAGCCCATTCTACAATCGTTTAAATCACTTGCATTACAAACTAATTTATATCCATCTCTTCTGCTACTTTATAATAGAAGACGTTGCGAAACAGTTTAAAATGATTGCTATCGCGCCAATAGACTGTGAGAAGGTATGTAGTACGTGGTGAAGTAGCTGTACGCGAAATTACATCAAGTTTTCGCGGCCGGTTAGCGCTGTAACATCGAGTTTTCAGAAATTGCGATAACCCAATTAAGCATTTCGCACTACTGCAGAGAGATGTCGGTGCCCTCTTCTCTAGATATCGTAGAATATTAAGCAGAGAGAGGGAGAAAGCTATAGACTCGGTTGAGTGAAATGCCTTTGAGGTGGCGTTGATCAGTCCAAATATTAATCTCAAATATTGCTTGATTAATGTATAGTCGATAGGGAAGAAAGAGATAAAATCAAGGGTGGGAGTAGATTGCGGATATTCGTTGCGAAATGGTGTTTGTGTGTGTGTAGCGGCGAGGGGAGGAAAATGGAGGATTTCAGGGATGGCAACGGCACCAAGACAGGCAGACTCTTTGCAGCATTAAGGCTGGAAGGGATGCGAGTTTCCAGAGTCAAGAAAGGGACGCATCTACCCAAACCACCTGAATATCGTGGTGAGCGCGATAATTTGAGGCAATTAGCCGTGTAGAGTACACTCGAGCCTTCCATGCCTACGCACCTCATATACTTCTGCCTTACTACAGACATATTTACCGATGCCCCGATATATGTACTTATAACTGAAGCTCACTTCCGCGGATCTTTCCGACACACGACTTCTTAGGTTACCTTTTTATATTGTGGAGGTGAATTAAACAGTTAATTGACTTTCCAAACCAATTGCCTTAGAAAGTCCGTAGTTAACTAAATAATTCAACCATCTAAAATGGCGAAATTTGTAGTTACCGGGATTAAATAAATGCGAAACCGAAACAACAATATTTGGAATCAAAATAAGAAATTAATTGGAGCGTGAATTTATTTTTACTTCGATGGGCCAGTAAAAAAGAATTAGGAATGTATTGATTTTTTCGCAGCTAAGAAGAAAGTAGGTACTTCATGATATTAACGTTGGTGAAGATAAGTTAAATTAACCGAGCTTATTTTTACCTAAATTAGTTCAGGTTTACTGACCCATAAACAAAATGTGCATTGGGTGAAGTATGAGAACGCAATACTGTTTTTAATTTCCTTTTTACTCGTAAACAGCACGAAACTTTTTTCTCTGAAGCACCTAGAAGTTGATCATTTGAGATGCGCCAATATTTCGTTCCAATTCTGCCAAACGTCAAGTGGAGTCGATTTGACGCGAGAACCGAACGACTTGTGACACGCGCACTAATTAGGGCCAATTAAACTTCTTAGCAAGTGTATCTGTGTGAACAATTCGCAACAATTTATCTCGAAACTAGTCAGCGAGTAAAACGTCGGCGCGAGGAGATATTGCCTGCCATCGTTATGGCAACACATGATAACATTCTTAGAATAATGATCACTGTCTACTTTCAATGAAAAAGGATATGTGTCTATTTTTTGTCTAACCTGGCCAGTACTTGCGTCTATTTGATTTCTATTCATTCAATGTTTTTACAATATTTTTGTTAATCTGCACAGAAACACGCAACATTTTTAAGAGATTTTTTGAGATTATCAAGTAGATCGCACTACATTGTTTCAATACTATCTTTTCATTGAATGACTCAAACTCAATGAAAAGAAGAAAAGATGAAAGATCTCAGTGAAAAGATATTAATTCACAGAAACATTTTTTTAAACCAAGAAATCGTCTCTGTTCTTTTCCCCCACTTCCCCAACCATAGCTCAAAATGTTAAAACCTATTTTTTCCTAAACTACTCGGCAAATAAAGATTACATTTTGAGAGAACGTGGAGAAGGACGGCAGGAATTGGCTAAACTACTGGCGCCTTGAAATTCGAAGCCTTTCGATCGGGAGAACCGAAAAACAAAAAAGTGAGGTTAGGTGCAAGAGAGACAGCCCTATAGGCGGTTAACATTGGAGGACGAATTTCCAGCACTTGCCGCCATCAAGTATATGTTTTCATTGAATCAATGAAAACTTTTCTTCGAAACAATGACATTGTTTTTTTAAAACAATGACATTGTTTTTTTAAAACAATGAAATTGTTTCTTTAAAACAATGAAATTGTTTCTTTAAAACAATGAAATTGTTTCTTTAAAACAATGAAATTGTTTCTTTAAAACAATGAAATTGTTTCTTTAAAACAATGAAATTGTTTTTTTATCTTATGCCCATTAAGGAAATGTTTCTTTACAGGCACTGAAATGTTCACTTTGAAATTTAAGTGCACTATCTCATTGAAATCAAATAGATCTTTCGTTGAAATCAATGAAAAAAGAATTAAACCACCCATTTCTTCGCCGCCAATTAAATCTTTTCTCTCAGAGTATGATCGCGCCAGCATTTTGCGATTCGACGCACCTGCAATGTTGCCCAACGCGACAGAAGCGCGTCGCAGGCACTGCAGGTTACAATTGGAGTTCGAGTTTCTGATTCTTTTCGGTCCAATTTATTTATTTATTTTCGTTTTGAGCAAAAGAGAAAGAGAGAGTGGGAGTGGCGTGTACTCCAGGACCCCTGAACACACGAAGCAGTTATCCCTCCCCCCTCCCCCCTGAATCCATACATATGGCCATTAACGAGCTTCGTGTATCGGAACGTGAATTTTATGCCACTTCGAAGTTCTTCCTATTCACTAGAGTGGTAATAAATATGCAACATTACCGTTAGTGGTAATGTAGATAAACATGATGGTTGTCAAAATGGGATTGCTTAATGCCCAGTGAGCAAGGTCATTTATGAGGCCGCTAGCGCAGCTCCAAGCATTATTTCAAGGCTAATTGGGTGTACGGCGACGAGAGAAAAAGTTTCCTTAATTCAAAGAAATAGGGGAATTGAATTTGTTTCTTTGATTTCAAAGAAATATTTACTTGATTTCAATGAAATATTCTCTTCGAATTCCAAAGAGAAATCATTGCCTTTAAAGAAACATTTGCTTGAGGAGCGTAATCGAAGAGACGTTTTCATTGATTCAAAGAAACGGTGTCTTTGATTTAAAGAAACGATTTCCTTGACGGCATCAGGTCCGCCACTGGTTGACGCGAGCGCGTCTGTCGCGCCACTTCAGTCGTCGGTACTGGTTGGATCGGTGCGTTTCAATGTTTCTCGCGGGAGCTGGTCTCAGCAAGTACGCGGAAATATTTGAAGTGAAAACTAGATTAATAAAAACTCACAGAAACGTTTTTTGGCATGGAGAGTGATTTTTTAACCTAACGTCTGCCGTTTCGCGACACGCGATTTTATAGGTTATGTTCTTTGAAAACAAAGAAACAGAGTTCCTTGTTTCAAGGGAAAAATTCCTTAACTCAATGCCGCTAAATTTCATTGAATATCTCATCATTCAAAGAAAAGATAATATTAGATCAAGTATATTTTTTTCTTGATTTTAAAGAAATGTTTCTTGGGTTGGGATTTCAATGAGATTTCTTTGAATCAAGGAAACTTTTTCTCTCGATGATACGAGTCGCATAGATCGAAATTTTTCCACGCGGTAACGACGTGTTACGCATCATCTTTCCAGTCTTGAAATGTATTATTTTCTTAACTTTGATGAGAGAAAAAAACGTAATTACGTGCGCATGACTCGGGCGCAAAATAGTTCACTTTTAATCAATCACACGTAATCATACACAATACAATTTCATTATTCGTTACGAGAATGAATGGTTTACTTCTGCCCGGCAGGAGTAATGGAAACCACACTCCACATGTATTCGTCTAACAAACGAGCAGACGCTGGGTCCTTTTGCGAGCCGTAATGAGAAAGTAATGAGGTTGTTTTTCAGCAAAATCGGGAAATAAGTGTCATATACTACATGGAAGGGAGTTTTTTTTTTCGATTCATATGAGACATTTTTTTCTGACTCAGAAGTATTCATAAAAAGAAAATTACACTTAATAAACAACATAGAATTATGTCTTTTGTCTTTGAAACTAAATGGCCTGCGATAAATCAAGCATAAAGATTGGTGAAAATCTTTGGTATGTGAGAAAAAAAGAGGACATAATCACAAAATAGTGCGTTCTATTAAGAATAAAGTGCAACAAAAATAAAAGAAATCTAACAGGTTAAATTTTTTCTGGGTTAATAATTTTTTCGACGTTTTCAAAATAAATCCGAAAATATTGTGGGGTATATCGAAATCTAACAGGTTAAATTTTTTCTGGGTTAATAACTTTTTCGATGTTTCCAAAATAAATCCGAAAATATTGTCGGGTATATCATTCCTTCTCCAGTAAACACGCTTCAGCAAGGAAGAATAAAAATGTAGCGCTTGCTGAGTGATTTTACTGGTAATTTATTTTTGTTTTTAATTCCACTAATCACAATATCGTTGAATGTTTAATAATTGTATAAAAAATTCATTGACGTCGTTACAATGGCTGTTACGGGAATGTTGGTGCTATGGAAGACCTCTGGCAGCAGCGAAAGATAAGGAAACGGAGGATGGGCACGGTTTTAGAACCACGGAAGGAAAGACGTCGAGGCACCTTAAGGTAGTGCCTCCCTCGCGTGTATACGTAAGGTAGAGATAGTGAACTCAGGGAGCGGCATACAGCTTACTCCTTGCTCTCCTCCGAGCAGTATAGAGGCAGTAATAGGTAGTAGGTAGGTAGTAGCTTGTAGATGCTGCAGGAGGAGAGCACAGTCAAGCCCCGAGGCTCCGGGCAGACTGAATAAATGATGAGGATATATTTACGGCGAGCGGTTTTAAATAAATTACAACTGTGGAGAAGGCGGAGCGAGAGAGTATCTACCACCGCGCGTCACGAAATCACCCCTGTGTATCCACGAGCTTTTTCAACCCCTCGACCACCTCATACACCCTGTCTATATGCAACCCAACCTCTTGAGACATTGTTTCCTTTGTACCGTCGATTTTAAGAATCAAAAATCACCCATATGAATATTAACACTGTCTCCTATATTCCGTTGTTTCGGAAATGTCTTATCGTATTTACGGAATATGAAAATAGTGCCTTAAGGGAACCGGGGTACGTAAATATTATTAGAACTACGTGCCATTACACATTTTGAATATTTAACTTTGATAAAAATGAATACTGTTAAGTAATCACAAAAAGTAAACCATTGTCAGTAGTGAATGGTTTTAAAACCGATTTCATTGGTGGATTTTTTTTCAATGTTTTGCACTTGTCGTTCAGTTCTAGTTACACGGATGGCCTAAATTGGTCGCACAAGATCCTCATTTTTTTTTTTAGATGACTGTTCGATTCGGGGATAAGCATTTTTATTCACTTACTGGCCTATCGATGGCTGCCGGAGTTTTGGCGACGTTGGTCGCTGACGTTCTGTCAGCTCTGATCCATAACACGTAATTTGACGTTTCAAGACTTACATGCATTGGTAGTTTACGTTCCGTCAGTATAATTAATCAAAGCAGAAATAGAAAGATAATTTTTGGTGGCTAGTTGATAATTATTAGATAGATTCATAGTTTGTGAATTTTTTTAATTAAGTACAACGATTTCGCTACTATTGAGTAAAATTATTTTCAATATATCCCACTTTTCGTTTACAAACTATACATTTATATGTATAGTTTGAACCTAATTTTTTCCAAGATGAGGATAACCAGGTGAGTGAGATCGTGGACTACAAATCCAAATGTTGTAGATTCGATCCTTCTTAATACGAAATAATTTTTTCTCATAGTAACAGTAAAGAAAAAAAATTTTTAAACGGAATTTAGAAAAGTTGTTTGTTCAGTTTCAATTTCTTTTTTGTGGCCCTCTTAGAGTGGCCTAACCCCTTAATGAATAACGCCATCAAAAAGTCCATTGTAGTGAGCAATGCTTACTACAATGAATTTCTAACTGTTTCGGGTGGTACTAATTGGTTGGTAAACTGGACCATGACAAAAGCTGATAATTTACAGAAAATAATAATTACCGGAATCAATTTAATTTCGTGAAAAGAGAATCGCAAATATGAAAATGTTGTTATTTTCTATTAATCGAGTAGAGGGAAGGTAGCGTTAGTGAGCAACGAGAAACGTAGACGCTTGAATTCCCCGAGAGCTATGCGCTACCGCGTTTGTCGGTTTAATGGCGCGTGCAAAACTTCCGGTCTCCTCGAGCGGACGGCGTCAGCCACCAGAGCAAAGGTTTATAAAGCTCGGTGATATTTCCTAACGGCGTAAATACGGAGGGGGCTAAGAGCTCACCTCGCAACGGGGTGCCCCGGGCAGCGTGGGTACCCCCCAGTGCGCGACTATATCAAACAGGGGATGAAAACTCTACCACTGGCGTTTACGAGAGTCGACGATCCTCTACAACCCGAGACGATTTAAGGCAGGTTGCCATTATGGCAAAAATAACACTAATTTCTATCAACATTGAAACATTATTTCGATTACATTTTTTTTTTAATTTTCACATATAATATTAGTATTCGGAAGAATCAGGAATAAAAAAATATATTACGTCGATAAAGATACAAAAATAATGTCTTATTTCATCCTTTACTCCGAGAAAAATAAACCGCGTAGACTTCTTAGTGACATATATTTAATATCGTTTCATGGAACCATTTATTCTTACTTTTTCCGATGCTATCGTACCTATATATAATTGAAAAAAGTTCATGTTCTTATGACAATAGCCCTATGGACCAACAATTGAGAATATATTTTAAAGACAATTTTTGATAAAACAGTATTTAAGGACTCTGCAGTACGAAAGTTGGAAAAAATCGCCGTCATCGAAGATACTGAGAATGTTAATTTTTATTATAATAATACTGTTATGGAATAATGACAATATTTGTTCGAAAAAAAATTAACAAGCCTTTGAAAAATCAGATCAAAATTGCAGAAATTTTCGTTTTTTATTCAAAAACAGCGCGTTCACAAAAAAAAAAAGCAACATTCTAGAAATAGCCGTTAATCTTCTTACCTTTGTTCCTAAGATTTTCAATATTAAGAAAAATAGAAGCAAATCTCGGCCCACTTTTGTTTTAGGCTCATAAATTTTATTGTTTCATGCAGAATTTTTGTTTCTTCAGATTTTTAAATGTGGGCTAACGACATGTTAGCTTTAAAAAATCGTAGGAAAACAAAAAATTTCAATCAAAACAAAAAAATTTCATGTACTTTTTTCCATTGTATCAATCATATAAAATCATATATCAATCATATAAAAATTTTTCGATCAAATCCGAGAGGTCGAGGGCCCGCGTTCTGCGCGAAATATCGAATGTGTGCGAAATAACGAAGTTTCGGCATAAAACCATCTACTACACTCAAAATTTTTTTGCAAGACGCATATCCAAAATTTGTTATATTCTGCACATTGTTCAAAAAATAAAATAAAAACCAAAATCAAAATAACGAAAAAAATCTGAAAAAATTCGTATGCATTCAAATAAATTAGCATATCATTTTCATTAGAAAAAAAGTTAGGTTGACTGATTGTTTGTTGAGCAATTCTTTTTTCACCAATTTGTTAATAACATTTTGGGATAATTATTATGCAAAATAAATATTTTCAGCACCTTTTATATGCATTATTTTTTTCCCATTTTTATCCCATCGGAAAGTGATCGAAATTGTTCCTGAAACTCACTTTTGGCGCACCCAGATAAAAGGATCTAAAGGGTTTATTTGAATCGATTATAGGGTATATTTGAAATGAATAAAATTTTATTCAGATCAGATAGAATTTATTTCAATCAGATGAAATTTAATAAATAATTTATTTAATGGCCGGCCTAATAGTATTTTCTTCAACCGAAAAAGACTCTATTTAATTGAAATAAAATTCCATCTCATCGAAACAGACTCTATTTCATTGAAATAAGATTCCATTCATCCGAAATACACCACATAATTGATTCAAACAAACTCATCAGACCCATTTCTCTCAGTGCGGAACTGTACGTATCATAAATCCTTAAATGTTTATGTAACGTAAACTTTTACGACGGCATACATGCTTATTATAATCTTAAAAACATAATCTTTGCTTAACGCAATTTTTTATTTACCTGTTTTCTGTGTTTGATGTTGGTAAAAGTGCGCTGTTAGCGACGCTTGTCGTAGTGGTCGACGCGGGAGTCGGTGGATGTGGTTGCGAGGACGGCGCCCTGCTGCTGGCGCTGCCTGCGCTACTGCTACTGCAGAGACCGGGCGTCGGGGGTGGCGTCGCGACGCCGCCCAATAACGACGATGCCTGGCTGCTTTGGGACTGCTGAGGTCGCGGACTCACCGAGGCGGAAGTCGTACTCGGGCTTCGCGAACCCCCGCCGCCTATGATTCCTCCGCCGGCGATTCCGCCACTGTCCTGACCAACGTCCTCGCCCTCGCCGCTTCCTCCGGTTGTCTCGCCATCGCCGTGATGGCTCGACGGACTCGGCCCACTCGAGGAAGATGGCGGTGCTTGCTGAACACCACCAACATCACTCAGGACAACGCTCTCCTCCCTCTTTCTTTGTTCCTCCTTCAGTCTCTCGCTCTTTCGCCATTTCGCACGCCGATTTTGAAACCAGACCTGTCAACACCAAGCGTTTTCATCATTATAGAGCTCAAATTACCAAATATAAATCTTTATTTGCGTGACAGCTTTAACATATTATTTCTGTTGCACGAAACGCTTTTCATTTCATTTCGAGTACTCGATTTTTTGTTTATTTGATTTTTTTTTTTTTAAATGCGCTTCAAGATGGATATTTTCCATTTATGGTATTATATGTAAAGTCCATATCTATACATGCATTTCAAATAAAATTAAATAATTTCCTATCCTTATATGCTTTCTGAATTGTAATTATACATTTTTCGGGGCAAGAAGGGATTTCTCTCATTTTAAATAAAATATATTGTTAGATATTCGTGCAGAGATGCTTGCATTGGTAAATCGATAGAATCACAATTATGCGTAGTACACTGTTAAAAAAATTCGCTAGAAAATTACAGTATCGGACTGGAAGTTTTCGATCACAACCTGTACCATAAATTTCTCGTCTATCTGAAGGGTGAATACAACATTAATTGAGAAGTCATCAGTAAATGAACAGCAGCTTTTTAAGAGTTTATTAAAAATGCTGATGACTTAATTGAACATTCGATTTTTTATGTTACTATTTTTGAGCTATCGATGCGATTATTTTGTCACATTACCCTGATTTGGACCAAAAGTGTAGGTTAGTTTTGCCTGTTTATCCTGCTGTTTTTGGATCATTAGTGAGTAGTATTTATTTTTATACACTTTACGATAGAAACGATTTTTTTTAGTTGGATTAGATAATCAAGAGTCGCGGTAGCGACTTTAAGCCAAGTAAAAAAAAAAAAAATTAATATTCGACATTCTGGTCGTACGTTTAAATTTCCAACGACAGCCTGGAAATATAATATTTTATGGAAATCCATGATAAACAAATCGTTTTGCTTATCGCTCCATTCACTAGAAAAGAAGGAGGAATTTGGTCATTTACTGTCACGAAAAACTAGAAATTTACGTTATATTTTTATTAATTGGATGACGTCGTGAATTTCGTCTTTATAATGTGAGTAACGAAATATTTTGTGGAAATCCCTAGTGTCCCAATGCGGTTTATCAATATCACTGAACGAACTTCAATTTTTCCGTTACGAGCATATTGATGTTACGAGGCGTCTTTAAATACAACAATGGCACTGTGATTTTTTAGTACCCACAGTACAGATTTTCAAGAAGTACTTTCATACCGGACATGTGACCCGCTTCTCTAGAATGGAAAGCTAAAAAGTTTGTGACAATGAAATTGTCTTTTTTACACGAATATCAAAGTGCTATATTTGAACCCGTTAACTAATATCAAGAAGTTAATTATAATTTTACAATTATGCACACGTAATAATTTGATTACTACAGACTTCTTGTAATTTTCATTTCAATTCAAAAATCTTATCTCTCCGTTCATAACTTTATTCAAGTATTGTCAATTTTACAGTGAATGTCATACTAATCATTATTTCACCCGCCAGTTTTGTGAATTTCATATCACTTGTCACAGTAAAATCAGAATATTTTTTAACAGTGCATTTGAAAGCTGATGTCGGAATTGAATGATTATAACGTGATATTTAAAATCCATTTCGGAGTTAAAGAGACACGTTGATGACATTCTCGAATAAGTTACTAGCGTCGTACGCAATACCAATTTGTTTAATTCAAACAAAACTCAGTCTAATTCCTAAACTATGTCCCCACTTTTAAATGATGACTAAAATTAATTTTAATATATATGTTGCATGCAGTGGACGTTTCGATTGAAATAAATAAACTATATTTTCCCGTACATTTTTTTTCATTGTTCCAGTATATTTTATAGTGGTTCTTGGTGAGCCCTGGAGGAAACTCTCGCCGGAGAGTCATGCATGTTCAACGAGTCGCCAGCGCCACTGCTGCTTGGAGTGTTATTTTTTTTCTGTTTCAAGCCTCGAGTTGCCACTAACGAGTCTAACTTGACATAATGCCAACTGAAATAGACTTTGGTATGCCCCGTGGCTTTTCCCGACACTCGTATCACTGCTCCGTCTCCACTTTCTTTCCCTTTTGCTTTATCACTGCTATACCGCAATAACTTTCGTGCCGAAGTAGAGTTCAAATGTTTTTTTGTTAAGGTCCATGTGAAAAAAAAAATGTTAATCTCATTCTCATTTATCACTTATGTGGTTATAATGTCCCACGGATTGAAAGGAAATATCGACAAATCTGAAAAGCCTGTTATAATTATATATCTGACTATACATTGTCTATGCATTTTTCCCGAGTTATGTCAGAAATCGGCAAGCTGCCAAAATATATCGGATTCGGACAGAAAAATTAGTTTTGCACACCAAATAAGTGATTGTACGGACTTTCTTTTCGTTCGTCCATATGACCACTCGTTTGTGAGTTGGGACAATAATTTATTCGTTGTATCAACTCACAAAATCATAAAATGTCAGTTCACCCAAATAACATTTTTTCTCAATGCAATTCCCACACGCGTATGGAGATTATTCCCATAATTTTCTCTCATAAACATTGATGAACATTCCGTCTCATAAAGGAAATATAAATTCCTATTATAGTGAAGAATAATGAGAAAACAGAGTGCAATATTCTCCTCCGTTTTGCTTATGGCTGCCACTGCCATTTTCGAATATAAAAAAAAAATTAAACTGGTAGTTTGAGTTTATGGTTTAAATAAAAATAACCCCAAATATCATAGGCATTTGTATTTAAAAAAAAATTTGACCTTCCAATCGTTCTTCGAAGCGAAAAGGGTCTGTGCCCGCTAAAATAGATTTAATAAAATAAATAGCGTTGGACGGTGTTCTTGGGGTTCGAGCCTGGATCGGAGCTGGAACGAGGTTCACCGCAGTAGACGGCAGATATAATAATATCCTGAGGGTTGCGGGGGCGAGTAATAGCCGGGAACAAAGCCGCGGTTCCCTTGGGGAATGGCGGCAAGCAGAAGAGCGTTCCTCCACCCTCAATTTTTTTATACCCTCTCTTGTCCCGCTACTTCGATAAGAATTTAATCCTAAATGTGTGTCAATAACTGTCGAAAAACGAAGGAAAAAAACGTCGTATCGCTATCCAATCGAGAAAAAACTTCCTCGAGTCTATCAGATTACCAATTTTCAGGAAGAAAAAATATCCATTTTCAATTAAATGATACTAAGAAATTTTATTTCCGGTAAGTTTCTGCCGTTGATTGTTCATTTATTTAATATTTATCTGAACAAGCAGTTGCTGTCAAATTGGTTTTCCAAAAATTATTAGTTATTTATTTTTACGAGCTAGTCACATACTACGTATGTAAAAAGAAAAAAAATTTCCAAAGGATCCGAAAAAAAATCCAAAAATAAATCGACTCTTGGGACTTGATGGAAATACATTTTTGGGTGTCTTGGATTCCAAAAACACACATTAAGGGACCTAAGTCACCTTCAAAAAAGTCATGCCGGTTAACGAATTCTAATGTTCAATGTCTTATTTCATCTATCGATGAGTGCGTTATGGGTTAAGTGTAGCATCCTAGATGAAGTGGAAATTGGAATCACTGTTGCCAATTATTTCCTGAGTTTTTAATAAAGAAAGATTTAATTACACATATAAAGTCACAGCTTTCTCAAGAAGACCTCAAATAAAAATTCTTACACTCATCCTAGAATTCACTTTTCGACAGATGCAATGCTACATCGAATTCTAAAACTGTTGACCGATTTAATCTGAAAGCTGCGACAGGGTGAAAAAATTTACTTTTTAACGAAAAAAAAGCTTGGTTGTAATTACTATATTTTAATTGGTTAGGCCCATATTTATTGTGATAACCAATGTTTTCATTGACGGAACCTCAACCTCTTGTTTCCCTCGACAATTCCAAATTAGTTAGAATTCATTGTTGTCACTGATTTGAAACAAAAATTAAAGCTACCCGATTTACGTTCATATCGTAGAAATTTTAGAAAATTATTGTATAAATTGAGTTTTTTTCGTTGAGTTCATTTCGATGTGGAATAGGAAGATGGAAAAATATTTGTTTAAATTGAGTTCGAATTATTTTTGACAACAAATTAAAAACGTACTTGATTTTTGTTTGGATTTCAATTGTTTTTTTTAGGGCCACGTATGAGCGTTTAAGAAGCTCGTTTGGTCACACGTGACGCCTGACGCGACGAGACGCAAAACGTGCTTCGTTCCCTACTCGCTCCCTCGCGGTACAAGATTCTAATTGGAGTATACCGAGGTTCTCGGGTGCTCGAAGAGCGCGATACGCTGCTACACCGAGGACCCACAGGAAGGCACTACATAAACGCTCCTATTTGTCCATTATTCCAGATTCCCTTTGTTCCGCGCTAATGAAACAATGAGTCTGCACCGTAATTGCGTCATGCTTGACGTGCCTTCCCCTTTCTCCTATCCAGCTCTCTCATTCTCCTGTCAAATCTCGTATGACGAACTGAAATAAAATTTTCATTCCATGTTTTGCTTCCTCACAGAGAAAGCTTTGCTTTCAATATTTTAATGCACATTACTTCGAATTATCCAGAATAGTTAGTTAAACAAAAATTCGGAATGGATTTTCATGTGTAAGCATGTAGCGGACTTTCCGAGCAGAAATTATAAGGTCAGATTCGGATATGGCCAGATCAGCCCGATCTGGTGAGCCTGATATGGCCCTGGTCAGGATTAAATAATGTACAGGAAGTGAATCCTGATATAATTTAGATAGGGCGACTCTGATGCTGACCTGATTAAGGATGTATGATACGTACAGTCCCGCCAAAAGTGAGTTTCAGAGCCAATTTCGATCACTTCCTGATGGGATAAAAATCGGAAAAAAATAATGCAAATAAAACGCGCTGAAAAGATTGATTTCGCATAATAATAATCCCAGAATGTTATTAACAAGTTGGCGAAAAAAACAATTGTTCAACAAACAATCAGTCGACCTAACTTTTTTTCTGATAAAAATTATATGTTAATTTATTTGAATGCATACGAATTTTTTCAGATTTTTTTCTTCATTTTGATTTTGATTTCTTCGATTTTTAAAAATGTGCGCGAAATAACGAATCTTGGATATGTGTTCGACATAAAACCATCTACTACACTCAAGATTTTTTTCGGTTTTTCGATTTAAATCGGAACAAAAAAACGTTTGAAGTCAAACTTCTCTGGACTTCGTGATTTTTCAGCGCTGCCGCGTTCTTACCATTGATAGAAAAGTGCTCTTGCAAGTTCAGTAATTCAGTTTGAACGCTCAGGTAACTTTCTATATACCGAACGTGGCTATTTGCCTGTTGGCTTTACTGAATTCCGGAAATCAATCTCGTATAGACGGAATCGTATAGACAGAAATGAATCGTATGTTGAAATTCTCCAATTTTTTTTACATGCAATATTATCTTTTAGATATAAAATTTATGAAGCCGCAATAATAATAAGGATTGAAAAATAATAAAAATCCCTCGAAATCATCGACATTCGGAAGAAAGAGTAAATAGCGATAGAGGAATCTTTATTTTTATTTATTTTGTTGTGTTTTGAGAATTTCATGTCAAGATACTTAGTATTGTTTAAACCAACCATGTTCTCTTTTGATCAACCAAATATTGGGTACATAAACCATATCAACTTTCTTAGTTTGACCAATAATTTAGTTGGTGCATATATAACCATATTAAATCGTATATCATTATAGACTAGAAATTAATACAATAAAATACTACCAGCATATAAAAAATGAAGTTAAATTCACTTCCACTCAATGTAATCAATGCACTGCAATTTAGAGATAATAAAGTAACGAATAAAACAGAAATTAACAGTATGGAAAAGAAATAATTTTTTTTTCTTCAAATAATCTATCATTTTTAAATTAAATAATAATTTTATTTAACGCCTTCGAAAAAAAGGAACTCATTCGGTGTATCTTTCTGGCTTCATTAGCACCAAATTTCTCACATTCGACTCTCACGATTTGTCTTAAAAATGCCTCTTATGTCAAAAAAATTGACTTTACTTTTTTCGGACATCGAAGCAGAGTTTCACATAAATTATCTTATTACTTACAGTCCACAGTAGGAAATAATAACCTATGAAATGATTATCTGACAATGCCTCGGGAAATGGCCCTGATTGACTCGCAACTCATGATTAGCGGAACCCTAACCCAGCAGGAATCATCAAAAAGAAAATAAATAATTATCATAAACCATGAAAGGAAGAAACCTACGTTTTTTTTTGCTTTTCTTTCGTATGTAAACATATTATTTATTTAAACAACCAAGTTATTAGAAGGACAAGGCTGAAGGACTCCGGTCGATGGCCTATTGGCAATACGTGTATAGTAAAATATTCCTTAGCATAATACCGGAGAAAAAAAATGTACCATGGTGAAAAAAAAACTGTAAAACGCATTGTCAATAAACTCTTTTACTACTACTACTACTAATTATCATATCATTAAAAATTGCGATTCACATTTATATATTTTCAAATATTATGTCACCGCCCTATATTGTACTTAAGGAGACGATTCGAATAAGATAACTATATAGGTGACACGAGCGAAGTGGTTCACGCTCTCACTCAGTGCCTAAATAATCTGGATTCGATTTCCGGTGATCACCATATAATCTCTCTCTTCGATACTTCGTCAGTCCATCCGCAATGTCAATATCTACACTTTCCCGAACTCTCCGCATCGTTATTACAATTAAAACTGCATATTAATTGTGTGTAAATGGAATTGTTGTTGGACGTTAAAATGTACATAAATCTGCAGTCTACTTAACGGAATAACAGAAGAAAATTCAATTCAAGGTTTGAGTAATAATGCGCACTTTGGATTCTGCTACGCACGAGGGATTTATGTAGTGGGGTTTGGACAGTAGCGGCGGAGAAGTAATCCACGGGATTACCGGCTTACCACGTCGAAAGATTACGTCAGGTCGAGGGTGTCAGGACCGAAAACCGCGTGGCCTTTGCGGGGGAGGTTTACACTGCCTCGTACGTCCCGAAGCATGCCTATCTTAGTCATATTCAGCGCCAACAAATTTTTCAGTTTTTACGTGTGCGTAATCACTTACTTGTACTCGTGCCTCGGTGAGATTTATTTTCATTGCGAGATCCTCGCGTGTGAATACATCAGGGTAATGAGTCTGGGCAAAAGCTGACTCGAGCTCCTCAAGTTGCTGTAGTGTAAAGGTCGTTCGATTTCGCCGCTGTTTTCTCCGAACGAAGGAATCCTCGCCCACACCGTGAAGAGCCGGATGGTACGCTGAGTAACTCGTATCTGCAACACACAATTGACAAATTCGGTTATAAACGCCGAACGGTGACAGATCCAAATTGCTGATGTTCCTTGAAGAATTGGGTAGATGTACAGTTGAGGTCTGTGTCGTCTACAAAAAGTCATTTTAAAAAAATTCTGTAAATGATACCCTTCTTAAGAAGCTGTTATACATCGAGAGAAAATATTTCATTGATTTACGGCAATTTGCGCCAATGAAAAGAAATACTCAAGTTACAATACTATCTTTTCATTGAATGTCTCGCGTATTGGACTTTTGAATACTCAGTTTAATACTTTTTTTCGAGACTTGAGTATTTAAAAAAGTATTAAATGGTATTAAGTATCAAAAAAAGTATTAAAATCGTCGGAAAAAATACGTTTTAATACTACTATTAATACCGGTTGATACTCTTTTTAATACTCAAATCACAGAAAAACATATTGAATTGAGTATTAAAATCGCCATTAAAAAATACGATTTAATACTAGTTTTAATACTCATTTAATACTTTTTTTGATAATTGAATCTGTGATCGAAAGTATCAACTGAGTATTAAATTCTTTTCCAAAAATACGATTCAATACTTTTTATGATACTTAATACCATTTAATACTTTTTTTAATACTCAAATCTCGAAAAAAAGTATTAAACTGAGTAGTAAAAAGTCCAATACGCGAGACTCTTATTTTTTTTTTTTTAACTGTTTCAACACTTTTTTTTGCGCGGGCTGCTTTAACTCAAATCGGCTACCCGATAAAATGTCGGGTAGCCGTGATATTTGACTAATTTCTGGGTGTCTCCAAGAGCATTGATTATAAAAGGGGTATGAACGGTATAAGAATGTTTCTATATTGAAAATAATGTACAAGTATAAATAGTGAAACCAATTGATAGCTGGTCATAAAATAGATGTTTGATGGGACGTTTGTGGATGTCGGTGCGTTGTTACGGGAGATCCGCGGGCAAAGGACTTTACACCGGTTTCCCTTCTGCGTCTAGGCCGGCAGAAATTGCAATTTCGTAATCTGATTCTCGGGTGAATCGCGCGCGGAAGCGAACTGTGCGGTCGGTTAGTTATAGCTGCATTGGAAACCATATATTTACATATATGTATATACATGTATAACCATATATATTGTGAGCAAAGTGAAAATCGGAATGTCTAGTTTGGTCTGGCCGCTGGTCGAGTGGGCAAAGCCATGCCGTCGAGGATCGCGCTCCGCTTTGAGCGCTCGTGCTGCTATGTTACCACAAAGCGAACACGCTGGGAGAGAGATGGCAAATGGGCAAGATAGAGACAGAATTATAGGAAGATAATGTAGCGGAAGTAACAGAATGAGAGAGAGAGAGACTCGTAGAAGGAGAGGGAGAAATGATACTAGTGCGAAGCTCACGAGCACTCATTAATAATGCAGGGCAATCAGAGCAATTAATTATTGCTCCGTTAAGCCCACGAAGAGCCTCGAGGCTTAGTTAGCGAGAAAAACAGAAATTAATTTCCTAAACTCGTAAAAATTCACGAGCACCTAAAGCCAGCAGCTCGATTGAAATGAGTGAAAAGCAATCACGAAATACATTTATAATTAGGAATTAATATTGAGGGAACTCTAAATATTCTCATTAGATTATATTATATATTTCTACCGTATATTTGTGAATCGATTATAAATTCTCAAATTGTGTTAGACTTTGTAAAGGGTAATAAGTACTGAGATTATTATTTATTTGCTTTTTTTATCGTCATATCTCCTACAATCGGATATCCAAAGTCGGCAGCTCGATTGAAATGAGTGAAAAGTAATCACGCAATACATTTATAAGTCGGAATGAATATTGAATAAAAAAAATTTTGAGTGTAGTAGATAGTTTTTTGCCGAACACATATCCAAAATTCGTTATTTCGCACATTTTTGAAAATAAAAAAAATAAAAATCAAAATGAAGAAAAAAATTTGAAATAATTCGTATGCATTCAAATAAATTAACATGACATTTTTATTAGAAAAAAAAGTTAGGTTGACTGATTGTTTGTTGAACAATTGTTTTTTTCACGAATTTATTAATCACATTTTGAGATTATTATCATGCGAAATCAATCTTTTTAGCACGTTTTATATGGATAATTTTTTCCCGATTTTTATCCCATCGGGAAGTGATCGAAATTATCTCTGAAACTCACTTTTGGCGGGACTGTATGTATCATACATCCTTAAGGCACAGCTGTCGTGCTTTACAACCCTCCAATCCGGTGGTTTGATTCCCGACGAGTGACAAATCATTCAGCGTTTTTTTCGGAATATACTTGTTGCCAATTAGTAAAGTAAGTTCACAGATCGAATTGTACGATGGGAATTATCCCCCAAAAGTCCACTACAACATAATTTTTTATCAATTTCCATATCTTTTGGATTTTGACTAGATCTGGTCTGGAGTCCAAATTGGGATCCAATTGTGTATCCTGCTCAGAATCCAATTGGCGACCATCACATTCATCTTCGGAATCCGACTGGACCTCTGACTAGATCCCAAGCTGCACATAGGGAATTCACGTAGTAACCACCCAATTCCAATTACAATTTCTGGACGGGAATTGTTACTTTTTTTTAGGCAAACCTGTTTTCCGTTTTATGACATGCAAAAAATCCTTCAACTGGCAGCGCAATTAAGACTAACTTTTTTTTTACCACAATATAACATACTTTTCTGTAGAATCTCATTTTACATTGGCGAGTTTTGTAGAAGATTACAATGTGTGCAGGAGGCACACAGGAGGTTTTATGTAAAGGGGCCCATTGGTAACGCGGTAGGAAAAGGGAGAGAAAGGTTCCTCAGGGACATCCGGGGGCACCCTTCCAGTTTTCAGCTAGCAGAGCACTAGGATCGAGCCTTCTACATTCTCTCTCTCTCTTGCTACACGAACCAGTGTGTCGGGAGCTTCTTTATGTACCGCAACTCCAACTCATAGTGTGTGTATCTATATATATATGTGTGTCTCTTTCTCCCTCTCTTGGTCTCTTGCTCTCTAGCCACCCGTCGGGATAAACAGATTAGGTAACTACGTGATAAGTCGGTAAGTGGGTTCACTCCGGCCCAGCAGTGTTGCTCTGGTCCAAGCGTTATTCCCCCGCTCCCCCTCCCCCCTCCCCCGCCCTTTTCTGCAGACAGCATCCCGTCCAGCAGTCACCCTGAACAACAGAGAACGAGGGCGGTCGAGAGAACACAACACACGAATAGAGAGAGCCAACGTTCTCTGCAACATCTAACTACCTCGTTAGTGTCATTAGCGACGGTCGGGGTGTCATTAGATTGGGCTCTTCGTACGTGTAGTTTTTCCACCCTCGAGTTTCAGCACTTCTCTTAGTTATTATTGTCATGTAAGTTGACTTTTGTTACTATCTATCTTAGCTAAAAAAATAGCTATTTCAATGGTTATGTTATTGTCTGATAAAGTCGATGGAAAAATGTGCATTAAAAATGTCTTTATTTTTTTTTTTTGTACGAGAGTGTATTCTATCGTGTAATCAACAAATTGTACAGCGAAGTTGAAATACTACGCAGGAAGTATAATTTTTGTTACACATGGAGAAAATGGCCTGCTGCGCGTGTTTAAAGTGACGTTTCTTGGTTAGGTATGAGAAAAAGAGGCTGCGGATGCGCAATGCTGCAATTTTTACTTTAACACACACTTTTATCGCACTAGTGCGCGAAAACGACTTTCTCGCACACTTTTGAGGGAAATCGACGTTTATTCAGAAAGTCGAGCTTAGTAATCAAAACTAAGTGACAAAAATAATCGAGATAACTTTCAATTTTTTTTCTAATTTTTTTTCTGAGCCGTACACAGCGTTTTACTGTGCTTGTGCTTACAATCTTACATTCATTACCGAAATATTGGTATTTGAATATTTTTCAACAAAATCGAAAAAGAATTTATTCCTGAAAAAATTGTGCAAGAGAATCTAAAAATTTTGTCACGTGATTCCTTTATCGAGTACTATGAGGGACGTTTGTTTTACCCGCATCGAAAACCTACTGGGTTAAAATTGATGTTTTGTCCTCATATATAGGTACTGTCAGTTTAAACTAATTGGGAGCTGTCACTTCTCTCACTGAATCAAAGAGAACAAGCTGCTAGGAAATACGCTGACACTCGAAGCTCTCCATCAGTCGTCCTTAGCACGTACAGCGGAGGACCAGCCCCCAAATCCTTTCTATCAGAGACTGTGAACTTATGTTGTGTAGGTCTATTTATTCTTATATTCTAGGTTAGAATGCAAAGAGCTTATTGTTTTACCACAATAAGTATCGTAATGGTTTCATAATCCAAATAGTAACTATTAGTTTTCAACAATTCTGACTATTAAAAAGTAATAGTAACTATTTGGTCTGAATAATATTTCGAAGACTACAATATTTTTTTCTGTAAGGCTTATCAACCGAAAGTTCTATGCGATCTAAGTTTCAAGCTTGCGATCAGAAAAAAATAAAAATAAGATGACCGAATAATGCTTTTTTATAAAATGGTTTTTGAGACTTTGTCGAAAAGTCACGAGTTACCAATATTTTTTGTTTATGTATTTTTCTCCGTGTATCTGTTGATAAATAAAGTTTGGACTCATATATTATTATACACATATATAATAATTCAGCATTCTCATAAATGAAAATCAATCTGAAAGTTTCGTCCGAACGTTTGATTGGGCCTGTACATCTAATGTAGCTACGCTCAACTATTCTTAAGGCTGACACCGTATAAGTTCGAGGGAGAATTAAACAAAATTTACAAACAGTTCTCGATGAGATATAAATCTGAAAAAAATCGACCGTATAGAAAATGCTGAAAAGGTTATTTTGGCATAATAATTTTAAAAATGTTATTGACAAATTACTTAAATAAATAATAGTGCAACAAATTACCCGTCAACCTAACTTTTTTTTGTTATATGAAACATTTGTTTATCTTTCTAAATACGTATGTATTTTTTCAGATTTTTTGCTGATTTACAATTGTACACTTGGAAAAGACGGCCATTTTCAAACATCAGATAAAATTCTGAAAAAATCCACACGTATTCAGTAAAATAAACAAATCATTTTCATAACAAAAAAAAGTTAGGTTACCGGGCAATTTGTTGCACAAATATTTATTTTAGTAATTTGTTAACAACATTTTTCAATTATTATTATGCCAAATTAATCTCTTTAGCATCTTTCGTATAGTTGATTTTTTTCAGATTTTTATTTCTTCGAGAACAGTTGGTAATTTTGTCTCGATTTCGCTCGAACTTATGCGATATCAGACAATACAGGAGGACTACCTTAATTGGAAAATGTGACGATAACAATAAAAAATTATTTCTCGGACCGACAATGTAAAGTTGTCACTTTATAGATGTCAGGACGACCAAGTTTTCCTCGCGTCTGTATTTTTTGTGTTTACATCAGCCGTGGAAAAGGATCGAATGATAAAATCCTGATAGAATACGAGAGTTGCAGGGGAGAAGATGAGGGAGGAGGAGAAACGAGCTGATAAAATCGAATAAAGAATATCGTGAACGAGCGCACGACTCTCGATAGCCCGTGCTATCCTGCCTAGCTTGTTGGATGCTCCGTACGCTCTCGCAAACTCACCGGTTCTCCCTTCCGCCGTGCTAATAAATTGGATCAAGCCCTCAGCCAGCAAGCCCAGCTCTCGACCCCCCCTCCCTTCCCTCCTCGCCTCTGTACATGGCTGTATGCTTCTGATGCTTCTCTGCTGGCTTCGCGAAAACCAGGAAAAGCCAGTACCGATGAGTTGTACGAGTTGTCTAGATCCCGGCTTTACTTTCCAAACTCTAATCTAAGATCTTGAGTGGATTTTGGTGCGACGGAGAGCGCAGTAGCACAGACGAGGGGTTTGGCTAAAGGGGCAGAAGGCCAGGGTAAATTTATTTACGAGATCTCGTGGTGGATCACATTGGTCGTACGTTCTACTGAGGTCCACTGTGTTTTATAACCTCTACACCCAATTGTTTATAGACTGTGTCATCAAAGCTTATTTTTTGGGAGCAATATCGGTATAACGATTAGTTTAATATTCTAGAGCGATTATCTCAATGATTGTAATGATGAAAATTTTTCATAGCATAATTGTAAAATACCTCTTAGTTTCAAAATTGGTAGAAATGCAAAGAAATATACGCGAAGTATATTTACATTTCTTTGACCTCTCATTTCCAGTCAACGATACCTGATTTTTTTGTCGGAGTACCACTTAGTGCAAGATGCTCCAAATAAATTATATTTATTGACAGTCAAGCCATGCGACTGATAGTCACTCCAATTATTTTATCATGACTGCAACTAATCTAAATCAATTAATTAGTTCATGGAATTATAAGAATAGTTATACATGTCATGTAAATTATTCATTGTAGCTCAATAGTTGCCACTGGTAATGAAGGTAATCTTGCAAGGTGTACAAATCAAATTTTTCTATGAGATCATATTCCGGTGAAAACTTTAAACCTGACACAATACTTAAGGATGTAGGAGCGCGATGGGGTACTCAACGCATTCAAAAACGAGAATTCAAAGAGAAATTCGAACACTTTAAAAGGTGCGAAAAAGATTTATTTTGCATATTAATAATTGCAAAATGTTATCAAGAAGTAGGAAAAAAAATTAATCAACATGCAATATAAAATGCATGTTAAGTCGCGGATTTTTCATATGTGTTTGTCACAAAACCACCAATTACACCCAAGAAGTTTCCAAACGATTAATCAAATAGATTCGCGAATACGGCTCATATAAGAAAAAAATCGCAATTTTCAAACATTAAACAAAATTCTGAAAAAATTCATGCGTATTCAGAAAATCGAACGAATCATTTTCATTCGAAAAGAAAGTTAGGTTGACGGCTAATTTGTTGAACAATTTTTTTTCACCTATTTGTTAATAACATTTTGTAATTATCAATATTCAACATTAATCTTTGGCGCATTTTTTTAATGCTTAATTTTTTTCAGATTTTTAGACGATTGAGAAGTGTTCGAATTTCTCTCTGAATTCTCACTTTTCAAGAAGTTGGGCAACCCATCGCGTTCCTACATTCTTAAATTTTTTACGAACGCTTATGTGCCCGAAAGCAATATTTAAGGTTAAAAGGTACATTGTAAGGATCGCCATGAC
Source organism: Tromatobia lineatoria (assembly GCA_949699805.1). NCBI lineage: Eukaryota > Metazoa > Arthropoda > Insecta > Hymenoptera > Ichneumonidae > Tromatobia > Tromatobia lineatoria. The sequence goes on from OX453043.1 coordinate 12,771,051, forward strand.
AAAGTGTCGATTTTCCCTCGTTAAAGTGTCAAATTGCGAATGAGGTTAAGCGTATCGTGGCACGTGCTGTATTTTTGTCAACATAATTGAAAGTTTTGGATCGATGGAAGTTGGTAGGAAGCGAAGCATCGCATCGCTTCGACAAATATTAGACAAAATTCTTAAAAAATTCATACGTATTCAGAAAATAGAACGAATCATTTTCATGCAAAAACAAAGTTAGGTTGACGGACAATTTGTTGAACAATATTTTTCACCTATTTGTTAATAACATTTTGCAATGATCAATATTCAACTTTAATCTTTGCCGCCCCTTTTGAATGCTTGATTTTTTTCAGATTCTTATACCATTGAGAAGTGTTCGAATTTCTCTCTGAATTCTCACTTTTTAAGAAGTTGCGCCCTCCATCGCGTTCCTACATTCTTAAATTTTTCACGAACGCTTATCTGGCAGAAAGCAATATTCAAGGTTAAAAGGTACTACATTGTAAGGATCGCGATGACAAAGTGTCGATTTTCACGCGTTAAAGTGTCAAATTGCGAATGAGGTTAAGCGTATCGGGGCACGTGCTGTATTTGTGTCAACATAGTTGAAAGTTTTGGATCGATGGAAGTTGGTAGGAAGCGAAGCATCGCATCGCTTCGACCGGAAGTTCGATCCAAGTGGAGAGTATAAACTAAGTTTAGTAGGAGTGGAGGACAGAGTGGAGGTCGTCGGTCGAACGGGCAGTTTTGCAGTCGCGCGTCCAGCAAGCAACCACCACCACCACGACTAGCACCACTGGGGCACATAACCGCACTGACTGGACGACGACCACCACCAGCAGTAGCAACACTTTGCGTAACTCGGTCTGCTGCTAGCTGTGGCTCCGGTAATGTAACTTCATCGATGTGTTCCGCCAGCGGGGGCCAAGTGCCGGTACAATCAATCTACCACCTCTCTCGGCTCTTACTCCACCACTGACTCCACATGGGAGGCATAATTTAACTATCTAAACTACAGACAGAACTGCGTTGGCTCGAACCTCAAGCATCGCTGTCTGCTCGTAAATCTCTGGCTCGGAATCATTCCAAACCCTTGTGTCGATGAGCGAACATAGCAGTGGATAAAATTAATATCAATAAAAATAATTCGTTACAAAATATATGCACACCGAGAGAAAAAGTTTCCTTGATTCAAGCAATTTCTTTGAAATCCCAACTTAAGAAACATTTCTTTAAAATGATGGAAATAATCAACTTGATCTAATATTATCTTTTCTTTGAATGATGTGAAATTCAATGAAATGTAGTGGCATTGAATTAAGGAATGTTTTCCTTAAAACAAAGAAATCTGTTTCTTTGTTTTCAAAGAACTTAACCTATAAAATCGCGTGCCGCGAAACGGCAGACGTTAGGTTGAAAAATCATTCTCCATGCCAGAAAACGTTTCTGTAAGTTTTTATTAATTAATTTTTCACCTCGAATATGTCATAAATCAAAGACACCGGTTCCTTGAATCAATGAAAACGTCTCTTCAATTACGCTCCTCAAGAAAATGTTTCTTTAAAGGCAATGAAATGTTCGCTTTGGAATTCAAAGAGAATATTTCATTGAAAACAAATAAATATTTCTTTGAAATCAATGAAAAAAATTCAATCCGCCTATTTCTTTGAAGCAAGGAAACTTTCGCTCGTAGCAACCAATTATCATTTGAACAGAAATCAATTTCATAGAGAGTCATAATGAATTCTGTATTTAGCTTATAAATATTTAAATGTGGTTTGCAAAGACAGTCCCATTGGCAGACAAATTTGTTGAAATTATTAATAAGCCCGGAAGGAATATCGGTGAGATAGTTTTGAAGAGTTTAGTTAAAAGTTAAAACGATGATGTTGATGAAAGTTTCGGTAAGGCTTTATAAATGTATAAAAATGTCACAAAATATGAAGACTGTCCCAGATTGGATCCAGATTGCCATTCATTTTCCAGATCAGCCAATTTTTCGAGACTCCGTCAGAAATTCTCTTTGAGAGTCTTTATCTCACTGATGTCCTGTCAGGAAAATGCTAACCAATGTTCAATAATATTGAATCTAACGTACTATTGCAAGAACCACAAAATAACATTCAATTAAGAGTATTATTGAATATTACGAAATCCAGAAAGACATAGAACGCTATTAAATTGAAAGCTCCCATTATATTCCGAACCCAACAGTATTATAGTTTTTGGATCGCGAAAGAAAATAAATCTTCAATGGCAATAATGAATCTACTAGAATCAACAATATTTCCATGCAGCATCATGCCAACCGAATAACGTTTTCCTGTCAGGCATAACCTCATAGATCTTACATTTCCGAGTATAACGCACCATTTTTTAAGTGCCACTTCCAAAAACCCAATTTAGGTGGTCGGTGGTCGATTTGAAAAAAAATGTAAAACTGAATAAAACATTTCCCTTTCGTGAACGCGCGCGGAAAATTTCATCGTGGAACGAAGAAGGATATATCGAGGCACGGGAACTGAGAGAAATTGAAAAACGTAAAACGAGTTATAAATTTGATGTGGGCCTCAGGGAACTCAGCGTGGATACACGTGTATATGCACAAGTGTATGCGAGAGTAATTCTGTCAGTGCGTTAGGGATTATGTATGGCCTTGTAGCTGCGTTCAGGGGTGAAGCACACTCCGACACCCCTTTGAAGGGGGCAGCAAGGGAAGACTGAGCAATAACACTCAATGGCAAAATTTACAGTTGGAATTCAATCGTGTCCGGATCATTTGGCTTTGGAGAGAATAATTAGTAGATGCTGATTGTAAGTGAATTAACTGGATTACTTACAGGGGTGAGTCGGCGCGAACGAGTACTCGAGGGTTGGCGGAAGTCGTGGCGCCGGGAGACCCGGGGGGCAGTGATAGCAGAACATGCCTCCAGGCCTGGATGTGACACCAGGTGCGCTCCCGGGTCCCCCAGCAGTCGGAGCACCGGCCCCTCCGCCCCCTCCGCCTCCGCCCCCCACCTGGGTCTGCCCTTGCGGTGACGTCTGTTGCTGCTGACCCGCCTGATGATGCTGGTGATGCTGGTTGTGCGGCTGGTGTGCGTGAACAGATCCAATCTGCAATTGAAATAATAAATTACGACTTTGCTTCCTCATTAAACAAAATTTATTTCCATGGAACATTTTTTTCCAGTTCTTCATATGTCTGTAGGGGAGAGCGGGTTGATATGGGCCCCTCAAGGAAAAAACGGCGATAGGGAACTGAAAATAGCGTAAATGAACTACTGATAACCCAAAAATAATGTTCCAAATGGTTTTAGAGGGCGTCCGCGAAAAAAAAAATTTGTGGGCCGAAACGGGCCACATAAAAATGTCATGTTTATTTTTCTTTGCAACTGCCCAGTACCGCACCCTTTACATTCGTTAGGTATATCGTATTTCACTCTGAAACGGACAGCTCAGGTCGTGGAGTAAATTCAAATCGCGGCAGTGTTTTGTGCTGGCAATCACGTTTTTTTGGTGAAATAAGCAATCAATGCCGAATTTAATGTTTCTAAGAGCGTACATTTTTCATTTGTTGCCTGAATGATGCATTCTGAAATTTGGGTAGCCATCCGGGGAGAAAAAATTTTGTGGGGCGAAACGGGCCACCTCGAAAATTGCTAAGTTCTAAATTCAAATATTCGCGCCTTGTCAAATAGGTGTGTGCAGTCGCGTAGCTTCTCCAATAGCGAGACAGCTGAACGCATTTTCGAGGCTTGCACTTAGAGAACGCGGCGAGTGAAAAATAATCGAAACGGACGGCCTGAAATTCACCGGTGTGGTCAGTGTCTACGTCAACAAAATCAAAACAAGTGCAAACGCGTAAGTTATTTTCAAATTTGATTCGCGTGTTTATTACTCGTTGACGACAATAAAATAAGTGACTAATTAGCGTCTGATGAAGTTTACCAGGGTGCAAGATGGTGCGAAACCTACAGAGAACGTCTGAACGGCAGACATGGGGAGGGGGCCCGTTTCGCCCCGTCACAAGGTCGCATGCAAGGGGGCTGTTTTTCCACAGCCAGTAGATCGTGTTGAAGGTGCCTCTTCCTTCTTTTCACTATCCGAGCTCGTATTAAGAAATTAATTTTTCACCAAAAATTCGGGTAGCCCATCACGCCCCGTTGCTATCTCAGAATCGGGGGGCCCGTTTCGCCCCGGGGGCCCGTATCGTCCTGCTCTCCCCTATGTGTATCGGCTTCGACAATGTGTACGGGTTATTGTACCAAAAATCGGAGAAAAATCTGGCCTTCACATTTTTTAATGCATTTTTTGCTTCCTTATGGAGCCTTGTTTTGATAAAATGATTTTTTCTGAAAGATTTTCTTAATTATTTTAGGCGTGTGCGTATGCGTGCGCGTTTAGGGCCTTGAAATTTCAATCACCTGTAACTCGAGTACAGTGCAACCGAATAAGCTAAAATGGGGCACGCAAGTGAAGCAGCAGTTCGTTTTTGACTGTTGCAATTTTTTAATTACTGTATGCCAAATTTTTGTATCGAGTGTTTGTGAATTTGTCCAAAAACGGACGTTCGGTAACTTTTCGTACAATTGGCGAAATTTTCAAAAAATCCACGTTTTTGCCTTAAATTTTGCAAAACATTAGACAACGGACTCAAATTTCATACATTACATTTCTACTATATAGCAATCATTAATACGTAGTTTTGTTATAATCTGCAATTTGGTTTAAATTTCGCAGAATTTTAACTTTTAGAAAAAATGATATCATTAGCAGGATATAAGTCAGCAAACTTAAATCTTATACATGAAATCAGTAGTATTAAGCAATAATAGGTTCGCAGCTTTGTTATAATTTGTTATAATTTGTTTTGTAGTTCAGATTTCTTCAGAATTTTAACTTTTATAAAAAAAAAAAGATGCAAAGTAGAATTTTAAAAATTGCTCCGGCATTTTTTTTTTCCGAAGCTCCTTCGATGGAGAAGCCAAAATCGACTAACATACTTCCTAATAGACGTAGCTTAGTGAAATAAAAAAAACAAAATGAATGAGAAAGCAATTTGCAAGGTTCTATTGTTTTTATGATTCGATTCGCTATACTGAAATGAAGAGAAAGACCAAAGTTGAGATTTTTTGCTCATTATTTACAAAGGAAACCGTCTACTATAGATTTCGACTAAAAATTCAAACTTTAAATTGTATCGTGTCACCGAATTCAATCAGGAAAATGTAAAGTTCTACTTTTTCTCGGAAAATTGCTGAATTTTCATAAAACAATATTTCCGAAGAAAAAGACGGGCTGTTGGATTACTTTTAAAACAAGCAAATTTAAACTCAATCGGTTAAACAGATCTTGAGTTACAGATGATAGGAGTTTTAAAGTCCTGTACAGACACACATACTCATACGCATCCGAATATTTCTTTTTAAACCACTTTTCCCGATGTGTTGGACCAATCTGAGTGTCCTGACACGAAAATTAAAAATAAAAATGTCACGCAAACGAACTTCGTCTTCGAGGAAGCAGAAAGCGCACCAAAAATTTGAAGGCCAGTTTTTTTGTTCGATATTCGGTGTAATGACCCATTCCCACAAATCAAGATCCCTGTTTAACCGATTCGAAGAAAGCGCGATCGTCGTCACATTGGAAAAATTTCTATTAGCTTTTGGTTAATAATTTTTTCCAAATGCACGTGCGTTCAATATATTGAATTTGGATGAAATCGGTAAAACCGTTACGATTTTATCGAGTTTTTAATTACTTTAGAAAGGAATGATTTTATTTATGTATATTGAAAAACCCGTGGTATATTCGCTAATCAGCATCATCTACATTCAATGATTTGCCATCTTTTTGGCATCTTCCTCGACTAAAATCTTTTAAAAAATAGTGATTTATAGAATAAAACTATCTTACACTCCGATTGAATGGTATTGTTTAAAGTTTATTCGTTATATTAGATAACAAGATTTTATTGAAGAAAATGTGGTGTGTGAAAAATGTGATCTCAACCCTATTTCAAGGTTCTACGTTACAGTAAGTCTGGCAGAAAGAAGGATACAAGGGTAGGCGAGGGTTGTTGAAGGTACATAGGGCTTGTCGTGGAAGAGTAGAAGCAGAGGAGAGGCCGTCGATTACGTCGAGCACCCTGGCGCAGCAGCAGCAGTATAGTCCTGGAGGGATTGTAAACTCGCTTGAATAAGTAACGAATGTATCGCTAGGGGGTGGCGCGCCTCGGCTCTTTGCCTAAGCAGCTATCTCGCTCGTCAAACTTAATAAACGGACGAGGAGTTATCAATTTTTGATAGCGCATGTAGAGTGTATACCCTCTTGTGTCACTTGTGTAAGCTTGCGAGCTGCAGAATTCATTTCAAATATGCAACAAAATAATCACGTACAATTTTGCTGGATAAAATCAGCCCTTAGGTGATCTAGTTCATTTCCTTTTTTTTTTTTGCCACACGCACAAGGAAGTATTTTGTCCATGAAGATTGAACAGATTAGTGAGTAGATAAAAATTTTGTTAGCTATAAATAAATCAGTATAACTTCAAGTAGATATTGCGGTTGCACATGCGTTCAGTTGAATCAACTATGCGTAGTGTTTGAGAGTTTCAGAGGCAAAAGTTGTATCAGTGTGTTTGCGAGTGGCTCGATTCACACCGACGCAACTTAGTCAGTCTCTCTCGCACTCGTCGAGTCGTAGGAAGGGACAAATTGAATTTTAGATCATGGCGTGCTGCGACGGGCGTCCAGGGAGTACCCGGACCGAGAGCTCACCAGCAGCACCAGCCGCTGAGATGATACTAATTGAAATTTGAAATTGATATTAGCGGATTATTACCCCCGCTTCTCTACCTCTTGCCACCCTCCGCTAACACGCAGTTTCTCTCTATTCCAACCCGAATGGAGCTAGCGTTCCTCGTCGACGCAATTACGTCCGCGTGTCGGATATCAAAAGTAATTGCTGCCGAAACTTAACGAAATTCTCATGGAAACTTCGTTGGAAAGCCTCCGTGCCCTGCGGCCCGACTACATCTTAATGCTGCATTTCGACGAAACAGACATTTTCCGTTATGGTATTCGTTACGGTACGTTTTTGGTAAGACTGTGAACGAAAATACGTTTTCTTCTTTTTTGTTTTCAAGAAAACACTTTTTTTGTACTTTAAACATTCACCAAGAGTACCCTTAATAATTCTAATCCATTTTACCGGTTTATTTCGGCGGTATAATACAAGATACCAAGAGTAGCTTTCTATCTAAGTTTCTGGTACATACTTACATCAGCAAATCTGGAAAACGGCTATTTGAAATTAATCGTAATTTGTTGTGCCATACTTTCATATGATCACTTTTGAACCACAGAAATCTGAGACCAATTGTTAACCCAGGAAAAAAGTTTTCTTTGTTATACTTTCTAAAACCAGCTGAAATGTAAGGTTATCTAAACTAAACTTTCTCCTAACTTACCAAGTGCGTTCGTGTCTATTAAATTCGCTTGCTGATAGGCTCAAAACTGGATCAGTACACTATAACACACTGTGTATCGATAACTATTCTACTACCTAATGTGCCTGAAGCCACAGGGAGCTACGACGATGTACTTGGTTTCGGGCCATTAATCGGCTTCGTAAACCACACATCGCCACTCTCATCCCGATGTATACTCAAGCGTAAATAGAACATAGTACATGCTTCCTCCGGCGTTCCCAAGCGCCACATTAAACCAGCAAGCTCCTTAACATACTTTTGTATGTCTATATGAACGAAACCATCGTTACTTTTTGGTCGCGGCGTCAAACAACACCCTTTCGATTGCATGAACATATCTGTATTTGATGTACTCGGTGGTTGGGGTTGTAGCCAGTGAGCATACGTGTCGACATAAGGGAAGAAATGTAGCGCGGCTAATCCGCCTACGGGGTACCACAGGAGGGGGGGGGGGGGGGCACCATCGCTTTTACTGAACCCTTCAAAGTGCTGGTGTGGTTCGGCTAACCAACATATTCGTCCTTAACTGTACGCGATCGAGAACATTATTTTCCGCGTACACACTTTATCCCCCTCAAGCTACCCCATCGAGGGTCGATTTTGGGGTACACGCGGCATGTGGCATGCGTCGTGATATTTATTCAAGCTAGAGGCAAAAAGATCGCATTTTATTATGCGATCATCAAATTTTTTCGCAAGCGACAGTGTTTCAATTTACCGTCGGTAAGGTAGATTTGATTATCGAAAAATAGAATTTTGATAAATTTTTTCGTCAACGTTATTCAGATCATAATATCTAAGGCGGAAACTATAAGTGGTATTTGGATTCGCGTTACAAATTCGCTGATGGACTCATTATACCGCGGAATTTAATTGAATAATTGCGCTGGTTCTGTGCTGCGGCAACTGGCAAAGCGACGACGCCCGACGCGACGTACGAATTACGTCAGCATCCAATAATTCGGCACGCGACGACAATCTCGAGAAGCGGAGTACGTAGCGCCTAGTGTCTAACTATTGACAATCTACAGAGCTGATTATCAATGACGCAGATTGGCAGTATAAAAAAAGGCCAATGACCAAATATTGGCTGCCTGGCTACATTTTTTCTCAAAGTGTTTGATATGTTGGCCACTCCATCATGGACGAATCACTGGATAGTTGCCAATAACTGGACGGTTTTTTCCAAAACGTTCACTCACCCGACTAATATTGTCGCTCGCTCGAATCGCGCAATTAAAAGACATAATGATGTAATTGACTTTGTTTGCGGCTGAAGCACCGCTGCAACTCCGATACACTTCTTCGTGAACATTATTCATTCTGTTTCAACGGTAGAAACTTATCGTATACAAAAGTTGAAAAAAATATTCCATTAATCGCAAGATAAATGGATTTACAAAGATGAACAATTATAATTCTAAACATAACTTATTGGGCCAATTGAAAAATATTAACTAGACATTTAGAGCAACATTATCTAATATTTGAGATCTAGAATATGATCGATGTATCAGTGGTATCAATAATTCGATGCGTGACACACTTTGACAAATTATAATCACAGTCAAAACAAAATTCCACGATCCTTATCTGATCAGTTCTTACGATTAAACCGACCGGTTATTTTTAACTGGAACATTATTTTAAAACTGTATTCATTACAAAAATGAATCGGGGGCAAACGAAAGATGTCATCAAAAATTCGTCACATCAATATAGAACTTATATGAATCAAGTAAAATAAAAATACCTGTTAGTGGACTGAGGCACCCCTCAATTTTCATCACTGAAGCGTTTTATTCGTAGGAGGGCCATTTTTTTATGCTGAAGGATGAAAGTAAATGTTCACTTTAAAAAAAAAATGTAACCTATAAAAATTCACGGTGACTCAATAAATAATTAGAGTGAATAAAAATTGATACAACTCATTCACGTCAAGATCAATTTCCACTGATATAAACGAAGGAGACGATAATATTTGAGCAGCGAATCATATAGTTGTAAATCAATTCCATCGCAGCAGCGATTAAAGAAGATTTCATTAGGGCCAGTAGTGTTGAGTTGTCCGGCGTTGGCCATATGAGCTTTCCCACTTTGTTGCCGCTCTGTGACCGAGTACACCGCATCGCTTGATTGGTCAACGCGCGCGCCTCCCGCTGCATCAGCGGCATCAACACGAAATTGCTGGGAATTAATTAACCAGCACAAATTGGATGCAGCGCGTTAAAAGGGCTCCCCCTCTTCCTTTCCCTTGTTGAATGGGACACAATTTAATAAGCGCATGACCCTTCTTTAAAGCGTCCCTCCTTCAAACACTCGTGCGACGCAACAGTTTCTTTAGCATTCGACGATATAAACTCGCACAAGACGATGCGGGACCTTTGGAATTTCTTAGATAGTTTATTTTGTACACGTAACCCCACACAAGTCACGACAAATCCAACGTATTTTCCCAGAACCCACTTTGCGCTCTAATAATATCAAGTTGTTGGCTATTGTATTTGAGTTTGAGTTATTAAATTGAGGATGATGAAGCCAAACGATGAAGCATCGGGTTGGCCTGCGCGAACCCGGATCGGCCGTGTAGCAGTTTAAGTGTAATGTATTTTGGTTAAGCGCATCTCCCGAGACTGGTTTAATGTTCGTCGACGAGTTAACGCACTTAATCGGGGTTAACTTTGCATGTGCTTCGACCATTGCCGTACATGTCCGCTTTTCCCAACGGCCACAAGCTCCCGCAAGCCACTATCAATGTAACAGTAGTGGATGTACATGTAGCACGGTATTAGACCAGTAGATATATATGTATGTATACGTTTATATAGCCGAAAATTCTATTGTGGCAACGAGGCACTTAAGCATTGGGGAGGATCGCATTTAGTGAGAAGTAAGAATGCCTCGTATCGTATAAATTGCGTGTGCCGGAGCTCTGAATTCACTATTCCGGAAGCGGAAGGATTCAACGGCAGCGTCCAGCCCCACAAATTCTTAAGCGTAGGCTATAATGCGAAAAGTGCTGCTGATTCTGAACGCCCCTGCTATAAACCTTATCGTTGAGTTTCTCCTTCGAAGCGCGAGCGTCAATGTCTCACACTACGCTAGGAAAACCGAAAATATTAGTTTTTAAACAAAGTGGTGAGTTAACTCAGTTTTTTTTAGGATGTATGATACGTACAGTCCCGCCAAAAGTGAGTTTCAGAGGGAATTTCGATCACTTCCCGATCGGATAAAAATCGAAAAAAAAAAATGCATATAAAACGTACTGAAAAGATTGATTTCGCATATTAATAATCCCAAAATGTTATTAACAAATTGGTGAAAAAAACTATTGTTCAACAAACAATCTGTCAACCTAACTTTTTTTAAAATGAATATTATATGTTAATTTATTTGAATGCATACGAATTTTTTCAGATTTTTGTCTGAACTGTTTTGTTTAATTGTTCAAACAGTGAGGCTATGGTTCACTCTCGAATTCACGTTCTAGGGGCAATACTGTCGATGTTTGAAAAATGGAATAAAATTTACGCGTACCCCGTTCTGCCGAGACAATTTTTTCTATTTGCACGAAAAATAAAGACAAATTTTTAAAAGATATTTGATACAAATTTGACAGCAATTAGTCGAGTGGTTCAAATTTCAAGGCATTTTGAATTTTTTACAAAATCCCGTTGGCACTTGTGTAAATTACGACATACCGAGCTGAAATTTTGTCCACATATGGACTACCGTAAAACAATGTTTAAGTCGAAATTTAACGCCAATCGATCAAATGGTAAAAATTTAACGTCTTTTCGAATTGTTATAAATATGTCTTCTGAGCATAAACAAGCCTACAAAGTAGAACCTTGCAAATTGCTTCCTCATCATTTTTTGCTTCTTACAAATGTTCCTTTATGAGGAAGCCAATATTGATCAACATATTTTCTGCTGTTTTCTTTCTCATGTTCTCGCCACATTAGAAAGCTAACGTCCCCAATTTTCCCCGGCCACCCCTACTATTTGACAGTTACTGTGAAAAAGTTTGATCAGGTTTCCGTTTCTAAGCTCAAAGTATCAACTTTTTGCACTTTCGATTTACTAATAATTACATTTTTACTAGCGGTACCAAATATCAGTGCCACAGCGTGCGCCATGTTTAATTTCGGTTACAAAAATTAAGAACGTACATCAGTTAAAGTATAACTGTCAGAATTACTCACTATACATGCTTCTCGACAAACGTCTAAATAACTTGATTTTTTCCAAGAGGGTCAAAGATCTCTATCCAGAATCACGGCATAAAACCGCATAACTGCCAAATCACAAACAGAATCCCATTCACAGCATTTATCGAGTGTTTTCGAGTTCGTTGCGGCATTAAATCCGTAATGGAGCGATACATCTCACCCTCTGGTATTATTGTGTCAGCTCGGCGGGGGGGTGCCATGATGGGAGCCGTTGAATACGAGTCCGCTAGCCGATTATGTAGAGGTGCAAAGCGAGCAAATCAAATGTAAATAGAGACTCACTCGTTGTGAACAAACCGCGTATAAACCAAACGTCGAAACCAAAAAAGCCAAACATACATCATCCCCTGCCCACTCCTCCTTCGCCCTTCAGTGCCCTCGGATACTCCCCCTTTTCAAGTGATGCTGATACTCGACCGAAAAACGATTGACGAAGCGACTGCACATTCAATGATTCCTCGATACTGTGGCCTTCGTGATAGAAAGAGAAGAAAGAAGCTAAGGCAGAAGAGAGAACAGAACGTAATGCGGTGGAATCGAGTGGGAGGAGGGGGAAAAGTATTGGTGTATGAAGTTGGCACGAGCGAAAGGAAGAAGTCGAGTGGCTTCCCCTCGGGGGTCTCGGCTCTGAAGTCAGACCATAGTACAGTGCAGCAGTAGCAGGGGTAGCTTCCGGAAGCGAATCGGAATCTCAATGGTCCCCTTCGGGATATCCACAGTTGGGTGACTTCGGGAGTGAGCCCTCTGCGAACGTACACCGAGAGTGTCTCAAACCACCCGTAATGTATACGAAATACTCTATATACTATGTATATACGTGTATACACGCTCTGCTATCGCATATGTATTGTACTTGTACTGCGGAAGAGACGAGACTACCTATAACCTAATCACAAAAAGCTGAGTGGAGGAACGGAATCGGCATCGAACTTATTGGTGGATCTTATGAAATTTTTGTATTGATATTGGGGTGTGTCGAAAAAACATTTTTTTTTCTTCTTCATTTTGCATCGTTTTAATCTATAGTTTGTACCTTTGAGCAACTCTTCTTAAAATTTTAGCACGATAAAAAATTTTTTTAGAGGTAGCTCAAACGATGAATAGAATTCCCATTTGATTAACACGTAGATGAACGCGACTCTCAATAAATTTATGTCCCTAAATTACAGTTACGATATATTGATGTTCGCGTATTTTTTTTTTTTGTTATCTTTAAATTATTTGGAAGAGTAAAAGTGCTTACAAATTTTTCGGTTAAATCGATTGACCCTGGCCAATTATCAAACAGATAATTGGCCAGGGTCGAGTAGAAAGTGGCCGAGTTGGAGAAGAATGCCACAAATATAAGAATTTTCATAGAATATTTCTTGTTATTCTGTGAAATCACGAGGAGATGCTTATAAAAATTCTTCTCAAGATTCCACAAAAATAAGAGGAACGGAAAAGAAATAGGTGGTATTCCTCCTCTACTTATTATCTATTCTTTTCTGTTTATAGTATTTCTCAGCGTATCTACGCACGAGACTATTTACTATGATAAGCTCATAGTAAGATTTTCTTTCTTATTATTATAACATAATATTCATCTAACGTGCTTACGAAGAAAAACTTTTCAATTAATACTGCGCAAACTAATTAAAAATGAATCGCCACCAAAATTCGAAAAAAAAGGAGAAGATTAGCTTAACTTCGATTTCTTAAATACCTTTTTTTAAACAACATTCAGTAAAATCGAGTATAATCCTTATTTCTCAGTAATGAATACAGAATTTGTACAATGCCTAAAAGCATAATCATAAATAACATTACGATAATTGTTCAACAAATGAAATACCGAAGACTTCCGTCCTAATCGATATCATGAATGTATTAGCAGAGGGCACCTGAAGCGAAAAGCATATTGCTTCATACATTGATTGGATTAATCGGCCAATTTGCCAATTACCCGGATGAGTTTGTTTGGTAGGTTCCTGCTTCTCCCTCTCAACGAGCTAACACATAACACTGAATGTGTACGCAGTGAAGCAGACGGAGATGAGTCTCTCCGATGCGGCGTTCATCGATCACGAGTGAATCAGGCTTTCGACGCCTACGAGCTATGCACTAGTTTCTCTCTTTTCTCTATCCTTCTCATTCGCTCCATCGGTTTGCTAGTGTGCCACTGTGTATGCAGGCAAACCGTCGTGCAGATAGCTCGATCATGAAAGCATACGTAACCGCGTGGCTCGGAGTGCAGATTCAACGAGCTCAATTGGTACACCGCGAACTACGGGAGCAAAGCATTAGTGGCAATAGCTACAGAATATTATCGATTCTATGGTTGGATAGCAATTTATTATATGAATCATTTATGGTAACTTAGCAAAAAAAAATTATAATTGCAAATTGACCGACGGAATAACGATTATTTACACATACATTTCCAGCTGAAATTTCGATTTGGAGCACAGATTCGAATTACAGGAGCAAAGCAGCAGAAGCATCAGCTACAGAATATTAACGCATATACGTTTCCATAGGTAATAATCATATCAACTACTTATGGTAATTTAGCAAATACATTGAGTTAGAAAAATCTCTTTAGACAGTATCCACAGTTTAATCCATCGGACTTCACATTAAATGTGAATGGAGAAACTATTATTGAATTGCACAAGAAGAAATAGGTCGTCTATTAACCAAGTGCCATGCGATTTATCACAGCTACAGTGAAATTGTGATGAACAATTATAATGAACAGCGACATACATTTTTTTAAATAGGAATACATGTTCGAGATTGTGACTTAATTCTAATATGAATAATGTTAAAAAAGACAACTATTAAAATTTTCACCTTACTTCCTCGTTTACTTCTAGCTTTCCTGAAAGTTTTGTTAATGTTATTTTTTTATTATTATGTTCGGCTTTCCCGTAAAAAAAGTTCCATTGTGTGATTTATAATAACGTCTATTATTGATGTCAAACCATCTTGGACAATATTTGATACCTAACTTCGTGCTAAAACGGAAATAATCATTTTTCAGAAAATTAAAAAAATTAAAAATCCCATAAAATTAAAATTTCTCGATCGATTTTTCCAAAATTCGGTATTAATTATCAGTTTATAATAGTCCATTTGTGAACCAAATTTAATCACAATATCTTGTAATACGAGAACGTTAAAGCGTAATAAGTGATTTTGGAAAAAATTTAAAATTCCATAATTCTGTAACCAATTGATGGACTCGTGCTTAATTTGAACTCAGCCTTTGTCTATTTACACTTTAATTTTATTTAACATATGATATCGATGTTACGCTTTAAGCTTATAATCGTGCTCTTCAGCATCATGAAAATGGACCACAACGTAGAAGCTTGCATATTCTTTTGAAATTTTGCCCTAGGGACGAAAGTGTGTAAAATGGCGACTGCGCATGCGCGACTGTGTGTTTCCGATATCGTTACAATAATCGCCGCCTTCACCCCACAAAATTACTAAGACGGTCGCCACTTCCGATGCACATCTAACACAAATAATTTAATGAAAACAAAGCTTTTTCTATGAGGATGCAATAAAAATTGCTAAATAGCCAATGTTGAGTCCTCCAGTGTTCTCAATATTTACATTCCCTCTAGTTTGATTGTAGCTGTATTGTCAACGATGTACCGGTACTGAAATTCAACCGGAGGCTTTCTCGGAGTGAGTTGGCCGGAGGGTTGAGAGTCTCGAGGCTACAGCAATGCAAGGGATGAGGTTGGAAACGAGCGGCGAGCCAAGAGAGGGAAACGAGAGGTGCTCTCGTGTGCTCCGCTCGCTATAGTCAATGTACGACGAGGAGGAGGCTTTGGAACCCGGTTCTGCCCCGAGGGCACCATTTCCAACGGCACGAGAAAGCCACCCTCCGTCCCTCTTTAACCCTCGGGCGTACTGCCGCTGCGCCAGAACGCTCGTATCCCCTTGCTCGCCCGCTCGCTATATTCCAATTGCCTCCTGTTTGATATGCACCAATTTCGTCCAATATGTCGCGCCCCCGCTAGACAACGATCCGTGCTGTGAACCCACAGACCGAGAACACCCGAGATCTATCTATCCGCTATACTACTCTCAGACACGTCTCCGACTGAGAGTCTCTGCGGGCCAGACTATCTCGGTTAAGGACGCTGCTTCGCGAGGCTATAACTGTCATCCATCACCTAACGAAACACTTACTCCTAGATCTACTATCATACTGCCAAATTTAATTCTCCTCAATTGTTACGAAAATCCGACATAATTGTAGAGTTCTATTAGTTCTATTTAAGGGATTAGGCCACTTTAGAATTTTCGGAAAGTCGATTTGTTTTTCTCCGCGGAAATGACTCATTAGGGTTTCTAGAATGCTGTCCCAAAATATTATGGCAGGCAGAAATTTGTAAATGTCTCATTTTCGAATTTTAGTGGGAGGCCGGCCGATCAAACCACAGAACGACAAATGTCCGATCGAAGAGGATTCATGGTGTTCATGGCAACGAGCTAAAGCTACAAATACTTTGGCTGGATATAAACATAAGCCCGCTCTTCCAGGGAATGTGTATGAAGCTATCAAACCAATCTACGAAGAGCTGATCAGTGATGATCTTTTTACGCGATGTATCGGTGGTTACACGCAAAACAACAACGAAAGCTTAAATTCGACTGTGTGGGCATTGGTCCCAAAATCAGTTTCTAGTGGTAATAGTATATTACACTACAAGGACCGAAAGTGGAGATTCCTGTACTGTGCGCCATGATTTCTTTCGGCCTGCTGTCGCAGAGCGCATGTGCGTCTCGACCACGGCATAAAAGTTAGCCTTTCTGCCGTGATATCGCGGCCGGAGGGACGTACTTTCGGCATAGTATGAAGAAAAACTGTTTTGGATGTAGCCACAAATATTGCAGTTTATACATACAATGATGGGGTCTCATCAATTGTACACATTATAAAAGAAATGGGCTTGGAAATCGGCGTGAATTTCTACAAAACGTGTCTGGCGATCGACGATCAGCGCATAATGCTTGGAGAGAGTTGTCACTGTCTGAAGTGGTAAAAGAGGCAAGAATGCCTTCAAAATCGAGCAGGAAAGAAATGCAAGAGCAGGACACTCAATTGGAAGGCCAATTATATGGTGCAGGCATTGCAGATTAAAGGTATATCAATCATATATCAAAAAGTTTACCACCGTTTTATTTGAAATTTTGGATATATCTTTAAAAATACATTATCTAGTACGTACGATTTTTTCTTAAGCTGCATAGTTTTTTTGTTATTGATAACTTTCGAACGATTTTTAGGCCAAATTTTTTAACTTTCACTTTAGATGCTCGCCATTTTGTCAAAAATACCTGTATCGGAATAATCCTACGTACTTCTCTAGCTACTGTTATGTATAAGTGAAAGCCTCATCATAATTCAAAAATTACAGAAGCTGTGTGTCCGGCCGTGCATTCCAAATCCAATTTTAATTAGCGGGGTTAATTCAGATAAACAAAAATATTAATAATAATCACACTTTTGAACATCTACAAATCGATAATAAAGAACGGGTGGACCGTAAAATCCGTACTCAGACGGTCATCGCACATCGTACTACGTGCCATAATAAGCTTTATTTCATATTTGTCTGATATCCGGCTTAAGGTTGTTGATCACAAAATTCAATTTAATGCCAGCTCTTTGAAATTTATACAGTACGTAGATGAATAGTTTCTGCATCGACTGGTAAAAGATCGGGGCTGCTAATAATCTTTATTTCCGAGATATTAAATTCTGAAGTTGACTCGAATTAGCACAACGATGCAACGGTTATATGGCGTGAGGCGATACCGGTCGTATTCATTGACCCATATGTATGGTCAAATTGATGTCAGCCCTATAAAAAACACACCAGACGTAGCCCAGAATATGCCGATCACACTCATATACGTTTGATATATCATTATAATGGAAATAAGAGAGAAATCATCAAGAATATAAAGTAAAACGTTGAGAAAATTATGCAAAATCAAATAGCTCCCTCACAACATGGCAACGCCGCATCAGCTGTGAGCCGCGAGAAGCAAGCGCGCGAAATTCAAACAAAACACAAAACTCGCCATTCTAACCTCAAACCGTGACAGCACGATCGACCGGCATCGATCAGTCGGCGTGGCGGCGAGATACGACTTCAGGCGTCACGACCGCCAACCTCGAAACGTTAAAACTCGAAACTACGACGCGGCGTTGCCAGGTCTCGCACGCTAATATACTCGAATTCAAACAGGATTATATTTATAATTTATTAAAGGCAATTCAATCCTAAATTATTATTTTGCATAAATAATGAAAATTAATCGTTCGAATTACTATAATAATCACGTAGTGCCGAGATTCGTATCACTAACATACAACATTACGAAGTTGGTAGTGATGACGTCACCCCATGTAAAATCATAGGAGCCTCCCCTCTCGCCTCTACCCCCGCGGGGACCGTGATCAACAACCTTAAAAGCTGCTGAGGTTTTAATATGAAGTTTTTAAGGCGCACGTGCCCCAGCCAACAGACCCGTTTAGCGGCGCGAAGGCCGCTAAACTACTTGAAGGGTTGATAACGCGTTGTCCAACGCGTACCGTTGGATTGTTTTCTAAGGTACAAAACAAAAATTTCGGCAGTTATTGCAATTAACTCGACGTAATTACCTTTAGTAATCGCAATCAATTTGAACCTATGACTCTCGTGCTACGAATAGAAAGATATTGTTGAAATCATAATAATAATAATAATAATAATAACAATAGAATCAGTAAACATATAATCGAAAAAGTAGTCTTCTGTTTCCGTAGTTCAGTCAGAAATTTTGACAGGAATCCACCTGGAACCTGCATAATATTTCCATATTATGGTTGGATTCTGACCGGTCATTGGAATGGATCCCAGGTATGAGATGTAACAAGCAGAAACTGGATTCTAATCGGAATCTCGAACTTGTATCCGGTCCAATGGCTAACTGGATTCCAGCCGTAATATTGGAATACCAGGTTAGATACGGCTCGATGCTTGGGAAAAAACTCTAATTGAATAATGCGTAGTGCGCACTGTAGACATAATAAAACCTTCTAAATGTAAATTCGACGCAACCAATTGACCCAACCAATTGTTCAAATTACAACAAAAGTCTTCGGGTTCATCCTAAAGTACTATTTAAGTCTTTTACGTAGTTGAACGAGAGAGTATTCCTTATAATTAAAAAAAACAACACTTTAGTAATTTTATGGCAGTGTTAAAAAGATCGTTCAGCGCATACGCACTCCGCAATTGTTCCACTTTCGTCCCAAGGGCAGAGTTGGTCAAAGTTGCAATGAAAAAATTACAGATTGCAAAAAGTAATTGTAATTTATTTGAAATCAATCACAATTACACAAGGTGATTTCAATCTTCTTGAAATCCATTACAATTACGAAAAGTAGGTTAAGTTTATTTGAAACCCGTAATCCGTAATGGAAATGCGTAAATAAAATTACAAAAATCCAAGTATCTCCAACCCCGGGAAAAAGCAGGGGGTCAAAGCTGTAGTGAGCGAAGCGTTTTCTCGAGACACTCAGGTGAAACTGAGAGATAAAAGTGTTTTCACATCTATGTACATCTCATCGTATAACCTTAGCGGGTCTAATACATATGTGCTGCTGGGAGTCGCTGTATAAAGTGTAAATATATTGAGGTACATAGTATAGTAGTGAGAGAGGAGGCAACATCTCGCTCTGCAGCCCCAGCTCTCAGGCTATTCGCCTGTTTTACGCCTTTCGACTTTTTCAAGATTTATTCCCGGCGCTTCGCCTCTCACGCTAAATCGCTTTCCGGGCGAAATTTACGGCCGAGCAATAATACAGTAGCCCTACCATATATAGCACAGCCGCACCTCTCATATACTCACACTAACCCGCCGATTCTGAAGGAAAAGGTATTGGAGGCTAGCTGGCGCTCTCTTAGCCGACCAGCTTCGCCCGACTAGCTAACCGTGTATGTGCACCCCTCTCGCATTCATTCTCGGCACGTTCCCGGCTTCTTCTCCACTCCACTGACTCCCGCTCACCTCTCCACTATTCTCCGTAACTCCCACACCTCCCAGCCTCTTCCTCTTTACCTCAACTCATACTCGACCCGCCCGCATCATCCTCACCCGCAGCATCCTTTCAACTTAAATCCGTGTACCTCTGGGATTTTTCCGACAGCTGCGCCACTCACTTCTCAACGTACGATTACTTATCGCTTTTTTTTTTTGACAATACATTAATTCGCCACCATATGTTCCCCACTAGTTGACGCTTCTTTCGAAATTTTTGTAAACAAGGAAAAGTGGCAAAATTGGGCCTTACACAAACCTTCTCGCAGAGCTTATCTTGGAAAAAATATGGTGACTAACTTTGCCGTTCTCATAGAAAAAAAACTGCATATCTTACACTCGTTTTTTCCAGCAAAGTACACTAGACGAATGTTTTGTATATTTCTGGTGCTTTATCACGTGCCTAAAACCAATTCAAATTTTTTACGGAAGCAAACTAATATTCAGCTGTGATAGAAATAGAGTTCTGCAAAGATCGGTGGAGGAGATATATTTTTTTTAAATAGGTACCAGCATTCCTTCAACATCTATCCGTGTACCTCTGGGATTTTTCCGACAGCTGCGCCACTTACTCCTCAACGTTCCATGCCTTAGCATTTCTTACTTTCTCATCACGTACGAAGTATGTAAAAACAGAAAGTAAGTAAGTAAAAAAGAGTAAATAACTAAATTGCGATTCAAAACAAAATTCACCTTCTAGATTTTGACGGAAATACATGTTTTGAAACAATATATGGGACGCAATTAAATTGTATGTTTGGTGGAGAGGAAAAACAATACTATGTAGCAAAACCTTTTTTGGTTTTTCAGTCACTCATATAAGATTTCTGAAACCATTTGTCGTTGAAAGTGTCGATTTTGTAAAGTATGAATTGTCTACTAATTTAGTACACCTATAATATAATCTATGTTTCATTTGATAGACATTTTCTTAACAATTGATGATTTTATATATTTTATGTGAGTCATAGAATAAATAATAACAGAATTTTTGCTGCACTGAATCACATATTGTTTTTTACTGTCCACTTGCTAGTAGTTCTATCTGTATGCATAAAAACCTAAGTATAACTTTTATATTAACTTGCAGCCTAAAAAAAGAACTACTATCAATGAACTTGTGCAGTTTTCGATAACAAGTGTTAATATTCTGCTAAATATCAGATGCAAAATTTGTATAAACGAACAGATTGGAGGTTAACTCATGAAGTTGCGACCTTAGATGAATTCCAAAACCTGCGTCGACCTCATATACATCATAAGATTCGAAACTTTTGATAAACAATGACTGAAATACTAATTGGACTTGTCAAATTATCACAATGCCGTATATAACACCAACTAAACGGAACACGGATGTGAAAAGAAGTCGCGAACGTACTCGCGCGCCATCTTCACTGGGCGGATCGAAGCTTGAATTGCAATTTGAAAACGCGATTGGAATAAATCATAGCGAAAAAGATAGATTGCAAATAATATACGAATTTTCTCAAATTTCTATTTGTACAGTTCGTCACTATACTTCAGTAAATTCGCGATAAAAACTTCACGCCAGTAACAAATGTAATGAGAAAGTCACGTGTTGCGAATAGGCTAGTAGCAATTTTTTTTTACAATACATCATTACGCCACCAGAGGTTCCCTACCAGTTGATACTTTTTTTAACTCTTCGTATACAAGAAAAAGTTGCAAAGTTGAATCTCACAAAGTGCTTCCCGAATTGCTACTTCTCGTAGAGCTAAAATTTTCGGAAAACTATGTTGACCAATTTTGCCATCCCCATAGAGAGAAAAATGCACGCCTTACACTTGTTTTGTTCAGAAAACTGCACCAGACGAAGTTTTTATATTTGTACGGTGTTTTATCGGATGCCTCAAAGAAATTCAAGAATTCTATGGTGCCAAGATAATTTCAAGCTGTAATAGATTTTGCCTCGGACAAAGAGCGGTAAAAGAGATGAGACTTTATACTAATTTTAATTCTTGTATATTTTTATATACGCAGCATCCTTTCGACTTTAATCCGTGCTGCGCCACTCACGCCTCAACGTGAGTCGTGAGTGGCACCTTATTTATTATTATTTTCTTATCACTACACCGAGAGAAAAAGTTTCCTTGATTTAAGCAAATCTTTTTTAAATCCCAACCTATGAAAAATTTCTTTAAAATCAAGGAAAAAATATACTTGATCTTATATTATCTTTTCTTCGAATGATGAGATATTCAATGAAATGTAGTGGCATTGAATTAAGGAATTTTTCCTTGAAACATGGAACTCTGTTTCTTCGTTTTCAAAGAAGCTAACCTATAAAATCGCGTGTCGCGAAACGGCAGACCTTAGGTTAAAAAATCACTCTCTATGCCAGAAAACGTTTCTGTGAGTTTTTATTAATTTATTTTTCACTTCAAATATTTCCGCGTACTCGCTGAGACCGGCTCCCGCGAGAAACAGAGAAACATTGAAACGCACCGATCCAACCAGTGCCGACGACTGAGGTGGCGCGACAGACGCGCTCGCGTCAACCAGTGGCGGACCTGATGCCGTCAAGGAAATCGTTTCTTTAAATCAAAGACACCCGTTTCCTTGAATCAATGAAAACGTCTCTTCGATTACGCTCCTCAAGCAAATGTTTCTTTAAAGGCAACGAAATGTTCTCTTTGGAATTCAAAGAGAATATTTTATTGAAATCAAGTAAATATTTCATTGAAATCAAGTAAATATTTCATTGAAATCAAGTAAATATTTCATTGAAATCAAGTAAATATTTCATTGAAATCAAGTAAATATTTCTTTAAAATCAAAGAAAAAAATTCAATCCACATATTTCTTTGAATCACGGAAACTTTTTCTCTCGGTGTATCTTTTGACAATAGCTACTATATATTCACCACCAGTTGACACTTCTTCTTAAATATTTGTATATAAAAAAAAGTTGAAAAATTGGGCCGTACATAGCGCTTCCTCAATGGCCACCGGTCTCAGAGCTAAACTCTTCGTAAAAGTGTGTTGACCAACTTTGTCTTTCTCATGGAAAGA
Source organism: Tromatobia lineatoria (assembly GCA_949699805.1). Classification (NCBI taxonomy): domain Eukaryota; kingdom Metazoa; phylum Arthropoda; class Insecta; order Hymenoptera; family Ichneumonidae; genus Tromatobia; species Tromatobia lineatoria. The sequence continues at coordinate 12,793,893 of OX453043.1, forward strand.
GAGCTGCACGTCTGGCTCTTGTTTTGTTCAGCAAACTGCACTAGGCGAACTTTTTATTATTTTCCCTTACTTTTATATACCTCATACTACCTCAAACCAATGCAAATTTTCAACGGGGAATGTATATCCAGCTGTAATAGAAATTGAGTTTTGCAAAGATCCGTAAGAGAGTTCGGATTTTATACTAATTTTTGTTTTTGTTGGTCTTATATGCCCCATCATTTCTACAGCGTTCTGTATCAGTGACAATTGCTTAACATATTTTTTCATAGATGGCTCTGTGTCCGATAGAATGTAAGGAAACAAACAGCCGAACTTTGCAGCCATTTTTACTCTACATTTTCACGAAAAATATTCGAAAGAAATTTTCCGGTTTTTAAAATAATCACATTATAAGGACTCCGGTCGATGGCCAATTGGCATCATCATTTCCATGATATTCTTATTGTCCATGTAAATATTGTACCTCACTTGACAGTATGCCAATAAATACATTTTACTACTACTCACATTATATTAACGAGCTTAGAATTGATATTATATCGTAGAAATAACAGAAATTATCGAGTTTTTATCTGCACATTTCGTCAATGCGATATAAAAACATGAGTGTACTTTATATAGAGAAATTCAAAATTAAGTTGAATTAAATATGCCAAAGAAGAATAAATGAACATACAGCTTAGTAATTTTTAAAAAAGTTTAATTCTTCGGTATTTATTATTTTTAAGCCTCAAAATTTCGATAACCGTGACGCTACTGTTAATTAACAACATTCAATGGACTTTCAAATATTTTTGCGAATGGGAAAAAGAAACTGAAAATGATGAGTGGAAGCATTTAAATAATTGCCGAAGCGTTGATTCGTCGTGAATATTGGTTGTATCAGTGAGAGGAGTCGAAGCTTAATAAAAATAAAAAAAATAAAAAAGCGTAGAATTGTCGAATATGCTTTTTTCCCCCGTGTATAAGTTCTCGCATCCGCGTTGGTTGGGTATAACGTCAGTTGTGCGCATGCAGGGTTAATACGGTTTGCAAATCCATGGATTCATCGGTCGATGCAACGCTGTGGGCGCTGAATAAATGAAAGCGAGTTGAGAGCTCGCCGCAGCACCCTCCGCTTGCTTTCTCTCGACCCTCTCTCTGATCGGACTAGCCGCGTCGCGCTGATCGTTAAATTCATTTGTGACGCGGCCAATTATTCATGAAAAGAGCTCTGGCTTTCTCTCTCTCTATCTCTCTTCAGCGTTGCTTCCGTTCTCGGGTGATACATTCATCAGTTCAGTTATTAGCAGTTTGTGGAATGTCAATGTCGTGTTATGGGCGTCTATTCGAAAAAAAAGTTTAAAAAAATATACACCCGTAGAAAACCCCTTGCGCTTTATGTGGCATGGATGCCAATAACTGGTATGTGTAATACCGGACGCATGCCAATCCACGCATAATTCTCGATTTCATACCAATAATTTTTATTACCCAATTAGTAGTCCAGGGCGTTAATGAAAATTAAGATCACTATTTTCGATCTGCAAACAATGTTGTGCTGTTCGATGTGTCACTGATTTTTGACATTGATAAAATGACAATTTTAATTCTCGAGAATTATACTCAAACAACTTATATGATTTTAGTTTTTGATGATATTATTTGATTGAACTTACAATTTTTTAGTTGTTGATGATATTATATGATTGAGCTTATATCATTTTAGTTGTTGATGATATTATATGATTGAACTTATACGAAATTATATTAGAGCATTAAAAAAAACATATATATATATTTATTTTTTTTATTTTTATAGAAGCACTAAGGATTGTAATCTGCCACTTTTCCTTTACTATTGCTGCACGAATGACTTGAATTTAAAATTTTTTTTTTTTTTTTTAATGCTTGTTTTGCCTCTTGAAAAATGTATCTACGTCAGGTATTGTGCGGTTATTGTTATGTTTACTGTTAGAAGGGCTTATAGTTTTTATGTATAAGCTCCTCAATTAAATTTAATGTACAATTGTAATATAAAATTGAAGGACTTTGACAATGAAATTTTGAAGAAATTATAAATATTGAAGACAGTAAAATTGAATATATTATTAAAAAGTACTGCATTTTTAATAAATTTTACATCGCACTTCCACAGTTAATTTACTATAACAGCGGATGCATAAGAATTTTCCTGTCATTACCTGTACCTGTCATTAAATTCCAAGCCTTTTTTTAAAGTGTGGTTTTTAAAAAAAAATGTTTTAAGGTACGAAAAAAAACATTTTGTATTTTTATGGTACAGAAAAAAAAATCTCAACGGGTGTAGTTTAAAAAAAAATAACGGATTTTCTTAAATGCCCTATTGTATATGCGTAGAGGGACAGAGAAAGAGAGAGTATGGCCGTTGGTATCTATAGGTCTAGAGGAAGTGGTGGACACACGCGGACGCGACCGGTCGCGTCGCGCGGCGCAGAATAAACGGTCAGTGACGCGCGGTAATGGCCGACATCCTAATCCTGGCCCCCTACAGACTTTAATGCTGATGCTGTGTGCCACACGCACTCCGCAACGCGATAATGCCCGCACGCCGCGCGTATGCTTTTTGTGTCTCATTATCATTCTCGGTGCCTCACTCCACTGTCATTTGATTCTGAACCCAGCTTCTATTACAACGTACCGTGCTGCTTCAAGAGCACTATCAAATCAAAAGTCTGGATTATAAAGATTTATAGCGAAATCAATGTAAATATACTTAAACACCTAACCCACTAAAATCGTAACTTCTCATCTTCAACCACAAAATCACCCAAAATACATCCATTTAATATAGAAATTTCTCCATCGCACACTGCAAAATACTTGGGAATACAAATAGATAACAAACTAAATTTCAACTATCACCTTCAACAGGCTAAGATTAAACTATCTAACCGAGCTTCTCACTCTTGAAACATCACATTCGCTAAACAGGAAATCCGTCTAAAACATATCGCGAAAATATACAAATGTATCTGTCGACCAATTATCGAATATGCACATCCAATATTTCTAAACTGCAGAGAAAGTGCGCTAAATAAAATGAAAACGGCGGAAACTAGCGCACTGCGACTAATCACTCGAATTAGAAACCTGACCAATCCACTCTACAACCCACGTAACTGACTTTTATACGAAAAAACGGGCATTATACTAATAAAAACCAGATTTTAGACCCTCACCTCAAACTTTACAATAGAACGATTAGATCACCTTAAACCATTATGTGGTTTAGACCCTCACCTCAAAATTTGCAATAGAACAATTAATTCACTTTAAACCACTATGTATAGAACTGATTATCGTACCGAAACACAAATATCCAACACACAACATTTTTCAAAAAATCATGTGGACATCTGACGTTATCTAGATAAATCGTAAATTAATATCGCCACAGCCACGGTAGCGTAATCGGTAGCGCGCTAGGCTACCGATATCCCAGATTTCCCTGTAAAAATAAATTACACAAATATCACCCATTCTGATTGCTTCATCAACTTACGAACTGATGAAGCAATTACAAGGGACAAAAATACAAGGATTGCAAATGATTGAAATTTTTCCATATAAGAAAATCGATAACAACGGACTCTTCACCATCGGTTGACTCAGACCCCGAGTTACGATTTGCCAAACTATCATGAAAAAATATCCCGAGCTGTAATCGTCGAAGCTTAACAATCATCAACAATTGTTCCCAAATAAATACGGATCAAATATGGAACCTACATCTACCAAGTGTGTCACGAAAATCTAAAATTGCTATCTTCTCTTTCAATCTATTAGTTAACCAGTGATTCCGTTATTACTGTAGCCAGAAAGCGTGAAATCATTTTGGCTGACTCGATCACGGCCTCGTTACACAGATCTCGCTGGGAGTTGATTAAATTAAAAAAAACGATCGAGCCAGCAGAGCATCATCAGTCAATGTAAGATAAACAGGGACGGTTGAGAGAGCCTCGATGACGTCATCCGGACGAACCGGGGTCCCGACCCCTTTAGTACATGTATATTCTTCGGCATGGTCTGCGGGTTGCACCGTTGATGCCTCTTCTCCCTTTCCTCGTCTTCTTCTTCGTAACTCATATGGAGACACAGATGAAAAAGAAATGAAAACACGACGATGAGAAGCAGTGCCAGTAGATCAGGCTGGCACAACCCGCAGCTGCTGCCCTGACTGCCAACACAATAATATCTAATTAATTTATTAATGAGGTTAACTTGGCAGGATTGGACGGCAGACGGAACGTAACCGAGCAAGCGAGTTTAACGTGGTCTCGTCTTGTTCATCTTTTTCTTCTCCGCTATTCCCTCCCGCCATCACCGCCACACCACCACCACCCTTGATCTCACTTCTGTCATGCGTCCCGGAGGCACTTCTCGACTCGTACGTGGTTTATCGTTTGTACGAATTAAGCTCGATCATAGGGCGAAAGTGTCGCGTGTGGTTGGAGAACACGTACACACGGTGAAAACTACAGCGATAGCGATACAGTGGAGAGCATCAGGGCCGCATTTATTTAATTCTTTGTGGGTAGCTTGAGAGGCGCCACACCAGCCAAGTGCCTTCTTCATGATGTTTCTCTTCTTCTTGTTCTCCTTCTTCATCTTCGTTCAACCTTATTAGTGGCCCATTGGAGTGCTACGCCTTCGGGGTGGTCACTTGACCACTTTCCGTCTATATCTATACCCTCTTATTTCACCAATGGAGCGTTATTAAACTACCGACTCTACTCTGATCAATTCAATGTTTCGGTCCCAATAGAATTACTGTTGTCACGTATTTCGACTCGTGTTTCGTGATCGTGGTTTGCATCATTGATAGCCGTAAGTATAGTGAACAACGTTATAAATGTGACATATGAACGTCGTGGAAAGGGTAACAAAAGCGTTGTTAGTTATGTGTCCAACAAGTTTTAAGATGTCCATATTTCAAAATCAAAATCAATATCACTCCTGCATAAAAAGAATAGAGAGATTTCAAGATTATTTTCGTCATCATCGATTCATTCAGTTTTTGAAATCAGAGATCATAGAAATCCCATCCTTGGATCACTTCAAATTCCAAAGTACAAAAACAATGCCATTTCCCGCCGAGATAGACGTATTTAGAACCAATTGATGACCTACGACTGGATCAATATTTTGGATGTCCACCGACCATAGATTCCAGCTTGATGATCGTATGTATGGGTATTAGACCGTAAACGGGAAAAATATAAATCTTATGCATCGTTCACATGAGAAACTCTTCAAGTCATCAAGTTCAATTCCATTTAGCCCATCCTTTGGGCGCTCGATGGCATAATGTTTGTAGCAATCTGGGTGTCTCCTGATCATGTTTTTCCAGATCGATTAAATCACTCTTTGTGTTTAGATAGGATAATAATTATAATCGTCCTCCACGTTTCACAATCGCTTTAAACATCGATGTCAATGAGAAAAACGTTGTAATAATGGAACCGAAGGACACTGGACTCCAATACTATGTCCATATGGGTCCGAGAAAAGTAACCCTGGTTGCGAAAGTTTCCATTACTTTTTCAATCAACAAGATCACCGCAATATTCCGCATCTAAATGAAGTATGGCCACAAGATCAATCATCGCTTTTGATTAAATCAATCTTCATGTCTCAATATGACAATAATTATGACCGTCCTACGTGTTTCACAAGATGTCCATGAGAAAACATTGTTATAACAGAACCAACGAACACAGGACTCGCATGTTTTGACCCATAAAGGTCCGAAAAAAATCACCGTGGCTGCGAAAGTGTCCATTTAACCGTCAGGATCGATACAATATTCAGCACAAGAATGACGGATAGGATCAATTGATCGCCGTCTATTAATTCAATGTTTACGTCCCAATAGAATTACGGTTGTCACGTGTTACGTGTCTCCCTATCATCCTTTTTATCATTGACTGACAGAGGATTGCGGCTTCTCGGTAAAATATGGTACATGATAGAAGATATGGCGGGTAGAAGAGGCGAAACTTTTGACGAGCTTTTTGCTGGCAGAGGTAAGCTTAGCTCGCAGACAGCTGTGGCGCGTTCGGTCCAGAGTCCCCGGAGGGATCCTGACTAGCTGTGCTTCTGTTGCTACCGCCGACGCTGCGTGGATGCCGCTGCCTGACGAAAACGAGCCCTGACAGCCACCCTTATACCCATCATCGTCGACTCTCCGTTATTTCTACCTTCCCTTCACTTCACTTCTCTATCCTGGCTCTCTGCAGTGTGCTTCGACCTCTTCATCCCCTCCTCAGAGATCCAACACCACTTTTACCCTCGTTTGCTTCTCCTCTCCGTTAACATCAAATCCCACCAGCTCTTGCTTTTTTTCTTTTCTTATTACGTGATCGTAAATGCCTTGCCAACCTCACTTTCCATCTCACAGACTTCTCAGATAACACAAACGACACGTGATCTCGTCAAAGACGTTTTAGTCCTTCTATCCAGTGTCTTATTGAGTAATGCAAATCCACTTTTGGATATCGAACGTTTGTGCTAATAACAAAGCTGCTTAGTAATTTAGATCTGCTTACAAGCATATTTAGTCAATGGTGTTCAGTACGCAATTAACTTATTGCCAGAATTAGAACTGTCAATCAATGAGATTGTATATGACTGAGATATATTTGTAGAAGAGCTCGGCGGAGGCTTGGAATTCTTGATTACGATCACGCTCATACAGAGATTAGACATGGGAACTTGCGAACTTCAAACAATTCATTTCGTTACAATTTCGTCGTTGTGGAATCTAACTTTATGGAAAGCTCTAGACGATTTTAACTAAAGGTTTAGGACTGGAAACTATTCCAACTTCACATATGTGTTGTGAATACCTGGTGTTTGATAGGATAAATTGCTCAACTGTGTGTGAGCTTAATATAAATTTGCTAAGTGACTTCTAGTTGCCAATTGAGAGTATAATGTAAGTATATATTGCCTAAGTATGAACTTTAGGCATTCTGGCTTAGTAGCTCTAACTTTTGATTATACTAACTGCGTATGCACATAGAGAAATCGTTGAAACTTTGATAACTATGAATGATGACTAATAATTACGACGTTTTAGCAGTAACTTAGTTTTTCCCAAATCTCGAAACTGTAACTGAAAACTGGTTATGAGAAATTGGTTATGAAGAGCTAAGGTAATTACTCGCCAGCTATTACAACCTCTAATTAATTCAGGTAATTACTCGCTGTGTGCAGTGATTATTCATCACTTAAGGTGACTTTTCACTAGTTTCAGTGACGATTCTCTGGATGCGGTAATCGTAATTTAGTTATGGTACCTACCAATTAATTACGGTAATTACTCATCATTATAGTTGCATTTATTTGATTTGATACTCTGGAATAAAAAATAGGCTAAGAGAATACTGACCAAGTATTAGCCCCCATTTTAGCTGCACCTTAACAATTAAAAATTACCCAAACTTAAAAAATTTGCTTATAAATACTTTTCGATATTTCTATACACTAAGTTGTTACAAAAATGTTTAACTTTTACGCAAAATAGACATAGTCCGTTTCTAGTTTTAGCCTTGATGAGGTTCGAAAACTGAGCTTGTACCTGAAAAAACACATGCACGAAATGTTGCACAACGCGTAGAAAATAAATGCAAGCAGTTGCAAGATCTGACTAATCGGTTCCGGCAACCAATTGAAATAGTTAGAATAGCGCCAAATACACAATTAGTTTCAGGAATTAGATCATCGTCGGCAGTATGCCGATGGTAACACACCAAGAAAAATAATTTTATTGATTCCAAAGAAATGGAGGGTTCGTTCATTGTTCATTGATTAATTGCATTGATTCAAGAGATCGATTTCCTTGATTCAATGGATAATCGAAGCACCGACAAAAATTGATAGCCGGGAAGAGTGTTTGTTTACATAAGTTCCTTGATTCCTATAACATTTCTGCATCTAATGCACCATGGAAAAATGATTTTTCCAAAGTAACCTCTGCCGTGCTTTCATTTTTTTAGCGACATGTTATTTTATAGATTACTTTGTGCTTTTAGTGTCTCACCGACGAGACGATTTCTTTGAAAGAAAACAACAACAAAAAAACGTTTCATTGGTTCAAACAAAATTTCTCTTGATTCAATATCACTCATTTTCATTGAGCTTATGCTCATTCGAAGGAAATATATTAAACCTCAATATGTAATTCCATTGACGTCAAAGAAATATCTCATAGGCTAAGATTTTTATGAGATTCTTAGGAATCAATGGCACTTTTTCTCTCGGTGCAGTAACTAGTTAAAATAACAACGACAACTCATCAGTTGCGTGATGCAACCAGTCATTTGCATAGAACTGCGATAACTTCGGGTACGAAGTTGCATGATTAACGTAATTATGATATTTTTAGTGATGCCGCACAAGATTACAATTCTCGACTTTCCAATTGACAGGACCTAGTCAAGGCACTTTCTCGACTTGCGAACATTGCGCCCTTCGTTTGTTGATATCGTCTTGTCTCATCGCTTCGAGAAATTACACCACTCGTCATATTCGATAATATATATGCATGCAATATACATCCTACAACTCAACTTTGAAGAAAGTTTCATTGCAGCTTGTAAAAGAATTCAAACATTGACTAGAACTGTTTAACATTATACAATGTTTTTTAAACATATCAAAAAACGAAAACGACGAATATCAACAAATGCTGTGTAACATAATACACAATATTTAATACTTTCGGTTCCTGATTTTCATAATTCTTACACGGAAAAAAAATATCATCGATTCAATAAAACCTTGGTTTGCGGGCTGCCAAAAACAACCGTTTTACATTCAATTACACCTCCAATCCCTCCAATTTCATATGATATTAAAATGATAATTTCAATTCAGGCAAAAAACAAAAACTGGAGTTAATTTGAAAACATAGTTTTTGGCAGCCCGCAAACCGTGGTTTTATTGAATCAATGATATTTTTTTTCCGTTCAGCTTCTTTTTCCTCCATAACTCCGTCTTCAAGAAATCTCTCAATATTGTTGTAATGTCGTTATGCCAAGATCTTGACACATTGAACGATATCAAAATGAGCATCTTGTATCTCGAGATTGTATTCACGCCTGTAGAAAGAAATCGAAATTCATTTGTTGACGACTTATTGACGACATAATCTCTCGAATTGTATTGTCTTTCTTGAGGACATCACTAGATATTTTTGAGTTTTTACTTAAGGCAGGTCTATGCCTCAGATCTATGCTATGCTATTAGATCAATGTAAGATTCTAAGTTGGTTAAGGGTTAGTGTTTTGAGTGGTTTACCTTGACAATCGGTGGACTGTGATTAGGGGGACGATAGTGTCCCGTTGGAGGACTCGCGGGAGGCCCGGCGCCCCCGGGCGAGACACTGCCGCCGCCGGGGGTGAGAATCCTGGACTCGTGACTGAACAACACTTTACCGATGTCCTCCGCGAGTCCGCGGACCTCCCACGACCTCCAGACTTCCTCCCTTCGACGATGCACCTGCACCTCCGAGATTTCCGGTGTGAGGCAAACGGCGCGGTGGCCGCTCGGGGCTGATCGCCGCCGAGTCCCCGCTGCCGCCGCGGGACTTTCGAAGCCCGTTGCCTCAAGAAACAACCCCTCGCGTTCCTTCAATCTCCTCCACCAACCCTTGACCCGTCTCTCGATAATTTTTCCTCAATTATATTAAATAATTAAAAATAAAACTAAACGATAACTTATTTTCATTAAGGTCAGCAAGATCACAATTCATCGCACACAATGAACAATTATTACATAAATTTATCTCAATATTCTCCCGTCGAAGCACTTCACTCACTATTCAAGGAGGATCAAATCGTTCGATTCTTCTCAAACACTTTTTTTTTCTCAGGCTTTTCCTTGCTTTCGTTTCTTTTTATCTTTTATCACATGGCAGGGTAGGTTGACAAATCCCTTTGGGACATTTGTTAGGACGAAAGTGGAGGACGTAGCGTGTACGTAGCGCACGAAGAATTGAGCGGCGACGGTCCAGCTCCGGCGGAGTGTAGTAGCAAAGACGAACGAAAGCAGCGTGGCTCGTGGCTCGTTTTGGAGGCGGGACGAGCATGCGCGTCCTCCGTTTTATGTGGGAGTGGCTTCTATCATCTGATATCCCTTCCGCAAGCCGCTCTCTTCTCGATTCTCTGGTGCACACGGTGGCTCGTGGGGCTCGGGCACCGTCGCGGAAACAGGGGTGGATCCACGTGGTGGTTTTATTGGACAAATAAACCCTCCTTCCTCACCCTTACCCTCAACCCTCCTCCTTGTCAGCTCTGAACGACAAACACACAGTACTTGTATTCCCAAGTAAAACTACTTGTTTGTCGTAGCTTCTGATACCAATGATGTCTCTCACAACACACTCACACGCAGCGCCCCCTAACGGCACGCAATCGTGACCATCTCGAGTTCTGGTTGATTCTACTTCACCCAGTCGTCTCAGACAACGAAACGTTACACTTACACTTAGACAGCACGAGACACACATTCTACCGTGTAAATCGTGTTTACCTCCCCTTCGCTCCTGTCGCCGAGAGTGATTTTACGTCGTATAAGATACATTCCTGAACAAATACGCCATCTATAGGAGTCTAATGCACTCTCGTATTTTTCTATCGCGATGGCTACGACTGGTTTGCGATTTATTCTGAAATTTCGAAGGGTAGCGACTAGAGGAAAGTATGGGATGATAGTTGTGAGATTTATTGCTCGACAGTGGTACATTTCCTCGATGGATGATATGGATGTGATAGGATATTGTCGTCTGGAACAACTAACTATGCTTTTTTTGGTTTCGATAAAAGTACAGTTTCGAAGAACACGTTTTTTAAACTTTCTAGCGATTTTCTGAGCACATTTTATGATGTGTTTACTAGAGCACGGTGATGTACTACACGAACGAAATCACGAGAATTTCGTAAATTATTTGTAATTGACGTGCCTTGGTATAATTTGTTAAGATCGCGTTTTTAAATTCGAATTCAAGCTGCGAGCTGCACTCGCGAGGGCGCGCGCGCGATCTTCGCACTTCCACTTCACGTCTCTCTTCTCTTTTCGTGGTGATATTGTCGGCGCTGTGATTGTTCGGCAATAAGGCGTTGGCTCGACAAGTTAGTTTAATAGTTATTCGTATAAAAAATATTTCGAATTTTATGGTGAGTATATATGATGTCTCCGTGGAATTGGGAGCTCATATAAAATGATATGCGAGTGATGATATCTATGATACGATGCGGGTTTATAATATGACATTATAACAAGATTAATTCAAAAAAATTTTCAAGAAGAAGTCAAGTTTCTATACTGGATTTTGATACCAGGACTTTAATGCAGAAGTCACACAGTCAGACAGACAGAAATGAGCGAATATGTTTTTTTAGAATGTAAAACACTCAAAACGTGTGTTTCAATAAAAATTTAAGAGTCGATTTTTTTCGGGTTGCAATATTTTCTCTTTTGGCTGATCAAATTATTAGGTGAATTCAGATTAACGGTCGAGTTTGCCTTTCGAAAAATAGTAGAAATCTGTCTGACAAAATTTCAATATTCAGAAATTTCTTTGCAATACTATTTCATTATTATTTTATCATATTTTATTCATTACGTAACTATAATTTTTCAACAATAACTTGCAGTGCTTATGAAAGAAACTTTTCAAATAATCGCCGAAAATTGAACTATCGATTAAACAGATTTAGAAATTATAAAAGTTCACATCTCCACCCTGAGATAATAAAATAATCTTTCGAAAGAACATAATTCAATTCTCCACTCATAGAACATTTCGAAAGTGAACCTTATCGAACGGTAGATCTCGACCCTTCTGACCTTCCATCAGTTATCCTTACACATCTCCTCTTTAGATAGCTTGATTCAACATCAAAACGTCGAAAACGTACTAAACTCAGTTAGCCATTAGGGTACTTATGAAAGTATCCATAGATGGGCGTCGATTGCATGGCCCTGGCGAAGCCCGTATTTCGCACTAGTCCTGTCCTCTTCGGTCCATCTCATGGGATGGTCTCGGGTTACCAACGCGCGCGCCAGGACGAGATATAGAGCTGGCAGGATAATCGCGTTACGCGGTGACTGGATTACATCGCCCGCCGCACGCTTCCAACCTCTACACAATATAGTATACAGTCCCTCTACGGCAAAGCACGCATATCCAAAGAGTCTCATGTATACGTCAGTATACATCGCGAAGCACGAATCATTATTCCGCCTCCAGTCTTGGCATATAATCCCATAATTCTGATGGCTTACATATACCACCATAACGAAAATACAACCACGAACAAATTAGCGTCGCCTCTCGCAATACATTACTGCTAGAGAGTCGCTCGGTCCCTCTGATTGCATCTGTAAATCAGTTCTCAAAGAGAATACACGACTGAGTCTCATGGCTAGCAATTCTGCTGGTAGAGAGGCGTATATGAGAAGACTACCGGTGCGACAGCAGAGGAAGTTTCACCGCGAGGGCGTCGGTCGAAGCGGAGTGCGGGCGACGATGAGGTTGTTTAATAAAATAACCTTGTTACGGCCGCGCTCTTGCTTGCGGGATGTCCCTGTTCGCGACGAAGACGAATGGAAGGAGACAGTGAAGAAAGAATAAGAAGCACAAAGATTGCGCTGGCCGTAGTTCTGTTTTTTTTTTAAGGATGTATGATACGTACAGTCCCGCCAAAAGTGAGTTTCAGAGACAATTTCGATCACTTCCCGATGGGATAAAAATCTGATAGAAATAATACATATAAAACGTGCTGAAAAAATTTATTTCGCATAATAATAATCCCAAAATGTTATTAACAAATTGGTAAAAAAAACAATTGTTCAACAAACAATCAGTCAACCTAACTTTTTTTCTAATGAAAATGATATGTTAATTTATTTGAATGCATACGAATTTTTTCCGATTTTTTTTCTTTATTTTGATTTTGATTTTATTTATTTTTTGAATGGACAGAATATAACAAATTTTAGATATGCGTTTTGCAAAAAAATCTTGAGTGTAGTAGATGGTTTTATGTCGAACACATATCCAAAATTCGTTATTTCGCGCACATTTTTGTCGTATTAAATCGTATTAAAGAATACGATTTAATACTAGTTTTGATACTCATTTGATACTTTTTTTAATACTTGAATCTCTGACCGAAAGTATAACTGAGTATTAAATTTTTTTTTCAACAATACGATTTAATACTTTTTCTGATACTTAATACCATTTAATACTTTTTTTAATACTCAAGTAAAAAAAAAAGTATCAAACTGAGTATTAAAAAGTCCAATACGCGAGACTCTTAATACTTTTTTAATACTTTTTAAAAAAAAATTTCTTTGCGCGGGATGGAACAGCCTTGACGTTTCCAGTTGAGCTATAGTACAACTTAACTGTGTCGAGTTGATAATGTGTCGCGTTTCGCCGTCTCCATTCAAGGCATCGCCTTAATGAAAATTCGCTGTGTTGCGTTGCGCCATAGTTCATTTTGTTATGTCTAGATGCGCAACGACAGAGTTTTGCTGTATGTACTTAACCCATGGAAAAGTTTTTCTATGTTGTGTAAGCGCCATGTCGAGTTTTACTATGTCAAATAAGTGCTGATTGAGCTTTATCGTGTCGAGTAAGTGCTGTGTTGAGTTTTACTGTGTCGACTAAGTACTCTGTTGAGTTTTACTGTGTCGGGTGAGTGCTCTGTTGAGTTTTACTATGTCGAGTAAATACTATGCCGAGTTTTGCTGTGTCGATAGTAAATGCTGTGTTGAGTTCTGCTATATCGATAATAAGTGCTGTGTTAAGTTTCGCTGTGTCGAGTGAGTGCTGCGTTAAGTTTTGCTGTAACAAATGAGTGCTGTGTTGCGTTAAACCGTGTCAACTTAGTGCAGTAGAGTCAAATCTGTGTTCCGTTTCTTATGTGCAGATAAGTCTATGGTCGATTGGAACCTGTAGAGAAAAATTCTGCCTGTATGCGTCATTCGAAATTGTCATTTGGTACTAATTATATGCCAGGCACAACAGACAATCAAAGAATATTATGATTACCCAGTTGGATATGAATTTATCATGTAGAACTGATTATACCCTCTTGTGTAAAATTGCTTTTGCACTCTATCTGCAAAATTAAATCACGACCAGATTCATTAAATAATTATTTGCTGAATCAACCTAAATTCGCAAAGTCTCGGTAAATCTCGTTGAGGATAAATTGTACAAATTTTTTATTTACTCCTACACAACCTAAGCCGCGTAAGAATAGGTTTCTAAAAAATAAAATATATATTTTTGTAAGCTTTGTAATACGAAAAAATGTAAAATATTCCTATTAGATATGCTACTCTTACTTAAGAGTGACTGAGTGCCGGAAAGCAGGTGCACAAACATTGGTGCGAAACGACAGCGGGATGCATGGGAGAACGAACGCAAGGATCCGAGAGAGAGGGAGCGAGAGAGATGGGAAAAAGAACGAATATAGACAGGAGGTGGGGTATACTAATACATAAAGTAGCTTAAAGTAGAAAATTGTGGAAGCGTCGTGATGCCTGGTGATTGCGTTACCTCCGGGGCTTTGATTTAAAATGCAACGAGGGGCATTACGGGGGTTGGTTGAGGCAGAGGGGAGGAAGAAGCAGCAGACGCGACGGCGTCGAGCCGTCACGGCAGGGGAGAAGGACGAAGGATAAGGATGAGGCTGAGGATAAAAAGTGGTGGGGGAAGTGCTGAACTTCTGCCTGCCGCTGTTGCTACTCTCATTCTGCTTAAGGGAAGGGGGACGTCATAGTGTACTATGCTTTCCTTACGCACGAACCAACTGATGCTTTCACTCTGCAGGTTTTCCACCAAAATCTACTGACAATTTTATTAAAATATGTTCGTAGAAAAAATAAGAAAAACTGATACCTTCTAAACTGTACACCGAGAGAGAAAGTTTCCTTGATTCAATGAAATCCCTTTGAAATCCCAACCTAAGAAACATTTCTTTGAAATCAAGGAAGAAATATACTTGATCTAATATTATCTTCTCTTTGAATGGTGAGAAATTCAATGAAATGTTGTGGCATTGAATTAAAGAATTTTTTCCTTGAAACAAGGAACTCTGTTTCTTTGTTTTCAAAGAACCTAACCTATAAAATCGCGTGCCGCGAAACGGTAGACGTTGGGTTAAAAATCACTCTCCATGTCAGAAAAAGTTTTTGTGAGTTTTTATTGATTAATTTTTCACTTTGAATATTTCCGCGTACTCGGTGAAACCGTCTCTCGCGAGAAACACTCTCCATGTCAAAAAATGTTTCTGTGAGTTTTTGTTAATCAATTTTTCACTTTAAATATTTCCGCGTATTCGCTGAGACCGGCTCCTGCGAGAAACAGAGAAACATTGAAACGCACCGATCCAACCAGTACCGACGACTAAGGCGGCGCGACAGACGCGCTCACGTCAACCAGTGGCGGACTCCATGCCGTCAAGGAAATTATTTCTTTAAATCAAAGACACAGTTTCCTTGAATTAATGAAAACGTCTCTTCGACTACGCTCCTCAAGCAAATGTGTCTTTAAAGGCAATGAAATGTTCTCTTTGGAATGCAAAGAGAATATTTCATTGAAATCGAGTAAATATTTCTTTGAAATCAAAGAAACAAATTCAATCAACCTATTTCTTTGGATCAAGGAAACTTTTTCTCTCGGTGAAGGCTTCCTTCATGGAAAAGCAAAACAACAAGTCCTGAATGATTTCTTATCCTTATACACCGAAAGAAAAAGTTTCCTTGATTCCAAGAAATTTCTTTGAAATCCCAACCTAAGAAACTTTTCTTTAAAATCATTGAAGAAATATACTTGATCTAATATTATCTTGTCTTTGAATGATGAGATATTCAATGAAATGTGGTGGCATTGAATTAAGGAATTTTTTCCTTGAAACAAGTAACTCTGTTTCTTTGTTTTTAAAGAATCTAACCTATAAAATCGCGTGTTGCGAAACGGCAGACGTTAGATTAAAAAATCACTCTCCATGCCAGAAAACGTTTCTGTGAGTTTTTATTAATTAATTTATCACTTCAAATATTTCCGCATACTCGCTGAAACCGGCTCTCGCGAGAAACAGAGAAACATTGAAACGCACCGATCCAACCAGTACCGACGACTGAGGCGGCGCGACAGACGTGCTCGCTTTAACCAGTGGCGGACCTGATGTCGTCAAGGAAATCATTTCTTTGAATCAAAGACACCGTTTTCTTGAATCAATGAAAACGTTTCTTCGATTACGCTCCTCAAGCAAATGTGCCTTTAGAGGCAATGAAATGTTCTCTTTGGAATTCGAAGAGAATATTTCATTGAAATCAAATAAATATTTCTTTGGAATCAAAGAAAAAAATTAAATCCACCTATATCTTTGAATCAAAGAAACTTTTTTTCTCGTTGTAGTAGCCACCCCTGAGTTCCAGCGAGCCCGGCTTTACGCGGGACAAACGACCGGTCAAAGATGACAGATCCGTCGAAAAAGGGGTTCGAATCCCTCCGCATCTCACTCCACGATCATATCCCCAGTGTGTCAATCTGTGATCTTTAGCCTCCCTCGCGCCCCTCAAGGGACACGAGCTCCATGTCTGGTCCTGTGAATAATAGTATCACGTAGAAATAACACTCTTCTGGCCTGGATCTATCGACGCACCGTTCAAATTGATTATATCCATTGGAAATTATAAGGTAAAACAATATTTTCTCGAGGATCGAGTGACAAAGTAGATTTTCAGGCCAATGCGGGCAACGAGCTGTTCTCGCTGACAGACTCCCTCTGGGCTCTGAGAAATCTAATGAAAATCGTGGAAAATCCTCCACTCTCATCCAGAGCGTGCGGCTGAGGTGAAGACCGATGATCCGATCGAGACGCGCGAGAGAAAAATATCTGGGTTAGATGAAAAATCTCGGTGAGCCTTCGGGGCTTCGTTAAGCCCACTTTGACGGCCTCTCTTTATTTCCTTTCAACCGTCTTGCCATCGAAATGGGAGGGTAATTGATAACGTGGATTTCCCGAAAAGTTTTTTCGTCCCCTTTTCCCCGCTAGAATCAAAAGTAGAGCTGTCTGTTTTTATTTCAACCTTTCAGTAGGTGAAGCGATTCTTGCTAATTAAATCGAAGCTTTTTTATAACCATTCCTACCGTTTTTAGGGTTTCATTTAGCGTTTGAGAATTCGGGATTGTCACTCGCATTGCACCATATTATCTTAATATAGAAACATGTGCATATTAATATGGACATAATAGAAATAACGGCGTTCATTGGTCTTTTTAACCGTTTTTAGAAGAGATGTGCTTATTTTTTGTTATCTAACAAAAAATACAAAGAACGGCTGTATTCGTCCGCTAATAAAGAGTGACATAATAATCAGCCCGTGCTGATTATTGGGAGATGCTTTATTAATTGATCACCTAAATTTTCTGTAGAATATATCGTCCTAAAGTTATCATCTCATTTGTATGTGTCTAAAAAAGGTCTATGTTCTTTTTGCCGGGCAATCAAGGAATGAACAAATCTGCCTTCGAAATGAATGAATAAACCGCAAGATATCTTCGGAGTCATGAAAAAAATATTTATTTTGTTGAGCGATCGCTTGGCGTTAATGTTTTCATCAAATTTTCATTCTTTCAACTAAGCGTTTGTTAATGAGAGAAAATCTTGCATAAGAGTCAAGGAAAAAAAACAATAGAAAAAAACTAATTTATCCGAACATGTTTTTCATCGCTGAGCGACCTTCTGATGACCATTTTTTGTTTTCTAAAATTTCAAACATAAACTAAGAATGAGATAAAAAGATGATGATGAAGGGTGAGAAATTGCAAAACTAAATGAAAAAATCATTTTGAAACCTTACGAAACTATTGTAAGACCCCTAAATAATTCGTTGCCAGCTCAATTTTTTTCGAGAATTGCTTTTTTGCTAAAAAAACATCTTTTTTATCGAGTGAAACTAAAGATTAAAAAATACCGCTCAAATTTAGGCCACGATAATATATATATAGCTCACATATGTTTAATGACCAATTTACTTTGAGACAGAAAATGTCTACAATATCCGGTTTTTATTCTCACAATAACTGATAAAATAATTAATAAGAATAATACCGAGAGAAAGACTATTATGAGCAGGTTAAGGAATCGCCAAATGTACTTTTGGACGAAATATTGGATATTGCCAAGTATATAAAAAGTATATAAGACAAATACCACGTACATTATTTACATATTTTTCGATATGTCAAAAAATATACTTTGTTAAACTACTTTTATTCTATGGGGGAATATCGCACGTTGAGTCCTTTAATTATCGCGCAACTCCTTCTTTAGGACGTCGGGCGACTTCAACATGTCTCTTCTCCGCCCAATTATTAAGCTACAGACTTGTCTGGGATTCATAATCACTGCAAAGTCTGGTTGGGTTTGATTTGGATCCGTCAACATTAACCGATTGCACTAGATCAACAGATATGATGAACATCTGAAAAATATTGTGTAGAACAGATTTTTCTTCATTGTTGTTTTGGATTTTTTTATGAATGGCCTATTATTTTTATTATTTTTTGGTACCGTGAATATGGAATTGAATATACGATGAATTGTGTTTTATCGCGTATTGTATCGATAGTGTATTGGATGAGTTTTGTTGATTCGTGGATAACAATAATAACGCCATTTTTGCTTTCTCTCAATAAATTGTCAGACCAACATCATTTCCTTTTTCGTGCCCTCAGAAGTTATTTCCCTTAATATTTTGATGATAATACGATATGGAAACAATTTGTTACAATTTGAACATTCATACACTCATTTCGCATAAATCACATTTTTCGACGTTTCAGAGCATTTTGATAAGCCTGAAATGAAAAGATAGGAAAAATAATTTCACGAAAACAAAGCTTCTTTTACGTCGAAGCAAAATAGTCAAATTCAGAATCGAATGTTAAATCATCAAAATTTCTCAACAACTCTCAAAAAGCTGTTGTCATTCACTGGTGACCGCTCAATCACTGACGCATTCACGCCATAGCGATTTGAAAGCTTACACATAATTCTATAACCGCCATAGTTTTTTATTACGAATTCATAACAACAAAACGTTCCGTACGGCAAACTCTCCTTCTGAAAGTACCAGAGATTCGCAATACGGTTCTTTTAGTCCAATAATCGACTCCACTTTGTTTTGCCCGTGTAAACCCGAGTCGTCAACTTGTTTCGCCACTTGCCTAATTCATATCAACCGGAAGAATTGCTGATTGCTCGGCGAAATGGAAAACAGTGTGTAAGCGAACCGTGCGAGTAAACTATAGCTGGTAGTCGTGTTACAATGCGTTGCCGGACTATTTGAGTGGTTGGACGCATTCACGCCACAGCGATTTAAAAGCTTACACATAATTCTATAAACGCCATAGTTTATTATTACGAATTCATAACAACAAAACGTTCCGTACGGCAAACTCTCCTTCTGAAAGTACCAGAGATTCGCAATACAGTTCTTTTAGTACAATAATCGACTCCACTTTGTTTTGCTCGTATAAACCCGAGTCGTCAACTTGTTTCGCCACTTGCCTAATTCATATCAACCGGAGGAATTGCTGATTGCTCGGCGAAATGGAAAACAGTGTGTAAGCGAACCGTGCGAGTAAACTATAGCTGGTAGTCGTGTTACAGTGCGTTGCCGGACTATTTGGGTGGTTGGACTACTGTGCGTGAAGCATGCGGCACCGGTGGAGAAGGGCACTGTAGTTCGGTAGGCCACCGCTAGGAGAATGGGACAGATGCAGGGCGTAACGAGTACACAATGCGATGCAAATTGGTCGACTCGCTCGGGCCAGTCAATCGCCTGCAAGCTCACGAGAGCTCGTTTCATATATATATATAGATACAGCATATACGTACATTTAGAATACATATATATATATGTTATACTATGTAGGAAGGTAGCTCGGTGGTACCCGCGATGGTATTACTAACATCGCTATTCTATTATGACATTATGGTGTGCAGCACTCGGTCTGCTCCCCAAGAGCACTAGTGGCACTAGTAGCAGCAGCAGCCCGAAGCATTCGAGGCTCGAGAGGCGCAACGCGACGCGGCGTGCCCATTACGCACCCCTTCGCCTCCCTCCAGGCGGCCAATCAGCTAACTCGGTAACTACCTGCCACCCAGACGCGCCGCGCTCTCTGCAACGCTCTGTATATATGTATATATAGACTACACTGATATGGTATGTGTAGGGTATGTACTGTACTGCACGGCCGCACAAGTCGCCCAAGGCCGCAGCATACACCACTTTGACTATTACTATGTATATCGCCATCCAGCAAGTTCTATTATACGAATGCTGTACACCTTGCCGCTGTCGAACCGGAATTATAATTTTTGTTTTGTTTTGTCAACCGTTCTTTAAGGATGTATGATACGTACAGTCCCGCCAAAAGTGAGTTTCAGAGACAATTTCGATCACTTCCCGATGGGATAAAAATCGGAAAAAAATTATGCATATAAAACGTGCTGAAAAGATTGATTTCGCATGATAATAATCCTGAGATGTTATTAACAAATTGGTGAAAAAAGAATTGTTCAACAAACAATCAGTCAACCTAACTTTTTTTCTAATGAAAATGATATGTTAATTTAGTTAAATGCATACGAATTTTTTCAGATTTTTTTCTTTATTTTAATTTGTATTTTTTTTTTCTGAAAAATTTCAGTCTTTCGACGGAAATTTACATACTAACAATAAGTATTAACCCATTAACGGCCAAGAAACGTGATTTTTTCCATAATTTTTAAGTTAAAATCTCATTATTAAACAATAAGAATATTTAAATAAAAAAATAGGTCCTAGTACTTTCAAGTGTTCTCTTTTAGAATCCGGGATAAAAATTGAATTTTGTTTATCAGGAAAAAAATATATGGCCGCTTTTAAACAAAAAAACACAAAAAAATCGAAGATATTTTTTTCAATATTTTTTTCTCATAGAAGACACTCGAAGACCACCTCTACATTTCCACCCCCAAAATGACGTTTTTTACCCCTTGAGCGGCAAGAAAAATTTCACGCTTGGCATACAAAAGAAAAAAAAATTGTGGACCTCCACAAAAATTTGTGTCCCGGGTTTTCAAGGTCGCTGATTACGATTGTGCCCTCAAAATTCGAAAATTTATAATGGCGGATCCAATATGGCTGACCTGGAATGCGAAACCTTATTTGAATCGGATGAAATGTGGTCCTCGAGGGTTTCTGAGGTCGGTGGTCACGATTCCGCCCTCAAAATAAAAAAATTCAAAATGGTGGATCCAATATGGCCGACAAAAATTTAATGGATTCGACAATAAATCACTACGGAATAAAAATGTCATACGTTATAAATTCTCAACTCCATAAAAATCCAAAAATCAATAAACAGTTAAGGAAAAATGCATATTTTTGCTGGAACAAACTCTCATTGACAAATGTTCAGAATTGAAGCTTCTTTCTTCATATTTCGTAAAAAAAATGAATTCTAAGCACAGAATCGTGATCAGTAACCTCGGGAACGCCCGAGTGCCACATTCAACCGACTCAAATAAGTTTCTGCATATAAGGTCGGCCATATTGGATCCACCATTTTTTATTTTTTTATTTTGAAGGTCAAATTGTAATCAGCGACCTTGAAAACCCCGGGGGACAAATTTTCGTGGAGGCCCGATTTCTTTTTTCTTTTTTACACTAAGCGTGAAATTTGTTTCGCCACTCAAGGGTTGAAAAACGTCATTTTAGAGGTGAAAATGGTGATTACGACAAATTGAAAAAATACGTCGATTAACTACAACTATTTTATGCACTCATGGTTGAAAAAAAAGGTGGTCTTAAAGTTCCTTATATGAGATAAAAAAATTTCTTAAAAAGTCTTCGATTTTTTGTTTTTTTTTTATATTATAAAGCGGTCAATTTTATACAGAATCTCGTATACAGCGTCTCTTTGGATCAGCATTATTCGGATAGATGAGACGCATTCATAACAGTGATAATTTTGAATTCGTTATTTCTATAAATTGAGTAATCATAAAGCATGGTCTTGGCAAACTTATCATACGCAGTCTCAAATTTCAAATCGTAGACGTAACGCCGAAAGTGACATCTACGAATCCGTCGAAGATTCTACGCTCAAAGTCCTTCATTACCAATGGTTGCGAGATGTTCCCTGCATTACCGACAGTCAAATCTTCTTACCACGTTTTCGCATTGTCCACCAGATGTCGTGTAAAATCCACCTGTTACCAAAACCACATTGATAACTACACCGACCACTTTTTCTCTTGCTTACCTTGTGCAAACAGGTCGAAACGAATGACACATCCGATTACAACGAAAAAAACGCATCCTTGACCCATTCTCGCGGATTCAGAAAGAATCGAGATATCATATCTCGACAAACTGTCCAAGAACGTCCTGAAAATATTCCTGAAGAAAAATGTTATCAATATTTAAAAACTTCTATTTCCAATCTAAAGACAAGGAATCGGAAGCTTATCAAAACTCCCTCCACTGTCCCCCTTGAAAAATGTTTCCCCTGATCAGTTGGAATAACGCCGTCGACGCCCAATCGAACGCATGCGCGGCTCCAACCTGAGATGAAAACGAATATCTTCAATCGAGCTGCATCTTCGTCAGCAAGTGGAAAAAACGCTCTGGTCCAAGAGTGACGGAGATAGTAATAAAGGAGACGGCGATGCTGCCACTGGCGGTGAAGAAAAGGACGAGACTCGCGGGCGTTGCGGCGGAGCGCGGGGAGCACGACGCGACGGAAAGAACGCTGTTTTGTACCCCACTTCGTGGCTGCGCGGCGGCCGTCGGCAGCGAGAGAGAAAACGATGAGGCAGACACTCGGTAGTACTGGCGCCGGTGGCCGCTACGAACGCGTGCTTCGAGCTGCGTCCCGTATAATCCCGACTCAAGATACGCGCGTGCGTGGCCGTGTGTTGAACCACGTACGACGTAATTTCGTGCACCACAAGACATCGATAACACAAAAAGAAAACAAATAATATAAGTTACAAACTATCCTATTGACGAAAAAATTTTAAAAAAAGATTTAAAAAATCTCGACAATAGAACCGAATGAAATCCGTTTATAAAAATTTGAATTTCCATCACAGCCTCGTGGGTAACTCGGCAAAAGTGGGAGAGGGGGCGCCGGGGGCTCGCGGCTCGACCGGTGAACCCGGTGAACCGCGGTTATCCAGACTATTCCATTTCCAATCTATCGTTTAGTCACGTTTTTCTATATCTACAACATAACAGCGCCGTACAAGAGTGAAGGGATAAGGGTTAAAGGGGTGATATCGAATGTTTGTTTGTTTGTCGCTATTGTTGCTTACAGTGCTTTAGCCCTTTGGGCAATGCCTGAGGTCATATTGCCGTGAAGAAGACTTGTTTTTTTTTTAGTTATATCTCGTATTGTCGGATAAAGTTGGAGGGAAGCCTTGTAGAGGCTAAATCGACGGCATATCATCCGGGTGAATGGACGAGCCCGAGTGTGGTATTATAAACGACGCGTGCGTGTCTATGCGCGTGTGTTTCGACAGTCTGTGCTTCTCGTCGACGCAGCATAGGCTCGCCGACGAGGAGGACGCAAACCAGCTGGCGAACAACAATCCAACTACTACGATGACAACTACGACGACCGCTATGGCAGCGGAAACCGCCGCTGCACCCGCCGGTGCTGCCGGTGCGGTCATGCCGTCATTGCCCCGCGCTCTTGTCAACAATGCTAACAACAATAACAACAACAACAATGGTGCCAGCACCATTCAACCCACACCGTCCCATCACAACGTCGATAGTATTCGTGATCTTCAGGAACTGCTTAGGGCCAAGGACGAGAGGATAGCCGAACTCGAAAATCTTACCAGTCGTCGTGAAGCCGAAATTCAAGAGCTCAGAAGTCACCTTGACAAATTTTTGAGCGTTCTGCCATTCAAATCACCACTTACACCGACGAAACCTCGACCCAGGAAACAGAGGGCACAGGGCATATCGGCTGAACCTCCGCTTCAACAACTTGCGCCACTGGTCTTCTACCAAAAGAGCGACAGGTTAGTCAACGGTTTTGCTTTCATTTGCTGTTTCTTCGGAAATTTTTACGCTTCTGACCAAATACGGGTTAAGGGTTGGTGTTACCATGTTGCATTTGAACATACATTTTGTGTGCATTGCATGAACATCTGTGGATATACAATGTTCAATTTACATGCACATTAGGTAGGTTGTTTTTTCGGCTTTGGCAATTTTTTTTTCGGTCTCGGCTCGAAAAACTTTATCAAGGTATGTTGAAAAACTCTGTGTACATTTTGAAGGCCCTGAGATGATGGAAACACGTGCCACGCAGCGATTGTAATTCCAATCAGAAAATACATGTATTTTTTTATGTCAATACTTAAATATTTCTTGCACCTGTAAAATATTGTTAAAATCGATTCGTAACTTAGCACACTCTTTGGGAATATTATAAGGTATGAAACACAATCTTGACAAATTTTTCCAACCATGATTCAATTTATATGAATAACGCTGGATACATAAGTAGTAGAGTGTATCAAAATTTGTATTTAACTCTCATCCCCCGAAAATGTCATCATCCTGTTCAGAGTACCTCGCGAAAGGGCTGTTAACGCAAAAAATGCTGAGAGATGCTTCACTGATTGATTAGAGCTACATCTATTGCGACTCTTTGCAGGATTTTTTAAAATTCAGAGCCGACTTTTTATAAGATGTCTTGAAATGTTAAAATACTTAGTATTCAGTAGTGAGAGGTATGAAAATTATTATTTTATAGGTTTCAAAATTAGTGAACTACTATATTTTCCACTCGGTTCAACAAAATTTCAATTATCAACCGTTGCGCGGTCGATGTGCGGCTCTGACGATCCTCCGAGTTAAGCAGCATTGTTTACGGCCATAACTTGGATGGGTGACCGTTTAGCCGTGCACCGGCTGGTCCCATCAGCCAGTGGGCCAGTAGTCAGTTTTTCTGAGGCCTCAGTGTATATACTTAAGTAAGTTACTTTCGTTTCTACTCTGGAAAGAAACAATCAGAAACATAGACTGGAAAACAGTCAGAAGAATATACTACCGTGTATATCGGTATGGGTTTTCCGCAGATTCCCCGTGCCCATGGCGAATACGGTACATTGCAGAGCTAAACTGGCTTCAGAGGCTTAGAAGGTTAGATTAGTTTGGTGGCGTGCGGGTAGGGTATTAAAATAAGGGTGGGAAGGGCGGTAAAAGGCGATTTAAGGGGATGCAGGACTGGATTTTCTTACCGACTGTGGTCGGTGAAAAAAACAAATTGAAAAAAAAAATAATTGAAAATTTTTCGATTACACCGTTGAGTTTTTAAAAAATATTTTCAATTTTTTTTAAATTCGTAAACATGCCATAAGAACCCATGTTAAAATGTAATGCATAAAAAAATTAATTTTCTGTAAACGATGTAGACGAAAATTTCAAAAAAAAATTCATGTGAGTTTGTTATGAATTATTTAAAACGTGGTAATTATTGTAGATTTTTCTGTGCATTCTTTATTTTACTGACGAACCTCCTTAACATCTTTTAAAAATGCCATCGTTTTCTGTGTTATTGTTGTTAACTATAATAATTTAGCTACTCAAATTTGCAAGAAAACTAAACTTCTATTTTGCATGATTTCATTGATGTTAATCTCGAACAGAAAAAAGATGAACATCCTTGAACGTTTCTTGACAGATCATTCCAGAGTAAAACAACTTTTAGAACACTACATTTTTAGTTTGGTCGACGATGCAGAAGCGTTACAACAATTTCCGTCTTCCTTTCGATGTAGGATTGTGCATTAAATTTTATTATCACTGATAAATTCCAAGTCCGTTAATCGCTTACACCTGTCACAGATAACGATGTGCAATAATACACGTCATTTGACTCGAGTTCTAAGATTAGTGCAAAATATTTACGTCGAGGTATTTACTGAACTATTGTCATTTCACAGAACTACAAGTACAAAAAATATACTTATATGGACGATTGATACTTATAACAGCGGAAAGTTCGACATATTTTCTATTTTTGGATATAGTTCCTATATCCTTTCTTTATCTGTCGGTATCACAGAAAGAAGCTCATTCACTTAACGAAGAAGCTTTTTTAAAATGAATTTTCTATGGATATTGCATGAAAATGATATTACCCCAGATATTATACAGAAAGTTTCAATCGAATTTAAGTGCTTTTCGTCGGGAGATAAATTCGGAAATAAATAAATTTCATTCAAGGTATCACGAATATTTTGTTTTTGAATAGTAATACCAAAGCTTGATCAAGTAGACTTTTGAGATCCGCGGTCCATTGAGACGCTGTTTTGTGCGCTTTTGCGATCTATACTTGAATTTGCGTCAATAATTTGGTCACCCAATTACATTGTATACATTAGAGCGATTGAATTAGTGCAGCGGAAATTTATTCGGTTTATTTTCTATAAATTTAGGGTTGTTGATGGGGTGTATCCCGAATATCTCCAGTGTCAGTTAGGTATGTCAACGCTCTCCGCACGTAAGCTTAAGGATGTATGATACGTACAGTCCCGCCAAAAGTGAGTTTCAGAGACAATTTCAATCACTTCCCGATGGGATAAAAATCGGAAAAAATAATGCATATAAAACGTGCTAAAAAGATTGATTTCGCATAATAATAATCCCAAAATGTAATTAACAAATTGGTGGAATAAAACAATTGTTCAACAAACAATCAGTCAACCTAAATTTTTTCCTTATGAAAATGATATGTTAATTATTTGAATACATACGAATTTTTTCAGATTTTTGTCTTTATTTTTATTTTTTTTATTTTAGAAAATGCGCAGAATATAATAAATTTTGTATATGCGTTTTGCAAAAAAATCTTGAGTGTAGTAGATGGTTTTATGCCGCACACATATCCAAAATTCGTTATTTCGCGCACATTTTTGAAAAAAAAAAATCAAAATCAAAATAACGAAAAAAATCTGAAAAAATTCGTATGCATTCAAATACATTAACATATCATTTTCATTGGAAAAAAGTTAGATTTACTGACTGTTTGTTGAACAATTGTTTTTTTCACCAATTCGTTAATAACATTCTGGGATTATTATTATGCGAAATCAATCTTTTCAGCACGTTTTATATGCATTATTTTTTTTTCCGATTTTTATCCCATCGGCAAGTGATCGAAATTATCTCTGAAACTCACTTTTGGCGGGACTGTACGTATCATACATCGTTAAGGCTGAATTGGTTCTTTTATATAAAACTCTACACGGCATTGTGAATTGTCCCGATCTTCTAGTCTCCTTCACTGTGTCAGTGCCTATAAGTAATGTACTTAATCACGCCATTTTTCATGTACGTACTTGCCGTACAAATTATAGCCATAATGAGTCTATCACACGGATTATTCATAATGGTAATTTTGCGTCGGCTGTTATTGACCTTTTTCGCCAACCTCTCTTCGTTTTTTCACGCTCTGTTTATCAATACATCATTTCTTTCATTGATTCTACATGAATACCTTTGAAAAAAAGGGGAAATTTTTTTTTCTGTTTTTATAGTAATGTATACATCATTTCTTTCATTGATTCTACATGAATACCTTTAAAAAAAAGGGGAAATTTTTTTTTCTGTTATTATAGTAATGTATATCTACGTTTATCTTGAAATGTACTTGTACGTCATTTTATTGTATTTTCAAGGGCTTGTCTCGTCCTCTATTAGATGGATTAATAAATAAATGTATTAATTAGAAACCAATATTCAAACTAACAAAAAATTTGTCGACTTGCTTTATAAATATCACAATTTTTTATCTGACTCTCGGACATATTTAGCATAACCAGCAGAAAGAAAAATCTGTATCCGAATAATAAGATATATGTCTGAGGTTTTGGAACAAGGTTGCAAGAAGAACCTTACACATTGCTCCCTCATTATCTTTCACTTTTCACACTACGAGGAAATACGATGTCAAAAAACACTTGAAAATTAATGTACAAATCCTAAATGTTTTTGTACATAAACTGGTATACCATAATTACTATACAAATGCAATACAATTTGATGTCTCATGGGGCATTCCACCTGGTTTCAACTTGAGTCTGCCTCTCGACACTTCGGATTTCGTTTACGATTCTTTACGTTATTGTCCATGGTGTCCAGCGAAATTCCCTACAAAATTTCCATGCCATTTCCATGATTTTTCCATGATTACCATAGACGCATTTAACCCTTTCGCAGTGAGGTGAAAATGACATTTTCGTGCCATTTTTGTGTTGGAAAAAAATTTTCCAACCCCAAAAACCATGATGTACCAAATTACAATCGAATTGATGCAGTAAAAATAGGTTGTTTTTCAAATGCCCATATATGTGTCATGACACAAAAATGGCACGGCTCTTTTTTGCCCATATGTGTGTCACTCACAGTCAAGGGGTTAAGAGGCAAAAGTAGCCAAAAATTAGCATGAAAGAAAACGTATTTATTATTTATTTCTAATTACATTATGAAAATGTTTCAGTAGAAGAAAAGATAAACGCGTACTGATGGTTAGAAATAAAATTTGTCAGACCGAAAAAAACTAAGGACCTTCTTAACAGCGAACATTATGAAAATTTCCATGATTGACCAAAAATTCCATCATTTTTCCAGAAACATAAAATTTCATGATATTTCCATGACGTCCATGATTTCCATGATCGCTGGACAACATGTTCCAATTCTAATCAAAACTTACAATTCTTTTAAAAGTAATTTTTCTGCAAGGAAGAATAAAAAAAATAGAAGCTTCGAATTGAAAAACAATATTTAAGCAAATAACAATCTTGGTCGACTTACTTTATGAATATTTTAACTTTTCATTTGACTCTTGGACATACTTACCATAACTGGCAGTAAGAAAAATCTGTATATAATAAGATATGTGTCAAAGGTTTAGAAAACAGGTTGCAAAGAAGAACCTCACGCATTGCTCTCTCATTATCTTTCACTTTCCACACTATGAGGAAATACGATACAAGAAAGACTCTTGAAAATTCATGTACAAATGCTAAATGTTTTTGTACATAAAGTACTATACACTGAGAGAAAAGCATATCGTTGATTCAACGATTTCACAAGGTAAAAAGCATATAGGAAGGCTTGCAATGTTTTATAGTTGAAGTGATGATAATATGGTTCAATAAACGTTACTCGCAAGTTTATTCAAAACAAACGTTGAAATCGTATAAGCACCAAAACGGCATATTTAAAACTATTAGAATATTTTTTGAAACTATTATTATTTTGATAATTGCTACTATAATTATATTTGCTATAATCATGGAATCAGACCGCTATAATCACTGCAGAATTACGCGTAGCACGATTGTTGAATTGCTGTTTTTTTTTTGCAGTTGTGAAATAGAATAATTTTTTTTACGAAAATAGGAAAAACTCGGCACATCCAAAATCGATTATATCGACAAACTGAAGCAGAAATAGAATCACGTAAAATGACATGCAAATTTAATGTTTAGCCCTAAAAGACCAATAGAGGAAAAGAGTGCGACCGAAGCGAGCACGTTATGACTAGTATAATATAAATCTGATGACATATTAGAATTCTTTAATTTTTCATTCAAGCGTCTTTATCCTGAGATTGTTTCATCGTACATACATTTTGAAAAATTAAACTGTGTCGAATTTTGTAGCCTAAAAAAAATTATACAGATTTACATGGGACATTTTAACTCAAATTAACTCGAATTTTCTGAAAAGAATATCGATAATAATTTTTTTTTTCACCGAAGATACCGCCACTCAAATGAATTAACATATCATTTTCATTAGAAAAAAAGTTAGATTGACTGATTGTTTGTTGAACAATTGTTTTTTTCACCAATCTGTTGATAAAATTTTGGGATTATGATTATACGAAATCAATCTTTCAGCACGTTGTATATGCATTATTTTTTTCCGATGTTTATCCCATCGGGAAGTAATTGAAATTTCTCTGAAACTTACTTATGGCGGGACTGTACCTATAATACATCCTTAAGTTGTGTATACTTAACAACGAATTGTTACGATTTTTTTCTAATGTAATCAGAGATTCTGCTCATTTTTAATGTCAAATTATTATTTTTTATTTTCACTTTCATCCTTGTTGCGAAAGCTTCGCTATATTCGAGCTGGCTCGATTTTCTATTTATAATTCTTATTGGAACAACTTATATTCAGCCGTTTTTCTAAATCATATTTCCTGCTAGACAGAACAGAGAGCAAAGAGGTTTCGTTTACATTGCAGAGTGAGTATTTTCGTACTGATGAATCGTTCGATTATTCCACATTGGTGGGCCGCGAAATATATGCATTGCTACACATTGGAGCGAATGCGTTGGTAGCTACGCAACTGGCGTGCACGCGCGCGAGAGGATTTGCATTCCGTTCGCTCGCTCCAAGGCAGACTCTGCCGCAGCACGCATGAAACCGTCCACATCGACATTCTCGGGTGATTCTGAGTGTGCAACATGCGATTCGCCTTCGATAGTAGGTATCTGCGAGACTCGCTGGTGGTTCGTGGTACACAATGCTTGGTTCACTCGCTTATATATATGTATACACACATATATATATATATATAGACGTTGCGCGAGAGAGCAACGCATAATATACATTCAATCAGCGCCGCGAACGCCAGTGGCGGCATATATTATACCCGCGGAGGGCTAAGTATGCGACGCCGTCGCAACCACACCGTCTTACGCAGCTCGATCTCGACTATTTGACCCCAGAAACGGAAAGCTGAAGAAGTCACTATTCTTCGTCAAGGAAGATAGCATTCTTCGGCTTAAGCGACACATGATCGAACAAGAATATAGAGATCAAGAGATTGTACAAATATTTGACAAGGTTGGGAGCAAGCGTTTCGGTAAAATTTTATGCTGAGTTTTAAATAAGTCATCGAATTTAAGAGGCAACGACTGTAAACATTTTTCTGCTGAAAAACGACTTTTTTCATTGGCTTACAAAATGAATTCATGCTGGGAATATACCGCCTAATGTCTTAGCTTTTGATTTCTAGCTTCTGTAATACATACAGATGCTGTTGGGAAGGTTTATGTTCAGTTAAAGGCATTTTTAAACAAGTTTAGGATTTGGTTCCAATATCTTATTCGAGTGGCAAAAAAGTTATGTTTATGGTGACTGATATTGATGTGTGCAACATTAATGATGGTCTGAATGATTTATATGAATTATGAAAGTTTTGCCGATGCTAAGAGCATCAAGCACGTCGAGTTGTCTTTGGTGCGTACGAATTTTTTCAGGTTTTTTTCTTTATTTTGATTCTGATTTTTTTATTTTCAAAAATGTGCGCGAAATGACGAATTTTGGATATGTGTTTGGCATGAAACCATCTACTACACTCAAGATTTTTTTGCAAAACGCATATCCAACATTTTTAATATTCTGCGCATTAAAAAAAAATCAAAATCAAAATAGACAAAAAAATCTGAAAAAATTCGTATGCATTCAAATAAATTATTATATCATTTTCCACATCACATTCCAATCAACGAATAAATTTCACGTAATATTATCTTCCATATTTCAATGATCTCGAATTTTATCGAATTCAGTGACATGCAATCACCAAATTTTATTTGAATTCTTCTGAAATGTGAGCCTCTTTTCTCAAGCGTTTAGAAATATAAATAAAATTTAGAAATTTGTTAAGTAGTGAAGTAACACTGCCTCTTAGATGAACCAAGCTATTTATTAGAAATGCTTAAACCAGGCACAATATGACATGTATCTTAATGAAAAAATTTGAGAAGACTGTTGAAATATATAATAATGACCCCTGAAAGTTTCGTTTCAATCGGATATCTCTTTCCTTTCAAAAAAAATCCTCGAAAAAACCGATTTTTTGAAGCCTCTAAAACAGGCTCTCCCCTTAACGGAGTTTTTATTTATCTTCTGAAACTAGCGAATGATTTTGTTCCAATCACATCGAGAGAAAAGATTCTATTGATTCACGGCAATATTCGCCAACGAAGATAAAATGGCTACACTCTTAAAAATATTTTTAAGAGTATAGCCAGTCTATATGGTCAAAAAAAAAAGATTTAAAAAAATTCTCAAGCCCTTAAGTTAATTAAACAATCTCCCATTTTTCTTATCTTCTTATTCTTTGGCTTCGTAAGTCAAATTAATCACTCGAAAAATTGGAAAAACAGTCATTCGTTTATGGGAGTCAATAATTAGTTGCCCTAATCAACTCGTATGACTCAATAGTTTATGGCACTGAGTTGGCTAGGTTAACGAATTTTTTGGTTGGCTCTTTCGATTAATTGGTTGGCAGCTAACAAATTGAGTATCACAATGCAACTAATTTGTCGGCCACGGATTTGTGGCCTGGACCAATTAGTTTATTGGCTCAATCAGTGTTATTGCTCAGAGCCTATTTCATAAATTATTTTTTTCAGTACATACCAGTTCGTTCGAACGCTGACAAAAATTACCAATCAAAATTTCAGTGTAAAAAAAATGTCTCAAATCACATTCTAATAATCCATAAAAATATTTCGGATGCAACTATAATTATTATAGAATAACGTCAAGATAAAAGTGTCTGGTCGGTGGAGATTGGCCGATTATTTTCCGGATCACAAAGATAAATGATTAATGCTAAGTCAAGTACCTAAAAAAAAGATAGTTGAATTAAGCATTAACGCTACAATCAGGTCAATCGCGTACCCAGAATGAAATAGTTACTTGTACATATTTCAAAAGGGAAACTATCGTAAGCGAACAAACATATATATATATATATATCAATTAATTCACAATTTGAATTTTTTTAGGAATCAACTTTTTTGTTTTCGAAAATAATTTCTTTATAACCAGAAAAAAAATTACAAAGTTTTTTTTAGTTTTTCTCCTGATTGTCACTAAAACGGTGAAAATTACTTGATGGCTTTATGAAAAGTCTGTCAGTAAACGAAATCAGCCACTGCTAATCGAAATATAACTAGAAATTTAACATTCAAAAAACAGCAAATGATATGTACGTTTGATAATTGAAGTAACCCGACTTACTTTCCTTTTTTTCAACAGTCTGTTTATCATAGACAAGGTCAGGAAAAAAGAGAACATTTGCAGTTTTACAGAAAGAACACATTTTGATATTAAATTTCTAAAATCAACCAAATCGATGTATTACAATAATTTCAACAACAACAGCAATAATAATCTAAACAATATATTCTTCGTAGTTGTCGAAGAAGCTGTACTTTCAGTTTCATCTTCTGTTCCCACTGTAATTGCATTAATACGTTATTAAAATAGCATCAAGATGAAGGTTTCCGGTCGGTGTAGGTTAGTCCCTTATCTTCCGGATCACCAGGACGGATCGTAAGAGAGGAGTTATGTATGTAGAGAGGAAGAGAGAGAGAGAGCGCGATGAACGGAGTTATGCCAATAACTGGCTTCAAGCCATTGGTTAACGATGCCAATAGCTGTGACATTAACAATACTCATTGGAATATGAAGCGAGTGCCCGGATAACGCTGCCCCCCTCTCCTCCGCTCTCCCCCCTTGCCAAGACCAAGTATACGCTTGTCAACAACCAGTGGCTGTGGCTATGGCAACT
This sequence comes from Tromatobia lineatoria, assembly GCA_949699805.1. NCBI lineage: Eukaryota > Metazoa > Arthropoda > Insecta > Hymenoptera > Ichneumonidae > Tromatobia > Tromatobia lineatoria. Next base: position 12,827,641 of record OX453043.1, read on the forward strand.
CGACGACATTTCTGCTGCAGTAAGAGCTCAGAACTCGAAGCAACTATATACACACGTACATATATAGATATATGTATAGAGCAGATATTGTATGTATTTTGTGTGCGCTGGATTGACGTCATCGTTCGCGCGACACCGTCGTCGTCTGCCCAACGATGCCAGTAGCTGAGGCAAAGTCGACGGACCACTCGCTCACTCGACTTGTCTCCTTATTCTTCTTCTTCCTCCTCTTCGCCTTCTTTTACTTCTCTCTCCGGGTCTTGCATTGCTTTCCGTTCGCGAAACTCGTTTCACAAGCAACATCGGCAGTTGCATCGAAACGGCAGAGGCACGGACATTAATGGTCTCGTTACCTCGCACCTCTTGTCCTTCTACCACGTGACCCTTTCAGAAAACTTAGTCTTAGATTTTTTTTTTTAAAGTTATTTTCCTTAATTTCCTTAAGGGACGAATTTCTACACGTTTCGGATGTTTTCTGCACGTTTTCTGACGACTGTTCTGAAGAGTAGCATTAGTTCTTAATATATAAATACTTCCGCAGACACGTTCTGAAATTACAATACTCTGATACATACAAATGTCAGTTGAGGTTATTGTCATATAGTTTTATAATAGAAATAAACCATAATTCTAGTCAGATTTTGACACACCATGGCCCATTTTGTTTACTTAAAGATGCTACATTGGTTGACCGCAGACATTTTTTTGTAGCATTCTCTGTAAGAAAATTGCTGCCGTTTTTTATTTACTCTTACCTATCATTAGATTGACACATGCTTGTCACTTTTAAATAACTAATACTTTGTAATCATTAGTAAAGAATTTGTCCGGTCAATCAATAAAGAATATTTCAACAAATTAATACGCTCGTCATAATCAGACTAATATTATGGTTTTTTCTAATAATAAACTGGATAACAACGACTTCATCCGTCATTTGTATGCATCAGGGTATTTTTTATTTCAAACCGTATCTGTGTATGAATTCATATATTAAGAACCTAAGCTGATTAGCAAGCTACTCTGCAGAACAATCAAAATTAATTCTAATAAACACGATTAAAAATGTAGCAGTGATTTGACTAACTACTGCGAAAGGTAATCACCTTAAATGTACGTTGGGGTGGTTCCGAAATAGGTAATTTTGTATTTTTCTATTGGTATCAGTATTTTCTATTGACTTCACAGAAAAAAAATTAGGTAAGCAAACGAAAATGCTGTCGAACTTTACTTAGGATAACCCGACAAGTAGTTAAACCGAGATCAATAGATAAATAAAATCACACATCGTGAATAAATACTTAACCATCAATCAAAGATAAATCATTTTGTCATGACAATTTGGAGAAAAATTCACAGGTGGCTACGCAATCGGTATTACAGTTATATTTTCAATACCTACTCAGCAAATAATGCTTATCGGTCTACGACATCGAAGTTAATAAACGACAGTCTTTGCAGCGTCGATAATCTAACGCTAAAATAATTTTTGTTAACGATTATTCACAGGAAGTTTTGTGTTCCATAAGTATGGAAAGCGTCAATCTTCCGTTGTGGTAACAGTTTTTCCTATAAACTCATAGTGTTTTACCATTGGTAACATTTCCTAATTTGTTTTCAATGAATGCACATGACAACTCCGCAATAAAAATTATATATGATCATGGGTAAATTGACTGCTTTGCAAGTAATAACCAAGCTATAAATGTTGGTAATTTTGTTTCTCTTTCGATTGAATATTATTATTCGTGAATACAAGAAAAAGCTATTCGCAATAACATTCACGAAATGGAAACAATACCACGAGACTGTACAACACAAGCGAAAAGAAAAAGAACGAGAGACTACGAACGGCTTGTTATGCGGAACATTGGCGGAAACTGAAAAAGCGGAAAAAGCAAAAACAACCCGTGAAGAAATCTTATCAGGGTTTTGCCAAGGCCCTAATTAATTTTCCCTAAGAAAGAGGGTTTAAGGCTCAAAAAGAGAGTAAGAAACATGAAAAAAACAACGGGAAAAAAAAAGAGAAGGCACGGATTGTAGAAGAGCGGAGTTAGACACCGAGAACACAACAAAATCCAAAAAAAAAAAGAAAAAATTTCAAACACGTACCTGGTATTGAAAAAGTAAGAATTCCGGGATCTTCGAAACATTAAATATAACTTGTATGGAAATTGAGTGTTTATTTACTGGTAGCTGTTCATTCACTGATGGTTTGTTCATTTACTGACATATCAGACTTTTTGTTACTTATCTATTTATTTCTCTAAAACTTTATACTGAAACTTACTACCTTTTTTTATAACAAACGTATATTTATTTTGCATAGACATTGCGCAAAGTAATTCGAAACATATCTGTATTTCATGGCTGCATTTAACACGACGAACCTCTTATTTACTCATTCGCTGGTCGTCTATCCAAGTACTGCCGCAATCGCTTTAAACCGATGAGAAATTTGATGACAATTTGATGATTTTCTACATAAATTGTATTTGGTGCAAAGAACCAAGAGTCGCGGTAGCTCAACGCAAAGTCAAAAAGAGAAATTGATAATTCATTCACACGTCTGATCTCGACAGGGCTTAACTCCTGATTTGTATATATTAGGGATATTTTTTTTTGTTGAGATTCGGAGTTGTCGGCCATTTTTTGGAGTAAGTAATTTTTAAAATTATTTTTCTCTTGCAAGAACCGCGCTATATTTAAGTCGAATTAATTACCTTAAATTATGTATGTAAATGAAAAATGTTGAAAGCTATTTTTGTAATAGAATTCCAAATCGTTAAAAAGGTTCAGCTATTTGTCACAGTAAAATCAGTGAAATCCGCCATGTCATCTTGATTGAATTATAATACTTTAGCCATTGCAAAAATCGTTCTTAACCTTTGTTTTTTACATACATAATACAAGAAATTCAATTCGGCTTCAATATAGCGAGGTTTTCGCAAAAACGAGATTAAGCGAAAAATTATTCGGCCTTAAAAATTAACAGAAACTCCGAACCCATACAAAAAAAAAATCTTAAAAATTCGTTATTCATACAAAAAACTTTTTAAAATTTATTGAGCTGAAAGGTAGCGGTAACTTTGGGGTAATAAAAAATATTAGTGATATTTTTTTTAGGAAAATTAGAGTTAATTTGAGCTAAAATATCCCATATAAATCTATATTAAATTTTGAAATGGTCAAAAAGTAGAGACGTTTGAATGGAAAAATAAAAAGTTTTAATATCTCATGAGATTTATATTCTATCGTATTGAAATTTGGCGAAAAGATTTTACTATAACAAAACCTGTTTTTAAAAAATTTTTTGAAGATAAAAAAATGTTAGTCGCTGAAATATGGTAAAATCGCTCATATACAAAAAATTTACTAAAAATACAATAGTATGACATTTTCAGATTCAAAACCGAAAAAAATTAACAATACGTTCGCGAGTTACATATACGGTATTCTTCCGTTTACATGGCGAAAACTGGTATGAAAAGTCCAAAAAACCCTAATCATGACGTCCGTAATTTTTATGATACAATATTTTGCCAAATAAAAAACATTAAAATTAGACGCGATACAAAAGCTTAATTATTTCCTAAGATCCTTACGATTTTTTCTCTACTTAGTAAAATAGTAAAAAAAAACTGTGGCATATGTGTAAATACGTAGGGGCCCGGAAATGAAATGAATGTAGGTTTAGTGAAACCCATGTATTTTAAATGTTAAGATCAAAACCTCTAGGATAAGGGTTAAACATAAACATGAAAATGTTATATTCTAAGAGGATTTTTATTTTTTAATTTTTTTATTGTGGGATAATCGAAAAATTGAGATGCCCATGAGAAAATTCGAAATCACAAATTTCGGAAACACCTTAATGTACGTACTTCGGAAAATAATCACGAATAGACACTACGTTTTATAAATTTTCGAGGTTCCTCTTTTTTTTCAGTAAATTTAGTTTTAGTGAACATGTGATTAGAGAATTTTTTTCGTCCTTTCTATGACATCATAATATTTTATAAATAAATAAAAAAATCAATTGTTATTGTCTTATATAAAAATAAAACAAAAGATTTAGTTCCTTCTACTTTTTGGGATACATTTTCTTTTCGTCTTGTTTGGTGTGAATGAGTTTTTATTTTGATACGTAGAGATTTTCAAGCGCTTAAAAAAAAGTCGGATTGGGTGTGTGGTATTGTAACTGATATATATGGGTGATCACACGAGCCGGTTGTGTCCGCAGCTCCGCACCAAGCCCGACACTCGATAGTCTCTCTCACGTTGGAATCATGCCAATGGAATAATACTTGACCCGCGAGAGACTTATACTCACTGAAACGTACAAATAAATAGATAAATAAACGGGAGATACGGTAAACATGTTGGCGGGCGATCCACGTGCATCACGTCAACAGAGCGCAAATTCCTTGACGCGAAATTTGGAACCGTGAAGTTGGATGACAATTCAGTTAGCACTTTTGTTACTTTAGTGCTCTTTGTGACGATATATCTATGCAATAATTATATCCACTTCGATTGAATTGATGAAGCTGCAAAAACTGATTCAAAGATTTTCAATCTTTATACATTTCGTCAGTTTATTAATGTATTTTTTTGATCGAAAATAAAGGTGATCGATATTGTGAATAAATAAGATACGGTATAAGTATACTTGATGAAAGAAAAATCCGGGGTACTTTAATCATTTGAGGGTCGCAAAATGATGAAATTTACGTGTTACCGCTGTTAAGGATTAAATTTAAGGGGGGACAATTACCTAAAGAAAGTCATAAGAAGAAAATGTTTGAGAGTGATACCATTTGTTTAAAAATCTTACTCTCAAATCTCATTGAGTACATCGAAAACGTTATTATTCTACAATTTTTTAAACTCATATAGTGCGCGAAATCACGAATTTTGGATATGTGTTCGGCACAAAACCATCTACTACACTCAAGATTTTTTTGCAAAACGCATATCCAAAATTTCTTAAATTCTGCGCATTTTTCATGATGAATAAAATAAAAATCAAACTAAAGAAAAAAATCTGGAAAAATCCGTATGCATTAAAATACATTAACATATCATTTTCGATAGAAAAAAAGTTAGGTTGACTGATTGTTTGTTGAACAATTGTTTTTTTCACCGATTTGTTAATAACATTTTCGGATTATCATGATGCGAAATCAATTTTTTCAGCACGTTTTATATGCATTATTTTTTTCCGATTTTTATCCCATCGGGAAGTGATCGAAATTGTCTCTGAAACTCACTTTTCGCGGCACTGTACGTATCATACATCCTTAACAAGGTCCTTAATCAAGATTATTAGAGTTAATCAAATTTTCGTAAAAATTAACTAAGGTTATTTTTATTTTTACTACGTCAGACGCAATCATATAGTCTATAAAGTTTTCATTATATTGAACGTTTTTCTACACTAATTTGATATTTGACATCAAACATTCAAATGAAAAAAAAAAAATAACACAGACGCATGATCTGAATGGCCGAGTGGGCTAGGACGCAAAAACCATCTGGACGGCCCGTGTTCGATTTCCGGCTAGGTAAAGAGTGAAAATGTTTTTTCAGCGATAAAAGTACACCATCGTGTGTTCCCTACACGATGGTGTACTTTAATTATTAAGGAATATCAATAATTAACGAATATCAATTGAAATTACTATTGAACAAGCATGAATAAATGTTTTACAATGAAATCAATTTATTTCAATAATGAAATTCTATACTGACCCAGTCATATTGTCCCGTACTGGCCCAAGGGTTAAAAGCGTGACCGACAAGTACGGCCGGCAGTTAGATTTCCACAATGGGCCCCGTACTTAGTCAGGGAAGGCTATACGGGCCCAGTATATAGCCCTGACCAAATTTCATTTATACTACAGTCCATTTTTTCCTGATGTCGCGGATTGATAATCGGGCTATAAAAGTTTAATAAATATTCAAAATATTCTAATTTGTAAATTCCACAAAATAGAATAGCCATTGGTCAGTTGCGTCAAATGCAGTGCAAAGCTTTGGTCGGTTTCCTACGAAAAGAGAAAGACAATGTAGGTCCCTGTGTGTATAAGAGTAAGAAGGAGAGGTAATCGTACAGGAGTTTGCGAAAATATCGAGAGTGAGGAAAGGATGAAGAATCCACAGGAGTCCGTGTTCGCATACAGAGCTAGAGTGGCGCGCGTTCACGCCGTTGAGTTAGCAGAGGCGCTACACAACATAAACAAACACACACCACTCTTGGTGCGAGGACTTTTCGTTCGGTAAAGGGCGAAGTAACGAGTCGCCGCTGCGTCCGAGAGCGGAGAACGCGCGCTCACTCACGTTTCTTCGCAAATTTATCGCCATTGGCACACACGCCGCAGCGGCAAACTTATCGGCGCTAGAGAGCGCGAGTGAACGAGGCAGCAGCAGCAAGAGCAGCGGCGGCGGCTGGACGTGTGCGTGCGAGCGCTCGCGGACTCTCTTGTTTTATTATCTTTTTAGAAAGCGTACAAGGCCGAGAGAGAGAGAGAGAAAGAGTGAGACGCGCGCTCGCACGCGGTCACCGAGAGAGGAGAGCAGCAGTGTTGTTTGCGGGACCCGGCGTTGCTGTTGCTGCTCTCCCGCTCACGGGAATTCGAGGAGTGCCCTCAACACGAAAGAGAGAGAGAGAGAGAGACTCCTCATGTCTTCCTCCAGGCTTACGAGAAGCAGGTTCAACGAGATATCTCTCACCATAATAGCTGACACCAGGCGCCAGTCCTGTTCTATACATTTTTATTACATTATTTATCGTCATTATTATTATTATCCTTCAACCGGCGTCTCGAGTGTCTCGAGTGTCTCTCTTCATTCCGACAGATTTTTTATTAAACAACAACAGTGCTATTAATACCGAAGTCAATAAAATTATGTAACTCAACGTTCTTTTTTTCGCAATTTTTATCATTTTAGTGGGTTTTGTTACCATCAGGAATTCGGATTCTATAGTTATAAGTTGATTATTGTTATTGTTATCCGTTGAACGACGGCTTAGCGGTCTTTTTCATTCTGAGGAAATTTCATTAAACAGTAACGATATTATATTATTAGTATACTATAATAATATATTAGTATCGTTATGTTTTGTTCTTAATGGATACATTTTTTTCGCAGTTTTATTGTGCAATATTTTATAAAAAAACATGTTCCTTTAAAAATTGATTATTAAGTATTATTATTATTATGATCCTTCAAACGATTTCTCGAGTGACTTTTTTCCAGCCGAGAGATTTGTTATTATACAATAAGAGTACTTTTAATACCCACGTTGATAAATCTACGTAATAAAACGTTTTTCTTTTTTTCTTCCAATTTTAATCATTTTGTAGCTTTTATTACTATTAGGAATTAGGATTTCATATCCATGAGATCTCATATATATTTTCTCATAGTCATGAGCTGATTATTGCTCTTATCTACTGCACGACGTCTTAACAGTCTTTTTATTCCAAGATAATTTTATTCAACAGTAACAATACTATTATTTTCGATTTTCTAAGGATACATTTTTTTCTCAGTGCCTTTATTATCATTGTGTAATCTTTATTCAAAAAACAACCCCTGAAAATTCGTTTACTACTATTATTATTTTAGACTTCAAATCTGGTACTTTTTTCCTTCCTGGAAAACAATTTGTTAAAAAGACAACAATACAATCATCAATGAATCCCTCAAATAAATTTTTTTTTAAATGTCAATTTTTTATTCCTTGCTTGTATTCTTATATACATCATATAACAATTAGTGAATAACAGGCGAAAATACATAATGAAAATTTAATTAATTCCTCACGCACCTTCCTGCATTTTTCCTTATTGAAAAAAGACATTTCAACATTGACCATTGAGCGCTTTTCATGTGTTACGACAATTTGTCTTATAATCGTGAATATCGTCTGGACCTTGATTCGACTTGGAGCCCGACGAGGACAATACTACTGGCTGCTCAATCCCCCCTCCCCCCCCCTTTAAATTTGCATACGCAGCCGTCCCCCGATGTTCTTTGCATCGCGGGCTTTCGGTAACATGCGATCTACAGAATCGACGAAAAATCTCTTCTGTGTCTGGCGCTCGAATAGCTCCATGAAATCAGACGGACAATAGCTCTGCTTAATATAATCGCCGTGATGATAATAATAATGGTAGTACTGTCCTCAATTCAAGTCTCGAGTACGCCGGCTCTCGTGATAACTCCCCCCCGCCCCCGCAGTTCTTTTGCCGCAGTCACTTTTCCTTTCTCTCTCTTCTGCTTTCTTGTTTTAGGCTCAAACTCGCCGTGTGACGTCATGGATAATTAGTTCCTTGATTCACTCTGCCCCCCGCCCCCCGCCCCCCTGGATTTTTTTCTCTCCTTCAGTTCGGCTTGCAACGATGCCGCGTTGGCCTCCGACCGACTGTACTTCCCTTCCTCCTTCCCTTACCCCGTTCTCCGCGCTTGGCCACAGAACGCTTATCTCACCGCGGCTAAAAATAGCAACTGTCACGGCCACCGGCGACATGTTAAAAGAGCGCCGGGGTACAAAACCGCGCGGTCAGCGGAGAACCGGCTGTGATACAGCGCCACTACTGCGGTGGCGGATGGCGCCACCGTCCCGTGTTTCGATTCTGTTACTTTCCGATACAAACGACGATTACGCTCCGTTGCGCCATCTCGCGATGTCGAGAACAAATGCTGCATTATCGCTATGACTATATGTTAGCCTTGATGATGTTACTTTTCGGGCTTCGTTGGTAAAACAGTCGATTTGATTGTAAAAAATTTGTTTTTCTTACCAATTCATTAAACTTCATTATTTGAAGAAAAAATTGTGACGTACATTTTTTAAAAGTAAATTATTTATAATAATTCCATCACGGAGAACGTTTGCACCGATTATTTCGCGAACGAAGTTTTGGGGAAAGTTGCGATCTCTAAATCATGATAAGAGAAATGGAAGTAATAATTTTGCATGCATTTGCATTGAGTTCTGTGGAAATTTTCTGAGTTGTTACTACTAATTTGCAAATATTTTATTTATTTTTTTTAGTGTGAGATTGTGAACTTCTGTACTTTAATTATAGGTGATCGGGTGATAATAATAATATTAATTATATGACACTGCACGCTTGATTTTGTCATTCCGTTTCCATTGGTGGCACGAGCCTGGCATGTATGCAAAGAATGCTCTACTACGCTGCTCGTGGTGCACGCTATAATGTGTTGCTATTATTAGACCACTGTCTTGTTGCCATTACTCTAGACAGAGACGAGATTAACGAGAATGGCACGTAATCGTTCGCTCGTTATCGCACTCGTCCTCCGAGATTCTTTATTTTATTTTTTTTTAATTCCGAAAGCAGCTCGTGTATTGCCTATCTCATCTGGCAAGGTACGAAAACAGCGGTATAACACTAACCCACTAAATACATGTGATGTACATACTACAGTATCATACCAAAGTTTCTACCATCAAGAAAATCAAATCGACAGGTTTTTTTTCATTTACAAAAACCTACCAATATATTTTTTGAAATATTTCTTGTCCTATGGGGCGTCTATTAACCTCTTGACTGCGAGTGACACACATATGGGCAAAAAAAAGTCGTGCCATTTTTGCGTCATGACACATATATGGGCATTTGAAAAATGACCTATTTCTACTGTATCGATTCGATTGTAATTTGGTACATCAAGGATTTTGGAGTTGGACATTTTTTTCCAACACAAAAATGGCACGAAAATGTCATTTTCACCTCACTGCGAAAGGGTTAATCACGTGAATTTCTTAGAGCGGTTTTGCATTGTTAACAGAATGTAGGTTTAATTACTACATAGTGTATACAGTTTGTTTACAGAAACGGGTATAAAAAATTTACTACACGAGTATAAGAGAAAATGAATGTACTATTCTTGTGAATTCATTACGAAAGCCCTATTAATTCTGTGCCGTTTGATAAATTCGTTACAAAGAACGTATTAATTTATGGACAGTACATATGGGGCATTCCATACGGATTCGACCTCTCGGATTTGGTCGAAAATTTTGCATGTGATTCGATTTTAGAGAGGAGAAGTTTAAATGTTGATAGCTTATTTTTCTGTCAATCGATTGAGGCCGATTTCAATAGCAATCTACTTTAGTGATCATTTGACATGTGTTCCAAATTTCAGCTAGATTGCTGAAAATTTGAGACCGTTTTCGTGTTCACGACCTTTCATGAAATACACACCCATAGACACACACGCTCACATCTGCACATATACATGCAGCGGACATTTTTTCTAGATATGCTTTTTTAACGTAACATTCTGAATATGTTTTCTATAAAACGCGCTTTTTTTTTTACGAAAAGAAAGCACTCACAGGAGAAAGCAATATTTTAGAAAAATTATTATATAACTCATATTTCTTTTTTCCACAAAATTTACAATTATCTATTTTCTTTGTGGGGATTTAGTTTTAAATATTGGTAGTTCTGTTATTCACTACTTTTCATACAAGCGCCATCTGTGGTTTTATGTCATTTCTATGTTTCCTCTTATATTTCTACATTGCTGAGTTACATTTCAAATAAATCCGTTAAAAAATATTAAATAACGAAAATTTAAAAAATATTTAAAAAATATTAAGATCCTAAACTGTGATAAGAGTAAAATTATAGAAAGAAAATATTGTTAAAAAATTGATTCTAAGAAATATATTCTCAGACAGGAGATGAGACATAACTTGGAAACTGACATTCCATCAAGATAAACTTAAATTTTTATAAATTATTTCACAATTTATAAATTAAATGGATTAATCGAAAATAATCGTCAAAAAATTATGAATAACAGTATGCATTGATATTCCAGTGCGAATATCTTCTAAAAGGTTAGAGTAATCGATAAACCACTAAAGACCTTTTTTGTAGAGCCTTTAATTTCCTATAGAAATAACAGAAACTCACTTGTCAATAATTTTTTTTAGTAAGTTACAAAACTCAAAACAAAAAGTTATTTTCCTTTAAATTCTCTATCTTTAACCTTGAATATCTTGTGAATGGTTAGATTTATCAAAAAAATATAAGATACCATTTTTGTAGAGCGTTAAATTTTCTATGAATATTACCGATGGTACTGGTTTTATAGTCTGTTGGTAATAACATATGACCATTTTTATATGAGACTAAATTGAAAATGCATATCGATGATAAGCATAATCTTCCCATTAATATTAAGGGCTTATACTTGGTGAGTACTTTCTAGAGATACTGAGCAACCAGTTTTCGTGTGTCAGATTAAAAAAAAAAAAATAATCGATTTTTTTTTACTTACCCTAATATGTATACAATATTATACAATGTTTATTCGTGCAGTGCGTCACTAGACCTCAGTAAATTCACGATAAAAACTTCACGCCAGTAACAGATGTGACGAGAAAGTCGCCAGCAGCAACTTTTCTTCCCTTTTTTGTAATTCCCACAATTCCCTGATTATGCAGTTAACTCTTCATGTAATCGCTCGACTATAGACGGAGAGAAATGTTTGGCTGTAACAACAAAAATCCTTTTGCTTCCTCATAGAAGAAGCTTTGTTTGTGTAAACATTTTTTTTTCGAGATTTTTATGTTGGGACACAGAATAGTCTAAAACGTTGAGAAAAGTGGTTTGAAACAAATGTGTGTGAATATGTTCAGATTTCTTGTAAGCTCGATACCTGTCGTAATTTTTAATAGATATTCGTCAAATTTTACACGTAAGTACGCTGTCATACCACATCATTTCGGATTGTAGTTTATGCAAATCGGTCGGAAAGTAAAAATTTTACAGCATTTCGAAAATAAAAAAAAACGTTTTTACGCTATAATTTTTCTGCATTTCTTCAAATACTTCCTGTTGATTCTAAGATACCCGCCTGAAATGTTTACCATCATTTCACGATCACAAATTTGACGGATCTGTCGAGTGATTCAAATTTTATGGCATCATAAATTTTTCTTAAAATTTTGCTCGCCCGTTTTCTCGTGCGAATTTCGAGATACCGGGTTCAAATATGGCTGACATATTCACCATTGTTAAACAATGTTCGAGTAAAAATTTTACACTAATTGGTCGTGGGGTAATTGGCTTGAGACTATGAATTATTAGAAAAATGTCTTCTAAGAATATTCAAGCCTGCAAAGTAGAACCTTGCAAAATGTTGCCTCATTTTTTTTTGTCTTATTCAAAACTTTCTCTACGAGAAAGCCAAAATTGATCAGCATACGTCTCCATGGAGAAAGCGTTGTAAAAACGCTTAGAAGCAAAAAAAAAATATGTTTTCACATAAAAATAAACTGACAGTTTGCAAAAACTGGGCGGAATATTCAAAGAGCCGTCTGACGGTAAATTCAACAGCTCATTGACATTACGATAACGGCCGTTCGAACGAGTGAAAAATTCGCGCCTTACTGTATATCGCACATTCATTCCAGGATTATACCGCATACGAAATGCAATTCTAATCCACGGAGCGAATGAGGCTTGCGTGATATGGCGTTCTGATATCGTGGTAAATCGGTGGCCTGGTAAAAAAAGAATTAAAAAAAGATTAGTCTGACAGGAGTCTCGGTCGCTCACGGCCGTTGTTCGCTCCTCTTATCTCACTTTGGTGGAAAAAAATCACACACAGGAACAGAGCCGACCGACAAAAATGCGGTTTACAGCCGCGTCGCCGCGACGCGAGACGTCCAAACGGTGCGGCAAACGATTTCTTCGTTGCGAGTAGTTTACTCGTCGTCGTCGTCTTTTTCTTCGTTTCGTCGACGTCGTTGTCGTCGTCGTTTATTGACGAACCACGCCTCCCTCGTTCAGCAATCATTGAAGAGTTCGTCGGGGCGACGAAGATCCCCTCGATTCGTCGCTGCTCGTGCGTCTATTATTTTCATCATCGACTTGAGTGAGAAAAGTACTCGGGAGTGTCCTTTACGCGCCGCAAACACAATTGTGGAACAATTCTACGAAATTACCGTAAAAAATAGAAACAAAAATCCTGTGTGTGTGTGTGTGTGTGTGTTGGAATTATTTGAAGGGACACTGTCACTTTCGCGAACGTGATTCTCAAACCAAGTACAACTTATAAATAAAACACAGAGTCAGTGCTAAAGTATATTAAGATAATGCTGCGCGGAACTCAAGTGGCTCAGTGACGCAATTTTTTGGGTTTGCCCGCTCAGTGAGCCACTGGACAAAAATTTATAAATAGCCAAGCTAGGAAGGATTTTTTTTCTGCAAAACTTACGGCTGTGTTTTTAACAAAATTGGCTTGTAATTAGGTGCGGTTCATCAACGTAGTTAATCAAACTAGTTAATGGTTAAATTCGTGAAGATTATAATGAGCCATTCTAGATTTAGACGTTCATTATTTTGAAATTTTCTATTTCGGTCATCCGCTTTTTTGATCGCCACCTTATTTATTAATAGCTACTTGTATTATTATTACAATCTCACAATTACTAATAGCCTTAATTTGATCTCTATCCTTCGCCAAATGCAAAGACGTCAAATATGAACCCAATTACAACTGCGGAGTGAAATTAAGAAAGATGAAAAAAAATTATCCTTAGTCACTGGTGACAATAACTGTAATTTGAATTTCTCTGTTACGGTCGATCTATTCGATAAAAGCCGATAACAGTGTCTTCGGTGTAACGATTCTGCAGACCGCTGGTCTTGTCTCTTATCGGACAAATAATCCGCGGCAGAAAAATTTAAAATAACAAGGTTAGTTGCATCGCCTTTGTACTTGAAAATGTCTCGTATCGTCTTGAGTTTCTCATCTTAAGATCGAACTCAAAATTAATCTTTATATCGATTTGAAGATCCAGCTTGAGATCGAAAAAAAAATCTCTCGTTTGGGGCATTTTGTCTACAGCGAGCGAGAAAATTATTCGAATTATTTCTTAATGATGTTATAGGTTGATATTCTTTTTGTTAATAATAACATAACTTTATTCCAATTACGTTAAAGTAAGAAGAACACTGTGATCGTTGAAAATATTTATTTAAATATTTGTGTCAATTGGGATAAACGTGATCTCGATAACAAATTTCGTTATATGAATTATACAACAATGGTTTTAGCTAACTACGTGGATAACTTTACGTTAATTTGAGGCGGCACTATACTGATAATTAAGTAGTTCCAAATCACTTCTTTATTATTTTTGTTTTTTTTTTCCAAAGCTTCCTCTTTAAAGAAGCCAAAATTAATTGACATACTTTCTTACAGAGGCGCTTTGTAGAAAAAGGCCAAAAATAATGAGAAAGCAATTTGCAAAGTTCTACTTCACACGGTTTTTATTATACATTTTACATCTGAATTTTCATCTGATTTCGCTAAAAACTGACATACCCAGTCATAAAAATTACGAATTAAGACGAACCTTTTCAGCTTTCAAATGTCGATTATTCGACACAGAGTGATAAAATTCCGGAATGTTCATCTTGCGAATTTACATGTAATATTTTGGGGACATATTTACAGAATCCTGTAGTTGAGGAAACGCAATTTAAAAAAATCGATATTTTTTAAAACTTGAATAGTATGTTACTTACTTACTGTGATTCGTGATTGACAGATATAATATTGGTATATTAAAATGAAGATAACTTATAGTATTCTTAAAGTCACAATAAAAGTATATTAATATGGATTCATATACTCGTTGCCAAATCTCATATCGGTTTGCATATTCAATTTACTTGCATTTTCGTCAGCGTAGTAAGGTTGGCGGAACTGTACGTATCATACATCCTCCCTTAAGGATGTTATGATACGTACAGTCCCGTCAAAAGTGAGTTTCAGAGACAATTACGGTCACTTCTCGATGGGATAAAAATCGGGAAAAAAATAGTGCATATAAAACGTGCTGAAAATATTGATTTCGCATAATAATAATCCCAAAATATTATTAACAAATTGGTGAAAAAAAAACAGTTGTTCAACAAACAATCAGTCAACCTAACTTTTTTTCTAATGAAACTGATATGTTAATTCATTTGAATGCGTACGAATTTTTTCAGATTTTTTTCTTTATTTCGATTTTTATTTTTTTATTTTTAAAAATGTGCGCGAAATAACGATTTTTGGATATGTCTTCGGCATAAAATCATCTACTACACTCAAGATTGTTTTGCAAAACGCATATCCAAAATTTGTTATATTCTGCGCATTTTTCAAAATAAACATATTAATAAACATATTTATTAATAAACATTCACTGATTGTTTGTTGAACAATTGTTTATTTCACCAATTTGTTAATAACATTTTGGGATTATTATTATGCGAAATCAATCTTTTCAGCACGTTTTATATGCATTATTGTATTCCGATTTTTATCCCATCGGGAAGTGATCAAAATTGTCTCTAAAACTCACTTTTGGCGGGACTGTACGTATCATACATCCTTAAGGAGGTTCGTCAGTAAAATTGAAAATGCACAGAAAAATCTAAAATAATTACCGCGTTTTTAATAATTCATAACAAACTCACTAGAATTTTTCGGGAATTTTCTTCTACATCGTGTACATAAAATTAATTTCGTTATGCATACATTTTAATATGGGCTCTTATGGTATGTTTACGAATTTAAAAAAATGGAATATATTAAAAAAATTTTTACATAAAAAAAAAAAGAATTAATTTCACCAAATACAACAAATTTTCTTACGGATGTGAGAAAATTTTCAATTATTATCATTTTTTTAAATTTGTAAATACGCCATAAGAGCCCATGTTAAAATGCATGCATAAAAAACTTAATCTTGTGTAAACGATGTAGACGAAAATTCCAAAAAAATTCATGTGAGTTTGTTATGAATTATTTGAAAACCGGTAATCATTTCAGATTATTCTGTGCATTTTCAATTTTACTGACGAACCTCCTCAATGATTTCAATCCCTGAAATGGATTGCAATGTATTGAAAAAGAAAAATAGTTACAATAAAGGAACTTCTAATGTAATACATTGATATCAATTTCGATACCGCCTTATTTATTGGGAAGGAAAAAAATAGTTTATTAACAAATTATTTTTCGAACTGTGTTCGGTGACTCGTGTGCGCTCGATTGTCGAAGTGCTCTGATGGAATTATTGTGAAATGGTCATGACTCGCGAAGGCCCCGAGAGAGTGTTTGTGGTCGGTCAATCGCGCGCGGCTTAAATAATTCAACTACGGGTGGACCATAACGAGAGAGTGAGAGAGAAAGCGCTACGGCTGCGGTAACATATGTGTAAATGCATAAGAGAGGGATCGAGATTTTTACACGCGCGTGCGAGAGTCCATGGCGCGAAACCATTTGGGTACAGGCCACGTGCCTTCTTTGGTGAACAAGTCGAAAGTGAGGCAAGGCCGCTTGCGCGACGTTAGACTCGCGCGCTCTTACCGACGATCACGCTAAAGAGCCACTGGTAGCTTTGTTGTTGCCATTGTTGTACTGCTTTGTTTCCTTTCTTTATTGCTACACTTTCGTTCCACTAAACAAACGGAGCACAACTTGGATGCGAAATTACATTTAGCATCAGCTGCTACTGATTTATCGTGAATTTTTCAATTTCAATACATGAGACATTTTTCATCAATTCAGCCACTTTTATTTCAACCCTCTTCGATTAATCCCATAATGGGACACATTTTATTAGCATTCGGAAGTAATCTCTCCCAATTTTTTCAGATTTCTTTACCCAAAATTACGGAAAGTGGAGTTTTTTTTTAAAGTCAATACATCTTGAAAAATTAAAGTCATAAAAAAAATTGTTTCAACATAAAAGTTGTAGTTTCATGTGAACTTTTCAATGAAATTTTGCAAACAATTTCGCGACCCGATAATATTACTTTTTCACTGAAAAATAGAAAGATTATTTTTTTAACAAAAAATGGCCACTTTTTTTTGGTTGACAAAATTACAGAATCTCTGTGCCTGTGTATTGATAACATAAAAAAATTGCCAGACTGGAACCGATCAAAGTTCCGAAGTAAAAAAATAATTTGTTCAAAGTAAAAAACATTTTGTCGACAAAAAACCGAAAAAATGTCAACAACGTTTCATCAACAACAAAGTATAATAGTACTATTGTTATAGAGTACTCAGTACCATTGTTATAGAGTACTCAGTACTATTTTTATATAGTACTCAGTACTATTGTTATCCTACACTGTGAAAAAAGTAGTTAGAAAAACCAATTAATGGGTTCCGACCTCCCGAGTTTATATAGCGTCCACTTCTCCGTAGGTTATGGTAACTACTCGTTGGTTATAGGAACTAACTCGTTGGCCTTACAGACTATTTTTCCATAACCAATTGCAAATACATCGTTTCACGTCTTCGGGTTAGTTGCGGCAAATAATTCACTGTACAGCATATGCTGGAGATGGTTCTCACTTATTTCTTTGAGTGTACGTACCAAATTTCGTAGTTATCGGCAGAGCGGTTCGGATTTTATGGCATTTTTGATATTTTCATAAATTTACATTTGACTATAACTTACGTAAAATATCATAAAACAACTACGCTAGAACTCTTGAACATGGTTTCCTCATTATTTGTTGCTAATTACAAAGCTATCTCCAGGAGCAAGTATGTTAATCGTTGTTGGCTTTCTCATATAGGAAGCTTTGCCAAAAGAACAAATAATACTGAAGCAATGTGCAAGGGTCTACTTTGCACCCTTGTTTTTAATTTGCAATTGATTTTATTCACAAACAGCAATCTTATTCAAATGCTTTCAAAGAGTATAAAATGATTGATGATTAAATTAATTAAAAATCAGGAAACAATTTTTTCACCGATTCTTTGTATATCGATTTAATTCCCAGGTTTTTTTTAGTCGATAAGAAACATTTTTCCGTTGATAAAAAAGTCTTGTCGTTGAGATAACAATAAATATGGCACGTAGGAAGGATAAAAACGAAAATCTTATTTTTCCAAAACTTCATTTACGTTCTATTATTTTTATTAACGAGAAAAATAAAATGCTAATGAAATCTGGTGCTGCTGTAATCTTCGTAATGGCTGTTTGCTGTTGTTATCACAAGGCCTACAAGTGAGTTGATTCGCGGTCAAATTAAAAGTGAATAGGAAAGGTCTGCAAGCAAATAGGCCCCCAGGGGGCTTATCAGTATCTAGGGCACCCGTATTCTTGATTCCTCGTGCATTCGTACGTGCATCGTCGGGTTCGTGAAAGTGAAAAAGAAGCTCGAAGGCTCGGGGTCTCGGAGGGCCTGAGGCGCGTTCGACAACGTAATAATACGAACGTGACCGGCAAGTTCGTCGTGAGCACGAGAGTCACTCCTCGCGTTTTTAGCCAACCGAATAGTCACCTTATACTTTAGTAGCGTTAGCACCTTCACCTGCGCGAGGTGGATTAAAAGCGGCATCGGGGATTATTTTTTTTCAAAAATGAAATCGTTATTATTTTTTCCAAAATAAAAAAAATAATAAAATATAATTTAATTATTCGAATGATCATAATTACACATAGATAAACAGTGACCGGGTGTGAATATAAAGTTTTTTAAAAATTCAAATCCGAATTTGAATTTTATTTGAAGTCGTGGACTTTTGAACAAAAAAATATCTGTAAAACAAAGTGGAACCGAAGTGTCATTGTAAAATACTTCCGAATTTTTAGTGAAAATTGATACTATTTTTTCTGAAATAATAAAAATTATTTAATCAATTAAATGGAAATAATTTTTTCCAAGTAGGAAGTGTGAAAAAGTCAAGGAAGTTGGTGTAAAAACGTTTTTATAAAAAAAATAATTTCATTGATTGAATTTTTTTTTCTTTTTAAGTAATAAAAATTAGATTGAATAAATTTATTGCAGCAACGGTTAATAAGTAAAACTCGAAAAAATTTAAATTAAGAAATTTCATACGTTAATATAATAATTGTGTTTTTTAACAGTCTTGGACGGCTTCAAAAAGATTAATTAGATGTAGACCAGGCTACCGAAGTAACTCGTGATAAGCTTTGCACGTATTCATGATAAATACCGAAAATAGCAGCTACGCGGGCTGTGAAAAATCGATAGGAGTATCTTAGCTGTTTTTCCAAAATAATAAAAAATAGTTTAATCAATTAAATGGAAACGATTTTTAAATATTAGAAAGTGTCAGTTCGGTATTATTGTTTAGATTCCTTAAAATGTAGCCTTTTTTAACAGTGGTAGATAATTAGAAAAAAATCAAGAAAGGTCGTTTAAAAACGTTACTACAACAACAATAAAAAACTGACAATTAAAACTGTCGCGTTGTTTCCCCGATAATTTCTAGATCCTGAAAAGAATCACTGAAAATTCTGTGATTCTTATTTTGTATTATTATTTTTGGCTTCGCCGTAACGACAGCTTTGTTGTGCGATTAATTTCGTTTATTACTGATTTTTGACCAACTTGGATAATACCTAAACTCACACTGGAACGGGAATACTATTTTTTTTAGTATAAAAATTTGAAATCCCATCAAATTTCGACGGTTCAGTCGATTTTCACTTAATTTTGTACCAATTTGTACCAAAATAGTCAGTCTACAATAGCTTATTCGTAGACTAAGTTTCAGCCCAATATTTATGGATTTTGCTCAAATTCAATACCAACCGCCATTTTTCATATTCATGAAGAATTATTGAGCTTATCAGCTGAAAAAATTACGGTAACTAGAGCACACACTGAGATTTTTTTCAGGTTCAATGTCTAATAAGCTCTGAATCACTTAACCGATCTTCGCCAGATTAGATATCTTCTACAACAGGATATTAATTCGACCTCGTTGAACATTTGAGACGGCTTAATCAAAGTTAACTTGAATTAAAACGGAAACAAATTTTTTTTTAAATCCAAATTCTGTAAAATCCAAACCGCCCTATGGATTCCGCTCAAATTCAATACATACCGTAATTCTTTATTGCTTCATTCGTCAAGATCTATTTAGCTCATTAACTAAAAAATAGCGGAAGCCAGAGAACATACAGACATGAAATCAGTCTTGTGAAATCTGAAAGAAATATTTAAATTCTTTCCAAAATTTATGTAAGCGAGGTGCCATTATTCCGTTGAATAATGACAGCGAGGATACAAAAAGAATGTAAAACTGTAATATAAAATAATATTCTTCAAGCCATTCCTTTTTAATACTTTAATTTTTAAAAAATTTCAATTGAATTATTTCTTTCATTTAACGGAACCTCGCTTCTCTACGTAGCCAACTTAATGCGGTGTATCATCTGAACCTAGCTTTGTTCGCAAATCAAATGTAGGATTTTACTTTTGTAGAATATCGCTCGTGTAGGTTTTTACATCGGAGCCAAATTGGTTCGCTGTATGATTTATTTATGTAAAATATTACGAATAGAGAATTTTACTTTTATAGGATATTGAGCGTGTAGGTTTTTACATCGGAGCCGAATTCGTTTTCTTGTGATTTATTTATGTAGAATATTGCGAATGTAGGATTTTACTTTTATAGGATATTACACTTACTCGAATTTTACTTTTGTAGAATATTGCTCGTGTAGGTTTTTACATCGGAGCCAAATTCGTTTTCTGTACGAATTATTTATGTAGAATTTTACGGATGTAGAATATTACGCTTGTAGGATTTTACCGATGTAGAATACTACGCTCGTAGGATTTTACGGATGTAGAATATTACGCTCGTAGGATTTTACGGATGTAGAATATTACGCTTGTAGGATTTTACGGATGTAGAATATTACGCTCGTAGGATTTTACGGATGTAGAATATTACGCTTGTAGGATTTTACGGATGTAGAATATTACGCTTGTAGGATTTTACCGATGTAGAATATTACGCTTGTAGGATTTTACCGATGTAGGATATTACGCTTGTAGGATTTTACCGATGTAGAATATTACTCTTGTAGGTTTTTACGGATGTAGAATATTACGCTTGTAGGTTTTTACATTATGTTCCTTTTTAAGGAAATTAATCAGATGTAGGATACTTCGAATGCAGGAAATTGTACATGTAGGTTTTTACGTTTGTGCCAGTTTGGTGTAGGATATTACAGATGTAGGATTAGATCATGAAGGTCCAGGGCCTCCTCCGCACACGCACACGCACAACTCGAAAAAAAATTTTGCACGCGAAATAAGTTTTCTCTATGAGGACGCGAAAATGAAGTAGCCGGAGTTAAAAAACCAGGCTACCAGAGTAACTCGTGTCAAGCTTCGCGCATATTCGTGATTAATATTAAAAATAGCAGCTACACAGAGTGTGAAGGACCGATGGGAGTATCTCAGCTGTTGCTGACTCTTCCCTACGGGAATTGCGCGATCCGCTCGCGTCTTCTCGTCTCGTGCTTAACGTTCATGATTTAGTTCAACGCCGGACTTCCACCTGCTCGTATCTCTCGCATAGTACATTTTTAAATCGCTAATTAGGTGTAAATACCTTGTGCATTATTCGGGAGAAACTAGTTAAACAATCTAGTGCAACATGTTACAAAATCGGATTTAATTGCACCATTCAATTGTAAATTATATCGAAATAAATTAACTAAACACAATCATTATTTGTGATTAACGTGCTAACTGCTATTGATTTCACCACCTCCTATTTACTACCTAATTAAACACTAGTTACAAAAAAATTTTGGATTTTTATTGCCAGTCATGATTTTGTTTTGAATTAAGTATCCAACTGAGTAGAAATCATTAATATAGTGGTATTTAGTTACTAAGTATTAATTATAATGCAATTTCGTAGTTATCTCGTAATAGGCGGTAATTATAGCAAAGTATATTTACCACTCTTGGAGAACTTAACGGCGTGGTCCCAGTTTAGAACGTTCTGTTAAAATAGTTTGATTCGAAACTAGAATCCCTCTTCTAGTGGTTAACATTTAACGCTAAAATTAGTACTGATTATGAATCTATTTAACTCTTTGATCCCAATTACCAAGTAATTATGTTTTTCTTCGCATTGAGTGCCTAATGAAAAGCTAATTGCAATGCTAATTCACTTTTAGTGTTTAACGATGACCTAACCAAAATTATAATTTGTTACAAGTACTTGTTTGAATACTGAATGCGAATAATTTGAGAAATTCTACTGCTTGCTAATGCCAATCGTGATTTTATTTCTATTAGCAGTCTATTAACTACCAATCGTGATCAGTATTAATTACTACTCAGTTTCGTAACTTGGTGTCAATCAAACTGGAACAATTAATTCTAGACTTTGCAGTAATTAGAATTCTTACTTACTCTTCAAGCCTAACTACCAAATAATTGAGCTATTTTTTTCGCATTTAGTGCCTGAGAAAGTGTTAATCTCGATGCTTATTCGCATCTAGCTCTCGACTGACCACTAATAATATTTCGTATTAATGTATTATTAAATTTCGATTAGGATTCGTACTCATGATAAGAGCTTAACGATTATCCCATAAAACAGATTTATTACCGTTTCACATTTCAATGCACGCA
Source organism: Tromatobia lineatoria (assembly GCA_949699805.1). NCBI lineage: Eukaryota > Metazoa > Arthropoda > Insecta > Hymenoptera > Ichneumonidae > Tromatobia > Tromatobia lineatoria. Next base: position 12,850,137 of record OX453043.1, read on the forward strand.
AAGAATTGACCATATTTATTATATTCACACCTTGAATAATTGACTAATTGTTAATTAATTGTGATTAGTGATGATCGAGAAGAAAAAAATTAATGTAGTACCCATTTTTCCATCGGTATCGAGCTACGCGGTTTCTAAGTAATCCGCACCTGGTTAGAGTAGTAGAGTAGCTACTATTAAGGATGTATGATACGTACAGTCCCGCCAAAAGTGAGTTTTAGAGACAATTTCGATCACTTCCCGATGGGATCAAAATCGGCAGAAAATAATTCATATAAAACGTGCTGAAAAGATTGATTTCGCATAATAATAATCCCAAAATGTTATGAACAAATTCGTGAAACGAAACACTTGTTCAACAAACAATCAGTCAACCTAACTTTTTTTCTTATGAAAATGATATGTTAATTTACTTGAATGCGTACGAATTTTTTCAGATTTTTTTCTTTACTTTGATTTTGATTTTTTTTATTTTGAAAAATGCGCAGAATATGACAAATTTTGGATTTGCGTTTTGCAAAAAAATCTTGAGTGTAGTAGATGGTTTTATGCCAAACACAAATCCAAAATTCGTTATTCCGCCCACATTTTTAAAAATAAAAAAAATTAAGAAAAAATCTGAAAAAATTCGTATGCATTCAAATAAAATAACATATCATTTCCATTAGAAAATAAGTTAGGTTGATTGATTGTTTGTTGAACAATTATTTTTTTTCACGAATTTGTTGATAACAATTTGGGATTATTATTATGGGAAATCAATCTTTTCAGCACGTTTGATATGCATAATTTTTTTCCGATTTTTATCTCATCAGGAAGTTATCGAAATTGTCTCTGACACTCATTTTTGGCCGGACTGTACGTATACATCCTTAAGTAATTGTCATTTTCTTCGCACGTGTCAATCGCAATGTGGGATCGCATTTAGCGCTTGCCTGGCCACTAATCATGTTTCCAATTAAAGTATAATTACATTCCAATTAGATTTTTAATTCACCATAAGAGTTAACGGTTATTTTACAACACATAATTATTACTAATTCTCATTGGTCTCACCATTCAATTCGATCAAACAAATAACCAAATTTATTTTATTCACACCTTAAATGACTGACTAATTGCTAATTAATCGTGATTAGTGACGATTGAGAAATAAAATTGAATGTAGCACTAATTTTTACTTCAGTGTCGAGTCGAGTGGTTCTTACACAACGAGAAATGTATAATCGAATCAACGAAATTGTGCGAAATAAGCATTTATTTAAACCAATTATACATTGAATCAATTATTACGTTCAATGGAATGAAAATTAAATTGACTCAATGAAATATTGAACATTTTTGACTAAATATTGTGTTGATTCAATAAAACTTTCCTTCGACAAACGTCAGACAAAATATTTAATCATATCATATCGTATTTTATCGTCAATCCCACCAACTAAATTTATCGTTGAATCGAAACAATCTTTGTCACAGTGTGGACGATACTTAATTGCTTCGAATAAATGGATTTTTACATAAAACATTCACCCGATTTTTTATTATGCTATACATATATATATTAGCTGTGTAAACAGTTTCACATACATAAAGGTTTATATAAATAGTTCTATTGATTCGAATATATATTTTAAATGTATACGATAATTCATTTATTGGAATCAACGGAATACATTGCTGCTTAATCCGTACGTATAGTTGTTTCTGATAATAAGCTACTTCAGTCAATTATATATGATTCAAATAAATAATTTGGTGCATTCAACGGTTTTCTCAGTGTGATGTACCCATGGTTAGAGTCCCGCGCAAAAAAAAAAGTATTAAAAAGGTATTAAAAAAAAATATTAAGAGTCTCCCGTGTTGGACTTTTTAATAGTCAGTTTAATACTTTTTTCCGAGACTTGAGTATTAAAAAAAGTATTAAATGGTATCAAGTATAAAAAAAAGTATTGAATCGTATTTTTGGAAAAGAATGTAATACTCAGTTGATACTTTCGGTCAATGATTCAAGTATTAAAAAAAGTATCAAATGAGTATTAAAAAAAGTATCAAATGAGTATTAAAACTAGTATTAAATCGTATTTTTTAATGACGATTTTAATACTCAATTCAATATGTTTTTCTGAATCTCCGACCGAAAGGATCAACTGAGTATTAAATTCTTTTCCAAAAATACGATTTGATACCTTTTTTGATACTCAATACCATTTAATACTTTTTTTAATACTCAAGTCTCGGAAAAAAGTATTAAACTGAGTATTAAAAAGTTCAATACGCGAGACTCTTAGTACTTTTTTTGAAATAATTTTTTAATACTTTTTTTTTGCGCGGGGTAGTAAAGTAGTTACTATCAATTAATTGTCATATTTTTTTTCAAGTTTAGTGGCTAAGGAAGTGTTAATCGTAATGTTTATTCGCACTTAGCGCTCGCTTGACCACTAATCATGCTTCCAATTAACGTATGATTACATTCCAATTAGAATTCTAATTTACTATAAGAGCTTGACCAACGGTTATTTAATAATACATAATTATCACTAAGTCTCATTGGTTTCACGTTCCAATTCACTCAAACAAATGACCAAGCTTATATTATTCACACCTTAAGTTATTCCTCTTGTATTGTCTGACATCGCATAAGTTCGATCGAAATCGAGACAGAATTACGAACTGTTCTCGAAGAGATAAAAATCTGAAAAAAATCAACTATATGAAAGATGCTGAAGAGATTAATTTCCTATAATAATAATTGAAAAATGTTGTTAACAAATTACTGAAATAAATAATTGTGCAACAAATTTCCCGGAAACCTAACTTTTTTTTGTTATGAAAATGATTTGTTTATTTTTCTAAATACGTGTGGATTTTTTAGAATTTTATCTGATGTTTAAAAATGGCCGTTTTCTCCAAGTGTAAAATTGAAAATCCGAAAAAAAATCTGAAAAAGTACATGCGTATTTAGAAAAATAAACAAATATTTTACATAACAAAAAAAAGTTAGGTTGCCGGGTAATTTGTTGCCCTATTATTTATTTAAGTAATTTGTCAATAACATTTTCTAATTATTGTTAGGCCAAAATAACCTTTTCAGCATTTTCTATACGCTCGATTTTTTTTCAGATTTATATCTGATCGAAAACTGTCCGTAAATGTTGTTCAATTCTCCCTCGAACTTATACGGCGTCAGACCGTACAGAAGGACTACCTTAAATGATAGACTAGTTGCTAATCAATTGGGAACAGTGACGACTGAGAAAAAAAGAATCGAACATAGCACCGATTTTTACATCGGTATCGAGTCACGTGGTTCCTGAGGTACCCACACCTGGTTAGAGTAGTTAAGTACTTACTATCGAGTGTTGTCTCCCCATCACCGATCATTGATCCACGTCAAGATCGGAGTGAGGGAATATAACGAAGCTCCAGTCGGGCGATCGGTATTCCCGCCTGACAGTGATCTACGAGCGTCTAAGCATCGAAGACTATATTCGCCTGCCGCACAGTTCTCCCTGTAATCCCTGCGGCTAACATTTTTTTTTTTTTTTAATTACTCCTTAACTCGGTAATAAGGTCGGCAAAAAAAAATTATTGCAGCCTCTTCCAATTCGTGGTCGCGATTTAAAAATTTTCTAAGGCCCATTGTAGTGACATATCACTCACTCCATCTTCCAGCGAGCGATTCGATTAATTCCGCCGCATTTTGCGCCGGTTATTCCAAGAAAAACATATTCCGCTACTGACTCTGCTCAAAAGACTTACGTAAGCCTTCGCTCATCTCGGAACGAGCGAGCAGCGCGTTTGGACTCCGGCAAATTGCCTCAGTGAAAATAAATACCTGGCAATTCGCGTTTCTAGAAGAGGATTGCTGCGCCGGCAGGCCGGACATCGATGTTGGACGTCGTCCAGCGCGCACCTGCCGGATGCGTATGGACCAACTTTTGAAAGAGACGGGAAAATAAATAAATGATAAAAATTTGTGTTGGTAAATTTTTTAGTGGACTATTTTGATGTTTTTTCTATTTTTTCTCAAGTCATTTTGTGAGTGCAACGAAGTGGTCGAAATGGATTCCATTAGAGACCTCAAGAGACTTTTGTATGAGAGAACTGAGGCACTTCGGCGCAGGGACGAGGCTGTCGAAGCTCTGGAAAGAGCTTTGGATGAACGCGATGCGACGATACGTTATCTGCAAAATGAAATTGACAAATTTCGACAGATCGTCGAACTCAGCATGTCCACCGGACCATTAGGCCCCGGGCAGAGACTCAAAAGACTCGCCATCTCCGCTGAACCACTCAGGCACGATTCCAGACCCATCGTCAAGTTCAACAAACCTCAGAGGTAGCCAAAAGGATTTGAAAGAATTTTTTCTTAGTCATCGTCTGGGTGATTGATATGACCATGGAAATATTTTTAAAAAATTTAAATTTATTCTTAAGAACAAGAGAATATGTCGAACGTTTTTTTTATTTGGAAATCTACGCTAGATTCGTTTTTTGATTTAAAAAAAAATTATTCAAAATATTGTCAATATTGTGACAACTTTAAACCAGCGACCGAATAAGATCTTTATTATTTGCAGAAAAGTAAATTGCTTTGGAATATTTTTCTTCTTCGCATTTTTTCGTTTATTTTTCATACAATTTTGTAGAGAATAAGAAAAATTGGTACTAATTTTTAATCACGAAAAATCACGGCAGTCATTTATGAAAAAAAATCATATTCTATTTTGTTTCATGGAGTCAAATAAGTATATTGATATTTTCGCAAATAAACTCGTGAAATATGAAAATTTAACATATCATTGTTACGAATACCTGAATAATCTGCCAAAATTTCAGGGTTTTATAGGAAAAGAAGTGGATGTGTATGAAACACACGTCTGGTGGCAAAAGTACATTAGTAGAACAGCAATAATATAAGATCTTTATTGTGAGCTGAAAACGAAAGTACCTTTCCAACATCCTTAGCATTTCTTAAAATGTTCATTAAGTTTTGTACAAAAAAACAAAAGTTGGCGGTAATTTTCTTTTCCCGAAAAATCAATGCAGTCTTTTAAGAGAAAAATAATAATATTCTATTTTTCTTTAAAAAGTTATAAAGCATAATAAGATTTTTTCAGACGAACTCGAGAAATATAAAAATTTAACATGTCTTTGCTACGAATTCCTGGATAATCTGTCAATATATCCGGTTCGTATTAGAAAAAAGCGAAGACGTATGAAACGCACCCCTAATGGCAAGACTACAATTGTAGAACGACAATAATATCTTTGTTATCAGCAGAAAACGAAAGTAACTTTTAAAGATTCTGAGCATTTTTAACAATTTTGGTAAAATTTTGTGCGAAAAAAAAGTTGGTACCTTTTTTTTCACGAAAAATCATTACACCCTCTTATAGAAAAAAAAAATATTTTGTTATATTTTATAGAATTATAAAGCATATTAATATTTTTGCAAACGGTTCCGTATGATATAAAAATGTAACATGTCACTGTTACGAATCCCTGAATAATCTGTCAATATGTCAGGGTCGTATTCGTCAGGAACAGAAGTGAATGCGTATGAAAAACACACCTAGGGGCAAGAGAGAAGAGGGGGAGGGGGGCTGTCCTTATAAGGGCGAAGGAAAAAATTATGGCGGTTGCCGGTGATGCGTGCCCGGAGCTATATGTGACATACGTGACTAGCCGCTAAGATTCGCGGCCTCGTCTCTCGATGCAAGACTCTTCGAATTGTAAAACAATTTTTTTTTATAGGCTGCTTATCAATTTCGAATTCCTTATCGACCATTCATGGAGTGATTCCCTGATAATCGCAACAATCAGATGGTCCTGATTTTATTTATATTATAATTGTAGACGTAGGAATGTTTCACACGATTAGATGAACAAAAAAAAATGACTGTGTGTACAGCTGTCACTCGCTTGCGGACTTTCAACGTCGCGAAACAGACAGCATCGTAGATAATTGTGCTCCGATTATCTGACGAATAACAATTTAACCGGTATTGATTTTTTTTTTTTCAAGGTCACGCGATCTCATCAAAGCTGCTATACTGGACAATGACTTCATGAAAAACCTCGAACTGACACAGATCCGCGAGATCGTTGACTGTATGTATCCGGTGACCTTCCCGGCTGGGTCCATCATCATTAGAGAGGGAGATGTCGGATCCATCGTTTTCGTCATGGAGGGTAAGCATTTTTATTATCATTCTATTATAATAGATGCGAGAAAATCTTTTGAATGATCGAAGTACTTCTTTCAACCATAAATCGAGTTAGTATCGAATAGTACTCGGTTCGATAAATTTGGATAAGAAATTTACTAAAAAAGGATTTTGTTCATCAAAAATTGGAAACCATAAAATTATTAGTCACTGTCAAAGATTTCAGGAAATTTTTTTTGCTCCTGAAATTTGTTTATTATTAAACATTTAATAACCTCGGCCTGCACAGTATATAACTCAATGTTTAAACTTTTATATAGAATCCTTCAAACACATCTTTATAAAAAATTACAAAAAGTAAATGTAACGATCAAAAGTAACGGTTGCTATTTTCATTGTTACGCGCTACTCATTGAATTTTCTTTTTATATAATTTTTTTATAAAGTTTATTACCAAAACTGTGTTGTAAGGATTTTATATAAAAATAAAACTTAAAGTTGTATAAGGTTTAGGCCATGCTTACTAAACGTTTGATAATAAACGAATTATTGAATATATAAAAAAAATGTCTATAAAAAGTAACCAACGGTGGACATATTTGATCATTGTGCTTTTTTTATTGATAAAAAATGCGTGTCTTGATTTCAATTATTCCAAGCATTAGAAGGTTACAATGGATGCATGGAAATCTTTTGAATTATTCAAGTAGTTCTTTCGATCGAAAAAATATAAGATTTCTGTATCATTACCAATACAATATGCAGTCAAACTCTCACGATTCCTCGCAAAATCAACAAATTCTTATCAAAATCAGAGTTGTAAATGCCTCACGCTTATGGAAGAATAGATGATGATACGCGGAGCTCTATAATTATGATTTCAGAAAAATTTATAACGATTGTAATACGATAACTAAGGTTTTCAATAGGGCCAAAAATGATTATTCTTCACAAAATTTCAAGGTGATATTTTTGAAAAAATAAAAACAAATAATTAATGCGTCAATTATTTCTTCCACTTTTTGCACTATTTTTTCCAATATTGAAGCGAAAATTAGTATTTTTTTACAGCCATTGAAATGATTATACTGTTTCATAATCACCCCATATTATTATTATGAAATCATAATTACAAAACAAACTGGACTGTAAACTATATAACACGAATCAGTGGTAATTTTTTTCGGTCCAATAAGATTACAGAGTATTCCTGCATGTCTGTCGATACCACAAAAACATCATTATAGTGCCATTAAAAAAAAAAATCTTTTTTTTTCGAAACTATTGCAAGAATAATTTTTTTTATATCGGAACCAGAATCCGTTCCACTCCGATAATTTTTTTTTTTTTGCAATATTGATAGTCATACAACAATTCTATCTGCAAAAAAAAAACCGGTTTGAATTTAAAAATAATAATTTCCCCGTTTTTTCGGAACTTTCACACAAATATATTACTTATATCAGAACATTGATCGGGGCTATCCCGGCCATTTTTTGAAATATCAACAGTCATGGAGGAAAATATTGCAATGCTTTGGGTAAAAAAATCCGTTTCTGACTTAATAAAAAATGACTCCGTTATTTGGAAAATAAATTATACGCACCGGAACGGAACAATTATTCTAAACGTACCATTCGAAACCTAATAAAAAAATGACACCTTTCATGTGGAATATTTTTTTCAGTAACTTCGAATTTTCAAAATACTTGCACCCAAAAAAACAGCATTTTCCTGATATTGTTTAGAGGTACTTTCATCTCGCCAATTATGAGGCAGATCAGCTTGTCATGAAGCATGTGCATCCAATATCTCGACCATTACGCCGTGAAAAAACGTAAATCATAAACCATTAAAGCTCATAAAAACGAAGCGAACGAAATCGCTAATTATAGCACAAACCCAGAAAACAACACGACGGAAATATAAACAGTAAATATTGCAATGAGTCACCGGTGTCTCAAACCGCAAAGAATTAAAAATATGTCGCAACGGATTGCAGTTGCATCAAGCGCCAATGCAATATCCAGTACGATTCTCTATCATAACTTCCGTTTCGCGTGTGTGAGCCGCATAGTCCTGAGTATTGTCGAGCCACTGACAAAGTTGCCACAACGATTGTTGGTGTAGCAATGGTCAGCCAAAGTCAGTTCAGACACGACCTTCGAGTTGACACATTAACCATTCCCTTTCCCTTTTAGCTTGCCCGAGATCCATCCTTTCCATATTCCTGTAACAAAGTTCGGTTCAGGGACGCGGCTGTGGTCGGTATAATGAGTCCTCCGGTGTAAACTCTAGTCAGATCATAACCCGGATGAGGTCTGCATATGCCGGGTGTGGTACGGTGCAACCTCCACAAATAGGCTCTGAAAAGACGGAAGAGAGCTGTGTACCTCGATGATCCCAAGGCCAGCTGGTCTGCATGAACCTCAGTGGACCCTCATCCACCCCCGACCTCGCAATTCCCTTTTGGGCCGTCCTCTTACCCACCTACTTTCTCGGCTGAACGTTCGTTCCAACACTGTTGAGAACCCCTGTCCTTTCTCTCACGTCGAGCGTTCAGGCAGAGGGGATTTGCGTGAGTGCCGCACACGGCCTGCTGCCGCTCGTACTGCTGTTGCTGCTGGATAGGATTGCCGCTAGTACGGGCTGCCTTGGTGTCGTGCAGTAGGGGGGAAAAAGAACGTAGCGGAGGGTTCTCTCTTGTTGCTGTTGCCCCGTCGTCGAGCTCACCGCTCGCGCTCGTAGCCTAGCTATTTCACCAGTCAGTTTACTTCAGGGCGCTGTCAGTGAGAGAGGAGACCCCGTGCGTTTCGTGTTCCCGTGGGCCTTGTCGCAGCCAAACACGTCAACGAACGGACAGTCTTGGTCCTTAACCGTACCGCTTACCGGGTGAAGTTCCTGGGGACCATTTGTCCTGGTGACTCAGTGGCAGCATCATCGCCGACGCGGCTTCAGCAACGAGATTTCCCCCCCACCTCTTGGAGAACGTGTCGCGTTCTGCAGGGTGAGTGGGCCGAAGTGTCCGGTTGACGGTACCAGTGATAAAACCTTCCACATATGACATTGTGGCTAGCAGGTTCTAGTGCTTTGGTGAAACGCGAAGAAAGTGCGCGGTTCGAAATGTGTGTTGGATATCTGCCAGTTACGATTTGCCAGGATATTGTCGGCTCGTTGACGTTGGCAGAGTAGCGGTCCAAGCTTATCGAAAGATTGATGACCAAGCCGCGATGATGTATTGACGACCTTTCGGAAATCGTGGTGTTTAACGTGCGGGACTCTTTATTCTGGATACATCAGTGACTTTTTGGGATACAGAAATAGTGAGAACGAGAAAATGAAAGTTCGAAGCTATCCGGGCAGGGCGGTTCTTGAAGACCCGGAACTTCTCTTGGATCCGGATGCAACCCGAGGTCGCGCCATGGAGCTACTGTACGAAGCTAGCTGGCGTGAATGTGGGGTCAACTGGACCAGCAGACCCAGGGCCAAAACCTCACCCTCAGTTTCGACTAACGATGACAATGACACTTTTCGGGTTAGGCCTTATGCCGATGTTATATCCCAGCTGGAGGGAGTTCTCGAAGGCGGAAGTTCGAGTTCCAGTGACGATAGATCACCGAGATCGAGTAGCGGGACTACAAGCTCCGACAGTGAACCCTCGGACAACCTGGGATTGAACGGACTTAGAAAGGATACCCAGGAACAACCGCAACAGACCAATCAGAGCGGTTTTCTTATTCCCAGACCTAGGCTCATTGTTCCTGTGCATACTTACGCGAGAAGGAGACGTACCGGTGCCCCTCAGCCCGTTAGGAGACGACAGATTCGCGAAGGTAGCAAAGAATAGGCAATACAGCCGAAGATTTCTTCATTTTAATGATAGTACGGAAACCCAGGTTGAACCTAGCATTTTCAGGGATACCGAATGCGGTAGGAAATTGATTCTACAGGCATTAAAGACTTCAAAATCAAACGCCTTTCATCCTTTCAGTATAGGATATTACTTTCTAGCCACAATCTAGCAATTTTATGAATCAATAAGTTTTATTGGAAATCTGGTTCTACTGTATCTATCAGAAGTCGTTCACCGAGCAAGTTTATTGCTCGGCGTTTCTTGCGAAATTGCTTAATCAATAGTCATAAAAAATGCGAAACTTCGAGAAAATCTCGAATCAGACCTGAAAAATTGTTTCCACAATAGTGACTAACTATTTTAGTAGATAATGGCTAATCCGTGCGTCGAATTTTTGAGAAGCTAGATGCAGGATTTTCAGGGATCTTTGAGCCTAGAATATCACTTTTCAGCCAGAGTCTAGCAGTTTTTTAAATCGATAAATCGTTTTATTGTGAATCTGGTTCTACTCCAATTATTAGAATTGGTTTATCAAGCGAGTTTATCGCTCGGCGTTTCCCGTGAAATTGATTGATCAATCGTCATAATAACTGCGAAACTTCGAGGAAATATCGAATTAGGACAGAGAAATTGGTTCCATAATAGTGACTAATTATTAAACTATATAATGGCCAATCCATGCGTCGATTTTTTTAGAAGCCGTATGCAAATGCAGGATGTAGGATTTCCATGGATCGCTCGGTGTTCAATTGGTTTTACAGGCCATTAAAAACAAAGTCCGTTCATTCTTTAAGCCTAGAATATCACTTTCCAGCCACAACCGAGCAATTTTTAAAATCAATAAATCGTTTTATTGTTGATCTGGTTCCACTGTACCTATCAAAAGTGTTTTGCCAGGCAAGTTAATCATTCGGCGTTTCCCATGAAATTGATTGATCAACAGTCATAAAAACTGCGAAACTTCGAGGAAATCTCGAATCAGACCAGAGAAATTGGTTCCACAATAGTAACTAACTATTGTACTACATAAAGGCCAATTCATGTGTTGAATTTTTGAGAAGCAGGATTCAATGATCTATCTCGACATGCTTTACTGGATGTTGACGTTCATTATATCTATGACTTGACAAGAAACGACAATTACGAGACTATTATAGGATCTGGGCTTACTTTTTTCGTCTATTGTGTCATCAACTACTACTGTTACTCGACATCTTCGACACAAGGCGGCTGGTTTCTCGTGACGATGATCTAATCGTTCTACCAGAACCTCAGCGAGAGCAGCTATACTGTTGGCTTATTATTACTATATGCTAGCATACTAGTATTTCTACGTCCAAGCATTCGCGGCAACCGAGAACGAGATTGCGGAGAAAGTCGTCCGCGAGAACGGATCAAGGATAATGGGAAGAGGTAGTGGTGGGTGCTTGGAATATTGGTTGTGCCATTGTGGTGACTACAATCGGCGCTACGCAGGCATTTGTGGTTTTACTACTTGGCAATTCAAAGTATCCGAAGCTGAAGATCATCAAACAAAGAATCGAGGTGCATCTTGTGAAGCACTTGGTTTCATTGTTTTGCTATCTTTGTAGGTCGTCAACGTGTTCAATCTGATTTCCAGGCCTTTTGTTCGACATTGGAAAGACTTCAGAATACAATTCTTGATCCGTTGTAGAATTCAACCGGAAAGTGGGTATGGGCAACGTGCGAAAAAAATCGATTTTTCTTATTCAATAGTAAAGAATTGATCAATCGAATAAAATCTGTATTTTAAGAATGTATACGTACAGTCCCGACGAAAGTGAGTTTCAGAGACAATTTCGATCACTTCCCGATGGGATAAAATCGGAAAAAATAATGCATATAAAACGTGCTGGCAAAATTGATTTTGCATAATAATAATTCTAAAATGTTATTAACAAATTGGTGAAAAAAAACAATTGTTCAACAAACAATCAGTCAACCTAACTTTTTTTCTGATGAAAATGATATGTTAATTTATTTGAATGCATATGAATTTTTTCAGATTTTTTTTCTTCTTGTTGATTTTGATTTCTTTTATTTTGAAAAATGCGCAGAATATAACAAATTTTCGATATGCGTTTTGCAAAAAAATCTTGAGTGTAGTAGATGGTTTTATGCCGAACACATATCCAAAATTCGTGATTGCGCACATTTTTAAAAATAAGGAAAATCAAAATAAATAAATAAATCTGAAAAAATTCGTATGTATTCAAATAAATTAACATATCATTTTTATTAGACACAAAGTTAGGTTGACTGATTGTTTGTTGAACAATAGTTTTCTTCATCAATTTGTTACTAATATTTTGGGATTATTAATATGCGAAATCGATCTTTTCAGCACGTTTTATATGTATTATTTTTTTCCAATTTTTATCCTATCGGTAAGTGATCGAAATTGTCTCTGAAACTCACTTTTGGCGGGACTGTACGTATCATACATCCTTAATCAATTCTTTTTCATTGAGTAAGTTTTTACAATTATGTAGACCGTGATCCGATTGTTTTCGACGGGATGTCGTCTGGTATTTTGGTATCGCGAAAAAGAAAAAATTACTATCGTCCATCGAAAGATCTTTACATCTTATGTCTTTGATTATCTTATCTTTTTTCGAATATGAGTAAGTGAATAAATTATTAAGCAACAAGAGAATATGGGTATAATGAAAAACGATCAATTTTATTAGCTTGCAACAGATATACTTCATATACGTTTCTCTTCTTTAACAAATCAATTTCAGTACAAACTATGAAGAATACTTAAATGAGTATATGATGTTAAAACAAAATAAAAATGAGATCTTTGTCACTTAGAAAGAAATGAACACATGACTGACATAGGAATATATGCCAGAGTAAAATGTTGCGATTTTGCCTAGTAATAATCGTAAATCGATTAATCGACCGTCGACCAAACATCGACCAAAAATAATCGATTAATCGAATAAAAATATCGACGCTTCTGATTCATTGAAAAATGTCGCTCGACCATATGGAAAAGTATTTGAATCAATTTCCACTTTGTAGGAATCGATTAATCGAATGAAAATATCGACGCTTCTGATTCTTTGAAAAATGTCGCTCGACCATATCGAAAAGTATTTCAATCGATTTCCACTTTGTAGGAATCGATTAATCGAATGAAAATATCGACGCTTCTGATTCATTGAAAAAATGTCGCTCGACCATATCGAAAAGTATTTCAATCGATTTCTACTTTGTAGGAATCGATTAATCGAATGAAAATATCGACGCTTCTGGTTCTTTGAAAAATGTCGTTCGACCATATCGAAAAGTATTTCAATCGATTTCTACTTTGTAGGAATCGATTAATCGAATGAAAATATCGACGCTTCTGATTCTTTGAAAAATGTCGCTCGACCATATCGAAAAGTATTTCAATCGATTTCTACTTTGTAGGAATCGATTAATCGAATTAAAATATCGACGCTTCTGATTCATCGAAAAATGTCGCTCGACCATATCGAAAAGTATTTCAATCGATTTCTACTTTGTAGGAATCGATTAATCGAATGAAAATATCGACGCTTCTGATTCTTTGAAAAATGTCACTCGACCATATCGAAAAGTATTTCAATCGATTTCTACTTTGTAGGAATCTTGAATACCGCAAACCTAGCTGTTGTTTGTGAAGGAATTCCCACTTCTGCAACCTGAGTCACGGGCACATCGAGTTAGGGCTAATTTGGTCACGGCATCCGACTCGCCTCGCAGCCTGCTGACGGCCTCATGCTTGCAACTCTTCACCGTGTCACTGTGACGGCCACTACCGGCTTCTACGACCTTTCCTTTTGTCTTTCCCCGACATCCACCTTTCAAACGACGTATTTATCTACGCTACTTAAGTTACAATGACCTGATCTCCTAAAGACTCGGTCGTTTATGTACTACCTTGAAAATAAGTTATCAAGATCATGATCAAAGAAATTTCCCACTCGAGTTTACATTCTTTAACAGTTTCGACATCTACTTCATTTTGTTGCGTTGATTAATATTTCATGCTCAAATCCAATGAAATTAGGGAAAATATTTTTCATCAAATGTTGGGCATTTTTCAAAATCGAATATCTAACAATTTTTTTTTCAAATAACAAATTATGTCTTGAAGAATTCTTCCCATATGTTTGATGACTGAATTTTACTGGAATAAATTTTTAAGAGGCACTTGAAGCTTCTCAATAAAAATCTGTAGGATATATTTCAAATTTTAAATTTGCCGCCATGGTAAATATGATGAGGCATTCTCCGCCAACTCGGACATTTTTTCTCGACTCCATCAAATCTGTTTGGCAAAAGTACTCTGTGAATTTTGTCTAATTTTTCGATCGATGCATTGCGGAAATGATTTTTCTTTTCAAGTTTGTATTTCATAAACAAAAAAGTCATGGTTTCCCATGAACTATTCACTTATAAGGATGGTGTATTTCAAAGAACCCAAAAAAGCCATTTTTACACCAAAACAACTGAAAATATTATTTTTCTCTCAATGCGACATTGTTTTTCGCTTTCGACTTTTTAGAATATTTGACACGATATTTACAGCGTACAAAAGAATTTGCATCTGTAACTCGACAATCTGGACAGCCAAAGAAAATATTTTGTAGAAAATTGGATTAATTAATACATGTTTATAAAATGTATACATGTTTTATTCTCTTAATACAAACGTGAATTACTCGGCAATTAATTAGTATATTAAAAATATTTTAAGCCGAAGGATTGACGTAACTAATGCATGTATTAATTAATCCAATCCTCTGCGAAATATTTACAAGCTGTCAAGATTTTCGAGATCTACAGTGCTGATTTTTTCATACGTTATAAATATCCTGCTAAATGCTATGCAAAGTCTACACCGATATAAAAAGTATCGCACTCAAACGAATAATTATTTTCCACGTTTTTTTGGGTAACAATGGCTTTTTTTGTTTCATATGTGCAATAAATAAAATATATACATTGAATTTCAAGGCTGCGGCCGCAATTAAATGTAAGGTTGATTCATTTTTATCGGCTATTGGCGACCAATAAATTTTTAAAAAAATTAAAAAGATTTCTTTTTAATTTATTGGTCGCCAATAGCCGATAAAAATGAACCCACCTTACAAAATGAATACAATCAATGCAGAAAAAAATCAGTGAATTCATAGGACTGGAATTCCTAAAATGAAAAGTAATGATCCAATAAAAATATACAAATGTTGTTACTTTCTAAGCTGCTTTCACAAGAAACCATCGGAAATTTCCTACGATATGTTGTCGAGGTATTTTATCGTGCATACGTAGACGTCCTGTGGCAATAAAATATCTGTCGTGTTCCACGAGCGCTCTCCACGTGCCAATGTCCTGCGTCCGAGCCATTCTCGAAGTTGGTGACATCGTGCTTCGCACCAGACAGAACTCACTTTATCTCATTCTCCCTTTTTTATTATTCTTATTCTCTGTGCACTTTGTGGACACTGATGATATTCCAGCCTTAGCGAGGGCTCGGGTTACGCGCTATGGAACACAAGAGTATCGTATGCGAGGCATGAACTCTTTGTCCTGTTATGTGCGTCGTCATGCTACCCAGTATATATATGTTATATATGGGGCATTCCATACGAATTCAATCAGCCTCCAAGCCTGACCACCATCGATCGGATTTATTCATTTTTGCTGCCTTATAGAGGAAGTTTTGTTTTCGTGAAATTTTTTTTTTTTTCGAGATTTTCATGTTAACATACTCAGAATCACCTAAAACGTTGAGAAAAGTGGTCTAGAAAATATGTATGTATGTATGTTCCAGACACCGAAAATTCAATTGTCCATAACTCACGAACGGCACAATGGATCGAGCTCAAATTTAGCACGCAACTAAAGTATTGACTCCTCTGTAATTGACGTGATTTTTTATTAAATGTATCAATGTATACAGATTTTATAGAATTTTTTATTTTTCAAAAAAATGTCGTGATCGCTCTAACTTTCGTAAAAGTTCGCTAATTTAGCTAAACAGTTCTTTTTTTAAATAAAGACATGTCAAATCATGTTTGGTGTTGAATTTCAGCGAAATCGGTAAAGTGGTTCCGATTGTGTAGAATTTTGAATTTTTTGAAAAAACGATTTTTTTTCTCTAAATCACGTCGAATCCCAACAATTGAACCGAAATGTTCTACAGTCGAAAAATACCATACAGCTCTGTTACGTACGAAATTTGGTGCTGATCGGTAAAGTCGTTCGAATTTTATGGCATTTTAAATTTTTTAATAAATGTACGTTTTCGCTCACAACTTCCACAAAAGTTAAGAGAGTAAGATCAAAATTTGTACTTAATCAAAATGCGATGTGAGGGTGTTTTAACGGTGTTGAATAGCTGCACACAATATGGATAATTGAAGAGAAAAAAAAGATGTAAAGTAGAACTTTGCACATTGCTTCCTTATATACAATTTGAAGACAGCTGTAAAAAGGATATTTTACAATTTTAATTTTTAACAAATCTACCTCTATGAGGAAGCCAAAATAAATAATAAATGTCTTCCTCATAGAGGTGGATTTGTTAAAAATTGCAATGGTAAAATATCCTTTTTACAGCTGTCTTCAAATTTTATATGAGGAAGCAATGTGCAAAGTTTTTTTCCTATCACCACCAAATCAACTAATAACAATGATGCAAAGTAGTACGTTTCACATTGCTTTCTCATTATTTTTCGCTTTTTGTAAAGCTACCCCTATGAGGAAGTATGTTAATAAATTTTAGCTTGCTTATACAGGAATCTTTGTAAAAAGCGAAAAATAATTTGGACACATGTACAAGGTTTTACTTTGGAATCCTTGTCTTATGACATTTTACATGAGTTATAGCAATATGTAAATTAACGATCATTACGAAATTTAACAAGGAGGAGAATCAGTCACTGCCGTTAGTCTGCAAAAAATGTCAATTGATTGGGTGATATCTTACGTAAGCACAAAATTTTGCGGAGACTAGAGAATCTACAGAAATATTGTAAAAATTAAAAATTGGATAAAAAAATCTTATGCTTGGATTTTTTAAAATTCATCACAAGTTAACACACAGTCCAACGTGTGTGTAAATTTACTACTCGATCGATAAAGTTGTTCCATATCTATCCAAATTTAGATTTTTCGTTCCATCCATACACACGCATGTACATACTTTTCTCGATTTTCACGGTAATTTTTAGTATTCTGACATGAAAATCACGAAAAAAAATTGTTTTTACAAAAACAACGCTTACTGTATGAGGAAGCAGGAAGACAAAGTAATCTAAAATATAAGATAATCACTATGGGTTCATCTAGAGTCATATTTAAATATAGGGAACTAGCCTTTCACATATAATTCAGCGAATGAAAAATATAATTTGGGAAGTTTGAATAATTAATTTTAAAAAATAGCAAACATTTTCCCCACTATCTAATTAGATTCAAAATCTCTACATTCGGTTACAATGTTTTTAAAAATCGTTCGAAAATAATAAAAAAAGCGCAACATTTTCTAAAACGGATATTTCAGTTTCTTTGTGTAAAAATGACGATTTAGAATAGTTAGATCGTTTTTAAAAAATATATTCCCACATAAAAGTACAGTTCGAAACACAAAGATTTGTGTATAACATTTTTGAACATTTTTCATGTCTTAAAAAATATGAGAACCCGAACACTTTTTTTAATACACTTCATCAGCTACAAAACTGTGCAATATTTCATTGCAAAATTAGAAAAATATTATGAGTGCTCTATTTACTCCGGTGAATAATTTTAAAAAATCCGATCCGCGATGGTCGGGATCAAAGGTTGGTCGAATTTGCACGGAATGTCTCATAAATATTAGTTCGAAAATCAGAATCGTTCGAAAATAATAAAAATAGTTAGATCGTTTTTTTAAAAATACTCTCACATAAAAGTACAGTTCGAAACACAAAGATTTGTGTATAACATTTTCAAACATTTTTCATGTCTTAAAAAATATGAGAACCCGCACATTTTTTTAAATACACTTCATCAGCTACAAAACTGTGCAATATTTCATTGCAAAATTTGAAAAATATTATGAGTGCTCTATTTACTCCGGTGAATAATTTTAAAAAATCCGATCCGCGATGTTCGGGATCAAAGGTTGGTCAAATTTGTATGGAATGTCCCATACATATTAGTATGTATGTGTAGCATCATGTGTACATACGTTTTCTTGATCGTTGTTATGGGTGTGCTGTGCGTACTATATCGCTATGCTGTAGTCCTATACAAGACGAAGCATTCCAACAGAGTTCGCTTCAACGATCACTGCGCCTTCACAAAGTCTTTCAGAATTTATTCTCGAAAATGCTTTCACGCCTGTCTCTCGTCTGCCAGATGGTGACACTATCGAAGATTCACAAATACACGACCATTTTTACTGCTTCTACCTGCTCTAAATATAACAGTATTTTTTTTGTACCTGGGGCCAAATCTCGGAAAATTTTGGGGTCAAAAGACGTAGTCACCTTTCAAAATTTAATAGATGTTATATGGACAGCACTTCATGTACGATTTATAATTTCTTCAAATCAAAGTCGTCAATTCCCTTCAATACAAAGCAAATGATTTTTTTCTTATTAAGGAGACACAAAAAAGTCATTAAAAAAATTCCTTCGTTTGAAAAAAAGTTATACTTGAACCTCATTAAGTACATAACAAGCATTATAATTCTGGAATTTTGTAAATACGTACAGTACACAATAGGGTGTTTTGGGAAGGTTCGGATTTGTCCATTCGTTGTTGTTGTTGGGGGAAAAAAATTTGCGTAGAATTTGAGACCGATCAGATAATGATTTCCTGTGTCCTCAAACCCTTAAAGTTAAACATTTTTTTTAAATGGGAAATTAAGAGCCGTTAATTTTTTTCCACATAATCCAGTAGAACAATTTCCGCAAAATTTGCCGTTTACAAAATCTTCAATCTCAGTTCCTGAGCATGAAAAGAGTTCAAAAAAAATATTCAGATGCTGAGTTGTTGCACTTTTTTATAGAAGAAGTTTTTGTCTCAAATTCGAAATTGATTGATTAACTCTAGAATTATCTTTTTTATTAGAAAACAAGTTAGGTTGACTGATTGTTTGTTGAACAATTGTTGATTTCACCAATTTGTTAATAACATTTTGGGATTATTATTATGCAAAATCAACCATTTCAGCACGTTTTATATGCATTATTTTTTACCGATTTTTATCCCATCGGGAAGTGATCGAAATTGTCTCTGAAACTCACTTTTGGCGGGACTGTACGTATCGTACATCCTTAATGGAACACTTTTAAGAAAGTTCGGTGATAATTATGGGTTCACTTGTAGCTTCAGTTCATTCTGTTCACGAGGTTTTGAATTACTATCCAAAGCAATATGACCGTTTTCCCTTCGACCCGCGGTGAAGAAATCTGTGAATTTCATACCTGAGGAGATATCGCATCGGAGAGGTCTGGAGGGGATGTGGTGAATTTCCAAGATTAGGTGACTACTTCAGTAAAGATTACAACCTACTGATGGAAATCGTTCCACGATATTATTTTATTTAATTTCTAATTGAAGGCGTTGTGATGTAATGCAAAAAAAAAATCCACACAGAAATTTGATAAAAATTTTCTGCAATATCAGAGTTCCTTCGAGGAAGGTCACATCTTACTAAAGAGTATTATTTTTGAATTGTTGTTAATAAGGGGGTTATTCCTTTTCAGCTTTCCACTGAAAAGACATTTCAAAGACGATTCGATGTTACGTATGAAAATTCTTTTGCGATTTTAACACATTTGAAAATTATTAACAAAGTTACGGAATGTTATTTTTATTCAGTATTTGTTAAAGTAATCAGGAGGATTTCGGATATTTAAATGCGTGAGGAAAAAATTTCTTAAATTTTGCAGTAATTGTCATATCTCGTCGGGTTTTATCTTTTTCGTCATCACACTCCGTTAACATGATTGCCAAACCGGAAATTGCGAATATACGTATCTGAAAGTTTGTTTTTTATTTATCGAATGTGTTTTACTCTCAACTTTAAACATGAAATGGAGCCCTCATTACAAAATATCACGACCGTTGTAGCTCGTGGCCTTTTAATGTCACGTACGTCAACGGTGGATTACCACGAATGCTGCTGTAATGTAGCTACTGCAGCCAACAGACCGTTCAACGCTTTGCCACACTTATTTCGGAATATCTGTTGCAAAAATCATCCAAAAAATATTTTCTATTTATAAAAAAAACAATTACGATATTGAGTGTAGATTTTTTTTTTTCGTTCCACGATATGGCTTCAGACGCCCTTTTTCCGCCCTTTCACCCTTACTCCTATGCGTCCTATTTAATTAAATTTTAATAATAATTAAATTTGAAAGTAACTCACTTAAGGATGTCGGAGCGCGAACATCGATAATTTTCCACGAAAAACAAAAAAAATTAAAATGATGTAGGGTCATTTATATATGAGTAGTAAGTGCGTGAAGTCACTTAATTCTACACGAGTCAAAATATACTTTTTAGTAATAGCCGCGAGTAAAGCGAGTCTTTTCAGGATGGTTGAGCAAAGCGAAATCGTGAATTTAGCCCAACGAGTGCATAAAGTTACGCTTTACGACTTCGAAAATAAAGCGCATTAACCACGTAAAAGCTTCCCAAAAGTATGGTCTTTTTGAAACGCTATTTCGAAAAAAGTTATTTTTTTCTTCGTTCTTGAACAAACGATTGTCATGTCTGAAAATATACTTTTTCAGCATATTTCCCTTTCATGGGGTCACGCACATGCATATTTTTTCTGGACCACTTTTCTGGACGTTTTAGACCATTTAAAATGTCGTGACATAAGAATTAAAAAAAAAATCATAAAAACAAAGTTTCCTTTATGAGGAAGCAAAATAGTCGTTCACTCTACAACGAACGATGAAGTAGAAACAAATTAGTTTGCGAACCTCTGACCACTTGGCCGACTAAGTCAGCGCTCTATTTAACTTGTCCAAGATTGCAGAAGCGAGGCGTTAAAGAAGAAGCGAACTAGGGCCATAGTAGTCGTATATAATGATGACTGAGGGAAGAGTTATGAAACTCGATGATAACGTGTTCGGAGACGCGTGGAGGCGAGAGAGCAGAGACGCTCGCGGGATAAATAGGCCGGCATCCGGGCCGGGCATAATCTTAAATCACGCATTAATTCGTACGGTCTTGTTAGTCACGAGAGTAAGTGAGGCTGATGATCGTGATGATTATTATTATGACGACGACGGCGATGATTCTTCGTCTTGTTCGCGTATCCGTGGGTCGCTACTGCGGGGGCTGACATATACCATTCCTGCAGCCAACCTTTCACCAAGGCTGCCCCCCTGATATTACGAACCGCAGGAATTTATTACATATCCTCTACTATTAATAGACCACTGACGTTTAGTAAGTGAATTGGGTTTTTAAAAAAATAATTTTATTGATGTCATGAAATGTCACTCGATCAAATGTGTCTTCTAAAGTCACTAATAACATCAGGCTCGCTTTGCTCGAACCCCCTTAAGGATTTATGATACGTACAGTCCCGCCAAAAATGAGTTTTAGAGACAATTTTCATCACTTCACGGTGGGATAAGAATCGATAAAAAATAATGCATGTAAAACGTGCTGAAAATATTGATTTCGCATAATAATAATCCCAGAATGTTATTAACGAATTGGTGAAAAAAACAATTGTTCAACAAACAGTCAGTGAATCTAACTTTTTTTCTAATGAAAATGTAATGTTAATTTATTTGAATGCATACGGATTTTTTTCAGATTTTTTTCTTTATTTTTATTTTATTTTTATTTTGAAAAATGCGCAGAATATAAAAAATTTTGAATATGTGTTCGGCATAAAACCATCCACTAGACTCAAGATTTTTTTGCAAAACGCATATCCAAAATTTGTTATATTCTGCGCATTTTTCAATAATTTTAATAATTTCGGTAATTTAAAAAAAACATGTTTCAGGGTGAATAACTAAAAAAATCAAATATATCGACTATGGTCATAGTAAAAGATCGTCCAGATGGTTTAAAATGCCCCATATACAAAACTATGAGCTTTGCAAATCGAGTTTACTAGTTCTACTTTGATATACTTTTATTGTAAATTCAAGAAACGTTCAGAAATTCTAAGTAACTGGTATCTGAAAATTATACTGAGTCTTGTCATCTGCATTTCAATGTATAAAATTTTATTCGTCAATGATGAATGTATCTGAAATTTAAGATACGATATATGCATTAGGGTGGGTCAAAAAAATTGATTATTATTTTTTTTAAATCTGACTTACGAAAACTGGTTGCTTAGTATCTCTAGAAAAGACTCACGAAGTATGAGCTCTTAATATTAATGGGAAGATTATGCTCATCATCGATTTGCATTTTCAATTTAGTCTCATATAAAAATGCTCATATCTTATCACCAAAAGACTATAAAATCAGTACCATCGTTAATATTTATAGAAAATTGAACGCTCTACAAAAAATGATGTCTTATACTTTTTTGATTAATCTGAGTGTGTAAATTTCAGTGTAGTAACTTTACTACACGTGTAGTAGTTTTATCTTAAATATATTTGACAGAAAAGAACATTGTTGTAAAATTAAAGTTGACTCATATTAAATACACGACTCGTATGGCATAGTATACTGTGCATTTATTTATACGCCTTTTGTAACGAATTTTGCGGACGGTACATAAATAATACTATTTTTGTAACGAATTTAGAAGAATGATACATCAACTTTAAGTGTAGTAAATTTTCTATACCCGTTTCCGTTAACAAGCTTTCTACACTGTAGTAATTTAACCTACATTTTTTTCCATAGTGTAATCAATCAATCAATAATTAAATGTTTCTATTCCGTAACAACGTATTGACAAGACTTTATTTTTTTGCGATCTTTTTCTAAAATGTTGATGGCTCGAAATATCTCGAAGGTCTCGAAAATCTCGCAGTCACTGCCATCGTTTTATTCATGCTGTGATTGGCCGGCGGCCATGCATTGATATTTTTTTCTTTACGCCAAATGTCAGAACTCACATCAAGGGACAAATGTCACGGGCGCTGCACACTGTTAGAAAAGATTGCAAGTTTCCATGCATAAACTCGTCATCGAAATTTAATAAACAATTGTGGTATAAAATTAATGTACTTTTCCAATAAAATTAAAGCAAATTATTAAAATTCAAGTACTCTTACGGAAAAATTAAGATAAATTATTGAATATGCTGTTCCATACATTAATTTTACATTACATTTGTATACTAAATTTCACATACTAGTTTATGAATAAAAACTTCCAGTAAAAGTACACTAAACTTCAAGTAGATTTTTTTTACTGTGCAGCCCATTGTAATAAAAAGTATTTTATTGTATTAGTAATAAAATGCATTTAATAATGTTGACAAATAAGAGCAATTCCTAACACAATTTTCAATGCGCTCTTTGAGAAATGACAGCTGCGGAATTAAAATCTGAGACCTTAACTATAGACCTGTTTATCTTAACTAACCACCTAACGCACTAAACACTCGACCAAGGCGAACACACTTCCTTTATTTTCAACTACATACACCGAAAAAAGAATCAATTGGGCAAACTAACAAGTAATTTGCCGATAGTGCAACTCATCTTTGAAAAAAGTAGTTGTCTCCACTAAATATTAGTGCTGCCAACTCATTTTTTTCTGTTTGTAATAGCTAAATTGAGTATAACGTACAGGAATATATGTACTCATAGATGGTTTTGAATATTGACTATCAAAATGTCCGAGTTGATCTTTTTTTTTTCTAAACTATTACAAAAAAATTAATTTTAGGGAAATTTCGAAGGAATGATAAATGGGGAATCAAATTTCTCGTGAAGAAAATCGGGCCAGAAATAGCAACTTACAGAATCACAACCACATAGTATTTGTACTAAGATGAATAATTGAAATATTATGAAAGTTCATATTGCAAATCGAACGTGGTAATTTTTTTTCATCACGAAATGGCAAGGTTAAAAATAACATCTCGTCAAATAAAAACTGCTTACAGACCGAAAGCAAATTAGTGTACGAATTTATTTGTGTTTGCATTCTTAAGTAAATGCAAATATAAAGAACACAACAAGGAATCCCGACATTATGGATAGTCTTTTTCCTAATAAAAATGTTTACTCTCAGAGGGGAAATAAAAATGTTGATTTCATCAAATGCTAAAAGGCGCAATAATCCGAATTAGAAAATTTATTTCACAGTTTCTATTTTGGTATAAAAAATTAACGTAATATTTTGGATTTATTTTTATTGTCAATTAAATATGTGAAGATCTCTAAATAAAAGTTGCATATAATTGTTATGAATAATAGCCAATAAACTCCTTATACGATCAATGATTTTATCAACCAAAATAATAGCGGTGTACATTAATTATCTCAATATTGAAAATGATATATATTAGCTTTCTGGCAATAATCGCTTCTGCATCAAGAGACGCGGTAGCGTCGCGACGCCATTTTTTCCTTTCTGCAATAAAAGGTTGTTATCATTGAAATTCTATAATAGTTTGAGAATTGGGATCAGTCTCGACTTTTGTCGAGTACTAGCACACAACACTCCGCGTTCTATATTGTATAGTATAGATGTACATCAAACCGTGATAGAAGTGAAAGCACCGGGCGTCGGACAATAAATGGCCGTGGATCCCCCTTCGTTCTCGAGCCGAGAATTTCATAAGCCTCCGATCGGCGCCTAAAATAAAATAAAAAAACAGAGCAGGCAATTACACAATATTAACAGCACGATAGTTGAAATAGTGGCTTTATTACGAGAATGGTCTTACCGAACATCGTACGATCACTGTGACGGCAATGAAATTTTCATTAGACATCATGGCCTCATAAAATTATTTGGTCCTGCGGGTTTGTTTATTTTCCGCCTTTTGTCATACGAACTGATTCTTTCCGCAAAAACATCTAGGCGTTCGATTTTATCAACACTTTGGTCGATTTTATATAATATCTATATATAAATTTTTCGCTGATTGTATTATAGAAAAAAATCTACACTTTGCAGAACTTTATAAAAGAACCGGGAGCCCAAAAATTTGTAAATCATTTTCAGCTGTGCATAAAATGTATTTTTTCAGTACCATTTTAGCATTTTTCACACCGCTAAAGTTGAAACTAATTTTTTTCTTACTTTCTTGAAATCTTTTCTGAAGATTATAATTTTCTCCTAAATGAAAGAGATATCACTCAAGAATTTTTGGCCGGCGGATCTCCCATGAAAGTGGGCAGGGTGTAAAAACAAAAAGAAATATTTTAAGAATCCCATTTTATTCGATGTTATCATAAAAGTCTAAATTTAATAGTATTTTACAATACTAGTGCGATAAAACTTTTTCTGACCAGCGTAAGTTTTTAACACGAGCCGAAGGCGAGTGTTGTAATCACACGAGTTGAGAAAATGTTTATCGCCCGAGTATCGTACTAGATTTTTTTTTACAAGAAGTGAAGAATAGGATTTATATGCAGGAAGCGTTCGTAAAACTGCGTTTTTTGCACCGAGTTCAAATATTACTGATTTTGAGCTGACTTTCTCCAGAAGTCGACTTATTAAGAAAGTGAACTGATAAATTATAGTTAAACATATTCTCCAGGAAATGGAGCAACTACTTTCTTCCATAAGTTAAAACCTTAAGAGTTATATCTCTCCAAATGTTAACATTATTTTTATACTTCGTAAATCCGTTGATATTTTTACCATCAAGACCTTTTAAAAAACCTCTCTTGCTTAACAGATTTACTGTAATATCAACATTTATCAGTCGACATGGGAAGAAAAGGAAGCAAAACAAAAATGAGTTTTTTTCATCCGACATAATCACCTCAGAACTTAAGCTGTCGCAATTATCGGCCACATTAGAAATACAATGATAATAACATGTAATCGATGTAAACCGCTATTACCAATAGTTCAGTCCATAACCATTGATCGTATTATTGATTGAATGCTTATCTTATTCATACAATTATTCGCAGCTTTTACAAAAAGATTTTCACATTTCTAAATAACGATTCAAATGTATGAAAAAATGTTCCATTTTTTTTTTTTACAAAAATTCACTTTTTTATTCAAAAACTTATCGTGGACTTTTGAAGAAATTCGACTTACTTCACAACTCTTTAGTGTAAACATCTCTTTATGGTTACTACGGATATATCACAAGGAAATTGGGCAACAAAAAAAAAACTTTGTGACGAAACTTTGATTTAATATTGTAAAACTCTTATTGACGAACAATATAATTTGAGATTCAAATTACAGTCAACAACATTTTTAATGGTTTCTTTCTCTTTTCTTTTCAGAGGGAAAGGTGGAGGTATCGCGGGATGGCAAGTACCTCAGCACTTTGGCGCCAGGAAAAGTACTCGGCGAATTAGCAATCTTGTACAATTGCAAGAGAACGGCAACAATTACCGCAGCTACAGATTGCCAGTTGTGGGCCATCGACCGACAATGTTTCCAAACGATTATGATGAGAACGGGTCTGTCCCGACAAGCCGAGTACACCGACTTCCTCAAGAGGTTTGTTCTAAAAAAAGCAGACACTGTTTCGTCTACAGTTAAATATAGAATTTGCCATCTGTACAGATTGCGTCGTTAAAACCACGTGGTAGTCACGTTCCTTTTCGAACGATAACAGTCTCAACCGAAATATTTTATGATTGATGCCTATTTTTCTTTTCAGCGTTCCTATATTCAAGAATCTTCCGGAGGAGACACTTATAAAAATATCCGACGTTCTCGAAGAGGTAAAATATTTTTTTTTTAAATTGAAAATAAGGACGCAAGGTTCTTTGCATCCTTGTTTCAAATAAATACACAAATATGGCTGAGTTTTATTTTGTTTACATAC
Source organism: Tromatobia lineatoria (assembly GCA_949699805.1). Taxonomy (NCBI): domain Eukaryota; kingdom Metazoa; phylum Arthropoda; class Insecta; order Hymenoptera; family Ichneumonidae; genus Tromatobia; species Tromatobia lineatoria. The sequence goes on from OX453043.1 coordinate 12,877,138, forward strand.
TAAATTTGAGTTTGATATATCAAGTTTTGCAATAGTTAATGCGGTAAAGTTGAATTTTTGATAATCCAAAATTTCATGAATTGAAATTGTTGACCGTTTGTTTGAATGATATTATTATTATCCCTGAATAGTAATCTGTTTACATTCTGAATTTGAGCTCGATAACTCTGATGAAGTTTTGACAAGGTTTATGTCATAACTTCAATTTTTTTCTACATTCGATAAAATCTGAACCCTTTTACCGATTCAATCGAAATTTAATACGTGGCAACATCAAGTGCACATGCTCTTATGAAAACTATTCAGCATAATAGATTGGTTTTTATGAAAGTTAAAACGACCGCGCGCTGTTTTTGTCAAAAACTTCACAAAGCTATCGAAACTAAATTTTTGCAGCCGACAATGGCAACAACTAAAGAGAGTTTGCTGCTCTAGTCGTGTGCCAGCTTTGAGCTCGATAGCTAAAGTGGTTCTTGAGTTATCAGCATTCGAATTTTTGAAGTTGACGTACATACATACATACATACGGACTTTTATTCTAGACCAATTTTATTGACGTTTTAGACCATTTGGAATGTCTTGACATTTAAATCTCGATATACATTTTTTTTTTTCACAAAAAAAAGCTTCCTCTATGAGCAAGCAAAAAGAAAAATGTATAGAAAGTAATTAGATCGAAATAATTATTATCTGTGGGCCCTCAGACCTTCTACAACAACGGGGATTACATAATACGACAAGGTGCCAGAGGAGACACCTTCTTTATTATCAGCAGAGGTCAGGTTCGCGTTACGATAAAGCAACCCGATACCACGGAGGAAAAGTATATCAGAACACTCGGAAAAGGTGACTTCTTTGGCGAAAAAGCTCTCCAGGGGTTAGTATACCAAGGTTTTTACTTCATATGTTTTTTTTTACTTTCTCATCACGTACAAGAAAGGTAAAAAAAAGTATTGCCATAAAAAATAATCGACTCTTAGCTTTTGATGGAAATACTTTTTTTTAGTGATCTAGATTCCGGGAAATATATTCACTCACTTCTGTCTGCCTGTTTGTACGACCCGAAAATACAATAACTCATAAATCTGTGAACCGCAGTGAAATTTCGTGTGTGTGTCTACCCACTTTACCTAAATTATGAAAAATAAAAAATGAAAATGAGAATTCATCTTTGGACCGCAAACTAAGATAGAAGTCATTCTGCTTTGGTCTGACACATCCAGCTATTATTAACAGTTAATCAGTGCGGAACAACAAGTCGTCCAGTATAGCGAAGACTTTGTTGTCCTTTCAGTCAATCGCATGAGATTTCCGAAAATATAGGTTCTGAAAAATGTCTATTTTGTGAACTATGCATAGTTACTGATGTTGGCAAAAAAATTAGTCCCTAATTAAAATTGCGATTCTTGTCATTGATTGAGTGATAAATACATTTATATATAAATGTGGGTAATTGAAGGAAATTTGTATTTATACCTATTTTTAAATTTTGTTTGAAAATTAATTACTAAAATTCAGAATTCGGGTTATAAACGATAAATTAGTCAGAGAAAGTTAGAGAATTTTATTCTCGGAAAAATGGCCATCATGTTATGTATATCTACCACCTTAAACGAAACCTTTGTCACAAGATCATGAATCGCATTCTGTCCTGACGAAATACTTAAGTAAAAAAAAATAGACCGATATTGCTGCTTAAATTGTTATTGATACATTTGCGGAAAAATGTATAAATGAGGATTTATATTATTTTACGATATTTAATTTGTTGTAATTCACTTTTTTCTTAGTGATGACCTGAGAACCGCGAACATTATAGCAGACGATCCTGAAGGCGTGAGCTGCTTGGTGATCGACAGAGAAACCTTCAATCAACTAATCTCAACGCTAGACGAGATCCGGACGCGATACAAGGACGATCTAGTCGTCCTAAGAAGGTAAGCGTGGCTTTGCAACCGCATCCTCAGATTAATTATTCACGTATAAGCCCTGGGGGCAATTGAGAGTTAAAAATAGATTGAATAATTATACTTGTTTGTAACCATTGTGTTTCACGCTTATCGAAGGATCGGGCATTGAAGACTGAGTGTAAGTTTAACAGGGTTCAGTAGAATAAAAAAATCTTCGATTGACAAAAATTATCATGTTTTCAATACAAAAAAAAAGATCTATTTTTTTAGGAAAAAAATTAAGATTATTGACTGTTTCTAATAAATTCTGTAAAAAATTCATTAAAGTATTCGATGGAAGTAAAAACTAAGGTTACGAAAAAAAATTCAAATTAATTGTTTGAATTGTAATTTTTCCGACAAAAGAAAAAGTGAAGATGCGCGAAGAAAAGAGAAATTTGAGTGGGGTTTTTAGAGAAAATAATTATTTGAGTATTCAATAAAATCGAATAGCAACGATTCTTAGGGTGAAATTAAATTTGTGGGTACGAGAAAAAACGGTTGACACTTGATGTCATTGTTGATAATGCATAGAATAGCTTACATACGATGGGAGTGCATCAGCCGCTCTGTAAGTGTTCACTTACACACTGTACGAAATTTTTCAATGATCGAACAAGTTTTATATAAATGAAATCGTATGATCGAAAGTCTATATACCCATAATTTATACACATGAGAACAAAATATACATATATATATATATGTAGATAGTTAATATCCGTAAAAATGTACCTAAACTTACTCGATAAATTGCGCACCTTCAGCGAGGCTACCACATCTACCCGCAACAGGTTTTGATGATATGTCTGTACTGCAATTATCGTACCGATTTCATTCACTCGAACTTTCTACTTTCCCTATAGCAGTAACTTGAATGACATCATCGATATTCTGTGCTATACAAACATTGAACCTTTGTGTAATTTCTTGAAGAAGTTGAACCAATTCACTCAACCTAATTAATGGGTTTGCAAAGGGTTTTTTTGTTTATTTTATTTTTTCAAAATTTTCTATCCGTTTTCTTATTCAAGAATCATTCGTAATTTAAAAAAAATATATACATTCCCTGCAGCAGCAATTTGGATTACATCATCGACATGCGACGCTATCGAAAAATTGAATTCTTATGTAATTTCTTAAAGCAATTAGAATACTTCACGTAACACGAATCAATACTTCATATTATCTTCTTACTTTATGGACACTCCTGGCTCAATAAAAAAATTAGGAATTAGTAATATCTTCTTATGTTAATGCTGCGTAAATGTTGGAAAGTAGGAACGAAAATAATGAAAGCCGTTTGTCAAAAAAGTTGTTCCCTTCAGAACTGATGGGTTGTTATTGAAAACCATTCACACTGTTAATTATCTGAATATTAAATTTATGGAAAAATTTAAACAAAAACAGAATGCGTCATACCGGATTAAAATCGGTTGAAAAATTCAGAAGTCTTTCTGGAAAATACTCCATAAGAACGTAATCCCGTCCAAATGAATAAAATTGAATGGAATTTATTATTATCTCGTTATTGCTTGATTGAATTTATATTTATCCAAAAAATGTAGAGGGGATATCCGCTTCCCAGATCAAGGGTCATTTTTTTCCCCGTGGTGGCGGGGAAAAAAATTTGAACAAAAGGAACCAAATTCGCTTATCTTAATTTTTTTTCACAAATTTTTTTGTCTGATTACAATAATATTTGAAAAATAATTATATTTGGGGTTTTCAACCCGTTCACAAATAAGAATGTCTAATAATAACCATTCTGGATTTAAAAAAATTGTTTTTTGACGTTTTACTGTTTTTTTTTTAAATGAAAAGTTGAACAACAAAAGAAATTGGCGTGGTGCCATCGTGGTTAAAAAAATTATCCTTGATCTGGAAAACGGGTCCTAAGTCAAGGATCATTATCCTCTTGGGTTGAGTCATCTAGAAAAATTCATAAAATGAAAATTCTGTAGATGACATCCTTCTTTAAAAATATCTTACATTTGATCTCATTGAAAAAATTTTCTTATACATTTTAAATCATAGCTTTCTTATAAAGGCCTGAAATAAAACCACGTACACTCATATTAGAATCCACTCTTCTACGGAAAAAAAAGCTTCAAACATTAAAATTTGTTTACCAGTTTATTCTGAAAATTGCAACAAGATGAAAAATTTAAATTTTATCTCATACCATTTTAGTGCATTGTATGTCTTTACGAAATCGCAGGATTATAATGCTTGGTACATACTTGATAAAGATTACGTGTAAGATTTTTTAAAAGAACGTCGTAATCTAGAGAATTTTTTATTTTGTAACGTGTTTTAGGTGACTCGGCCTCCTTAAGTTCTTTATTTTCGTCAGTTCATTCCTTCAACAGAAAACTCGAATGACACAAAACCTTAGAAAGCTCAAATTACGGAAGGTTCTGCATCAGAGTTATGATTTCAATTCACTTAAGTCTCTCATATATTTAAGCGAAACTTTCCGTGTTTTAGATAGATAAAATATTTATACATCTTTGTAGATGGAAACGGTATGCATATATATTTCATTCATGAATAGGGACTTATGCTAATTAATGCGTTCGATTATTCAGATTAAACGAAGAATTTCGAGATCTCCGACTGCAAGATCTGCGACCTCTGGCGACACTGGGCGTCGGTGGTTTTGGTAGAGTCGAGCTGGTGCAACTTGCCGGTGACAGCAGCCGCTCCTTCGCTCTGAAGCAGATGAAGAAGGCCCAGATTGTAGAGACGCGACAGCAGCAGCACATAATGTCAGAAAAGAGGATAATGGGCGAGGCCAACTGTGATTTCGTAGTAAAATTGTTCAAGACATTCAAGGATCGAAAGTATCTCTACATGCTGATGGAGGCTTGTCTCGGTGGTGAATTATGGACTGTTCTCCGCGACAAGGGACATTTCGACGACAGCACTACGCGCTTCTATACCGCCTGTGTCGTCGAGGCCTTCGACTATCTACACTCCAGAAATATTATCTACAGAGATCTCAAACCTGAGAATCTTCTACTTGACGGACAAGGGTAATTTTTCACTTTTTCATACTTTAAAAAACGCTTAGAGGAAATACCTGCGAAGTAGAACTTTGCTAATTGCTTCCACATAAAATTTGCGTTCGCTATCTTATGTTTTGCTAAGATTAATGCAACAATGTGAATCTTTCGGAAATCTCAAAACTATATAAGATCCGAAGCGTTCTTCCGATTCCGGTCAAATTCAATACCGAACAATATTGACACTTATGAAGGACTATTTTGCAAAATGTCGCTAATTCTACGAAAGCAAAAAAAGCTATAAACTAGAAATGTCTGCATACATTTCGTAAGCAATTGCGCTAGTCCAAGATACAATGCTACTTTAATTGCTTGTCAAATTTCAGCTCAATTGATTGAACGGTTCTTAAGTTACAGGTGATTCAAATTTAGAAAACCGTACACACACGCATACAGACATTGTTTCTAAACCACTTTTCTCGATGCCTTGGACCATTCTGAGTCCCCTGACATGAGAATGTCGAAAAAAAGTTGTTGAAGCTAAAATATTCAACACAAGTGAAACAGTATTCACCTTTGACTGTTGAGTTTTTTTACAAAATGAATGCAGATATTGTTATACAATATCTTTTGAAATTTTTCAATAAACGGACGAGCACGTCCTAGCTTTCGTATAATTACCGATATTTCGCCGAATAATTTTTTATGCGTACAGGGACTATTAATGTTGTTTTATATTGCCGTTAATGATCATCGGATAACCGCTTTGAATTTCATAAATTTTTGAAAAAGTTATGAAGTGTCCGAAAAATTGACGTTGGTGTTCTCACCGCATGGTAAATTTAATTATAGTCGACAGAGCTATGAAAGTTCTATATAATTCGTCTCCTCGAGAAAAATAAGAAGTACCGTAAAGACTCTTTATCATAAAAATTTATCATAAAGATTGACAGGTATTAACTTAATCTGAAACTGAGACTGACTGACGAAAATTCATTAATATTTTTATGGAGACGTTTCGTGATTTGTCAAATAATGAGGATGTAATAAGAAAATTTCTACTCTGCTGCAGTTTTTTAGTAGCGAAAGATTTTAAAAAATCGAGTAATTCCATTTTCTGCTTCCAATCGCTCAAATCAATTCTTATTTCTAATGAATGTCGAAAAAACAACATTATTTGTTGGCGTTAATTTAGTTTCTATTGGAATTTCGATGTTTTTCGAATTTCTAATTTTTTTCTTGATGTTGTGACGATTAGGTACGTGAAGCTCGTTGACTTCGGTTTCGCGAAACGTCTGGATCATGGTAGAAAAACGTGGACGTTCTGCGGTACGCCGGAATACGTTGCTCCCGAAGTGATCCTGAATCGTGGACACGACATAAGCGCGGACTACTGGTCGTTGGGTGTTTTAATGTTCGAGCTTTTGACGGGGACACCGCCGTTCACCGGGGCCGATCCAATGAAAACGTATAACATTATTCTGAAGGGTATAGACGCCATTGAATTCCCTCGATCCATTACCAGAAACGCCACAGCTCTTATCAAGAAACTTTGCAGGTAAGATTTATGCATGCGAACATTACTTTTTTTCAAGCATAATGACGCCACTGTTTATCGGGTTGATGTTTATTTTAAAGTTGCGTGGAAATATTGGTATTTCTTCACAGAAAATCCCGATATGCTGTACAAAATTAGAGCGTCACATATCCATTTTTCCATTTTACAAAATTGAATGGATTTTTTTATTACAAAAATATAGTATTATTAGTACATAACGCACGGGCGTCCATTTCTGCGCTGTTTTTTTCAAAGTCGAGATCATAAGTGTATTATTGCTTGAAAACTTCGACGAAAAGAAGAGGTACACTAGAAGCTCTATGACAGTCTGAAGGGACAATTATTTTAAGAAATACATTTTTTTTTTGCGAAGAATCCTTATTTTTCAACTTTTTACCGACGTAAATTTTAATTCTAACAATTAATGCTCAGCAGGATCAACAGTAATTATATTTGAAAAAGAGTTATTCATAGGGCTTTTGACCTCGCTGATTATCAATCTGAATTTAAGATTAGAAAATCCTAAATGGTGAATACAATGTCGCGGACCAAAGTCTGAAAAGTGACTTGATTTTATACACATCGAGATCACATCGCCTTAAGCCTTAAGGTCTACATGCGCTTTTAGAAAATTAACTTCCAAAATGTATATTAAAAGGTACTCAATTCAAATTTGATATAATTTAAAGATAACCTTAAATCTGCTGTTTGGTTCGTGGTTTTGAACAGCATGAAAATCTAATATTTCGATGATTTACGAATTGTTTTTTCAGGGATAATCCTGCAGAGAGATTGGGATACCAGAAAGGAGGAATTAGCGACATTCAAAAACACAAGTGAGTTCAACTCCTTATTTTTTAAAATTGAAAACGAAAATTCATTATATGTGTCTTTCTACCAATCATTGATAAAACTGCACTTTCCCTCTCCAACTTAGCTGAACCTTTTTTAATGTTAACTACACCCTCAATGAAGGTTGCTTGAGTTTTTTCTGATTTTTTCTCAAGTTCCCTACAGATTCCCTGAAGATATCGATTTTTGGCGATATTAGGGAAACCATTGCAATTTTAGAGTGGGACCTGAATGGTTTTATTTTACTTATAGCTTATAATTATTGTTCTATTTTTTTAAGGGCGTGTCTATTGGGACCACACCATAGAATTACGGTATACCGTAAATTAAGGATGTATGATACGTACATTCCCGCCAAAAGTGAGATTCAGAGATAATTCCGATCACTTCCCGATAGGATAAAAATCGGAAAAAAATAATGTATATAAAACGCGCTGAAAAGATTGATTTCGCATAATAATAATCCCAAAATGTTATTAACAAATAGCTGAAAAAACAATTTTTCAACAAACAATCAGTCAACCTAACTTTTTTTCTAATGAAAATAATATGTTAATGTCTTTGAATGCATACGAATTTTTCCAGATTTTTATCTTTATTTTAATTTGGATTTTTTTTATTTTCAAAAAAGTGCGTAAAATAACGAATTTTGGATATGTCTTCGGCATACAACTATCTACTACACTCAAGATTTTTTTGCAAAACGCATATCCAAAATTTGTTATATTCTGCGCATTTTTCAAAATTAAAAAAAACAAAAATCAAAATAAAGAAAAAAATCTGAAAAAATTCGTATGCATTCAAATAAATTAACATGTCATTTTCATTAGAAAAAAAGTTCGGTTGACTGATTGTTTGTTAAACAATTGTTTTTTTCACCGATTTGTGAATAACATTTTGGGATTATTATTATGCGAAATCCATCTTTTCAGCACGTTTTATATGCATTATTTTTTTCCGATTTTTTTCCCATCAGGGAGTGATCGAAATTGTCTCTGAAACTCACTTTTCGCGGCACTGTACGTATCATACATCCTTAAAGCACGATCTATCGTAAAGTAATTCATGGTATGATACTTTTCCGAAGTAATTATACTGTACACGGAATACCGTTATTTATACGGTATTAACATTTAAGCTGTCAGGATTTAGTGATTCCGCGCACGGTCTTGCCGATACTTTTTACGAAAGATAACCATCATGGTACCGTGTACGTTTATGAGAAAAGGTGCTCATAGGTTTCTCATTCCCACATACACATAAATTACCTGCACAGTAACATGATAAACATCAAATATGAGAGTAAATATTCCTGAAAAAGAATAACTAAGATTAATATTATCCAAGTGAAATTTTTTCATTGGATCGACAACAAAGAAGAAGATGATTCTTCTTTACTGATGATTCATATAAAAATCTTGAAAATTTTACAAAATCAACAATACAAAAATACGTTTTATCTACAGATGGTTTGACGGTTTCAACTGGGAGGGTCTTCAAGCGCGAACGCTCGAACCGCCGATAATGCCGCGCGTTCAGAGCGCAACGGACACCGCAAACTTCGACGAATATCCTCCAGATTCTGATCCTCCACCGCCAGACGATGTATCCGGATGGGACAACGATTTTTAGGAACGAAGAAAAAAAAACAAAAAAATTAAATTGAATTTATGCGACTTTCGGACGCACCGGTAGGACCTTTTTTAAAATACTAAAACTTGCGCCGCGTTTCCGCAATCGCTAGAATGACTAAATAAGATGAAAACAAGAAAGAGGGCGAACGATTCTCGTGCGGGACATCGAGAAAAATTCGCTCAGAGATGAATAGAATATATAGCAAATGATGAAAGAATGAGACGTCCCAATTGACCAGGATGCATCATCTCGTTTGTATTCTAGGAAAGAGACAAAACTAATTCGTGAATCATAGAAAAACCCTTGAAGCGGTATTATTGTTATTAAATTTTTATGACGAAATGAAAGAAGAATTTATACTTGTCCTGTTGAACGCATGTAGTCGTGTACCAGTGCGCTAAGTGCCATTATTTATCCAATCTCTCTGTCGTCGCGTATTTCCAGGCGTCAGTTACAAAAAAGGCATTTCGAAAAAAAAAAACGTTTGATTGATAAATGAAAACGGTTAACTTGAATATCCGAATATTTGTCGTTGCTATTGGCACTGCGCCATATGAATAACAAAATATAGAAGAAACTCACTGCAGAGAGAGAGAGAAAAAGTAAAGAGAATGATGATAGGAGCGACGTACTATGTATCTCAAACGATTTGTTGTTTTATTCGTTTTTAAGAGTTTATCAATTATTAATGATATATATGGATATCATTTAAATTATAGGACGAAGTGTAAATAAATATTACAGATACATACGTAAAATGCAATTATACTGTGTATATCTATAGTTGAACAAAATAAAGTTTTATTGATAATTTGAATTTTTTTAAAATCCATTTTGTTTAACCTTTTCTTTATAATTTTACCCTAGATGAGCAATTACACCGAAATTCAGCCACCAAATTTTTTATTCCTCAGAAAAATTCCAAGAAACCTGCAAAGTTAAACTGCGCAAATTGCTTCGTTACCATTATCCGTTTTTTTTTTTACAAAGCTTTACAACCAAACATTTGTTTCGCTATCCGTAACCGCAGATTCGGTTGGTATTACCAATTCTTTTTATCGGTGCTGTGCGGCAGTGAAATCAATTTCGTCAAACGACATAATGTCGGTTTTCAATACAAATGCCGTTTTAAGTTTTCATAATCGAATGCGTATCACGGCAGTGACGAAAAAGTAATCGTGTAGGTATCTTCCCATAATAACTAAGCAGTAACGTTGGATACGCTTAGTCCTGCTTATCATGTAACCCGTCTTGGTTGAATACCAAACGAAATTTCGGATTTCCCACCATATTAACGATCTGACAAAAATGCGTTTTTGATCAACTGCGAATGAAATGAAAGGTCGAACGGCATAATCTCAAATTGTCACAAGCTCGAACGGTGATAACCTCGAATTGTCACAAGCTTGAACGGTGATAACTTCGAATTGTCAAAAGCTCGACCGGTAATAATCTCGAATGGTCAAGAGCCAAACGGTCACATTCTCGAATGGTCATAAGCTTGAATCGTCATAAACTCGAACGGTCAAATCTTCGAATGGTCACAAGCTCGAAAGGCCAAATTCTCGAATCATCATAAACCCGAATGGTCAAATTCTCGAATCCTCAGAACAGCTTGTGACGATTCGAGAATTTAACCGTTCGAGCTTTTGACGTTTCGAGAATTTAACCGTTCGAGCTTTTGACGATTCGAGAATTTGACCGTTCGAGTTTATGATGATTCGAGAATGTGGCCATTCGAGCTTATGACCATTCGAGAATATTACCGGTGGAGTTTTTGACAATTCGAGGTTATCACCGTTCGAGCTTGTGACAATTCGAGATTATGCCGTTCGAGCTTATAGCCCGGCGGGCTTATGGCAGCGCCCCCGAGTGGTAACGTCTGCTACCGCTAGGTGGTAAGGTCCGTTACCGCTAGGTGGTAACGTCCGCTACCGCTAGATGGTAATGTCCGAACGGTCAGTAATGCAGATCTCTTGTTTACAAAGGTATTGGTAATCGCCGAAGGATGCCGCTAAGTGTCAAACACGGGTTTGACAATCCCGCAACTAAAATATCAAATGTAGGGCTCCTGCGGAAGATAATTACATATGCCGAAGGCTTCAATCGAGCCTGGTTGCCTACTTGCCTTCAAACGTTTTCCATGGTCCCTGTATCCGAAACGAGATATACGTCATTGGTGCGATTTGAGTATAATCATGCGTAAGGCCTGAACTATTCATATTTTCAGCGACCTTTTACTTTAGAAACATTCATATTTCTTATCTGTTTTTCTATTAAGCGTGATTGAATTTACCGCGGCGATTTGCTCACTCTCACACAGGAGCGTAAAAGACGTTTTCTGGATATTATGAATTGGACATTCATTATGGAACGAGTTCCGATTATTGCTACACCGATTACAGGCTCCAACCTATGATTTTTTAAATCAGGGACCTCGGAGAATTAATGATATTCAAAGCGCTTTGCATCTGAAATTTGTGTTTAAGCAGAATTTTATAGCTACCGTGAGAACTCGTTACTCGCGAATTTGTGTTAACGTCTTTCATTGATATCAACAGATGTGCGAATTTTCTATACTGTCTTATAGATGTGATGAGTGCATTGTTTTTCTGTCAGAATAAGAAAGCTCATCTTGTCTATAATCGTCTCCTCGAATACGATAAGACCATAGAAATGTCCATGCACTAATAATAGTATCGTATACAATTTTATACCACTAGTGCAAGAAGTGCCTGTTTCACACACGCACGCAAGCGAAGCGAACGCACACTGTGGTATAAGGGAATTTATGAAACTCCGTGCGAGAAGTACCTATTCTACGCACATAAGCGAAGCGAAGTGTGCGTGAAGTAGCCACTTCACGCACACTGTGGTATAAAGAAATTTATGAAACTCCGTGCGAAAAATGCCTACTCCTAACACGCTTAGCTTCGCGTGTAATTGTACTTCTCGCACTCGTGAAATAAAATTGTATCAGAAACTCGTGCGAGAAACTTTTTCTCAACTCGTGTAATAGCAACACTAATCTTCAGCACGTGCTGCAAACACTCATCCTTGTCAGGAAAGGTTTCATCGTATACTCGTATCCATTACTATAATTTGCAATTTCTGAAACATTTTCGAGGCATGTAAATTCAGTAAATAGGTCAATTCTAATATTCAGAGGTGATTTCAAGTTTACAATTTTGGCCATGTAATAAGTGGATTACTGCAGACATTGAATAATTTTCTTAAAAATATTGAAAATCTTTATCTTCATGTATATAACTTCACTATTGTTAATTATACAGTGAATGCCATATTAATAATTATTCAACGCATGAGTCTTGTAAATTCCAAATGACTTATCACAGTGAATGTACAACTTACTTTAACAGTGTAAACAGCAGGTAATCGTTGGTTCAGATTATACAATTACTTTTTCCTCGCTGCAATAGTATTAAAGGATCTTTCAGGCGGAAACCAATGTTAAAATTCGCTAAAATAGAAAGCGTATCTTAAAAAAAGGCTTGTTCGAACACGGTAACAGCGACAGAATTGTTTTTGTCTCTGGTCATGGTCAAAAAATTAAGGAGGCTGAGTATCCGCGACACTGAGCCTCCTACTCCTCAGTCTCTACGCATCTGCTATACTTTGGATGAGACCACGCGGTTCGCGCCTTATGCTGCTGCAGACGCGTCTGAGTATGCGAATTAGATTGATCTATCATTGCTCGTCTGGCTATCGTCTCGCCCGTTCATTGACGAGATGCAAATATTTTTTTCCTAGAAGCTTTGCTCCTCGACTTTTCAGATATCGTTATCTCTAGCTTTAATGCGCTTATTTTTTCGGAGCTTCTACTCTTACAAAACCTCAGGGCCAACGTCTGCAGCACAAAATAATTTTTCAATAATCATTCATTCACATTGTTATTATTATGAGGTTTAATATATTAAGATTGTTGTCATCATCATTTTTTTAATCATTATTAGTAGTATCGAGGCTTTATAGCGATAAATACACATGCAAATTCAACAATCTTTATTCGTCTTGCATTAAAAAATGTTCGAAGCCAAAATGTGTTTAAAACGATTAATGGAAAATGATTGGTTAACTTTAGACTTAGGGTGATTAGGAATCTATTATAACCTCAAACCTCAACATAGCTGCCTAGCAATGGATTGTTGAGCAATGGATTGTTTAAACATTCTCTACTTTAAACATTTTGAATAAGTTGAAAAATGGTCAAAATTATTGCAAAATAACGGTATCACTGCAAATATAAATTTTTTTGTAATGCAAATCGCAGTCCAATAGTAAAATTCCGACATCAACAATAAAAAACAAATTTTTTTCTCATTTAAAGAGAATTAATTTTCCTTTAAATAATTCTTTAAATAATTGATTTAAATAATCTTAAGCAGAAAAAAATCAATTCTTTCAATTATGAGAACGCTATCCTATTCATAAACAAAAAAATCATTGATACTTTTATTGTGATCCAAAATTTAAGGATCTCTTTTAATACTTCCTGTCTACAAATTACACAATGATTGCATGTGTCAGAAGATTCGAGGTGATCTGATCACTTAAGGAGGCATCGATGGTACAGTGAGAGAGTATCTTATGACTTGCTCAAGGTAATGCGATAACATAATTTTTTCTAAAAGTGAAAATTTTGAGCGATTTTAAAACACATTGCAACTTATGACGGAACTGTGCACCAATCATTGCTAAATAGTACCAATTGTATCTATAAAATTAGATTTTGTTGTTGCATGTTTTGCTAAGGTTACGGCAACAACGGGAATTTTTTGAAATTTTCAAAACTTTACAAAATCCGAACCGCTTTTCGGATTTCGGTAATATTCAATACCAAACAACATTAACGGTACTTGCACTTACGAAAAATTATGTAACAAAATATCGCTAATTTTACGGAAGGTAGAGCACGCATACATAAAAAAATTAATTTTGTGTAAATGATGTAGACAAATATTCCCAAAATATTCACGTGAGTTTGTTATGAATTATTTAAAACGCGGTAATTATTTCAGATTTTTCTGTGCTTTTTCAATTTTACTGATAAACCTCCTTAACCACGATGAACTGACATCGAAACTGATATTTGTTTTGAAATATACGTAGTTTAAAAAAGTCGCAATTAGCTCCAAAATACGCTTGAAGGCATTGACGATGGTCGAAACCGGTACGTATACCTTACCTATTTATCCACATTAATTATGATGTCTTCCATTTATACATATCTTCGTTTCCACTACTTACACATCCACAAATAATGTTTCCAATTTCGGTACATCATTGACCTGACTGTATTACCGATGCCTTCTCATGTAAATGAAAGTAAATCGTGTTCCCTTATGATATGGAAAAAAAAACGTAGCGCATTTGCAAATACCTTGGATTATTCGTGTCTGTGGCGCAGACCATGTCGAATCCTTCGAGCCTGTGGATAATCAGTGTTGTCTAAGCGAGGCGTTCTGTTACGTTTTTTTTATTTTAATTATGATGTCTTCCATTTATATATATCTTCGTTTGCACTACTGACAACTCGAACACATCCACAAATAATTTTTCCAATTTTGGTACATCATTGACCTGACTGTATTACCGATGCCTCCTCATGTAAATGAAAGTAAATCGTGTTCCCTTATGATATGGAAAAAAACGTAGCGCATTTGCAAGTGCAGTACTTTAGAGTATTCGTGTCTGTGGCGCAGACCATGTCGAATCCTTCGAGCCTGTGGATAATCAGTGCTGTCTAGGCGAGGCGTTCTATTACGTTTTTTTATTTTAATTATGATGTCTTCCATTTATACATATCTTCATTTGCACTACTGACAACTCGAACACATCCACAAATATTTTTTCCAATTTTGGTACATCATTGACCTGACTGTATTACCGATGCCTCCTCATGTAAATGAAAGTAAATCGTGTTTCCTTATGATATGGAAAAAAACGTAGCGCATTTGCAAGTGCAGTACTTTAGAGTATTCGTGTCTGTGGCGCAGACCATGTCGAATTCTTCGAGC
This sequence comes from Tromatobia lineatoria, assembly GCA_949699805.1. Lineage (NCBI taxonomy): Eukaryota > Metazoa > Arthropoda > Insecta > Hymenoptera > Ichneumonidae > Tromatobia > Tromatobia lineatoria. Next base: position 12,892,178 of record OX453043.1, read on the forward strand.
CTGTGGATAATCAGTGCTGTCTAGGTAAGGCGTTCTATTAGGTTTTTTTATTTTAATTATGATGTCTTCCATTTATACATATCATCGTTTCCACTACTTACACATCCACAAAAAATGTTTCCAATTTTGGGACATCATTGACCTGACTGTATTACCGATGCCTCCTCATGTAAAGGAAAGTGAATCGCGTTTCCTTATGACATGGAAAAAAAACGTAGCGCATTTGCAAGTGCAGTACTTTAGAGTATTTGTGTCTGTGGCGCAGACCATGTCGAATCCTTCGAGCCTGTGGATAATCAGTACTGTCTAGGCGAGGCGTTCTATTACGTTTTTTTATTTTAATTATGATGTCTTCCATTTATACATAACTTCGTTTGCACTACTGACAACTCGAAGACATCCACAAATAATTTTTCCAATTTTGGTACATCATTGACCTAACTGTATTACCGATGCCTCCTCATGTAAATGAAAGTAAATCGTGTTTCCTTATGACATGGAAAAAAAAACGTAGCGCATTTGCAAGTGCAGTACTTTAAAGTATTCGTGTCTGTGGCGCAGACCATGTCGAATCCTTCGAGCCTGTGGATAATCAGTGCTGTCTAGGCGAGGCGTTCTGTTACGTTTTTTATTTTAATTATGATGTCTTCCATTTATACATATCTTCGTTTGCACTACTGACAACTCGAAGACATCCACAAATAATTTTTCCAATTTTGGTACATCATTGACCTGACTGTATTACCGATGCCGCCTCATGTAAAGGAAAGTGAATCGCGTTTCCTTATGATATGGAAAAAAAAACGTAGCGCATTTGCAAATACCTTGGATTATTCGTGTCTGTGGCGCAGACCATGTTGAATGCTTCGAGCCTGCGGATAATCAGTGCTGTCTAAGCGAGGCGTTCTATTACGTTTTTTTATTTTGATTATGATGTCTTCCATTTATACATATCTTCGTTTGCACTACTTACAATTCGAACACATCCACAAATAATTTTTCCAATTTTGGTACATCATTGACCTGACTATATTACCGATGCCTCCTCATGTAAATGAAAGTAAATCGTGTTTCCTTATGATGTGGAAAAAAAACGTAGCGCATTTGCAAGTACCTTGGAGTATTCGTGTCTGTGGCGCAGACCATGTCGAATCCTTCGAGCCTGTGGATAATCAGCGTTGTCTAGGCGAGGCGTTCAGTTACGTTTTTTTATTTTAATTATGATGTCTTCCATTTATACATATCTCCGTTTGCACTACTGACAACTCGAACACATCCACAAATAATTTTTCCAATTTTGGTACATCATTGACCTGACTGTATTACCGATGCCTCCTCATATAAATAAAAGTAAATCGTGTTTCCTTATGACATGGGGAAAAAAAACGTAGCGCATTTGCAAGTACCTTGAAGTATTCGTGTCTGTGGCGCAGACCATGTCGAATCCTTCGAGCCTGTGGATAATCAGTGCTGTCTAGGCGAGGCGTTCTGTTACGTTTTTTTTCAAACGTCTTTCGCTCGCACAGTGAAAGAAATACGAAATATAACTGCCAAGCGTTGAGCATTGAGCGTATCCCTAACCGGTCGAATTTCGCAGAAAGCCGTCGTCATGATAAGAATCACAAAAAAAGAGAGAACCCAGTAGTAGTAGTAGTAGTAGCAGTCCGTTCCGGTAGCACAGCAGACGGAATTAAAGGGCTTCACGATAATTTCGCACGATTTCCATCTTCGACTGTGCGCGCGCCCCCGACACGCACATCCGCATTCAATCAAAAGCAAACTTTGACCCCTCTTCCCCGATCCCTCCCCCAAATAACTCTCCTCTTGCCGACCCCTTTTTTTCGCGCTTTCCGCCGCCATTTTTATTTCTCGTTACTTTTATGCGCTGTACACGGTAATATAGATAAGAGCCGATATAGATAAGATAACAAGTGCAAGAAGGAAAGACAAAGTGGCGTTAAAAATGTACAATTATTCATAAATTATGTTCAGCTGACCCGTAACGGTTGAGAGTCAATGGAACACAACTATAACGCCCCCTACGCACACGCTTCGCCGCTGCGCCAATGCACCGAGGGCATAACTCTCGGTGCATTGACGAAAAGCACTTTGTAGAGGCGACATGTTTGAGAAAAAAAAAATAAAACTGACAAGAAAAAATGAATGCAAATATTGATAGCGATACTCGGTCAACTTATTTATAGCCTCACGGTTATATTCGTCGATAAGAGACCGCAGTAAAAGTCAGTTATTTAACCCTTTCGACACGCACTTGTTATTTTTTTCGTACAGTAGAACTTCGATTGAGGAGTCTGAAAACTCTATAAACGGCTGAAATGTGAGTTTTTCAAGTGAAAAAAAAACAGCGACGTTGGATTTTGCCTGTTATTTCCTTATTTGCACTTTTCTGAGAGCTACCACAAAGTATGCTGATCTAATTTGGCTTACTACGTAACTCAGAGTGCGCAGATCCTTTATTGCAAACATTGAGAAAGCCATCGAATAAGAATTTTTGTATATTTCTAAAAAAAATTACAACAATCGAAGACAAACTGCTGCTTTGCTTGTGTGCCATATTTTAGCTCAATCAGTTGAACGGTTCTTGAGTTACGGGTGATTGAAATTTCAAAGTTCTGCACACACACACACACACGCACCATTTTAGACCATTCTAAGTGTTCTGACATGAAAATTTCACCAAAAAATATTTATGAAAACAACGCTAGGAAATTTGTTTTCGAGACATATAGACACGGAAAAAAGGGCTTGGTTAAAAGTACCATGTTTTAATTGGTTAGGCCCGGATTTGTTATGGTAACCATTGCGTTTATTGACAGAATCTAGACCATTTGGTTGCCTTAACTATTGCAATTTGGTTAGGAAGATGGTACATATAGATTTCTGCAACTAAGTAGCGGGACTCTGCGTTAGACACACGCTTTTAACGTTCACCGTACGCGACTCTCGCAACGGTTGCAACGTTACGCGACGTCATGAAGCCAACTTTAATGAATCAGATTGAGATCCACTATTATGACAGCTTCGAAGGCAAGATAACCTTATTTATTCTAATATTATATTAATTCCATTATTATTCATAAATTATTATGATTATTATTCCCATCCAAATTTCGACCAATAGAATTGCACCATTCGACGTCACGTGGTACAACCTGCACGAAATTATACTGATAATTTTTTGATAATTCTGTCTGTTGATCAGCCGCGTTAACCACCTGTCAAACGGACAGATTAAATTCAATTGTGACAATCGGAGGATTTTATCAAACATAAACCGTAAGTTTCGTCTCATGGTGCAATTCTATTGGTCGCAATTTGGATGGGAAAAATAATCTCCCGAATACCACTCGAGCCTCGAAATTAATCTGATATTTCGAAGTAAATTGGTTGTATCAACGACGTAAATTGGTGGGTTCAACCAAGTGAGTTGGTCGACTCAACCGAGTAAACTGGTTGGCTCAACCAAGTGAAATGGTAAATACAATGACATAGCTTATAGTTTGCCGACCCATTGACTTGATTACTCGAACTAACATCAATCTAACTAAGAGCTATTGGTCAATGTGCCCAGAAAATCGCCTGGCGCATATATAACCACAGCAATTGGCGGAAACCATCAATTTCTTCCGCATTTCAACCAAGTCCTTTTTCCGTGGCGGACTTTGAAAAAGCTTAAAGCAATATCATCATTTCCTATTGTCATCCTGGAATTGGCCTCGATCTGGATGCAAAGTTCTTCCGTTGATCTGCTATCAGCGGCTAATATTAATAGATTTGTTAATGTGCAGATCCATTATACAATTCATGTCTAATCCAATTTGGTATAAAATGATTTTCTAAAATCCTGTCATGAAGGTCTTTAAATTAAGGAGTAATTAATGTCGCGAGAATGTTGCACGAAAGGTTTGGAAAGATAAGGAATCAAATATGTATTAAAATTTGGGGAATAGTCGATCTTGTGGTTAGATAATCGGCGGTGGTGTGCGGAACGATGGAGTGAAGGCTCAGCTGTGATGCACTTAGATGCAAAGCCGATGCCGCGCGGCGTTCTCGCGGCTTGATGTCCCCCACATCCCCGTGTTTCAGCCCGTACACGCCTTGTTTCCCTACGATCGCGTAATTATACCTTGCGAAATCGCATTAGGGGAGACCCAGGGTCCGGTCCGACGAGTTCGCCTCTCTGCTGCACTATATATATGTCTATACGTCTATGTATATATATATACACACACAGAGGTTATGCACTTTGGTAGAAAAATACAAGGGTGCCGGTGGGCGTACATGTTTATACGAGATTGACGATAAAAACGGCGAGAAACAACGAAAATCCACACGGCACACGATCCACCGAATACGTGCTGTATTATAACAGGGCATTCATTATCCTAATTATCGATCGTGTATATTATACTCACGAAGTTTGCCTCTGCCGCAAAAGCGAAATGTATATATAGATATATATTGATATATATACGTTGGAACGAAGGATTGAGTAATGCGAGGTTTAAGGATGCGCCGCATATACATCTTCAGCCAAAAGTTTCGGGTCATTAGAATTCGCGTATTTCGTGACAAAAAAAAAATCTGAGCAAAATTCACTTCATACGCTTTTGAAGACATTTACTAGGAAAATAAGATGTTTGTATTATAGATATCGAAAATTACAAAACTGAAAAGCGTTTACGAAATTTGGCAATTTCCTTTTACATTCTGTTTTTGTGATTTTTTGTATGACGTTTGTAAGTTTCGTGTTTATATCCGAGTAATGTCATATTTTGTGACAGATCCGAATTTCACAATACCGCTTATGAATATCACCAAAAGAACTCTTTTGGTGATTTTTTAAATTACAAGCATATTTGTATTACAAAGCATCAAACAATGACATTGTGATTTTCGAGGATACACGGTACAGATTTTTCGTACTCCGTATGTGATTCGTTTTTCGAGTATGGGAAATTGAAATTTCCGTGTCGATGGTATTGTCATTTTCATACAAATATCGGAGCTCGTGAAGCAAATTATTAGGGATGCCCTAAGATAAACTGGGGCCCTGTCTGGCTTTAATGTGGATATCCTAAAAGGGTTTTCCATATCACTACCAATTAGGGCTCTGATAAGGTATTTCTAGATTTCCATGGCGAATGGAATCAGACGCAGTCATGTAAATCTATCAAGTTCTGACTATATCACATTAATTTTATTTCATATTTCATATTAAAGTCATCAAATAGACGACAAAATTTCATATTCATATGATTTGAATGGCTGAGAGAGCTAAGGCCCTGCGCAACTTAACCATCCGGAGGGTTCTAGGTTCCCGTAAATGTAGAAGAAAAAAGTAATATGTTTTTTCAGCGATTAATATGTACCATCGTGTAGAGAAAGACGAAATATCTCATTAAAAGTGCAATATTACTCAACTAAATAATAACAAATATGTATTTTTAAATTAATTTTCTTTATTATTTTAGTAATATTATTTTAGGGCAGCCTTCAAAGGCCCCTGATATTAAGCCTTTGAAGGCCTCGGAAAAAAGCTTGAACGTCCTTTAGGAAACCCTATAAGGCTTCCACATAAGGCCCCTAATATAATTAGGGAAAATTAATCAAGGCCTTGGCAAAACCCTGATAAGATTTCTTCACGGGTCATCGTACGGCACACTCAGAACTGCTTATTAACTACACGACAGATAGTTCGAGGCCGAAACTTAGAACCTTAAATTAACGCAGAGAGACTGACACACCGAGCGAGCAACTTTCCTCGTTCGATACGGCCGCGTTCCTATGGCAGCACCTTTGGTGTTCTACCGACCGCGGAATTCCGGAAAAGATTTCAATGCCGCTATGCGGGTGCTGAAAGCGGAGCATATTTTTCCGACTTGTACTCGTTAAAGACAAGTCGGAGACGGAAGATGAGAGATTCCGCTCGCTTATCCGATGGTCTGCTCGCCATCGGACCTGCAGTGAGCAGGTTGTTTTAAGAAATCACTAAAAATTGACAAAAGTCAGCTTAGCAACAGTGCGCGAGCAACGATGGTCCGTTTGTCTAAACGTATTTTGTCACGACCGTCACATCCTGGTGTTTAGTTACAACCAAGATTTAGTGGACGCTTACTGTCTGAAGTTAGAATTTCGACGCGAAATACAATACCACTTAAATAATAAAACTCTCGAAAAAATAGAAAGAAATGATGGTTCGGAATATGTGGAATAATTATTACTATTTCGCGTATTCTACAGCGCGGGACGTGACAACATGAAATTTGAACTGCTCGACAGATCTGCGTTGAAATTTGTATTCTAATTTTTTCTAATCATAGTTCATATGTGTACAGAATTTAAGAAAATTCTGTAAAAAAATCTTTTTTTTTGTGACGCCATTTTTTTTAAATTTACCAAAATCAAAATTTACCGACATATCGACAGTTCATTTCACAAAATGCATCATTCATAATCAGTAGTCGTAAAATTATGTCGAAATTTGGAGCATTTGAAAACACAAAAAAAAAATTATATTCCAATTTTTCAATTAAATTCCAACCACTCTACTGATTTTCGTCTAGTGGTGTACACGTAATGGCTTCATGATCTTCCATTAACGTACAGAAGTTCAGTCCTATATCTCTTGATTTGTAGAAGTTGAAGCGCAAAACCATTTTTTTTCAAAATTTACAAAATCTTGTAATAATTCAATTTGTTTTTAACTAATTCGCATCAAGTACAATGCTAAAAAAATTTCATAACAATCAACTCACTTTAACAATCAATGTTTCAATTTAAAAGTGAAACATTTGTTTAGAGTTTATAGAACTTTTAATTTTTTTTTCAAATGTCTGCATATACCTTAGCTGTCGCAATTTTCAATCTAACGAGTTAAATCGATCTTGATAAATGAAGCAATGCAAAATGACGGTCGGTATTGAATTTGAGCAAAAACCTTTGAGCGGTTTAGATTTTACAAAGTTATACATTTTTGGAAAATCGGTAGTTTCGGTCGGTAAATCTTCTGCAAGGTCGAATTAATATCCAGTTGTAGTAGATTGTAGTAGATCGAAATTGGTGAAGATCGGTAGAGAGGTCTGGATTTTATAAAATTCTAAAGTTCCCAATAACTGACATTATCATTATAATCCAAGTCAGCTCCGATTAATTCCGAAAGTTTTATACAAAATACAGCGTTCAAATTTTGTTCGCATACGGATCAACATAAAACAAAATTCGGATACAAATATAACACATATCGGTCGAGCGGTTTAACTTTCATGCCACTTTTTATGACACGTCTCTCAAGGCAAAATAAGCCCCCAAAGTAGACCTTGCACATTATTTTCCCATTATTTTTTGCTTCTTAGGAAACTTCCTCTATGAAGAAGCCAAAATCGATCGCCATACTTTCTCGTAGGGGTAGCTACAGGAACCAAAGGATATGATCGTCTCACTGTTAGAAATTCGGTATTAAATTCAACTCGAAAGTCACTCAAAAAAGTGTATATATAGGTCCACAACATTAGGCAAGTTGCTACGAGGAGTGAACTCATCGTTATTAAGTTATTCAAATCACTCCGATCGTTGCTGGAACACGAATTTTCCAGTCTGCCAGTCCGGCTGACTATTCTTACACCAATCAATGTTAAATTTAGACCGTAATGAATAATTTTCAGTAGTAGTAAAAGTACATTTATTGACAATACATTATTATTTACAACACCAATCAGGTTTACTTAGCTCCGAGTTTTACATACAATTATATTGTCAATGGGCCATCTTCTTAAGTCCTTTAGCCCCGGTTTTATAAATATTTTTGTAGCCTTTTAATATTAATGTATACTGCTGGTTATGCGCGATTACGGTTACTTAATGTCCGTGTAATGTTAAAACAGATAGTAGCTTATTGATTATTGATCCATTCCAGTTGTTGGTATATCGTGTGTGTGTGGTGTTTGAATCTCCGAACTATGTTTTGCGTAGGTTGGATAAATAGTTGATTGACATTTTCTATCTGTACATGACCAAATTTCTTGGAGAGTTCAATTGTTTTTGTTTCTATAGGTGTGATGCCGGTCGTTCAGTAATTCTCATTATCAGGTAGAAATATTAACTCAGTCATCGATGTAAAAATAACTCCCACAATTATTTCTGAAATCACACCGAACATTTTGACCCCTAAAACCATACAATTTTACATCGTGGATTTCTAACAGTGTAGACTGAGAGAAAAGATTTCATTGAGGGCAAAGAAATGGGTGGTTTGTTCTTTTTTCATTGATTTCAACGAAATATCTATTTGATTTCAATGAGATAGTGCACTTAAATTTTAAAGAGAACATTTCATTGCCTGTAAAGAAACATTTACTTAATGGGCATAAGATAAAGAAACAATTTTATTGTTTAAAAAAAAAGTTTTCATTGATTTAATGAAAACATGGACTTAATGGCAGCAAGTGCTGAGAACTTCGTCGTCCAATGTTAACCGCCTATAGAGCTGTCTCTCTTGCACCTAACCTCACTTTTTCGTTTTTCGTTTCTCCCGAACGAAAGGCTTCGAGTTTCAAGTAGCCAGTAGTTTAGCCAATTCCTGCCGTACTTCTACACGTTCTCTCAAGATGTAATCTTTATTTGCCGAGTAGTTTAGGAAAAACTAGGTTTTAACATTTTGAGCTGTGTTGGGGGAAGTGGGGGAAAAGAACAGAGACGATTTCTTCGTTTAAAAAAATGTTTCTTTGAATTAATATCCCTTTTTTTCATTGAGTTTGAGTCTTTCAATGAAAAGATAGTATTGAAACTCGAGTATTTCTTTTCATTAGCGCAGATTGCCGTGAATCAATGAAATATTTTCTCTCGGTGAATTTATAATACGTTTGAATTTTGAGTTGCATCGCTTCGCGAGTCCCTTAATTTCAAGCTGATGAAGGTATGGGTAGGTAGGTTGGTCGTATGATAGGCTTGCAAAGGTGTATCTACAAGCTCTCGGTGCTCTCTCGAACGGTATCTACCGGCTGCTACTTTATACGTTCGGGTGTACCTGGGTGTACCTGCCCGCTTGGGTTTGCTAGCGAGGGGAGGCATTACGGGGTTACTAAAGTCGTTGTATGGCCTCTCCTTAAGCCCCATAAGGATAGCCCTCAGGCACGCACCCTCCTTATCGTCGTGCGTATGCACTTTTTTTCGCTGGTGCGTGCGGTGCAGCCCTATGCAGTGAAGGTGAAGGGGGCATCGGGTAACACGGGCAGGCAGCCAGCGTGCTATACGCGCGCTACGATCATCCAACCCACTGTACAAACCAGCCAGGAGTCTATCTCTTCGAACCCCCATCGAACAATATATATCCTACACTGAAAAAAAATAAGTAGTTGCGAGAACCATCTCCAGCATATGCTGTACCACGAATTAGTTGCCGCAACTAACTTGAAGCCGCAAACCGATGTATTCGCGATTGTTTATGGAAAAATAGTCTGTGAAACCTACGAGTTAGTTCCGGCAACCAATCGCTGTGCTGTTTTTCAATAACAGCTCGTATGTGACGCAAACGCATTGTAGTTCCGTCGTCCAACTGAGTAGTTCGTACAACTAACGAGTACCCGTGTGGAAATCTGTTTGGGATAAACTGGTTTGAACCTAGCGTCTAGCTAGTTTCTCTTATTAAGGTTTTCTGTAAAGGGACTAGATATAATCTAGCTAGAATACACTTATAGATGGCACGGCTATCTAGATTCTATCTAGTTTTCATGGCGCCGGTTATTTGACGAGAAACTAGACATAATCTATCTAGCATACACGTATAAATGACACGGCTGTCTTGGATTTATCTAGCTTCCATGGCGCAAGTTATCTGACGAGAAACTAGACATAATCTGTTTACCATATACGTATATGGTCATCTAGAGTTGAACCAGTTTTGCTTGAATAAAATCAGAGTTGTCAATCCCCATTAATTCATGGGATATAGTTTGCAGTACAATTTGTTTTTTAATTGTGATATAATAATAATGTGTAGTGATTATAAAATAGAGTGTAAACGTTTGAATAGCTGAGAAAAATAATAATTTTCGCTTTAATATTGGAAGAAATAGTGAAAAAACATTAAAGAAAAATTGAATGCATTAGGAAAATAATGCATTAAGTATTTCTTCTATTTTTCCACTATATCTTCCAATATTAAAACGTAAGTTAGTCTTTTTTTTACCTATTCAGATGTCAAAAAGGACTTTAAGAATACCGTTAACAAATTTCCCTTTAAAATTAAAAAAAATGAGGGCAAATTTTTATGCACATTTCCGAGGAGGCGGTACTCGCGGTCGTTCCTCACCTGTTACTCGGTCATGTAAAAACTGAAAAAAAAAACATTTTTCTAGCGGCCAGGGTGGCCAGACCTCTTAATACAAATTCATTTTAAATGCCGAATGGGAAAATTTATGTTTTATATCAAGTTCCTCGGTGTTCTTCATGGCGAGATTGCGCATTCACTCATAAATGTGAACGAAGCGAAAATGACTATTTTATTTTATTGACATTATTACCTATTTTTGTTTTGAATGTTTTTATTCATAAAGACTCCCTAATGGCAAGAATTCCTTTTCTTAAAAAAAAAAAGCGATTGTTCGTAGTATATTTTCCCTGTTATGTGTCATTAATCGAAATAAACGTCATTAGTCACACTAAAAGAACGTATATTAATTCTGTTTTTATTAATCCTGAGATATTCCTTAGACAGTTTTATTCTATAGAGTTGGGCTATTTCCGTGCTGGCTAATCAGTAGCCAAGTTTACTAGATGTATTAGTAGATTCTTATCCAGGTTCTAGATAGTTTTCTTATATAAGAGCTGGACAGCGAGAAATTACATATAGCGATCGGATCTATCTAGTTTTCTCACCTAGATCTTGTACAGCAAATATGAAAACTTGTCGTTTTCTAGCTATTGGCGAGTTTGAATTTCCACACGGGGTAGTTCGTACAACCAACGATTAGTTCTTTAACCAACGAGTAGTTCCTATAACCAACGAGTAGTTCCTATAACCAACGATTAGTTCCTATAACCAACGAGTAGTTCCTATAACCAACGATTAGTTCCTATAACCAACGATTAGTTCCTATAACCAACGAGTAGTTCCTATAACCAACGAGTAGTTCCTATAACCAACGAGTAATTCCTATAACCAACGAGTAGTTCCTATAACCACCGAGTAGTTGCCGCTATATGAACTCTTTCGAGTGGTTGTCGGAACCCATTTATTGGTTTCTTCAACTACTTCTTTTTCAGTGTACATGTCACAAATACGCGTAACAATGGAACAATAATTAAATTTACATTTATCGAAAATACAAATAAATGCAATACTTTGGGCAATACTTAGCAAGCTCATACTTGAGGGGGGTGGGGGGCATGGTGAGAGTTAGCTATTGGAATCAATGGTATAAAAAAAACTGGAAAAATTCGCCCTGATGCATTTTCTTACCCTTCATAAGATATTTTGGACCGAAAAAATAACATCGAATTTTTAGCACTGTCAATTTTTAAGAATAGCAGAAAAAAATTATATAAATAATCTGCCAATCTGTTGATTCTTCAAACAAGTATGTAAAGCACGAAAAAAATTGGTAGGTCGGAATATTGAAAATCGTAGAAGGGAGATACATTTTTTCGAATCATTTGTAATGAGTTGACTTTCACAACGATCTCTTACTTCAATAAAATAAGGAATATTTTTCATCATATCAATAAAAGTTGGATATAATACGGAGATAAATTGCATGCACTAGAAAACTATAATAACAGTTACATTTATTGTTATTTCTGGACCTATATATTCTAATTGCGAAAACTATACGTCTATAATGCATAGTGCATAGCGTAGCACACGACAGTCGAGGAATGATTCCTAGACCGTCTTAGGATCTCATACTTCTGTGAATGCATTATTAAGGTAGTCCTCCTGTATTGTCTGACATCGCATAAGTTCGAGCGAAATCGAGACAGAATTACGAACCGTTCTCCAAGAAATAAAAATCTGAAAAAAATCAACTATATGATAGATGCTAAAGAGATTAATTTGGCATAATAATAATTGAAAAATGTGATTAACAAATTACTGAAATAAATGATTGTGCAACAAATTGCCCGGAAACCTAACTTTTTTTTGTTATGAAAATGATTTGTTTATTTTTCTGAATACGTGTGAATTTTTTTAGAATTTCATCTGATGTTTGAAAATGGCCGTTTTTTCCAAGTGTAAAATTGGAAATCAGAAAAAATCTGCAAAAATCCATACGTACTTAGAAATATAAACAAATGTTTTACATAAGAAAAAAAGTTAGGTTGCCGGGTAATTTGTTACACTACAATTTATTTAAATAATTTGTCAATATAATTTTGAAATTATTATTATGCCAAAATAACCTTTTCAGCATTTTCTATACCCTCGATTTTTTTCAGATTTATATCTGATCGAAAACTGTTCGTAAATTTTGTTTAATTCTCCCTCGAACTTATACGGCGAAAGACCGTACAGAAGGACCACCTTAACAACCACCCTAATATATACAAATATGCGAAAGTACTACAGCTGTGCGCAACCCCCACAGATAATATAATAATAGCACAACTAACATGTCAAACAACTATAATTTACACAGCTCACATTGAAACGGCTATCGGTAGTAATTGTGGGTACTTATAAAAAATGCAATGATCATGACCATTACATTAAAATATTACTCCGTATAAATAAGAATTATATAACGGTTATTGAACGACCTTAAGGTTTACGTTCTTGAGGCAGAGAGCACGAGGAGGGTTGCAAGCAAAAAGGGAAGAGTGGTAACATCATCATTGTGACACTCGAGTGGATCCACTTGCAGCCGCTCAGCGCACGAGCACCAACGCCCCCATCACTTCTGCCTCTGCCTAAGCCGCCATCACCTAATTCGCGATTATTCCCAGAGAACGCACTATCTTTCTCTCAACTCTTTTTTTTTTCGTAGTAAGTATTATCCGCAAAAGCCAATTGCCATGGATGCGAAACGACTGGTGAAATCTCGAGAGAGGAAGGGACAACGGAGATCGCACAACATCCAAAGGCGATGTACTTGAATTAACTTAGGGTGATGTATTTCTAGAACACTCTAGGATTAGATCTCCGCGCAACACTCGCGGTATGTTATGCCGCTCCGCGCGCCGAGACTGGCCACCGCCAAGCATTGTCCGACTCGATTCGACTCGCGAATAAAAAGTTCCTCGCAGTGCGAAAATGTTAATGAGTAATGAGTACACTGAGAGAAATGATTTCATTGACGGCAAAGAAATGGGTGGTTTGATTGTTTTTTCATTGATTTCAGCGAAATATCTATTAGATTTCAATGAGATAGTGCACTTAAATTTTAAAGAGAACATTTCATTGCCTGTAAAGAAACATTTACTTAATGGGCATAAAATAAAGAAACAATTTCATTGTTTAAAAAAAAAGTTTCTATTGATTTAATGAAAACATATACTTGATGGCAGCAAGTGCCGGGAATTTCGTCGTTCAATGTTAACCGCCTATAGGACTGTCTCTCTTGCACCTAACCTCACTTTTTTGTTTTTCGGTTCTCCCGAACGAAAGGCGAGTTTCAAGGAGCCAGTAGTTTAGCCAATTCCTGCCGTACTTCTACACGTTCTCTCAAAATGTGATCTTTATTTGCCGAGTAGTTTAGGAAAAAATAGGTTTTAAAAATTTGAGCTGTGGTGGAGGAAGTGGGGGAAAAGATGAGAGACGATTTCTTGGTTTAAAGAAATGTTTCTTTGAATTAATATCACTTTTTTCCATTGAGTTTGAGTCATTCGATGAAAAGATAGTATTGAAACTTGAGCATTTCTTTTCATTGGCGCAGATTGCCGTGAATCAATGAAATAGTTTCATACAATCGTATTATTTATCATCATTTTGATTTGTATACGTAGGGAAAAAAGGATGCAAATTAGAACCTTGCACATTGCTTCCTCAATATTTTTCGCTTTTTGTAAAACTAAACGGAGAAAACAAAAACTGGCAATGACACACAAAAATAGTTGGGAATTAACTACAGGCAGCTTAGGAAATAAAAAACAAAGCGAAAGTCTAGGATTGTGTATTATGCTATTGATGGAAATAAAATAATCGGTAAATCTATACACTGTGAAAAAAATCAGTTAATTTAACTAAATGGGTTTTGTCGGTTTGTGGGGTGTTGGTGAGGTGATATACTATTATTTTCCCTATAACCAAACATTGTCGTAAAACAAATCATATGCGTGAGTGTGCGCACATGCATTTTGGTATTAATCGAAAACAACGTAAACAGAAAAATACAACATTCATCTATGATATATCAAAAGCATTCTATTCCGAAGTCTGACCCTCGATCTCGGTGAAAGCGGAATTCGTAGAATTCTTTTTCAGATTTTTCCGAACCAAGACTCTATTCTTTCACCATTCAAGCCACATTCGAGAATTAGCACGCCATAATCGTAAAATGTGTAAACATTTTGAAAAATACTCTGTCGAAAATCAAAATTTTACTGCTTGGAGCTTAAGTGCGTAAGATTTGTCTTCATACAGTTTTTCAGCATTTTTTATTTTGAAAATTATTACAAAATGAAAGAAATTTTTTCAAAACTATTTCCTGTGCATACAAAAATGCTTGACAAGTCGTCCATAGTAAATCGACAAGTTCCAGAATTTTTTCAGATCTCTCGATTATGGCATTCGATACGCACCTTAAAAAAATATCATAGAAAAAAAAAAAGCATAAAAAAATATTAGTAAACAGATTAAATATATTAATCTGTTGCAATTGAGTGTCTAACTAATCCTACAAAAAATGACGAGCCAGATCGAATTGGGATGGAATGCCACACAAATAAAAACATAAAACCAAAGAAGTTAAAAATCGAGAGCACTGGATGCAAATTTATTGAATTTACAAATCAATGTTCATCAGTCAACGACGTATGGTATACGCAATGTATACTTAATTCGGCCCTGCATCGTAGACATTTTTCCATCGACGAATGACAATAAATCGTTTCTTCTCAAGTGGTTTGATATCTCTCCTGTTTTATGACGTATAATAATATGTATTATAGGCGGTAATGTTGTCGGTGCTGTGATCTCTAGTCAGTCGAACGGAGTTAACTGCGATCATATCAGAAATGGGCGCCTCTCGAGGCTCTTTTTCGAACAAAAAAAAATCCTCAAAAATCGTGCTGCAAGCATTAATATCTGTATTTATCCCTATAAAAATAAAACTGTGGGCGGATAAGCTTATTCGCGGTATTCTTCACGGCGAGGTTATTTCGTTGAGCTTTTTGGCCGTTGGAAGCGACAATTCCGCGGGAAAGTATAATAGTGCATAAACGAAATAAGCGCGGGGCTTATGTACGTAATACATAAGGGGGGAGATGCCGCCAGGGCGTGACTAAGGTTGGGGCTCTTGTGGCTCGCCCGGTGCACACTCGTAAAATGCAAATTTGAGGAAACGACTTTTCGGCGTATGTGTGTTTGTGTAGCTTGGATATTTTTTTCTTATTTCGCTTTGGTTGTGGTGGCCATACTGAGCGTCCTCTATTCGTGCGCTGGGTGGTCCAGTAAAAGTGAGAAGCAGAAGAACAAAGAGAGGAATAAGGAGGCCGCGTTGAATGGGTCGTAAAGGCTCATAGTTGAGAGACCTCAAGATGCGAAAGGATAGACCTCAAAACGCGAGAACGGAGAACGGTGTGCGCTATGCGAGTCGATGCGCATCGCGAATCCGTAAACGCGACGATTGTGTCAAGCGCCACTAAGCTCTTACCATATACTCACCAGTGAAAGCTCTTTCGAAGGTGGATCAACGTGAAAATCGTTTTTATACGCTTTAAAGAGAGTTCTCGTTTGGAATCTTAAGACTCATAGCGAACTGTTTTTCATATGTGAAAAAAATTAGATTGCATGTGAATAATGATACATCAATTGTTATTCCGTTTAATCGGGAACTGAACTTTCATTAGTATAACAAAATTTGTCATTTGGGTTTTTTAAATATTTTTTCCCCGCCGATGCTAATTTTAGCATCTTAGACATTTGTCGACATTCAAAATTAGACTCCGCAAGGTCTGAAAATGGTAGCTTATGATGTTTTTAAAAATGTCCATTATATAGAGAGTGAAATAAATGAATTGATTTCATGCGATGTGAGAAACGCGGTTTCACGCATCGATCACGAAATGTACTATGAATGCATGAAGGGCAACATTGAACGATGTTGCCCTTCACTGAAATATTTAGTTCAGGAATTCCAAAATTACTGAACGAACCGTATTGTATGCTGTACTGATAAAATATAATTTAGAAACAAGACGTAGTCAGTACTAAACGGAAGTACCACGAATGGTTGACTGAATTACACGCTCTGCTCTAATGATCGGAATGATTTTTGAGAAGCAATTATTGAGAAATTATTGAGAAAAGAAGTGTACCATTAAGGGATCTGCGCCTTGTAGATAAGTCGTCTAAACCGGAAGATTAACTCAACTAAGGAAATTGACTCAGCCTGAGATTTTAAGTACTGGTCAATACTTGTTGTTCCTTTGATTAAATGTAATGTGACGTTATGTGCAATAACTGATTTTAACAGTTATGAAAACTTTGGTGTACTTCACTCCAATTAAATTGGAGTCCCTAATTAAATACGAATCTTTAGAAGTGGACAATATATCAGACTGCATCGATAAAAACAATTACTTGATTATGCGTCGTAATCATTATTCAAATAAATGTGAGGGATCACTTATAATCCCTGATGTGGCTTATAGAGAAGTTAAACGCAAGATATTCACAAGTTAAGAGTAGTAGTCGGTAGAGTTTTGGGTTCATTGGCTTAGCTAGGTAGACACAACTCGTAGGCGGACAAATCAAATGCCATCCCCGTCACTTAAACGTCAAAAAAGTGAAAGTGGTCCTACATTTTTTTTTAAATCCATATTCTCCTTTTGTTATTTTTATATAGTCATAATATATCAAAAACGACATCGTGTTCTACTTTTTTTTGAGGTTATAATTATTAAAAAACGTCACTACCAAACATATTGAGCGAAACAGATCGACACTTGAGTGAAACAATTAATGCCTGCTGCTATGGTATAGATAATCTGCACGAAACCAAAGAATTAGTTACGATAACAATGCGGTAGTTGTCTCAACTACATGAGATGCTTAGGTCGAAGAAATTTGACAACCTATTGGTGACGTTGATTTAACCTTCTTACATGCTTCGCAGTAACTAACCTTGTGATGAAGTTGAGTCAAACAAAAATCCGTTCGCTCTATTTTTTTAAATTATTATAATTTTTCATTGTATGTCGATGCAGAATTGTAGAATTAAAATGCTTGGTATGTACTTAATAACGGTAAGATGTACAATTCGTTTGAAAAAAGATATCCAATTATCTAATTATTCAACCTCGTGATGAGTTTGACTCAAACTAAATTCTATTGGCTCCATTTTCTTTTCTCAATGCATTCTGGTGCACTGTATCTTTTTGAAAAATTGCAGACTTATAATGTCTGCATATACAGTATTTGTACTTAATGAGGTAAAATGTAATTTTTTAAAAATCATTTACAAAATTTTCATCTTATGCATTTTTTAGGTGACTCCAGCCCCTCAAGACATTTTTTTCGAGACTTTCAAGGTCCCTCCTGATGTGCAATACCACGATAGTGTTTATGTCTCGTTGGTGCGAAAATTTTCGGCACGAATGAGGTCATCTCAATGCATACGGTGCCGTTGTACTCTTAAACGATTGTATTTACGACTAGTGGTCGGGTTGTTGTACTGCTGATCGAAGACGATTGAAGATATTCAGTGGTTGCATCGGTAGCCCCTCAAGTCTTGGTGCTGCGGTGAACTCGACTATATGCATACTCCTTCGTCACAGCGATATATATCAGCAATGAATTTTCGGTCCGACGTTCGCTGTTCTCCTCGTATAGGTACTTGACTCACTGACTGACTCTCGACATATGCTTGATCCACACTTGTAACCATTGATACTACGAGCGCGCATTTCTAACTGCAGACAGTCGCAACCTTCACGAGACCATATCTGACCGCTTCGTAGGTAACCGACCGCCCTTGGGGTCATCGCGAGAATCGCCACTGCCTAATTTGTTGGTTTCGAAATTTATTAAACACGACCAGACGCGAATGATGACCTCTTTCAAGAGACGCGGTAACGTCTTGAGACGAGTACATTTACCGACAAGACGCTGCTGCAATATCTCTTACTCCAACCCGTGAAGAAAATTCTTCGGGATACCCTAAGATAAAATAGGGCCCTTTCAGTCTTTAATGTGAACACCCTAAAAGGGTGCTCCATATCTCTCCCAAGTAAGGCCCTGATAAGGTATTTCTACGTTTCCATGGCGAAGGATTTGGTAGGGCTTTGGCAAAACCCTGATAAGATTTCTTCACGGGAAGCAACTCATTTTATATGAGATTTTAGAACTTTTCAAGAGACACGGCGGCGTCACGAGACATTATTTATGCAATGGTAACGATTCGAAGCCTTTTCTGGTATTGATGAGATCCTACAGAAAACAACGTTTCGTTTGAGACCAAAATGACGTTTGTACGTTGTCTCAGTGCACTAATATCGTGATGTTTACAAAAATTATTCCGAAATATTTCACAAAATTCAGTCGCTTTTTCGCACAGACGTGATGCTAGCTTCGCACAGACGGGAGTTTAGCTTCGCACGCCTTGCACATGCTTCCACCAGATGGCAATACCCAGGAGGATAATACTATATATTAGAGTGTGCCAAAAATAAGCGATATTTTTTTTCCTTGCTCTCCGCCCAAAATATCGTAGATTACATTGTAGGAATGATCCTGTCAAAAGCGGAGCTCATAATTTTAATCCTTAGAGGTCCATCATCGCGGTGAAAGTTTGGTGAAATAAAAGTATTTCACAATGGTGAAATACTATGCCAGTTGGCGAAATTCAATATTTTAGAACTAAGACAGAAATAATAATAATAGTGTTTTTAAATTTATATTCTTAATTGGATTTATTTATAATTAAACTTAATTAAATCAGTGGTTATTTAATGATTAACTAATTTTGCGTAATCCAGTTATTTAATGCAACCCTATGTTGGCTCTGAATATCATCGAGCCATATTGTCAATTTATTTACTAAATTTAGTAGAAGCCTATGTTTTTTGTTGGATTATTCATTCCCGAGCTTCTAATGTTATGTGGTAAAAATAAGTGGTTTTCATTTTTTCAAACAGATTCAATCATACGCAATCCCCCAAAGTGATTCGCTATGAGGTTAAGTTGCTCGGTGTGACTAATTATTATCATCACAACTTATACTAGAATGTTAAAGATTTTTTTAATTTCTATGCGTAACAAGTTTCATTCAGAAATTAACTGAGATGTGTGTGCTCTATTTTTTTCAACCTGCGACAAACACCATACAGCAAAAAAAGACGATTTATATTTTATTTTGAGATTTCTGTGAGTTTTATTAATTGGTCATGATTGACTCAAAGCTCACAATTGTCATTGGTGTCATCGGGTAACATACTGGGTTTCTTGATTACATAAGTTATCAGAACGGAGAAAAAAGAATTAATATAGTATAGTATATTATATGTGTAACGAGTTTTATTTTTTATGAATTTGCTAAAGTTAGTGTCTATTTGGTCTTAACTTGGGTTTGCGGACCAATGTTTTTTTCATCCTTCATCTTCTTAACGTTATCCAGTAAAAAGTTTTCCTGCATAATATTAAGAAGTTTTTAATTTTTATTAAGATAAGTTATTAGAACAGATAGAGGTGCAATGACTTTTGAAACATATATTTTTTTTTCTATGTTTAAATAGAGTAATCAACTTAATTTTTCCTGCATTACTTTTACATTCATTTTTACATTAAATTCAGTAGTTGACTCAAATCAAATACTAGTAGTAGTAGTAAGTGAACATTTATTGACAATACATGACAGAATTTGAGTGTGTACATCACTTAGGATCATACTTATTTACTAACAATATTGTCAATGGGCCATCGACCGCAGTCCTTCAGCCCTTCAAATACTATTTGTTTGTAAATTCTATTTTTTTTGTAAATTCCCATTTCTGCAGTCTGCAATATCCTAAAGTTATCCAGTGAGTCATCTAAGATAAGATGAAAAAAAAAACAAACAGAAAAGGAGTAAAATCATTATCAATATAAAAAATCCACTGATTTTGCTTATCAAGTCAATGTGATACAATAATAATAAAAAAAGTTATGTAGCGAAGAATAACTCTTCGCAAAGAAGGGAATTGATCAAATTTTTTCTATATTGACATCAAAGACATACACAATTAAAAATACGGGAAATTTTGTTTTCGATATTATTCGACTACGTTTAAAAAAACAAAAAGATATTCGGGGTCTATAACTCTATTGAAGTTTTTTTTTATGATACAAGGGAACGATATCTGTGACTACCGAAATAATTCACGACTCTCGTCAAGTACTGTCCCGCTCCCATATTTTCAACGATGTACGTAGCATTTATGACTTATGATATCAATATTGAATTTAGATCGTGATAGCTGCATTGCCATTTTTCTGACGCATTTTTGGCTCACGCGTTATAGGAGAACCTCCTTGATGGTCAGTTTTTTCATTACTCTTTTTTATATGCTTGAAGTAAGACGTTTGAGTTGAGTGGGAATTACGAATGCAACAGGACGTCGAGGTCGATGTTCAATTAGTTATTTAACATACAAGTGGCTGTGAGGGTAATTAGCATGCTGAATGTTTGGAATGTGTGCCAAAAGGCGCAGAAACATGGATACTTACACGAGACGAACGTTTTCCTCCCTCCCTTGCTTTTTTAATTGGTGCGTTTAGCATACTTGTATAGACGATTTGCGATTAGATTTGTTGTCACTCTCACCACTGTCGAGCAATCTGATTAATGACTCTGTCAGACCACAACAAGGCGATCTCAAGGAAGCCATACATTGTAAGTGGGTAAATTGATAGATGCACCGAGCGCATGCTTAGGGGCAATAGTTCTCGGTCAATCGTGTCAGAAAAAAATACACGAGACGCTCGTGCATCGATCTAACGGGTGACTACATTATGCCAAACAGATAAGCCGACGATAAGAAATTTCAACACAATGATACAGTACAGTTTCTGTAAATCCATTGGACTTTCCCAGTGATACTCATATCACTCCCACCGCCAATTAAATAAATTTGCAGGCACTGATAACCATTCACAGATACCCATAACCACTTACAACTAATTACAACTGCACGGGCACAGACTGTTCAAATAATTTACTAAAAAGCTGCAGTATCGGACTGAAAGTTTTTATCTACAACCTGTAACATGCTTTCCCATCTGTATTTGATATTTAAAATTACTGTACTGAAAATGATTCGAGGGATTTAGCGACTTACTGTCACAAAATACACACTAGACCGATGGAAGAAACGCTTATATTTTTTTAATCCCGTAGATCATAGAGATTCTTGAAATTTGATGCAGAAGTAAGGTTTTCACGAATGGCGATGTTTGTATAAGAATATTTAACACTGCCTCTTGATCCTTGAAATATTCATAAACAATAAAAAAATTTCAGCTTCCCTGAAAATTTTGTTATTCTTATTTTTTATCACTGTATGTGGCTTCCGGTAAAAAAAAAATCTTTGTTGTGTGACTATTGCCCTACATTACACGAAATTTTGTACCAATTTTTAGTGTGTAATATCCCATTCGTGGACCAACTCATGAAAGATTTGAGGCGTGTTGGTCGTAGTCAACTTGAGTTAGAACGAAAAGATCAATTTTTCGAAAATTCATAATTCTATGAAATCTAAACCACTTTATGACTTTTTCTGAAATTCGATACTGACTGTTAAATTTCCTAAGAACTATTAAGCTCATTAGCTAAAAAATTGCGGCAGCAAGAGTTAATATAGACATTTTCCAACAACTTTGAGATCTTATAAAATCTGAAAAGAAAAATAATGTTCCAATTTCTTTATAAATCTACACACACACACACACACACACACACACACACACGCGCGCGCGCGCGCTCACATACATGCGGAATTTTTTTCTGAACTACTTGTTCCATGCTTCAGACCATTCTGAGTAAAACGGAAAATGACTAATTCCACAAAAACAAATCTTCTTATATCAGGAAGTAAAATTAGCAATTATTTCCTCGCCTAAACGTATCTCCCCTCTTATATTGGATGATTCGAAATATTTTAATCTATGCGATATATTTGATACATAATTTTCACAGTATAGATTTCAGTCCGTATTATAGATAACCAGTGCCCAAAATTTTCCGACAAGGTCACAATATCATCCACTAAATTTTATCATCACTGCAACGACGATAGTCGCATTATTATTTCAAATGTTAACCAATATCTCATCAAGTCAAAAGTGCATGAGGCCTTTATAATGGTCCAGGGGGTCATCAAAGATTATTACAATACAGATATATTTATATTGACAATCCCGGTTTCATTTTTAAAAACATCACGCAAGCGGCTAAAAAAGAGTCCAGCGGCGAGTTCATAATCGTCGAATTTACAGATATTTGTGGGTTTTGCAACTCCATCAGAGCTACAGTAAAAAAAGCATAATCTTTAATAAGAAGAAAAAGGGATTAAAAAAATGAGTCAATATTTTTTGTCGAAAAACCATTTATTTCATCGAATAAATATTCTTCTATCTATCTACGAAGAGTCTCTACCTAGGAAGTACACGTTATACATATAAGTATTTTTTTTCTTCTTGTTGCCAACGATACCGATTACACCAATTTTTTTCTTCTTTTCTTTGTTTTCGTTTTCTTTCAATAACTCTTATTTATACACTGACAAACGAGGGTAAGAAGTCAAAGTCTTAGAGGGATTCGTTCATTTTTTCCACCTTTATATTTTTACGTCTGTTTCTTTCTGTTCTCTATCATATAGATTACTTAATTTACTTAATCAGTATTCTTACTCTGATTCATCGACGCAACTTTTGCTACTAGAGGAAATTTCTTGTGTGTAAGGGTTTGGATGATGGTCACTGGGAAAAATGGTTAAGAGTTTCTAGTCAGGCGTTTTAATTAGACAAATCAAGATAATTGCGTCAATACGATTTAATTGCTAAATTGTAGGAAAAATCCTCGTTTTATGCGTATACGCGCGTATACAAATGATCACACACGAAGGCCGCGCGAGATTCTCCGCGACTAATATAGTTTACATATATAGAGCTGAGTGAGGACCGAAATTGTTTTTTTTTTTTTCATTTTTATTATTAATATTATTATTATTCTTATCATTATTCTATATTTTTCACTACGAATTTCGTTTATCTACAATTCGGAAATATAACCATTTGCGTAGATCCCATTAAATGATCAGGTTATTGATTAATGAAATAATACGGCAAGTCTGAATAAGCGTCTGTTGCGCTTATAACTCTGCGTCGCGACGACGATCTGCAAGCGCGCGATAAATTACTTCGCCGTAGACGGTTGCATTATCATTTCTTTATTCGTAATTGGTTATATATATATACACACGCACAATCGTCGCGCACACGCACATGTGACAGTCGCAAGCACTCGCTTTGAATATAAAAAAGATATTAATAATAATAAAACTAAAAATCGAAGGTATAAGATTAAAATGATATAAAGAATAGTGTGACGAAGTCCGGGACAAACAAATAATCGACAGAAGATAGAAATATGATAAAAAATATATAATATTACAAATAATCGTAGTAGTTTCAAGCATAAGCAACGAGCAGTTTCATGCACACCGAGAGATCTTTCGGCCACCGCGCTCCGCAGCTTTCACTGAGCAAATTTGCCCTTACTAAATACCAGTTTTCTCAAAATAGACATGATTTTTAATCGATTTCATCGTTCATCGATATATCTAAATATATCAGTACATAAATTTATCGATACATCGAGTATATCGAGATTTGGAAAAATATCGATATATTCGATATATCAATATAAAAAAATCGATTTATCAAATATATCGATGTATTGAAGAAAAAAAAATATCGGTATATTCGGAATATATAAAAATTTATCGATAAATCGCTTAATGTCGAATATATAGTCGTTTTGGAAAATTGTTTATGGAAATGTACTACGCTGGAATTATTTTTGAAAGCCTTCGAATTGCACTTTGCGCTTAATTTGTTTCATTTGTTCTCGATGTATTATATATAGTTATATATATGTATAAAAAGGAGAAACGCGATGGCGCCTTAAAAATAATACCGTGACGCTAGGAACTAACCGCATTGCGATCGACCGAAGTCCAAAAGTCACCGAAAGGACTCGGCCTTTAGAACGAGAGTATGCTGGCATTTCGATATTTCGAAAGAAAGTGACAATAAATATAACTCTACGACGTCGAGATATTTTTTTCCTTCAATTTTGTGATGTTTATCATTTTTTTTTTTTTTTTTTAATTTCATTCGAGTGCATTGGAAAAAATGGTGTATCGCTACTTCGGTCGTGACGCAGCGGCATCGAGAGTGATTATTAAGAAAAAAAAAAATAAACAAAAATGGGGTTGAAGAGGACGAAAGATGTGTGACGATGATGAAGGACTGGAAATGATAATAGTGAAAGATTAAGTATGTATATCACAGCTGAAACAGGCCGATGATATGGCATCGCCGAATACGAGCAGCCTCTATCGATGAAAATAACGGAATAAATAATATAGAGAGAAAGAGAAAAATAGTGAAAGGGTGAAAGAGTATGAAAAAAAAAAAAATTAATTATTACAAATATTACGATCGAGCTGAATCCGATGTAGTGGGAAGATGGGTAATGCAATAAGAGACTTAAGGGTAGGATGCACTCTCTGAGCTGCAGGAACCGCGGCCGCATTCGGTGTACCTGCAGCCTACGAGAGACTGAGAAAAAAAAGAAAAATAAAAGGATGAAAAACATAGTCCGTTTCGAAATGTCGGCCTAATTCTAGTATCACGTGGGCTTGAAACAATGACAAATGATATGACGATAAACGATGCAATGATAACAAGGTGTGAATGGGGGGGGGGCGGATAAGAGAGGGGGGAGAGAGAGAGAGAAAGAGTGAGAGATATGTTTATTTTGTGCTCTTGGAATTCGACCTTTAAGAGCACTGTGCAAGAAATACAATGATTAATCATTTTATTATGATTGCATAAGGATCTTTACTATTCGACGATATTTATAATCATTCGACCGCCTCATTTCAATAGCATCCTCATTAAACGCTTGTATGAAGTTCGTGACTGCAACTTTTTAGCCACTACTTCATACTGAATCGTATTTTCCACAAGTAAGCACACAGTGACAGTTAAGGGCTCCTTATACGCGATTGAGAAATATCGATGACGCGTTTGGTGCGCTTTCAAGAATAATAATAACATTTCGACTACGGTAACACATGAAAAATTAAGTATTTACGCAGCTATATCAATTTTCACGCAGAATATATGTACCCAGATGTTCATTGAATATATTT
This sequence comes from Tromatobia lineatoria, assembly GCA_949699805.1. Taxonomy (NCBI): domain Eukaryota; kingdom Metazoa; phylum Arthropoda; class Insecta; order Hymenoptera; family Ichneumonidae; genus Tromatobia; species Tromatobia lineatoria. The sequence continues at coordinate 12,917,771 of OX453043.1, forward strand.
GAGAAATTTTTTAAAATATATTTTTGGTTGTCGAATGTATGCAGGAGAAATTCAAAATAACTTAAGATTTTGACGAGTAAAATATAGTCCGCCAATATTTGCCTCATATGGTAGAAGTACCGTTTGTGGCCATCTTAATACCGTATGTGGCCATAAACTTGATCCATTCGTGGCCATACCTATTGCATGTAAATGACATTGCTGGCCACAAATGGTGTAAACGGCTTTGAACATGGCCATCTTGGTACCGTATGTGGCCATCAACTTGATTCATTTGTGGCCATACCTATCGCATGTAAATAACAGTGCTGGCCACAAATGGTGTAAACAGCTTTGAACATAGCCATCTTAGTACCGTATGTGGCCATCAACTTGATCCATTTGTGGCAATACCTATCGCATGTAAATGATAGTGCTAGCCACAAATGGTGTAAACAGCTTTGAACATGGCCATCTTAGTACCGTATGTGGCCATCAACTTGATCCATTTGTGGCCATACCTTTTGCATGTAAATGACAGTGCTGGCCACAAATGGTGTAAACAGCTTTGAACATAGCCATCTTAGTACCGTATGTGGCCATCAACTTGATCCATTTATGGCCATACCTATCGCATGTAAATGATAGTGGTGGCCACAAATGGTGTAAACGGCTTCGAACATAATATATTAAGCAATAAGGCATTCTAAGCGTCGAATATTTAATGTTAATTTTGCTTTGATTATTGTAGAATAATCTCATTCAGAAATTTCTATAGATGAAAGTAATAATGAATCGATCTATAGATTTTTTGTATGGCCACTAATGGTACAGTGGTCACAAATGTTACGTCCACCCTATACCTAGAAGGACAATCGTGCTGTTTTTTGTTGCCAGGCCGGCAAAGTGCCGTCACATGTCGTTATCGTGCCGTCGTATGTCCGCATCTGACGGCAGAGTGCTGGCACACAGTCGCCGTGTCGTCACGGTCACGGTGGGCACGGCGTGCGTGCATGCTGCTGATGGTGCCGACACCGTGCCATTTTGGTGTGCCAACACATTCGAACATTGAGGTGACACATGCCGTCAACAGATGGCGATAGCCAGGAGCGAAGGAGAAGAATAAGAAGTCATCTGTGGACGTACATGTCGTGACGACACGGAAAGCACGTGATGACACGGTGACGGCACGGTGCCGGCATGTGTTTATCAGAATATACCGTAAATTTCACCAACATAGATTTTTGCATACATAGAGTTATATCAAAAGAAACATATGGGACGACGAAGTTTTTATATATAAGGTATATTGATTAATTATCCTCGAACGCACTTTATTTTCACGCATGCGATATTACTTCAATAGCGTATAGGTTATGATGCGTGACAGACGGGCATCACATAATAACTTCAATGCAGTCACCGCACTGAGATAATTCCAGGCCTCACCACTTCCGACATTGACGAGACACCGGATTTCTTCTTCCACGAATATATGGATCGCGTTTTTAGCATCCGCTATGTGGCGCTGGTGGTAACATGACTTACTATAATGAATATATCTAAAGGTTTTTTGCCAATTTATACGATATCCATAAAAAAACACTGCTACAGATAAAAAATGTTTTCGTATCTGCGATTATAATGAACAATAATGTACAACGCCTTGCGACAAAAAAAAATTCAATGAAGACAAAAATGTCTTCATTCGATTCGGGTTCTCCTTAAGCCTGATTGGCAGAGCTCTCGTTCCGTAAAAAAGCGGAGTAATATTTGTCTATAATATACCTACGAATAAACGTAAACTTTTTTTTATCTGCAGTAATTTTTTTTATCTTGGAAAAATGGTGAAACCCCTTAAAGTAAACGTCCCAATAATCAACTAGAAATAAGTCGCCGTCCAGGCCTGTTTAGGGAATACGCACATTTATTTATAGATAAAGCAACGAGCGAAAATATGACGACTTTACTGGTGCGCACAAGAGTTATTAGTATATTACGATACAAGTGCGGTAATACTTGGTCTGATAGAGTTGCAATCGTACGAGTTAAAGAAAAGTTTACCCCACGAGTATTTTACACAATTTGACGTAACAAGGTGCTTAACCCTTTGGGCTCCCGAAAAATTATGTTAATTCGCTGGTGACTTTATCGTACTTCCTAGTTCAGAATGGCCATGTACCGGTCTCTAATTGGCTACTGGGATGTTTACATCAATAAAGAAGGTAATTAAAAATTGTTTATGTACTTTTTAGTGCGATAAAGATGATCCATCTTTGAGTAAATTTACCCAGCAGTTTTTCGAAATTTGTAAAAATTGAAAGTAATCGTAAGCAATATAAATTTGAATAATTTAACCAATCGGAGTGACCTATGCTGGCACGCTAGGAACAAAGGGCAGCTGTCACGATTGCTATTGGAAGATCTGATCTGATGCCCCTACTTAGGCAAGTTGTTCCGATTGGTCCATCCCTTCAAATTCGCAATGCTTATAATGAAATAACTATAGCCAATTTTGAAAAGAGGCTTAGGTAACTCTCTTCAGAGAATGAGCGGCTATCACGCACCAACAAGCTTATAAATAATTCAGGAGCATCATGTATACCTAGAGACACGATCCTTCACAGGACAAGAAACTAGTTCACTTTTTCAGTGGTCGGGGTAACTCACAAAATGTCCGTGACTTGAATAGTTCGCTCCATGACCGCGTCTGTCGCTGGGATATTTGAATGTCGGCGCGACTGTGCACGTCGTTTATGAAAAGTGGATGGTTTTCATTACTACGATTTACTGAATTATATTCCATAAATAAAAAAATTCTTGCATAACATTGAATGCAGAAACCATAAAAATTGAAAACGAAGCCCTTAACATAAAACAAAAACTATGACGGAAATATACCATTTCAGGGATAAGATCATACCAAAAAATGAAAAATGAAAAGGCATATAGGGACTTCTTGGATTATTTATCGAGTGTCAAAAAATCTCTTCTATGAATTGATGCATATAAATTAGTTATTATACTTGATGAATAATCTCTCTCGAACGAACATATAATTTTTCGTTGAGATCTTTTGCAATTTCAATGAATGTGTGTAAAACATTTTTTTTGTCCACATTATACAACCAACTTAGATTATATCCAGCACATTGAATGCGTGTTTTCTCGATCAAATCATTATCCAGTTACAGCAGCATTTCTCGCGAACAATATTGAAACTATCCAGATACACAAACCTAATGTTTTTTTGGCATGCCGGCACTATGCCGTATCGGCATGATATCACCGTGTCGTCACGCACGTCCGCATCTGACAGCAGACTGCCGGCATGCCGAGCCGGGATATTCGTGAGGCACTTAAGGATGTATGATACGTACCGTCCCGCCAAAAGTGAGTTTCAGAAACAATTTGAATCACTTCCCGATGGGATCAAAATCGGAAAAAAATTATGCATATAAAACGTACTGAAAATATTGATTTCGCATAATAATAATCCGAAAATGTTATTAACAAATTGGTGCAAGAAATAATTGTTCAACAAACAATCAGTCGACCTAACTTTTTTTCTAACGAAAATGATATGTTAATTTATTTGAATGCATACGAATTTTTTTTCTTTATTTTGATTTTGATTTTTTTAATTTTGAAAAATGCGCAGAATATAACAAATTTTGGATATGCGTTTTGAAAAAAACTCTTAAGTGTAGTAGATGGTTTTATGTCGAACGCATATCGAAAATTCGTTATTTCGCGCACATTTTTGAAAAAAAAAAATCCTTATAAAATCGTATGCATTCAAATGAATTAACATATCATTTACGTTAGAAAAAAAGTTAGGTCGACTGATTGTTTGTTGAACAATTATTTCTTGCACCAATTTGTTAATAACATTTTCGGATTATTATTATGCGAAATCAATATTTTCAGTACGTTTTATATGCACTATTTTTTTCCTATTTTTATCCCATCGGGAAGTGATCGTAATTGTCTCTGAAACTCACTTTTGGCGGGACTGTACGTATCATTCATCCTTAATGCCGATATGACACCGTCACATGCGAACGTACGTGACGGCATGGTGACATATTCCTAATGCACAACATGCCGTGACGTCACGGTGATAACATGTCGTGACGGCACGCTGTCGGCATGGTGACATATTCGTATTGCACTACATGCCGCGACGTCACGGTGATAACATGTCGTGACGGCACACTGTCGGCATGGTGGTGTGCCGACAGTGTGCCTCTATCCGGGTGGAGTGTGTGAACGCTAAGAGACGCGACCGACATCGCAGAAGCCTTATGCCATGCACTTGAGAACTTTTTTTTCCTTAAGGAAAAAGTTTAAAGAATAAAAGTTTACAAGACTGTAAGTTACCCATCAAACCCTGAGTTTCCTCTTACCATGTAGAATCGTGCTATTAGGCGAAAGCCAGCGCCTCTAGCGGATGCGTCTTCTTGAGTGTAACATGTCAGTCGAGTGTTCAGAGGACTAAGCCTCACAGACCATTGCACGAAGTTTGACCGGTTTGTTGACACGCATACAGAGATATAAATATATCGCGAGTAACAAATTTTGATCTCTGTTCAGCGACCTCTAGTGCGGCAATCCTGCAGTAGTAGTGATGTTGTCGGTTTGTCACGTCGCACACCGAAAATTAAACGCAACCCAAAATTCAACGCCCTTGGTGGCATTAAAATCACCTCTGCCTTGATGTCCGTAAGTAGCAGTGAGCAATAGTCCAGGTGCAGTAGTACCAGCGGAAAGAGAGGAGAAAGTGGGGACGGCCGATCCGCATGAGGTTTCACGGTCACAGTCGATAATCTTGGTACGAAATCTCCGGGCGATCGACTATGAACAACCACATCGCTCGACCACCATCCCTGGCAACCGCGAAAATACGATTTGGTATTCGTTGTCGAAGTACAGCATCGTTATCTCCGAAAGCCTCCGCGGTGCACAACACGGACCTGTGTTGTTCGGCGGCTCCGCTAGACTCACTATGTGCGTGTTTGGATACGCTGGTAGAAATGCCATTGGACAGTCGCCTGAACAGTAGTTTGCGTCGTATCTGCGAACAGACAATTTTTTTTTGTAACACGTGCATCGACAGTGGCGTCTTTCGTGGTTTTTTTGCGAGGCGAAAACGGCATTGGGAAAACAGATTCGCGCATGCGCAGTCGGTATTTTACTCATTTTCGTCTCTGGCGCGAAATTTGGATTACTTTCGTCCCTCTTTGGCGAGACGAAATCGATCATATTGACGCGGTGAACAGTTCTCGAAGTGAACCTATGTTCAGAGTAGTTCTTATCCCGCGTCAATTGTTCTTAACGTTGAGAAATCAGGGTTTTGTATAGAACGTTACCATTTTTAACAATTCTTTTAATGTAAAAAATCAGTTTTTTGTCTTTGGTGGGGGCAATTCGCCCTGGGGGGGGGGGGGGGGGGGGGGGGGGGGGGGGGGGTTGAGAGAGAAAGTTAAGTAACTTTCCAATTAAATTTCAACTTATTACAATAATAATAATTTGCACAAAAAAAAGCTTCGTCTATGAGGAAGCAAAATAGAAAACTCACTTTTTTGGCGCTATTATCCAGTCCCAGCCGAACTTCTCGAAATCCACGGTGAGTTTGTACCGGCAGCAACGGGTTTCCTGGGTTGTTATGTCGCAATCGAGGCCAACGTTGCGTTTTATTCTTGCACCTCTTCGTGAGTCCAACTCTTGGGTTTGAACCTCGAGATAAGGACCATATTCGGCGCCGGGATTCGTCTCGACCAGCCACGAATTCCTTCGATGATTATTGGGATTGATGGCGTCGCCAATTTTAAGAGCAACGCCAAGATTGTCGCGCGGATGTTTGAACCATTCAGCGACCATTCGCCTGAGTTCTATCGTCACCCAAGCGCCTCGACGACCTACCGGTCTCAAATGCTTTGTCGTTAGTGGTGGTCCCAACAGCGGACCACCCGCTTCCGTCGAACCCCGCAAAATTCTTTGTAAGGTTATCGTGACAGGCCCGCTACTTCCGGAACGTTCAGGACGCTCGTCATCGTCCACGTCATCACCCTCTTCCTCTTCGTCCTCTACGGTTTCGTCACCTCCGTCCACATCACCCGTACCCCACACCCACAACGACAACTCAGCTCTTGTCACACGGTGTTGCACTATTTTGTCCGAGAATTTGAAGTATAAAATATCGAGACTGCCCTTCGAGTGTCTCAGCCCCTGATCTGAAATCATAAAAATGTGAGGTTTTCAATTTTTACTCAATATAAAATATTGCGGTAAAGGAAATGTGAAATATTGCGGAATATAATGGCAAATACAAAAGTTAAACAGAAAAAAGCTGCGAAGAATTTTGATTAGAACTTTGCAAATTGCTTCCTCATCATTTTTGCCTATCGAGTTTAGCTTCCTCATACCGGAAGCGTTGTGAAAAAAATGATAATCGAAAAATAATGAGGATGTAAGCTGCAAGATTTTACTTTGCAGTTATTTGAAGTAAGAGTTAAAATTCTGAGAAATGTGTAGTACCGATTTCATGTATACAATTTGAGTTCGGTGTATGATGTTTTTCTAAAATTATGGCAATAAGGTGAATTTGAAAAAAAAATTTAACTATTAAAACCGAACCACGTTCCCGATTTCAGTGAAATTCAATACCAAGCAACATTAATAGCACAAGCCCTTCGAAAGAATTATTGAGTAAAATATTTTCGATCAATCGGTAAATCGGTTCTTGAGTTACACAGAAAAAAAGGCTTGGTTAAAACAACTAACCGCTTGGTTAAATACGCGCCAGCCGATTTATTGGTTAGACCAATCAATGTGTTAGTTATGCCAACCAAGTTATTGGCTGTGTTACAATGAGCTTGGTGGCGCTGATCAATAACTTAGTTGTCTTAACCAATTAATCGGCTGACGTATGTAACCAAGCATTTTTTTTCGATTAACAGGTAATTGAAATTCCTTTTTTCTAATGGATGAGGTTCTTATATAAACTTGAACAAACCTTAAAAATGATGCGTGTCGAAAATAAACGAAATACAATGTATTTCACGCATCATTATTAAGTTTTAAAAGCTGGTTAGAGTCAAAATACCTGATTAATCAATTGACTATTACAGGTATGTGCAACTAATTTCGTCAATCAAAGTAACCAAAAACGGTGATATTCTATGGCGAAAAATGATTATTTCGCGATGAGTTAGACTTTGAAGTTAAGCTTTAATAAACCATAATTCCATCAAGTTTGATCTTACGAGAATAATGCTTATGTAGTTTCGGAGGTGAACGTTTTCTCTTCAAGTTTGACACTAATAATTATGGTCGTAAGATCCACTGTGTGGATTCATTCGCAAGTCGAGTCATTCGCAAGAAATGCAAATTATACGCATTTATTGTAGTCAAAGTTGAATATCTTTGAGAGTATGTGGATTAAGAAGAATTGTAGAAGCTATTTGATGTCACTATTTTAATACCCGTCTATTTTGTACGAAAATCGACAATTCCCTGGAAACTCGAGACAACGACTGCTTCAAATGGGAAATACTAAAACTTTACCGTTGTCAATAGAATAATATGAACGACGGTTTTATGGTGTGCGAAGTCGGAGAAAAAAGAAATTTTTTTTTGGGCCACTCTAATGACTATGGGAAATTGTGACTCTATTACGTACAAACGATTATGTATATAAAGTAATGTAAATTCTTGTTAAATTCGCTGGCGATGAATCAGAACGTTGGACGGTACATAAATAAATCGCTTACATCGTAAGCAAATAAATATTTTGGTCGTAAATGTATGTGCTATGCTTTGTCAAACAGTCGGAGTCTAATAATATGTTCTCGTAGCGAGTTACATTACATCATAGCTTATAATTAGTTGTAAACAATGGAAATTTTCGTTAAGTTAACTGACGGTGAATTGGAACTTTGGCCAGCATTTTTGAACGATAAATAAATAGCGTGGATTATTCGAGATTTGGCTAGGCAAAAAGGTACTTGCTACAGCGAATGTTGCACATGTTAACACGTGTACTCATACTTGCCGCATTTGCAAGTACAGATATGCTAAGTCACTTGAGAAAACTATCAGCAAAAGGCATGTTTCCTGAAACTAGAAAAATGAGCCACGTGTCTATCGCAAAAATGAGCCACGTGTCTGAAAAACTATTGCAGGGAAATCGACACGCGCACAAATACACGTGCACGTTTTTTAAATTATATACCTTACACTTTGTGTGGTGTATCTTCGATACGCGAGCTTAACACACACAATTCCTGCCAAAATTTTCATTGCATCCAAATTTCAGTACTTTTCGATAATAGAACGTTTGGAAAAAAATGTCATTGAATATAGTAAGAAGAGCGATTTTAACGAGGTAAATAAAGAAATAGTTGGATATTCTCCAAATGGTAAAATTGGGTAAGCCAATAGACAAATTTGTTGCGAAACAAATTTGCGGCTGTAGCAGTAAATTTGTTGGTTAGGCCAAAAGATCAATTAGTAGGGAATCAACAGATTGACTGACAAAAACAACCTTTTTTCGGATTAGCTAAAAAATGGGTTGATCTATCCAACTCAGTCCCTTGGAGCATATTTAGCAATGCTAGTTGGTTACGACAAACAGTTATTTTTTTCCATGCATAATAGTAGTAGTCATAATAAAGCTGAAAAAGTAGAATTTTGCAAATTGCTTTTTCATTATTTTTTTTTGTACAAGTCTACCTCTATGAGAAAGTATGTTGATCGATTTTGGCTTCCTTATAGAGAAAGCTTTGTAAAAAACTAAATAGAAAGATGGAAATATTTGCAAAGCTCTACTTTATAGCGTTTTTTTTTGTATAACAGTTAAAATTCTGAAAAATTTTAACCACTTAACAAATTATGACGAAACTATGTACCCATCATTGCTGAATACTACTTTGGTTTATTACCAATTAGTATTAGTTGGATAAATTAAATGGACTATATATATATATATATATCTATAGTAATTACAATGGGCAATTTTGTTAGAATAATAAAAAATTGGTCAATTTAACCAAGTCATTTTTTCCGTGAGTGTGCATCGATAACGGTGCAAGACTTGCCAAGCCTCTCTCCCAAATTCTCTTAAGACAGGATTTCCACACTGGTTTTCCCGCGCATACATTGACTTTTTTTTTCAAACCATTTTTTTCGATGTTTCGCACTATTCTGAGTGAACTACCGTAAAACTCACAACTAAAAAATTTCATGAAAACAAAGTCTCCTCTATGAGGAAGCAAAATTTTTTTTTTTCGTGCATTGTCAGTGATTCAGTTAGGCAGTATAAAGAAGTGATTTGAATGAATAAATTTGAATAAAAATGTTGACTTCTGTTTTACTCAGAAGCAACGGGGTGTTCCGCGGCGCTTTTCCCATGCGTTGCAGTGCGTGAGCCGTAAACGGTGATCCGGGACGAGGGCAGGAATCCTGATTTACCGTGGGAAGTCGTCGAGAAAAAGGGTTGAGTAAAGGAGGCGAAGAAGACGGAGTGAAGGAGGCACGAGAAGCGGTGTGTGGACTCTATGTCGCGTTAGCCGGCCGGCCGGCTTCTATTCAGGCCGCGGCCCGACCGAAAGAGAGAGAGAGAGAGCCAAAGAGCAACCAGCCCCGCTTCCATGCAGGGTAAGTCGCTCAAATCGTACCGTTACACACGCGCTTTTTTGCCACGGTCAATCAGAAGAGCCCGGCGGCGACGGTGGAACGATCCTCGTGAACGATTTATGGCCGAGAGCGTTCGAACTCGCGTTGCCTCGCTGGTGCATCGAAGACGACTCGCTTGAATAGCTAGGCCGACGCACTCAACTTATTCCTTATTTTCTTCTACGATTTCTGCCGCTTAAACTATCTACCAAAGTTATGTGCAAATTGTGTCCTTTAATAATTGTAGAGCATATTGAAGCCATGTACACAGGCTAAAATAATTGCTTAGTTTTTTCCGGTATCGAAATACAGTAAAGGGAATCAAAATGTTCCATACTATCTGCCAGCACATATACAACTTTTCGTAGTTCGAAAAACCTCCAACCCTTTATATTATTCCCCTAACCCACTTTTCTATTCTTGGGGTTGGAAAGAAATACAAAATTATCAAACACTTATGAAGGATGATAATTTACCATAAATATCGACGAAAGCTGTCAAAGTAGCAAGTCTGTTCCAGTTAAAATTTTCGAAGTGGGTTTAACTGGGTTCGACTCGTGTACTCGATATATTAAAGTAGGTTTGTGCTTGCTATGTTCATTATGAACAGATTCAGCATTTTAAAAACCTTAAGATAGCGATAATCGTTCCGTGACCCAGTAGAATCTATAGACTTCCACACCATGATCAAACTAATACCCGTTAAGTTAACGTTACACCTTTTTCACCGAGATTCTCTTATTCGCGTATTTGAATAGGCAAACAACAATGCTGTCAGCATTAGAACTAAATTATAGGTCGAACTGGGTTAAGCTCTCGTGATGAAGATACTAAAACCCATTATCATCACATTCATGTGCGTTCAGTTGACCTTGCAGCTGTTTCAGCAAGATACTCTTATTCGCAGGTTTAAAAGACATTGTGATAGCTACATACGTAATAACAGTTTTGTATTAGCGAATGGACTGTCACTTCAACAATTATCTGTGAAAGACATTGATATATGTTGAATAGATTATTAGCTACGGAACAAAAGGACAATAAACTATCGAAAAACTGTAAGAGATAACAATTTGTATAGAAATGTCAACGAACACTGACAAAAAACTGCTGTTTGCGTTAAAAGCTTAATAGTGGGTTAAGCTGAATGATACTCGTATAATTATATACCAGAGTAGTTTTTAGCTTGATACGGCTAATACAAACAGCCTCAGCATTTTGAAAAACCTTAAGGTCACCATAATCTTTCCGTAACCCAGTAGAATGTATACTCTCCCATTATGTTACTGCTTACCACTCAGAACAAAAGAATTAGACATCGCAGTCGATTCATATCTGAACCGATTATCATCAAACTGATGCTCGTTAAGTTGACCTTACACCTTTTGTAGCGGAATCCTGTTATTCGCGTATTTGCAAAGATTAGGTCGATGGCACATCTACGTCATAGCAGCCTCGCACTAGCAGATGGGCCATCATTTCAACAAAAATGTATGAAAGACGTGAATTAATATAAGCAAGGTTCCACGAAAGAAATAGACAATAAACTATCCAAGGACTGCGAAATATGAGAGGTAAGGCAGAAGTATCAACGAACTCCGACAAAGAAGAGGGCTGTAAGTCTGGGAATTACATCATAGGTCGAACTGGGTTAAACGTTCATAATAAAGATAAGTAAAGTCTATTATCATCACGCTTATATGCATTTAATTGACCTCACACCTGTTTCAGCAATTTACTCCGATTCGTGAATTTGAAAAGACTGGTGGTTGGTATATACGTAATAGCAGTCTTGCACTAGTGAATAGGCTGTCATTCCAACAAATATGGGTGAAGGACATCGATAAATGTTAAATAGATAGACCTTACGAAACAAAAAGGACATTAAACTGTCAAAGGGATGCAAGAGATGACAATACCGACAGAAATATTAACGAACACTGGCAATCTAAAAAGAAACTCGTATGATCTCTCTTTTAAAAAGTTCATGGGTAACGGAAAGCATTGTTGACACTTATTCGAGTTGTGATTGGTTGCTGGGAAAGTCCGCGAGAAACAAGTTCAGTTTGGTATCAAATTTGACATAAGAATAGGACGTGCACTGCAACGTCCGTGACATTTTAAAAGGTTATAAAAGCGCAGCAGCGCAAAAGAATTATCAGGCACGGGCTCCAGCGCGTGTGATTAGTCAAGATAATAAAGTGGGTTAGAACTTGATATGGCCGACACAAACAGATTCAGCGTTTCAAAAAACCTTAAGATGGCCATAATCATTCGGTAACTCAATAAAACGTAAGACTCTCCTGGTATTTTGGACCGTTCGAACTCTCGACCACCCCGATTTGACTCATAATTTTTTGTCAGATTCGTTAGACCCTACAATGCACCAGATTTCTTGATTTCATTTTTTCTATGCTATCATTTTTCAATGTAACATATCGAATGCCATTCTTTAAAGATCTGATAAAAATATAAAAAATACTTTGTTGAATGTAAAAATTTTCTAGCTTATAACCAAAGTGCCCAAGATTTTTCTTCCTTAAGCTTTTTTGAATTAAACAAAATTTACGAACAGTTCCCGATGAGATATAAATCTGAAAAAAATCGAGCGTATAGAAAATGCTGAATAGGTTATTTTGGCAAAATAATAATTAAAAAATGTTATTGACAAATTACTTAAATAAATAATAGTGCAACAAATTACCTGGCAACCTAACTTTTTTTTGTTATGTAAAACATTTGATTATTTTTCTAAATACGTATGTATTTTTTCAGAATTCTTTCAGATTTTTAATTTTACACTTGGAAAAAACGGCCATTTTCTAACATCAGATAAAGTTTTAAAAAAGTCCAGACGTATTCAGAAAAATAAACAAATCATTTTCATAACAAAAAAAAGTTAGGTTGCTGGGCAATTTGTTGCACAATTATTTATTTCAGTAATTTGTTAATAACATTCTTCAATTATTATTGTGCCAAATTAATCTCTTCAGCATCTTTCATATAGTTGATTTTTTTCAGATTTTTATTTCTTCGAGAACAGTTCGTAATTCTGTCTCGATTTCGCTCGAACTTATGCGATGTCAGACAATACAGGAGGACTACCTTAAGAGGCAGTGATACACCGCCAGAAATTTCGTCGCCAATGCTAAACGCCTATAGGTCTGTCCCTCTCTAACATAACTCTGTCTCTCTTGCACTATTTTTCTTTCAATTCTTAAAAATAAACGGCTCTGTCGAATGAGGAGCCAGAAGCTTAGCCCAATTCTACGATACTCCTGCGTATCCTGTCGAAATCCGGACCCTATCTGTCGTATCGTTCGGGAAAAAACAGCTTTCGAAATTTCTGGGGGGGAGGGGGGCGTATCACTGCCTCTTAAGGGGGTATCCAAGTTAAAAATAGCATAATACCTCTTCTGTTTCAAAAATACAATCGCGTAGGAAGGAATAAATAAAGAACTGAATTACCAGGCCAGGTTGCAATGTCTCTCAGTTGAGCTTTATTAAAACAAAAAAATTGTATGTATCATAAAAATAGCGGTGTCATAAAGTGCTAAAGTATAACTCGCGATATGCAACCATAGAGACGATGACCACGATTTCTCTGTAACTACTTATCCAATCGATTTCAAATGTATGTAGTACTTTCATTGTATATGTGTAATTGATGCTGTGACCGAATTTTGTAGAGGTTGAGATGGCTACTAATTACCTGTTTCTCTAGCTCAACAGGCATGAAAAATGTATTGCCTAATAATATGAAAAATTAATAACAAAACAAGAATAATCGAATACAAAAAATATGATCTAACAATTAGATAACCTCAAAGATAAATCAACAGCTACAAGATGAACAAGGTACCCATGAGCCAGAAATACCGAAGAACAGATTACCAATAGGAACGAACCAGAATATATTCATATATAAATTGAAAAGGACTCACATCAACGTCGAAACGTATTTAATACAATGAATAAACTACATCTTTAATAATAAAATGGAATAAAATCTTCCAACTTGGCCGCCAATAGCCGATCATTCATCTTAACCGTTACTTTCATAATAGGCTCATCTAGGCTTTTACAGAACCGATTTTTAATAAAATAAAATTCAGCCGAAATATGATTTTTTTCACCGCTGGTATATCATCATATTTATCATTTTTATAATACGTGGGATTTTATTTTTGAATAAAGCTTAACTAATAAACACTGCAAACTGGCCTGGTGATTCGATTTTTATTAATCCCTACCCCATTGTATTTTAAAGGCAGGGGAGGTATCATGCCATTTTAAACTTGGATAACCCCTTAACGCAGAATCTATAGACGTTTGCCTTATATTGAATTACTGCGTATTATTTGGAACAAATGAATCTTACATGACAGTCGATAAATTCCTATACATACCTGGGTATTTCAGTTATTATAATAGACTAAATGCTCTGAAAACAAATTAATTCGAAACCCATTATGATCACATTCATACGCGTTCAATTGACCTTATAGCTAGTTCAGCGGTATTCTCTTATCTGCGAATTTCGAAGGACTTCGACGATTGTACATACGTAACAGTAGCTGTATACTAATTGGTACGCAGTCATCTCAAGAAGTATCTGTGAAAGACATTGACAAATGTTGAATGGGTCGTCAGCTCTACGAAAGTAATATATATCTATATATACATGTCCTACTTTAAATTGATCTAACAGACAAGCGTCTCGAAAATCTGCAAAACCGTGTGAAGACAAACACTGACATGTTAAGTCTAGGTGTTTATTCAGTCGCCAATCGTTCGAACTATACATTTGTAACACATTTCATGAAACAAACTGCGAGAGACATTCATTATATTGTCATCTCGCGACCAGAGCGTTTTGGCTCATACTAAGTGCCTCGCGGACGATATATAACACCGCTGTGGTCAAAGAATGTGCTATTTATTACTGCTCTCTACGTTGCAAATACTTTGTACGAAGATTTACTCGCATACCATGCACCATGCACATTTGGGATATTGTAGACTTTTCCATCACATTTGTTACTGGTGTGAAGTTTTAATCTTGAATTTACTAGAGCATAACGACGAACTACACGATTAGAATTTTGAGGATTTCGTAAATTATTCGTGATTTAGGTTTTTTTCTACACCGAGAGAAAATATTTCATTGATTCACGGCAATCTGCGCCAATGAAAAGAAATACTCGAGTTTCAATACTATCTTTTCATTGGAAGACTCAAACTCAATGAAAAGAAGTGATATTAATTCAAAGAAACATTTCTTTAAACCAAGAAATCGTCTCCGTTCTTTTACCCCACTTCCCTCGCTACAGCTCAAAATGTTAAAACCTATTTTTTCCGAAACTACTCGGCAAATAAAGATTACATTTTGAGATAACGTGTAGAAGTACAGCAGGAATTGGCTAAACTACTGGCTCCTTGAAACTCGAAGCCTTTCGTTCGGGAGAACCGAAAAACAAAAAAGTGAGGTTAGGTGCAAGAGAGACAGCCCTATAGGCGGTTAACATTGGACGACGAAATTTCCAGCACTTGCTGCCATCAAGTATATGTTTCCATTAAATCAATGAAAACTTTTTTTTTAAACAATGAAATTGTTTCTTTATTTTATGCCCATTAAGTAAATGTTTCTTTACAGGCAATGAAATGTTCTCTTTAAAATTTGAGTGCACTATCTCATTGATATCAAATAGATATTTATTTTTTTTTTTTAATTTATTTAAGGTCGCTTCGACAGCAGGGGTCATTAGCGACCATAAATAGATATTTCGTTGAAATCAACGAAAAAAGAATCAAACCACCTATTTCTTTGCCGTCAATGAAATCTTATCTCTCAGTGTACCCAACGAGTAGTTTTCATAACCCACTGAGTAGTTGGGGCTATATCAACTCCTTCAAGTGGTTGTGAGAACCATTTTATTAGTTTTTCCAACTTCTCTTTTTCTCAGTGTATACTTTGTTAAGATCGTGTTCTCAAATTCGAATCCAAGTTGCAAGCCGCGCTCGCGAGACGGCGCGCGGGATGTTCGCGCCTTCTCCGCACATTTCTCTTTCATTTGGATGGAATTTGGTGGTAGACACTTCGATAGTTTCGCAAGTCGGATTAGTATTTCGCAGTTATCCATACAAATTCCATTGCGGTCCACAGATTTTTTCAACAGTTATTGTGGTTTTGGACGGTGCATAAAGACGCCTAAAGGACGGACAGAAATTACTTTATGTTTTTTTTTTAATCTAGGAAATTCAAA
This sequence comes from Tromatobia lineatoria, assembly GCA_949699805.1. Taxonomy (NCBI): domain Eukaryota; kingdom Metazoa; phylum Arthropoda; class Insecta; order Hymenoptera; family Ichneumonidae; genus Tromatobia; species Tromatobia lineatoria. The sequence continues at coordinate 12,933,694 of OX453043.1, forward strand.
ACAAGTATTCCCATGAAAACCAGAAGTCCATGTTTTAAAAATTGCAATACTTCCTTTTTTTACATACTCCACGTCTGTTGAGAAAGTGAAAATTGGACAAGTATTATGTTTAAGTTGAATTCTGTACAATTGGTTCAAGTAAATCGTTGCTGAAAGAACAAAATATTTAGTAAAAGGATCCAAATATTTGTATGCATACGATATAATTTTGAATGCATACGATCAATGATGGTAAATGTGTATGTTTGTCAAGCTATTTCAATTTAATTGGCATGATTGGATCAACCTTTTTTTTTTTTTTGAACCAATGTAATATTGGTTATATACAGTTGAAACGCAAAAGTATTTCACTGCACTAAATGAAGAAGCTCATTTAAATAATTGTTCAACAAAAATGCTAGATCGTGATAAATTTTTAATGAAATTGATTGAATATTTTATACATTCAATAAAAATATAGTTTGCGTTTAACGAGATATTTACTCAATGTAATTGTAGGTCTAATCAGATGCTGCATCTGGCTCATGCCCAGATGTGGATATTTGATTGATTCAAGTTAATAATTTATTCAAGCCAATAGAAAAAGTAAACCGGCGACTTGATTCAATTAAATCATTTTTCTGAATGGTGGCAGAGAAATTATTCAATTAGATCAATTGCATATTTAAAACCAGCGCACACAATCTACCAAAATTTATAACGAATCACCAATATAGACTTTCTCGACAATAGAATATAAATTCAAAACGCAGAATTTTACTTTTAAATAAAATAGTAACTCGACTGAATATTGCGATTTTTTTCGAATTTGTTAATCCACTCGTTTCAGCAATGATTTTTTTTTTTTTTTCAAGTTCGTTGATCATGGAAAATTGAAGTCCGACAAAAAAATGTTGAAACAAAATATTTGTTTTTTCATGAACTATTCAATTAAAACTATGTTGTATTCTTTATGAAACCAAAAAAGCCACTTTCACCCCAAGAAAATGGGAAATATTATTTTTCTCTCAATGAGACCCTTCATTTCGCTGTCGACCTTACCGAATATTTGACACGATATTCAGAGCGTATATCATAATTGGCATTGTGGAACTTGGAAGTCTTGACAAATAAAAAAATGAGGCTAAAGGGCTCCAGTCGATCGATCAATGACCACAAACTTAAAAGAAAAACCGCTCCGCTACCTATGTACACGAGACCTACATATGTTATTTAAAAAAATGTAACGTCTGTGATTAATAAATAACATGTACTATTACTACTAAAAAAATGTTTTACAGAGCATTGAATTAATTAACATATATTTATAGAATATATACATGTATTATTAATCAATCATTTATTAATAAGCATATATAAAAAACCTTAGAGACAATTGGCGTTAACATGTATTAATAAATGTACATATATTAATTATTCCAAATCACTATGCCAATTTTTCTGTCCGTTTTGAATATTCTACTTAATCTGTGAAATCCACCGGGCAATAAAAAGAGTCCCCTTAAAAGAGAAAATTTTTTTTTGTTGTGAAAATGATTTTTTTTTGTGTAAAAAAAATAGTTCAAATTTTGTTGCAAACATAACTTTTTTGTTTCTACATTTTTGACAGTCAATCACAAAATTTCCCGAATCTCTTTTAGTTTTGTAATTTCAAATATCTACTATGGATGGACAAGAAATTTATGCTACATGTTATGAATGAAAACTTTTACCCCAATTCTGCAATTGCTTAGTGAATAATTACGAGTGAGCGCGCACTAACTAAAAAACCTTGTCCCTTCTTTTCTGATTCTTTTGTAGATTTATCTATAAGCCGTACCTTACTTTTTCGTTTTAGTTTGCGATCATCTTAAACATTCTAACAAATACTTGTAAAACTTGTTTTTTTTTAATGAGGAAGTATTGAAAAATTCAATTAACATGATAACTTATTACTCCCACACATGTAAATTTTATTCATCCGAAATGGCTCCAATTTAGAAAATATCTAATTCCGCGGAATGTATGATTATAAATTCAATAAGCATTAAAACAAGGTCAAAGAAAGTCCCACATAAGAAGTTTGGAGGAAAGTGAACTTGAAAAAAATGCAGACGATAGTACGGTTCACTTGTGAAATCAGACGAGTCCTATGCTCTCTCGGTTATCTGGCGATGAGCCACGGCTCTGTTTTTATGCAACACGAATTCACGTGATTATACTGATCGAGTTTGGAATTTAGAACGTACTGGCTTGATATGCATAATGAAAAAAAAACGCGTCGTACCAGAGATAATTTTTTTTCAAAATCACTCTTGAAGACTCATTTAAAAAAATGCTCCAAAGTAGAACCTTGCAAATTGCTTCCTTATTATTTTTCATAGCTACCTTTATGAGGAAGTATGTTAATTATTTTGGCTATTCTATACAGAAAGCTTTATTTTTTAAAAAAACCAAAAATAATGATGAAGCAACTTTCAAGGTTCTAATTTGGTGCTTTTAAAAAAATAAAAGTTGAAATTTGGGTTCGTTATTTCATGTTTTGCTCGACGAGCAGTAAAAAAAAATTACGTACGACTAATGACTTAATTCCTGTTACTATCGTGGTTGCTGTGAAATCCAAGTTATCTGTTGCATCGACCAACCGGTGAGTTAAGGATATGATACCAGTTGGTGTTGCTATTGTTACCAGGAATGCGCAATATTCGAATAAAAACGTATTCAAAATACTTTTACCTTTGGATAACTGTCAATGATTCTTAACCAAGAACGAGAATACGATTTCTTTATCATGAATTAATTTAATTAACCTTTTGTTATTTAATGAAAATATAATCCTCATACAATTTTCTCACAATTCCCCAAAGTTATTCACACTGAAATATATTTTGAATGCAATTTTATTCGATCATTGCCCATTTCTGATTGTTACTACAGAAAATAAATTGAAAAACTTGTTTTTCTTATGTAGAGAAATTCAATTGATATGATCGCTTATTATTCCCTCACATTTATTTTTTATTACTATCGGAACCCTTTCAACGAGGTTGTACTTCAATCGATTGAATAGTTGGTACTTCTATTGCGAATTGTTGTTGGAACCGATTTATTAGTTTTGACAACTTTTTTTTCTTTCAGTAAAGTGTTATTTTTTATAACGAGCCGGTTATGTTCAGTAAAACAAAAAAGTTCCTTTTTATTTTTATGAGGCTTGATTTCCTTGACATTATGTGCTACTCGGTCGGTAACAGATATAGTAAAGCGTTTTTCGTTACCCCAAACGTTCTTCCGGGTGAAAAACTAGAAGTACTGCATCTGAGAAGGTCACAGTCATTTTTATCCGAGAAATTAACCTTCGGGAGGAACTATCTCACTCACGCTTATAACAATTTGAGAGAGATAGACGATATGTATCAAATCACCTCAATGTCATTAACCACAAAAGGTTGTAGATTAAAAAAATAATGAGCGCAAGAACATATTCTAAAAATAATCGAACGGTGGCTTCCACAAATAATAAAACGTGCCTATCTCACCACAAACCCATTAAAATTCAGTCAAAATCTTTGTGAATTGTGGGGGCGCTGCCAATTGTCAGGCAGACTAAATTGCGAATATACTTAGGGAGTGGAAGGGTTGCAATGAATAATTCAGAACGTCGGCGCGGCGGACGTCGAGGTATAGCGCGACGTCTGACATCCTATATCGGCGAGGGTGTCCCTCAAAACGATTTACGAGAACATTTCTGTTGGCCGAACTCGCGTAATGCCGATGAATCGTTAATCGATTCGCCAAGCGTACAGTGAACGGCCTCCACCTCCTCCTTCTCTTTAAATCGATTAAGCGCTCCTCGCTTCCTGCGAAACGTCACAAACCTCATACAATGTCCTCAACCCTTTACAGACGTCTGCTTAAATCGATTAGGCGCCTCCTCATTCCGAATTTTGACTGAACATATGACAAATTGGACAGACGATCTTGAGCCAAAAACTAAATCTCACGATTTTTTTATTATGAGGTGATAGAACTAACTGGTTTTTCTGTCAATAATCCTAGCTTTAGATAACTAGAGATAGATTGATCACATTTTTTACCTTGCGTAAACTTTTTTTGAATACTTTTAGGGGTGAATAGTGGATTAAGTTAACAAGGGAGCAAGTTTAGTGGTTTTTAATGATCGTGTCCTATTTGCCATCCCCATTTCTAAAGCTAACCCACTTTAGTATTTTCTTCCGACGTGTAAACACGTTAAAACCCACTTTAACTCACTCTAACTCAGTTGATCACTTTGCGAACGCTTCGCTTGCGGATGACTTTCCTTTTTTCCTCAGTTCTGAAGTGTGTTTCGTAGTTGTACTATTGTACATTCAATTTTCATATTCCTTTAAATATGTCAAATTTGGCAGGTAGCGTTAAGTCAAGCAATAAAATTATCAAAACCGAATGGTCTAAGCATCTTTCACCTTGATGCAACTTTTTGAATGATTGTTTACCTATAGCAGTGGGTTAAAGATAGCGTATTGCGAGTTGAGTATTTTTTTAAAAAGCTACTGTATTCACGGTCGTCTATTTCTTCGCTAACTAACGTCGATATTTTCTTCTGCCATATTTAACCCTCCCGAACCCAGTTTTTAACATTCTGAATTCGTATTTTCACCTTCCTTGCGGGTCAACGTTTGTTTTCTCACTATTGTTTGTGAGTTGTCTCGTGAGTAAGTCTTGTCAGAGGAATGACGAGGTTCTTGGGGTCCCATACACCCCATCGTTATGAAATGGTACTACTAAGAATTGGGTAAATCAAATAGTTGGTTAACCTATCGTAAAATTCTTCGCAGACTTGAAGCGCACATTTGTGGGCAAGAAAAAAAAAGCAAAAAAAATCGAGGACGAAAGTGAGCTCTTGCTGCTATGCCGTTAAATTATTTCTGTCTCGGATGCGTTCGAGAGTCTTAGCGTCTGACGTTATATCCGTACGTTCCTCGTATCCCAATGAGAATAATAAGAATATGAAAAGGACGTTGCGCCCTGTATACGCGACACCAACGTCGTCATCTATACTGAGAGAAAGAAGCCGACATGCAAGCTCCGCGAAAACGCATCGCCGAGATTTCATACAGTAGCGGAGCTTTCTTAAAAAGAGATATAGCCGCAGACAAAAATAAAGGAACGAAGGTGAGAGGCATAATTTTCTCGTGTAGACAGGCGTAGGAAGTTTCATTGAAGAGGGAGAAAACACTCAAGGAGAAACGCAAAAAGCCTAACAAAATCGTAAACCTGATTCGATATTTTTTATCTTTATAATACATTTTTCAAAATTATTAATTTTTCAATTTTTTAAATATAATCATTGATATAAAATTATGTGATTTTTATCCATTAACGTAGAAAACAGAAAGTCATATATTCCTGCCGGATTATATGCAATATCTTAGATGAAACTACTGTTATGACTTTTTATCGTTACAGTTACGACGCTCTAATGACAAGATTTCATTTCGGACGATAATATTGAATAATATTAAATATATTCTGAATTCTAAGGTTATATAGTAAAATACAAACAATTTATTAATATCAGTACAAAGCGCAAGCCTCGCCGTATTTGCTGGAAAACAATAGCGATTACGTCGGGGATATCTTCACGAACCGTACTATTAATAAGCGAGCTGTAATCGGAATGTAACGACCTCTTCTTCTCATATAATCAAAACCCGATACAGTGTCGTTTATTTTAACTTACATCGAACGGACACATTTTCTGTAATACATTCATTAGCGGGTTCAAGAGCGTCCACAACAGAATAAAGGGCAAGGTTGTCTATGCCTAAATTCAACCCCCGTTATTCTACTTTCAAATTATCATAAATGAATTGTTAAGAAGGATAATGGAAAATATATGCTACCAAGTATTTCTATCTTGCAATATTTCAGTATTGCAAAATTTGAAAAATATATCGTGTTTGAAGTCCACAATTTTATACCAATATTTGAGGTCAGGCTGTTACAGTATTTCTTAAACATATTATACTTCACATTACATTTTATAACAGCGTTCAATTCCCGGAGAATGGTCAATAATTTTCTATAAAGATTATTCTTTTTAAGTAAGGTCTGTCGCTTTGTAGTCATTTCTCGCGAAAAAGAAAAAAAAATTACAAATACTTTTTGATGGTGTAAAAATCTTTAAAAAATAGAAAAACCTAATTTTTTTTTCATTACGAAAATAATTTGTTGATTTTTCTGAAAACTTATGAATTCTTTTAGATTTTTTGAGTCGTTTTGAATTTTGTGTTCTCACATACATTTATTCTGTATAGAGAAAAGATTCAACAGAAAAATTGATACAGTTTTATATGAGACATCTCAGCTCAAATTAACTCAAATTTTTTCAAAAAATTATGCATAATTTTTTTTTTCCCACCGAAAGTATTGCTACTCTTCAGTCGAATGAATTTTCTGAAGTTCTGTTTATGGAAAATGAATGGAAGAAGAACCAATCACGAGAATTGGTTCCCATGACTGCTGGTGGGACTAAGTTTTTGGTAGAATTGAAGTGTACCAATTTTATTGGTAGAGACTACTAACGATTTTGGTTAGTACCATCATCGGACATTAGTCGTGTACACGGAAAAAAGGTGTAGTTGTAGGAATCAAGGAATTGATGCGAATCAACCAACGGGCATGGCATTAGTAAGTTATTGTGTGTCAGAACAAACTGACCAACCGATTGGTAGTGTCAACCGATCAATTGGTACTGCAAAACAACCGATTGGTACAGTCAACCCAAACTACGTCGAACACTCTAAGCATTTAAAAACTGGTTATCTGAACTAACCTGTTTTCTCCATGTAACTATATTAGTAATCCCAAAGTGCGTTTTGGCGTTGCAACCGACTGCATACGTTTATCGGCTTCAATTTGCTTGGACTGTGCCAGTTTAAATGGATGTAACGTGATTAAAAAATGTGTATTTTAAATACCCACTTGAAAAAATCGTGTGTAAGTCAATATATATTTTGTAAAATAAAATGGACATATAGAATAACTATACACTGTATTTTATTAATATGAAATTTATATACAGTCGGCAAATTTTATGAAACAATTTTTGTAGAAACGTTATTTTAAATTTACATAAATTATATTGCACCATATATGATTTTTATAGAATCTTTATATGTATTGTATACAATATATAGGAATTGTATATGTCCATTTTTCTATACAGGCTTTATATATTTTACGATATGAAATTTTCATAGAATCTTGATATAATTTTTACACATAGGTAGAATCACTTGTTTAGGCCACCCACATTTCATAATCGCGCGAAGAGAAACAACAATTCTGAAGTGTATTCGAAAATCTATTTATCAAAACACCGCAACAAAACTGTGACAACATTATTTGATGAAACCTCGTGTAGCATCAAAGAAGCTGAATGTATATAAATTAGAAGGTCTTTTGACAAAGCCGTGCGTTTTTAATTCCTTCGCTGGCGCGAACTTCCGGTCGCTAATAGTGAATTAACCCACTATTGGATCAATGCAAATGAAAAGGTTCAGCACAGGTCCCGTGGGACGCCTTGATCGTCTATGAGGTCTATGCTTCAATTTACATATATATTAGGATATGCAAAAAAAGCAAATTTTTTTTCTTTGCTCTTTGCCTAAAATGTCGTAGAATATGTCTTAGCAATCCTGTTACAAGTGGAGCTCATAATTTTTATTCTTAAAGGTCCATAATCGCATTTAAAGTTTTTCCATTTGAATAACACAGGAAAGTGATTTTTTTTCCATTCTTTCTCCCTGCAGACTAAGAAGAATTTTTTTTTTTTCATAAAATCAATGACTACATCTTATGAATCATTAAATTTCGAACAAAAATCTTATTGAGAAAATCAATTGAATTCATGGAAACAGTTCCGCATGTATATAGGTTTAGAGAATAATTTTATTAATTCAAATATATACATATTAAATACATACTATCAGTTATTTAATTGACTAAACAAAATATATAATTGCTTCAATTGTACTGATTCTTTGACTACATAAAATCGACTGTTTTTATACAAATGACTTAACGAATTATATCGTTACTTATACCATACGTATGGCTGCTTTAAATACGAAGCTATTTGACTCAATTAATTATGATTCAAAGTAGTGGGTAAGTTGATTCATCGCTATTTGATTTATCAGTGGATATAACCCCGATGGAAAAAAGTTAGTTATAGTTATATATTATAGTTATATAAATAATGTACATGGTATTTTTTAAAAATACTTTTTATATACTTGGCAATATCCAATATTTCGTTCAAACGTACATTTGGCAAATATACGAAAAATATATTTATCTGGATATCCATACATGTATCTGGCTAATATACGTAAAGTATATTTTTTTGTATATTAGTAGTATATAAAAAATGCATCAACTCATAAAATATAAGAACACGAAATCTCGACCACCTAGATTTCTTATATCGCCAAAGAATCTAAGCAATTTGGTCAAATATTCTTCTAACTGATTCAAGTGCCAAACATCTTCTTACATGAATATATATATAATTGCTATAGAAAAAATATACATTCACATATATTTACGAATACATAAAATATGGAGTGAGAATTATATGAATAATATAAAAACGATACATTTTATTTCACAAAAATATGTATGAACTAGTATACCATCGTATATACTTTGTAAGTATACTAAAAGTTATATCCGATATCAAATTTTTCGTCCAAATTATAGTTGGTATATAAAATATATACTTTTCGATAGTTTTTCGAGTATACTTTTATTCCATGGGGGAACCAACACAATATTGGTTGGAGGTAAAGAATTTGTTTTCACTCCAAGTCGATTCTTCCGTAAAGTGTAACACCGAAAGCTGACAATATTTTCATTGACTGAATCCACCTGTATCCCCTTTCCCTCCCCCTCCCTCTCTCGCCCCTCGAACTCAAAGCCATTGACGGCCATTCGCACTGGCCACATTCGATCCAATTCTCCCGCCACCCACGCGTAAAAAGGAGTTTTTAGGCTCATCGCAGGCTACCCCGAAGTGGAAGGGTAAGTGTCTGTCTATGATACAGCTGGAAAAGGACGCGCGAACGTTCGTTCGCAGATTAACGAAATTGAGGGTTGTGAAGTGGAGACACACCAAGGTGGATATTATTAGGGGAGGATGAGGCATCAGACTGGTCAGACAGTGGCGGTAAGAGAGGTGAGAGAGCGCGCGCCGAGCGGCACGCAGTCATTTCGTTCGTTCATTTGGGCGGTTCTCCCACTCGCTCTAAAGGAGCGACTCTGTTGTATAGTTCCTTCCCTTGCCTTCTCTTTCTTTTTCTGGAAGCCCCTTGCGTGAGTCTACGAGCCAAACGAGTGGCTTTTTCGCACAGCACCATCGATATACTTTCGAGTCAACGCACCTCATCGTCCAACGCACTGCTAAAGACTATATATGCGTTGGTCTATAGGCCCCACTGGGTTTTATCCTCTCGATGATAAAAACCCATCTACGTGGGGTTAGGATCGTTGAACCCCGAATATTGATGTTCTAACATCTCAGATTCTTTCAATGCACAATTACACACATTGTTAAAAAATTTACTAAGGAATGAACTGCAAGTTTTTATTGACAATATGTGACATAAATTTCTTGTCTATATGTATTAGATATTTGAACTTTCGATACTACAAGAAGTTTGAGAAATTTAAAAGTCTGGAAAATCGCACTCTATTTTTGTTTTTTTTGCATAAGGCTTGAAAACTTTGTAATTATAATCTGAGTAATGTTAGAAATTCTGTGGGAAATCTTATTTTCAGAATACCCACTGTGAAAAAAAATAAATGAAATAATGACCCTGATATTTTATCGTACACTCAGAATTGATTTTTTTTTTTCAAGAAATTTCAATCCGTTAACTAATATTGAGAAGTTGATTATCATTGTACAATTTGGTCATGTAATAACTGGATTACTAAAGACTTTACAATTTTCATGAAAATATTCAAAAACTTAATCTTCACGTGTATAACTTCACTCTGCTATTGTTAATTTGACAGCGAATTACATACTAATTATTATTTCACCCATTAGTTTTGCCAATTTCATATCACTTATCACAGTAAATTTACACTTTTTTTTTACCAGTGCAATGAAAAATGGGAATATGTAAAACATGTATATGGGACATTCTAGCTCACATTAACCATGTTTGAGCTGAATTGATCTCAGATTACGTACATGAGTAACAATTGTTACATTTATTACAACACTAAAGTCATTGAAAATCCACTATGTTATCATGATCGAATTAGAGGACTTTGGCCATAGAATAAATTGTTTTTAACATTCGATATTCATATACATAATTCGAGGAAATCAATTCGGCTGAAATGTGACGAAGTATACGCAAAAAAAAGAACAAAAATGATGACTTGGCCTTAAAAATGGCGAGCATCCCCGAATCCCATTCCAAAAAAGATCGAAGAAATTCGTTATTCCATACAGAACTAAAAGAAATGCATTCGGCTAAAAAAAAGCGATACCTACGGTAAAAATAAATATTAGTGATTATTTTTCCAACCCCAATTTCGACCAATAAGAGCACCGTATTTAACATCGCGTGGTACGGCTAGGGCAAAATTATATCGATAATTAGGCGAAAATTTCCCGGATAAGGTGCTTAAACGAGAAACAAAAAATGTTCTGTCACTTGTAACGTTTACGAATGTTTAAAACGTCAAAGTGCTATTCACGACTATCGATTTAAGTGAGCGAGGAAAGCGATTGTTGGTCAAAATTGAGGTTAAAAGTATTATCAGCCGAATATCCCTCAAACTCAAAAATTGATCGGGTATTTCTCTCTTGTTCTCTCTTGCGATGAGTTTTGCTCAAAAATCCATCGGTTGCGCGCGTGGAATTTTTTTAAGTGCAACTTATCTCAATCGTTGCTACGCGAGAAAACAATCGTGAAATACTCGATAATTTTCAAGCTCTCCGCGTATCAAAACCGATCATTTTTCCGGAAAATTTAAGTCAATCTGACCTAAAACGTCCTATATAAATGTGTATCAATTTTTTTCGTAGGCCCCAAAATTCCACCCATTTCCATTTTTCAGATGTACGATGTAATTGTCCCACAATAGAGCAACTTGCATGAAAAATTAAAAAATTCTAATCCCATCAGATTTCTATTTTATCCTACTGAAATTTCGTGAAGTTTTTCCAATAATTGAACCCGATTTTTTAAAAGTTGCTGACGAAAAGAAAAAATTTTGTGGTTGAATTGCGGTGGAATCGCTCATATTTGGAACATTTCCTTTGAAGTGAACCAGTTTCTGATCCGATTGTTCGTCACCTTATAAACTCAGGCCCCCTGGTGGATTATTCTAAGTTCCTCTATAAACGGTCCTATCCTGGGCCCGGTCTATAAAGCCCAAGTCCTTTAAAAGTGATCCAAGTTCAGAGGATTGGAAAGGTTGGGCATTTCATCAGTTTAGGTTAAGTACATAACGTGCGAGCTGTACATACTTATATACATAAATTCAGGCCAGTGGGATAATTCATATTGGAACTTAATCCGAGTAATTGGAAAAAATCCACTAAAAAAACGAGTCCATTTTACCCGGAATGCCCCATATGTATTAAATTTTCCTACATGTAACGGTCGTGAATAATGTATTCTCGTGATCACTTTATTTTGATAGGGATTAAACGAAGTTCATTGTTAGGACCTAAACTTTTAAAGATTCTAAAACTCACAAATGTTGAGATTTCGCCACTCATGAAACCTCGTCATTTGACCACAAATGCAACCCTCGTCTAGACACAATTTAACGTTTCACGTCAATTGGATACAAATTAAACGCACAGGTTATTTCGTGAACCCTCTATTAGATGTAAGCTAGAAGCGATCGCTTGGTGCGTGCAGAAGTTTGTTCTTCCCCCGGTGCGCGTGTCTGCTGCCCCCGCCTCCGCAGAGCCGGCGGCGCGACGCCCTTTCCCCATGACCGGACATCGCACCCCCTCCCCCAGATATTCGTGATCGCACTGTACACACGCCTACTTATATAAGTATATATGTACACGAGCCCGACGATTAGCTATGCGTGTGAGGTTGAAAATACAAAAGCAGTTACGTGGGAAGATGTAAGTTAATGTTCGGGCTCCTGAATTGTAAGCCAAAACATACATAAAATTTTGAGCACATGCAATTAGATTATAAATTAATAACGCTGTCTACCGCAAAACTGTAACTGCTGTTTACAACAATATACAAAGGTCAATCGCGAGTATACAGCAGCAGATTTCCCGACAGATCAAAATCTAGCACTGGTATTTGGCTAAGCTTTAAGGTGGAATTGACTAATCTCAAGGTGTTAGTTAGTTAGCTAACCTCAAGGGATAGTTACACAACGTCATGGTGTAGTTAACTAACATCATGGCGTAGTTAACTAACCACAAAGTGTAGTTAACCATCTTCAAGGTATACTTAACTAACTTCAGGTGCAGTTAACTAACCTCAACGTGTAGTGAACTGGCCTGAAGGTGTAGTTAACTGATCTCAAAGTGTCGTTACCGAACCCCGAGTTGTAGTTAATTAACCTTGAGGTATCTTCAACGAACTTCAGAACTTAGTTGACCAATTTCAGGGTGCAGTTGACTAATTTTAAAGTATAGGTAATTAATCTCGAGGTGGAATTAATCAAGCGCCAGTTGCAGTTCAGTTGTCGCCTAAACTAAAGGTGTAGGTAACTAACCTCAAGGTGTAGTTAATCCACTTCTTGAGGAATAATACAGTTGCGCAGATTCTTCGATCGTTAGACAAATTTTTCATTTTATCGGGTTGGGTCCTTTTCACAATTGTAGAATGGTAAACAGTATATATATCTTGAACTAACCCAACTCGGTATCTCGATGAGGCGGCATTAAACCACTCCACTTTAAAACACACCGATCGCGATTTTTTCGCTGATACCATGTGTGTTGCTTACATGGTTTAACCTATCAATACTGTAGATTAAGAAAATTTCCCTCGCTAGAATATTTTTTACTCATATCAGTTCATAGGTGATTCAAGTGGGTTAAAGAAAATTTTAACGAGGTTAGTGATTTCTGAACCTACATACATTATATGCGAGTATATACGCGACGCTAGCGCTCGTTGATATCACAATTTGATAAGTTTAACCCTCTCTAACCGATTTGGCAATTCTCCAAACGCGATTTTAACCCAATTTTGTGGGGTTTTTTAAATTACTTTTTTCCTCTCGTGATTCGACATGTCAAAGTTATATATGAATATATCAAAATGTGACTTGGACTTGTTTAAGTTTTGACATTAATTTAGAGCCAACTCTAAGTAGATTAACACTTTCGAGGCTTACCGAACCACGACTTTTTAAACGCCCAATGAGTAAGTCTCGCAAGTAGATATACGAAATGCCAGTCTTTCTCGTGATAGATGTATAACGCACAGAAGGGTATTGCGATGGAGTTAAAAAGGCAAGAATCGAGATAGAAAGACCCGGTATTCACAGGTAACGCTCCGATGATATTAGAGCGATACACGCAGACAGGCGCCAGTGTACAACTTCCAGAACGCACACCGCAGGGGCTCTCATGATTCCTTCATCTTTTTGCCCAATCTCTCTTCACTATCTCACTACGTCTACGAATCGCTAACACCGACCACCGGCGCTTCTTCTTTCTTGCTCTATCGATAGATTATGATAATACGCTGGGTCAATGACAATCACGTTACACAAGGTACGGAAAACTTGTTTTTCTGCAGCATGTGCAAGAGATACAAGTTCGCGCGGTAGATATAAATCCGCTTGACCCGCATACTCCATAACATTTATGGCATTTAGAGGTACAACCGTCTAATTGTTTTTCAGTTATTTTGTTGCATTTTATTTTAAGATTAAGTAACTTATGGTTAATTGAAAGAATACACTGATAACTATTGTTTCACCCAAAAATTGTACATTATACTTAAAATTACTTAAACCCCAGTCACCCAAAAAAGTCATAAGTAAAAAAAAATTTTTAATGGTACCCTTCTTTTGAAAAATATAACATTTAAAGGTCATTAAGTACATAACGAGCATTATAATTTTGCAATTTTGTAAAGACGTAGCACAGAAGGATGGTGTAAGGTGAAAAGTAACATTTTTCACTTCTTGTAGCTTTCAGACTAAACTGGTGAACCAATTTTAGTGTACGATGTTTCATTTTATCAGTCGAAGAGAGCTGTCTGGATTAAATATAGCGTTTCCGGATGCAGTGAAAATTGGATTTACGGTAATAAATTCTGTAATCATTTTTTAATAGAGAAAAATTTATCAACACATTCAAATCATTGCATTATCATAAAAACCTTAAATAAAAAATCCTATATTTAATCCAGAATGCACGCTTCTACGGATATAATAAGACATCAGAAACTGACGTCTGTTGATCAGCTTGGGTTGAAAGTTACAACAAGTAAAAAATTTCACTTTTCACCTCTCACCATTCTGGTGCACTGTACGTCTTTACGAAATTGCAGAATTGTAATGCCTGTTGTGTTTTTAATGACGTTTCAATGTAGGGTTTCTAAAATGAAGAGTATCATTTACAGAATTATTTTTCCTATGCATTTTTTTAGGTGATTGAATCCCCTTAACATGGATAGGTCATTTAACCAAATAGTTAAATAAGTTCTTTGGAGTCCATGTCGAAAAAAGGTTCCATGATTTTTGTCAAATTTTTCGGTCGCGCCGTTCCAGAGTTATAGCAATTTAAAATTTGCAAGTTTTGCGATTCGTGATTTTTAATAATTATGGTAAGATTTTGAACTGGCTTATCATTATTATTTTTTTTTTACGAAGCTATGTATATAAGGAAGTATTTTAATCAATTTTGAGTACCTCAAGAAGGAACCTTTGAGCAACAACAAACAATTGTTCTTTCTCATAGAGGAAAATTTTTAAATAAAGTCAAATATAATCGAAAAGCAATTGGCAAAGTTCTACTTTTTTTTCTTTTCAAAGTTCACCTTTTTTTTAAATAAACGTTAAAACTCTGAAAAATCCCAACCACATAAAAAATTATGATTAAACTGTGTACCTATTATGGCTGAATACTACTGATTTTATGTATAAAATTTAAGTTCATTGTTTATGTTTCGCTAAAGTTGTTGCAATAATGTAATTTTTTTTCGAAGTTGAAATTCTAATGAATTATAACCATATTGTAGATTATGATTAAATTAACATTGCTAAATGGTACCGATTTTTTATATGAAATTTGAGTTCGTTGTCTCATGTTTTCCCAAAGTTAGAGCAAGAATGTAAATCTTTTAAAAGTTTCAAAACTCTATAAAATCCGAACCGCTTTTCCGATTCCGGTTTAATTTAATACGAAAAAAACATGAGCAATACTTGCACTTATAACAAATAATTGAGTAAAATATCGTCAATTTTACGAAATCTGATTCCTATTTTTGATCCATAAAAATCGTAAACAATTGTAATTAAACATGAGATTGAAGTGATTTTATCACATCGACGGAGCCGCCATGGATACCAAAAATAGTCAGTGGCGTTCGCAGCGGAGCGAGAGAAAAGGCAAAAAAGTTCATCACATCGACTTAATGTGTAATTGAATGCTATCATTGAAATTACGAAAACGATATCTTTGTGCTTATTGAAATTTCAATCTTAATATACCAGCTGGATAGATTACTCAAAATGCTTTATACGGATATTCCCAATTAAATGTTTTTTTCTATTGGCATTTGTGTGCTATGTGAAAGAAAAGATCAAGAATTTTTTTAAATACCAACAAACATTTGTATAATAACTGTGCTATAACTTATTAATCAATCAGCCCTTACAGAAAAAAAAAACTATTGGAGTCGCCAGAATAGTATTGAAACCGAATAGTTACTATCGATATTCATGAATAAGAACTATTTATGACTATTCGTCATTATTTGGTATAAATAGTATAATAGAATTTAAAATAAATTCAAGAAAATTCATGGATACGATTATTATACAAAATCAGGATCGATGTTTGTAATGCGATTAAAAAATAAGCATGTCATCATGAATGAATTATGATACTTTAGCAATTACAAAAATTGTTCTCACCATTTATTATTCGTGTACATAATACGATGAAATCAATTCGGCTCAAGCTCAAATCTTAAAAACTCGTTATTCATATACAGAACATAGGAAAATTCATTCGGCAAAAAAATAGCGGTACACTGAGAAAAAAAATCGTTAAAATCAACAAAACGTGCGTTTGCCAGCAGCCAAAAGCATATTTGGTGAATAGGACAAAATATTTGGCAAGGGTGATCGAAACATCTATTAATAGTATCACCCGCCGCTTCGATCAATTGAATATTTCTTTCGATCAAACGAATATTTATTTCGCCGCCCGCAAGCGCACGTTTTGTTGGTTCTAACAATTTTTATTCTCAGTGTATCTTCGGTGAAAAAAAAAAATTAGTGTTAATTTTTTCGGAAAATTTGAGTTCATTTGAGCTAAAATGTCCCATATACATTCATTCTTATTATATACGCCATAAAATTCCACATATTTCCATTATTCAGAAATGTACGTACGATGAAAGTGTAGCAAAATAAGGCCATTTGAATAAAAAATTGAAAAATTCTAATATCTTATCAGATTCCTATTTTATCGTATTGATATTTAGTGAAGTTTTTACAATAACAAATCCTGGAAAAAAAAAGTATGGCGGCTGAATTCCGCTGGAAACGCCCATATGTAGAATGATTTTTTATTAATCACTATATTTATAAAAATGTTATTAGACGGTCATTTCTAAGCACGAGTCGGAAAAAGTAGCGACAACAAAAAAGAGAATCTGAGCACTTTGGCTAGTGTAATAGTGATACTACTAATGCTGAGTAATTGTGTGAGATCGGTGGCGGATGATGACCGTCGTCGGAGGCGATCCGCGCCCACGACATCGCGGATCTCGCGGGACGTAGCTCTCTCTTCCTTTCTCTCGTGATAACACGCGCCACGACGAAACACGTCAACGACGACAATGACACGACGATGAGACTTGTGGGCCTGACCTAGGCTTTGCACGGAACGTAATCTTTTTCTTGACCGAATTAAAAAAATATCATTGATTCGGTAACATTTTGCCACAATGATATTCTAACTCCGCGTTAAATTTTTAAAATCACAAATTATAATAAAAAAAATATCTTGGAATTTGTTGAATTTCTTTAAAGTCTGATGTAAATTCAATTTTTCAAAATATACTTTAATTTGCTGCGCGTGTTTCTGGCAGTCGGTCAATTTAAATCAATCAATGATATGTATATATATATATATATATTTTTTTTTTTTTCGTTTCATATTAATTCATTTTCGGGAAGCATTCCTTTTTGACGGCGGACAATCTTCTACATTGCATTCTTTATGAGGTAAAAAAAGCGCGATAGATACAACAGACGAAGCGCTGCCAAATGATAAATCCTTATCGAAATTATAAATAATTCCGATAACCTTCGACAAATTTTCGACACTCGGTTTCGGCTAACTCGTGGCCGGCATTTTTCTAGATAAGATTTGAACCAAAATTGAGACCGAGATATATTGAGATTGTGTTTTAAGCGAACTAATTGGCACCTCAGCCAATATAGATATACTCATAGAAGAAAGATATTTGAAGAACCTAGAAGAAAGAAATGTATTGTGTAATATTTCTCATTCGATAACTCTTCAGCTGCCAAAGTGTATTCCCGTCATTCGAAAAGATCATTAATTTTTTTAACAACTTTTTCAATTTTATATACAAAATTCTATAAAAAATTGTCAATCAGTGGAATTCCATTAAAAAGGCATCCTACATGTTAAGTTAACATTGAAAGAAAAAATATCCTTACACAAAATTATCAATAATTTATTTTTGGATTTTTCATTTATCGATTACTTTGATTCAGCAGACTGTCCAATATTTACGAGGTGTTTTTTTTTGCAGAGCCATCGAGTGGTTACTATTTTAGCTAGTAGAAACAACGCCATTATTGTTTTTCGAAATTCTAACAAATTTTTGATAAAGGGATATTCCCATTCGGTATTCCATGTCCGGTATGTCTTTTGTATGAAATTTACTGTTATTCAATGAAAACAATACATTTTGTGCACTGAGAAAAAAAATCCGTTAAGTGCACTGAATCATTCATTTAAGTTACATGTAATTTACTGGAGTAGCTAGATATTTAAAGCAACTATACGTATGATTCAAGTGACAATACTGTTAAAAATGTTATTAAAATTAATATATGTATTGGAAGTTCTTTTGCAGATACAATTTATAAATTTTTATTTAATATACGGATATGATGTACAATTTCAAAAAACACATTATAAACACTACAATTATGAAGTTTTTAGTATACTGGTTATTCATTTCATAAACATTTTTTTGTATATTACTTACTATGTGAATATTACATTTAATATACGCGCATCTGCAAAAAAACTTCCAAAAATTTATATTAATTTTCGTACGAAAATTTCTGACAGTGGATATATATATATATATATTTCGTGGAGTGAATTATATAAAAAAATAGCTGAATTTCTGAAGTCAAAAGAATTAGTACAACCGGAGCAATTATATATTCCATTAAGATTAATAAATAAGTTATTGTATGTTTTTGAAATATAAATTGAGATCAATAGAATTATGCAGTTGAACGTATATTTATATCTATATATTAAAAAAGATTTCACCGCCGCTGTCGAGTCAAGAATTGAAGGACTTAGACTAATTCGAGTCAGCTTCACTAAATTCAACTGTGAAGCTGGACAGTATGGTTGAGTGAAGCTAACCAACTTAGTCCAAATTATTCTAAGTTTCTCAATGGACCGCAAAGCTCGGGAGCTCAGGGGGTCTGTGAGACCCCAACGACCGAATTTTTCCAATTCTCTCAACCTCCATGGAAAAAAAGTATACTCGAAAAAATATCGGAAAGTATACACTTTATATACTAACTATACTTTGGACGAAAAATTTGATATACCGGATATAACATTTAGTATACTTACAAAGTATATACGATGGTATACTAGTTCATACATATTTTTGTGAAATAAAATATATCGTTTTTATATTTTTCATATAATTCTCAATCCATATTGTACGTATTCGTAAATATATGTGAATGTTTATTTTTTATATAGAAATTATATATATATTTATGTAAGAAGATGTTTAACACTTGAATCAGTTAGAAGAACATTTGACCAAATTGCTTAGATCCTTTGTCGATATAAGAAATCTAGGTGGTCGAGATTTCGTGTTCTTATATTTTATGAGTTGATGCATTTTTTATATACTACTAATATACAAAAAAATATACTTTACGTATATTAGCCAGATACATGTATGGATATCCAAATAAATATATTTTTCGTTTATTTGCCAGATGTACTAACGATTGTATAAAAAAATTTCTTTGCGTATATTCGCTAAATGTATGTTGGACGAAATATTGGATATTGCCAAGTATATAAAAAGTATATAAGAAAAATACCACGTACATTATTTATATATTTTTCGATATGTCGAAAAATATACTTTGTTAGCATACTTTTTTTCCATGGGGGAAGCGAGGACGCGTATCGCGCGGCCACAAGAACATCCTAGTATATATACATGAGTGATTCCGTCGAAATTAAGCCATTATTGTAAAAACTTCACCAAATTTCACTACGATCAAATAAAAATCTGATAAGTTATGAAAATTTTTTAGTATTTCATTTAAACGACTTGGGACCTTTTCAGCCTACAGACATTACTGAAAAATGGGAATGTGTCGAATCCAATGATCTGCATAAAAAAATATATGATGCGTTTCAATAAATTGATTATTTAAAATTTCGCAAATAAATGTTATTTTTTTTGCAAATTTTCCTTGATTCAATTATCCATTAATCTGTGTGTGTTTATTGGATAACAAATGATGTTTTTATCGTACAACTTCGTTTCACTTTATTAGTGCACATTCTATTTCTGTTCCGAGTGCAATTATCTCTGCTGAAAAAGAAAAAAAAACTATGAATATACATGTATATATGTGTGTGTATGTGTGTGTATGTGCATCAACAAGTGCGTGAATTGCACGACCGCAAGCGCGACCATATGATTTTTATGTTGTAGAATCTCGGGGCGCCAGCGGCTCGTATGTCCAGTTGACGAGAATAGACTGCGAATTTACATCACGCGCTTAAAACCTGCATTATTAATAATGTCCGGGGAGCCCGGAATGTATATCTTTCTAGATGCAGAGATCAATGAATTTCGCACATTGAGCCGGAACAGCTTTCTCATATTTACAAGATTACACCACCAGGAGCCGTACTCGCGGTGAAACGGCTGATAAGAACTCCATTTTCGCCTGTGTGAGTACAATCACGGTATAGCCAGGACGCCAAGTGTCTATGGCATCGAAATATGTCGTCGCGTGTACCGAGTATGACGCATGTCATGTGAGATCCGCGACGTCATCTTCACAAACGAAAGACTGCACATTAAAATCTTAATTCGTACGTTTAAAAAAAAATTGCCGTAAGTAAGATCAATTTTTTATCGGTACTTATAAAGGGCTTTTCCGTTTGTTGTAATTGCCTTGGTTGGTAATTGATTTATCATTTTATACAGTAAAATGAATATTAATAGTGAGTTTAGAGGACTCACACTATTAACAATGATTGTAAATTTACTGTGATGAGTGAAATGACATTTATAAAAGACGTGGGTGAAATGATTATTAGTATGACATTCACTGTAAGATTAAGAATAGAGTAAAATTATATATGTGAAGATAAAGATTTTTTATATTTTTATGATAATTACGAAATGTAGTAATCCAGTTACTACATTACCAAAACTTTGGGATTGAAATCAACTTCCTAATATTATTTAACCAAGTTGGCAATTAAAATATGTTTGAGATTTGTATAAAAATGAAAATTTCATCGTCACGAAATTTTCAGCTCCACATATACATACTATAAAAACGAAAATGAAAGTATCATTTTTTAATTTAAAGACCTTTTGTATTATTGATATGCTTGTAATGAAAAAATCGAAGTTCGTTCAGTGATATTCGTGAGCGTTATTGTGTAATTAGAGGTTGCTACAGATATTACGTTACTCGGATTATAAGTACAAAATTTACAGACGCAATATAAAAAAATAGAATGTACATTTTTAGTATTTTCTAACAGTAAATCGCCGAATTTCTTGAATATTTTTCAGTATTACAACTTCAAGCATCTAATACAGATGGATAAGAAATTGGTAGTGCAGGTTGTGAATGAAAACTCCTGGTACTGTACAAAATTACTGTACCGGACTAAAAAAGTCCGGTGCTGTAATTTTCTAGTAAATTTTGTTAACAATGCAGTCTTCTAAGAAAAGTCAGAAGAAACAAAAATTCTATACATGATACACTTATTTTTAAAAACCTCAGACCTTAAACGTGAGAGGTAAAATTTACCTTGTCGTAGCTTTTAGTCTAAACTGGTGACCAAATTTTAGTGTTGGATTCTTTATTCTATGAGAAGGTTCAATTTTTACTGGATCCAGAATCGCTTTATTTAATTCAGACATTAATTTTCGACAGACAAAATAAGAAATTGAAGACTAAAATTGGTTTATGGTCTGGTCTGAAAGCTACAAGTTAACCACTTTCTTTGGACTTTACGCCATTTTTGAGCACTGTACGTCTTTACATAACTGTACAATTATAATGCTCGTTATGTACTTAATAAGGTTTGAATGAAACACTGTTATAATAGAAGGGTATCATTTAAACAATTTTTGTAATTACTGTTTTTAGATGACTGGGTCAATAGTAGGGTAAGCAAAAAATTTTTTTTTCATAATTCGAAAAAATCTAACGTCACCCCATAGATTTCTGACCAATTTATTTCATAATTGCATGGATACTCCAAAAATGTAATCTATGGTTACTAAAGCTACTACGATTCATCTAAGTACAGAAATTCTAGAAAATAGTCAGTATAAGAGGCTCGAAAATTCATATAGATTGAAATCCAAAATAACGTCAGAGAACTTTGTAATTTTTGTGCAATTGGACACGAGCATATGGCTAATTCCACCAAATGTCGAACAAATATCTGACCTTCATTTTTGGTGCTCTTTTTTTCATGATCCGATTCACTATACTGAAATACAGAGAAAGCAAAAATTTGAGATGTTTTGCTTATCATTCCCTAGGGGAATTTTCTACTTTAGTTTTTACCGAAAATTCAAATTTTTACGTCATTATCGAATCTGATCAAGAAAATCCAAACTACAATTTTTTTCGGAAATTTTGGGAATCATCCGAAAAAAAATATTTTTCTTGCACATTTGACGACGTTTCCTAGTTAAAAAAGTAAAAAAAAAAAGATTAGCCCTATTCGATAATTACCCCACTTTTTTTCTGAATACTTTTTTATTGTTAAAAGATCAGAAAATTTACCTAAGAATACTTTTTATTTACGCTCTCCAAGACTCAATCCCTAACAAAACAAGGAATTTATGAGAAAATAAATGAAGTATACGTGTATACTGTGGTAAATATAGTTAATTCGTTAATAAAGATCTTCAGTTATCTGATTACAAATAAAATTCTCCAAGTATTGTAATAATTTGTCGTTTGATAAATGATTCATTTTATGTTTTTTTTTTGCTGTCAGACATAAAGTTACAAGGAGCACAAATTGAAAATTAGGTATTTTTCGGTAAATTGTCTAAACGTTAAAAAAAAAAAAGAATTAAAAAAAAGTGGCTTAAGTATCTAAGAGAGGCTCCTTAACTCTATTTCCAACTTTTTCACCTCGAAAATGTCCTTAAATTCAACATAAATACTTTTTTTTTAATTCAGAAAAATTCCGACTAAATATAGTACCAGTTTTCGCTGATCATTTTCGATAAGTCAACCCTTCATCATCAAGTTCCTTTGGGAATGATAACTGAAGAATCTCAAATTGGAGCTTTCTCTTGATTTCAATATAGTAATTCGAATTATGAAAAAAAAGAACAAAAATTTGAACGTCTGATTCTTATCCGATATTTGCTGAAATGACCCATATAGAAAATCAAAATCTGCACTTCTCTTAACCGTAAATAATAAAACGTCAATAACTTGGGAAAAAAACTCACGTGGCTGAGCAAGTGCAAAGACGCTTTCTGTTTTGGCAGCATATTCGTCGATCTCTTCGTGATGAGTGATGCCAGGTTCGACAGTTTGTGGTTGATCAGCTTGCATCCCATACATGTCCATGAGTTTGGATATCGGTGGAATTCTGGGCAAAGCTCGTCCCGTCATATTGGGAGCTTGCTTCAATCCGAGTTTATTCAATATCTGTTCTTTTATCGCTTCGAGACTCAGGGCTTTGATCTCTTCGTGCATTCGGCATGCGTTGCAACCGTTGCTCGCAAGCGCGAGCATTCGGCTCTTCGACGTTGGACTCTTGCCGTCAGTTCCGGTTGGTGCGTCGAACGCACCGATCAGCACCAACGACAGCAAGACTATTGCCCTCGTTATCATCGCGTAATACCTTTTGCCCCCTCTTTGACCTACGTAACCACCGTCGTTAATTCAGAATCTGATTTTGTACGATTCTACACCAAAATCTTAATCTCACCATGGAACGACTTCAACAAGCAGAAACCACCCCGCAAATGTCTTCTGTCTTCTCTTGTTTCTCTTTACTTCACTGTATAACACTGTTCATCACTTATTTTAGCTATGATTTTGTCCTAATTGTCTATGATCAAGTCCACCGGTAACCGCATCGGGAAAAATCCGACTTCTGATTTTCAAGGTTCCGTTTGATCTCACTTTGTATCACCTCCGTCACTTTGTTTTACGATTTTCTTGGCTCGTCAATGCAACAGCATGTCATGCCGTGAATTTCAGCAACTTCGTATGGCCCGAACCCAACGATCTGGTTTCTGATTTCGTTTTTCGGATTCCGCTTGATTTAACACTTCATGACACTTTCCACTTTCAGGAGCTGATTTTCTGATCTGAAATCACCCGACAACTTTCGGATGTGATTATGGAGAATAATCAGTGATTGTTAAGTGTACTCAATGTCCACATTAATAATTCCAATTCCTGACTTCGCAGATTTTAGCTGCACTGTATGACACTTTCCACTATTACTTTAATTTGTAGTTCATGTTGTTATTGTGAATGTCCGTTATTTAATCGGCATAGTCTTCCCTCGATTTCTCCGGATGACACTAGAATGACAATTAGTTATTAGAATGAATGATTCCGTGGGGACCTCATTTCTACAGAACCCATATCTATACGAGCAATTTTACACTGATATTTACTAAGAACACTCAATTCATCACGACGAAAATTTTACACGGCACGAATGAAAAAACTTCACCATGATCACCGAAAACTGTCACGTTGAATTTCGGGAAAAAATATCCGCGAAAAAAAATACCTCTAGAAAAAATTTCACTGTTAACGAAGAATCATTTTTGTAAATTTCTTTTTCCGGGGAGTATTTTTTCGTAGGTATTTTTTTCCGGAGGTATTATTTCCGTCTATCGTCTTGAGAGTCGGCTGATGTAGGCACAGATGCGACGAGTTGAGTTGCAGCGTGTATATATTTTGTCGTGTGGAGATTGTGCAAGCAACGTTCGCCGGCGAACCGTTTCGCAAGTAATAATGACTTTTACCGTGTGGACTTGATACTGTAAATATTTTTCTTCATCTTCAACTTTTACTTTTCAAATTTTCTTAAAGCCATAAAAATGAGTGTGTCAGATTATCAGAACACTGAGAGAAAAAAGTGACAATTATAAAAAGAAAATCAAAATATGTGTTGTTATCATAGTGACTTTAACTATTTTATACTGGACCGAAGTTATCTCATAGATTTAATAGTTAACGTAGTTCTGTCGCTTGGTGTGCATTTCGCGTAAGTTCGAGAAAATTGTAAATACTTCTCGATGGTGTAAAAATCTAACCAAGTGCATGCATATCAAAGGTACTCAAAATAATCATTTCACATCATAAAAATTCCAAAACGTTATTAACAAATAAATCACCAAATTGCCCAACAACCTAATTTTTATTTATTGCGAAAATTATTCGTTTATTTTTCTGAAAATTCATACATTTTTTCAGATCTTTACATCTGCTTTGAATTTCGTGTGTTCACACATTTATTCTATAAAAATAAAAATTCGTAAATTTAGAAAAATGAGCGAATCATTTTCATGATAAAGAAAAGTTTAGTTTCCTAGGAATTCGTTAAATTTTTTTTTTCAATACATTTGTTAATAACATTAAAAAATATTTTTATACAAAACGATTCCTTTCAGTCCTTTTAACATGCATGAATTTTTATATAATTTTATACCAAGGCGAGGTATTTTCAATTTTCTCTTATTTTTCTTGAAGTTATCCGAAATAAACACTAAGTGAGAAAACTACCTTAACACAACTACAAAAATGCTGCAACTAATAGTCGTCAGGACTATTGAAATATTTGCCGGGGCTATAGTGACTTTTTTGCGTGCAGATCTTCGTCGCGATTTATTGTTTGTCTACATTAAAAAAAAAAATCTGTGTAGAAATTCTCGTTTGGTGGTGGATTCTGTAGAAACAAGGTCCCGCCGTCTCGCAGTCAGTCTAGCCGCGTGCGGGGACACCCACGGTCGTTGTCCTCCTCTGCTTGCGAGGGATCTGACGTCTTTCCCGCTCTGCCTCTACTATTGCCCAGCAGCTTCTTCTTCCTCCCCTAACTTCGTTTCTGTGATCCTCCTCCCACCGATATCTTACCTACTGACTATATCTACCGGCGCTTTTGATGTATCCACTCGCGGTAAAAACAAAAAAAAATCAAATATGCGAAATCACTTCCGTCAAGGTTCTTTATTCTACACTTTGCACTTGCGATAGAGTCCAATCTTGATCTTCGTACGGCAACGTCGATGTTGTCAGTTTTGGCAGCCACTGATCAGCAATTGATGTCGATTCTCACGTTATTCCGATAACGGTGACTGCACGTACGAGACATCCAAGTTTCCCGTAAGGACAAACTTTTTGTCCTCGCTTTGCCGTTCAGGCTGACCTTTTAAATTGCTAACTGCGATAGAGATCTAAATGTATCGTCGACGATAAACGAAACAAAAAATAAAAGAAAACAAGCTCGTCTCAGTCTCGATCGTTCGACGATTAAATCAATAACGATTTGTCGGCTGCTTTTTATGTTGTTAAAGTCCTTTTACGATCTCTCTCTCCAACTTATCTATCTTTTCATCACTTGCAGGCGTAGAAACTTTATTTTTTTCCTCGCCAAAGCCTGTCAATATAACACGTAGAAAACTCACAAAATACAAACACCTCTTCAATACCGATTTTTCTTAAAAACTTGACACTTTCGCGCACCGATCCGGTCCGCGGTAGATGCAATTCGTCAGCTCTCTCTCGCTCTTCAAGAAATCCATATTTCGTTGATGTTGTTGTTGCCGTTGTTTTCAACACATTTTATAACACAAATCGCCGACAAGTTTGCAGATTTCCGGAGAATGACAAATCGGCTTAGCCGATTTTTCTTGCACGCTCGGTCCCCTACTTTTACTCGTACTTTGTGCGAATCTCTGCCGATCTTTGTGCAGATCGGTAAGGAAAAATGAATTCGATCGATCGGATAATATTACAAGAAAAATTGATTTTTTTTTGTAAATTATTTTTCTTTACGAGAAAACGTTGTCGACTTGGTTCGCTGACTGACTTGACCAACTGTCTCTTGGTATGTAAGATCGTGAGAATTTGTGATGTAGGGAGCGTTGAGCGAGAGAGAGAGATATTTGATGCTAAGAGCTTGCTGACCTGTCAAGCACTGAGCCAGGAGGCGCCCGTCCTCAGCGCATATATGTTGAGGTGGAGCCTCTGTTGCTCCGCTCACGCTCTCTCACGTCTTTCTCCGTCTCTTTCCCCTCTCGCCACGCTCGTTCGGGGGTCTATATGCCTTTGCTACTATCTCGCTTTCCTCTTCACTCTTCTGTATCTTACGCATTCGCATGTATAGGGAGAAACCGCATGCAACCGTACCACCACCGTACCGTTGTCGGCGCCTGGCCCCCTCCGTCCAGCCACGCTATTTCATTTTTCTTTTCACAACAACCACCAAACTCAAAAAAAAAATTTACAGCTCGAGAAAAAATAGATTCATTTCATTTTCAGTGTAAAATATTGATTACTCAAGCATAGTATTATGAGCAATTGTTCTCCCTTATTTAATAGTGCGAAATCCAATATTGCTGACTGTATTCAAAAATTCATATTTAATTTTTTTTAGTTTTCTAATTTTGTTATTCATTGAACAATGAAATAAATAAAGATATTCAATAGTTTGGCATTTATAATAATGAAAGTTGATATTTTGATTTATTGACAAAGTGTATATTAATTTTTTGGTTCGAATATTTGAAATTACAATTATAATACCTGTTGTATACATTGTATTTTATACTTTCCACTTTGCCAATTGGTCATCAACCGCAGTCCTCCAGTCTACATTTATAATATTTTTGTATTATTACCATTATAATTTACAGAAAAGGAAAAAATTCTTTGCTTTTTATAAACAATTGCCTTTGCAGAAATTAGTACGGGCGTCTGCGACGAAGTACGAGCCTATTGTAGGCGGGAATCCAGTTTTGGGCCCCACTTGGCCCGACGAAAATTTCCACAACCTAATTTCCGGGTGCTCTCTCGCGGAAGCCATGATAGGGATTCCAATCTGGGTCCCTACTTAGCTCCACTAAGTGTCGATAACACAATTAACGGATACTCTCGTAGCAGCAGCATTGGGTCCTGTAAATACTGAAGGTTGACAGAATTTACATATTACAGTATAGAAAAAATTATAAAGCCCGAAAAAGGATGTAGAAATCTGTAGATCCAAAAATCTTTGTTTATAAAAAGATCATTAAAAGAGCGTTAAGCTATTTAAAAATTTCTGAGGAGGCCCTGATCAGGAGGAAACGTGAAAAAAACAATTACAAAATTATAAAGCTGTCATCTGCTAAAGCACCTCCTACCCATTATTTACTTATTATTATGTTGAATTCTTCATCTCATTTAATTAATTGTTTATTCAGATTTATTGCTTAAGCAAGAACGAGAAAGACTAATACAAATATTTGAGCGCAAGCCGAGCAAACTTTTCGAGCGCTGCGGGCATGCGCCACGGGATTTAGTTGGTCGGCCGGCCGACAGATGGCTACGCCGCCACAGCGCTTCTCGCAAGTACCGAGCCGAGGTATATAAGTCCGAGCCATTGACCCGATGAAGCTTTTCCCCGTAACTCGGTGAATTGAGAACTCTACACTCTTTTTGGCACAGACATTTCGCTGCTGTTCTAAAGCCAAATGTGAAGTCGTGGGTCCCTTATTAGACCATTTTTGGTAATTACGCCGTTGCTTGGTAGCTAATTCATTTACCGTTCTCACGGTGAACAAACAATCCACCGTTTCTCGGTGGCTAAGATTCTGTCGGTGGAACTTTCTTGGGACTCCCTTCACATTTTATTTAAACGCCACATTATTATCCGTTTTTTTTGTTATAGAATAATGGAAAGTCAAAAACACACCCGGTATATATCCGTGACTTGTACGGTCCCTCTTTAAGACTATTCTTATATTTATTTTTAAGTAAGAAAATATATCCAGTTTCTGTATAGAGCCCACCTAGGTATTCGGGAAATAGTCATGGATTTTTGTACTGGTCCCACACATTTCGACCTATACAAGCCCCAGAGTTAAAAGCGTGACCGGCCAATACAGACTGTAGTTTGATTTCCACGATGGGCCCGGTAGTTAGTCAGGGAAAATTATGCGGGCCTAATATGTAGCCCTTAGTAAATTTCTGCACGGGGATGTTTTAATGACATAATTAGATAACGATTAGTTGGCTGTTTTACTTATAACCAGGGTTAGGCCGACACGAGCGCTGCAGCGGCTGTGACATTTATCCCTTTATGTGTGTTTTAACATTTGACATAAAAAAATTTTAATGCATGATCACCGGCCAATTACGACACGAATAAATCGATAACAATGACTTATCCTAACACCTTGATTTTCTACTTGACAGTATTTACAATGCTGGATTCACAGTAGAAGATTTTAATAAGTACTTTATTTAAATGGAAAATGTTTCATGCTTAGTTCATCCGATTGGGCTTCCTCATAGAGGAAGCTTGGTTTTCACAAAGAAGTATGTTCTCAAATTTTTCCTTTAGTTTCTTGTGTCTGAATCTTAGAATGGTCCAAGATATAAAGAAAAGTGGTTCGGAAACAATTTTCGTAAGTATGTGTGCGTGTGCATGGGTGCGTGCGTATGTGTCCAACTTTAAAAATCCAAATGTCGATAACTCCAGAACAATTTTAGCTACGTGCCCAAATTTGGCTTCGAACTGGAGTAGCAGGCCCTTCTTAATTGCTGCAATTATCGATTGTTGTATGCAAGAATTTAATTTTTTGAAGATAAAAAACGTGGTCGCTCTGTTTTCCATAAAAATTAGTCTATTATGCAAAATATTTCTAAGAGCATGTGTACTCGATGTTGTTTTGTATGTAATTTGGTTTGATTCGGTGGAGTGGTTTTAATTTGATGGAATGTTAACTTAAAAAAAAATTAAGTTAAAATTAACTTTGTCAAAATCTTATCCGCGATATTAAGATCAAATTCAGTGCCTGGACAGAATTATACTTGGTTATGATAAATATATTTTTTTAGTGGCAAGCGATATAACTTTTTTGGTTTATGGAATTTCAAATAAATTAAAACATTCATAATATTACATTACCTTTGACAAAACTTGAGATAACTACCTCAAACGAATTTCATGTAATTATGTAAACAAAAGCATATTCAGTCATTATGGATATATAATTTAGTGACGAAATGTAAATAGTTTTGATTTTATGGAATTTTGAATCATTAAATAAATTAACTTTATCGAATTAAATTTTGCAAAACTTGGGACGTCGAGCCCAAATTTAGTATTTAAACAAAATAACACTCAACCATGTTCATCTATTTGGCATTCTTTTTCAGTTTTTGTTTTTTGTTATTCATCCAAGAATTGAATTGATGGAAGATATCCAATTGTTTGGTATTTACAATATTTTTGTAGATAGTTGGCTGTGTTACTCATGATTTATTGTCTCCTTGCCTGTATTCACAATTCTGCAATCACTGCAGAAACTGTTAATGATTATCTTATTCTTTTATCATGTGTATCATGTTTAGTTTCGCTCAGTTTTGTATTATTTCTCGACAAGTTGGCAAGTGGATATTTATGAATTGCAAATTGTCATTAGTTACTGATAAAAATATGATAAAATGAGGTAACTTTTAGTTACCACTTATTTGTCTTACCGATATCGTTTGCGTTTGAGATTTTCGGTCAACGAATTTGCAATGGACTCGAAGGCAAAACTGTCAGGGACATCGGGACGAGAGATACTCGGTTCGAGGTATGTCGCGAAATTTGACTAACCGATCGTCCTCAATCCTTCTTTTAGATCGAGGCGTTAGATATCGTGATGCGGTAATCGGTTCGGTTGTCTACCGGACGCGGGACTCAACAATCGCGATCGGACGATCTTTGCTGCAACTTCCTGCATTTTTATTCAACCGAAACTTCTTTCTTTTTTTTTGCCGATCTTCTGCACTCGCAATTCCGATTTCTTTGTTAGAAACGAATATACAGAGATTACGCAAGTGCGAAACTCGCAGAATCGATGAAATTTTTATTATCTTAACCGGTACAAAGTGACGCGTAGATCTCACCAATTGTGATAAGAAATGCCAAGTATTTGGATGTTCCACAAATTGAATCTTAAAAATCCCTTATGTAAAACTCGGCTCGTCTGAACTTTTTGATAGTGTTGTCTATAAAGTGTTAATGTTGACACTTTTTGCGGTGTGAAATAGACACGAATGCTTTCGTTAACTTTATTTTAGTGTCAACTTCATCTATCAACGTCGACATTCCGATATTTTCTTCATTGTATGTCCTACAAAATTATCTCAACACCAGCAATAGTCAAATAAAGACGGCTAGTGTCAATAACTTGTACGTCGCACTAAAAAAAAAAAAAATCAGTTGAATCATCAAAATTTTGTCTACTTCGACAAAATAGCACGGATCTATACTTTCAAATAAATATTATGTATCACAAAAAAAATTATTTTGAAGCTTGTGCAAAATAAAATACAGTACTTACAATATAATATTGCGTTGCTTAAATCAAATTCGGTTCACAATAATAAAATATTTCGTTAATTTTACATATATATTTATTTGAATAGAGTAACACTTTGTTGCTTTAATTACTTTGTTTTTCGGAGAAATAAAGATTGTGTTTTATGAAGAAATATTTCTTTAAAAAATGTAAAAAATGATTTTAAAAAATCAAAAAATATTTTAAAATGTGAGAAATGATTTAAAAAAATGAAAAATGTTTAAAAAAATGATTTGCTGACTTGACTGAATCGGGCTTGAAATAAAAGTCGTCTAATATTAAAGGAAACCAACATTTGTTTGAACCACGCGAATGATCATTATCAAACAATATGGTACATGTATTATAGAATTAAGAATAATAATAAATATTTTTCGTCTCAAGGATTTTTTATTGACAGATCGTCAGTAGTAGTAGATGGAAATTAATGGTTTCTGTCAAAAAAACAATTTTTCTTTGCCTTTACCGAGATTCGAGATCCAAGTGGTATAATAATAATAATGGCAGAATCATTTGCAGACCTGGGAACTTTCGCGAAAGTGCGATTCGTTGTTCTTACTAAATTGAAGTCCAAATCAAACAAACGAATCATTTCGATAAATGGTGGCAAATGGTATAAGGTTTATCATTGTCTCCACTCCATATTCGACAAAATGATTGGTTAATCCAATTCGATATATGTTTGTTCCAAAATCCAGAGAGTTTTGAAAGAACTAAATATCTTGTGAGCACATAGGATTTTACCAAGAACGTTTTCGGTTACTTCAACATAGAATTTTTTTTCATCCTAACTGATAAACACATTTATGTGCAAAATGATTTAGTTCAATTGCATCAGACATTTCATTAGGAATGATTGAATCAAATCACAAACATATCCAAACGTATTTCCAGATTCAGCTTAAAAGTATATTTTGTCAAAGCAAATAAACGGACTAAACTAAACCAGTCGGTCCCTGAGTTATGCAAATCGACAAATTTCTTTACAAGAATTTGTCTATCGATAAAATTATTTTGCAACAAACGTCTATCAACAACATTCCTTTGCAGAAAATGTCTATCGACATGGTTATTTTATAGCGAAAAAGCTTTATTGTAAAAGCTCTATCGATATGACTTCATGGGAATATCTGTGTCGTTGTGACATGGGTGACGATGGGATTATGCCTTGAATAAACATTACATTGATACGGCAATTGCAATTTTAAAAAATATATACATGAAGGATTTTAAGGAACACCTGTTTTTAAATATGCATCGTTTCCAAGTCTTTAGGGGTTAAAGCAGCTGCCTGCGCTCGTTGGATGTGGGCTTGCACAACTCAAAGACAAGCGGACGAGGGTTCTGGCAACGGTTGAAATTGTGGTTGGTCTTGTGTCTTAACAACTCGCGGGCCGACCTATTCACAAGCCGCAAGCTTTAAAAAAAAAAGGTTGGCTTTTCGGGCGAATTGATAAGAATTATGGATTAGTTTTGTGGCTCATTCCGACCGGGTTGCAAATAATGATTTTTTCGGGTTGGCCGATCTGTCAGAAAGCCATCGCTGACGAATGCGGCAAAAAAAGCACACCTGGCATAAAATCACCGCAATGAGGAAGAATATGCAAACATGAAATGGTAGCTTCACGGTACTGAGATAGCGGATTAATAACAAAAAATTGTAAACAGGCGAATTTGTAATTTTGTTATGTTCATAACACGTTTGAAACTCCAAACGTGTCGTTCTAGAAACACGACTTTCCAAAACGGCATAACTTCAACCAGTGATGCCGCGAGACGAGACGAGACGAGATTTTGACGAGACGAGCTTTGACAAAGTCGCGTCTCGTCACGAAGAGGTTTAAAAAATCTCATTTCGAGAATCTCGTCTCATGTCGAGAATCTCGTGTCATTTCGAGAATCTCGTCTCATTTCGAGAATCTCGTCTTATTTCGAGAATCTCGTCTTATTTCGAGAATCTCGTCTTATTTCGAGAATCTCGTCTCATTTCGAGAATCTCGTCTCATTTCGAGAATCTCGTCTCGTTTCGAGAATCTCGTCTCGTTTCGAGAGCCTCGTCTCGTTTCGAGAATCTCGTCTCGTTTCGAGATCCCGACTGCAGAAAAAATTGGAACGACGAGATAAATGAGATGGCTGGAGATGGCGCGCTGTATACCCGGAGGAAAAGTACGCGAAGTGGGAGGAAAAACAAATCGTCGCGGAAATAAGGATAGTGCGACAGAGGAAAAACGGGTTTTGAGACAAATCGGGACCTTTAACGGACTAATTGATATGCATATCGGGACGTACTTTCGAAGTACTTTTTGCGTACCAGGCTGACTGCTCCGAAGGGAACGATATACAAGACTATCGCTAAACTGTTTTCATACCCAGGTTGATTGATTCGTAGTTTTCTCGATAGCTATTGGGGTCCTGGTTGATTTCTCCATAGCTTTTGGTGTCCAGGTTGATTTCTCCATAGCTTAAGGTGTCTAGATTGATTATTAATGATGGATCGGTAATGGGGTTCAAAAAAATTAATCATTAAGTTATCACTCGGCAGTTAAGAATAATTTACTGAGCTTCATTTAGTAAACTGTGGGCCAGTGACTAAGTTTTGATTATTTAATTGCAAAGATTCACAATGTTAATTGCATATGACAAAAAACGACTTACCTAGCTCTTACCTTACTTATCTTAATTTCAATTAGTTCAATTCAACATTACACTAAAGAATTTCAATTAGTTTTATTCAACATTGAGCTTATATTTAGAACTATGTTCAAATCTCCACCCTCATTGAGGCAATATTATAACACTAAATACGAATAATGCTTATTTAACTTAATTAATGATAGATCGATATTTCAATGTAAAGCAGTTAATCATCAAGTAATCAATTAGTAATTAAGAATAATTTACTAAGCTTCGGGTAATTAACTACGAATCTATGACGGAGTTTGCATTATTCAATGGCGAAGATTCAAGGAAACCGTATTCAATCAATATGAAGAAACTTACTTGGCCTAATTATCTTAGTTTCACTATCCACAAGTTCTGACCATGTATATACACAAAGTCAACAAGTTGACAGCATCGTCAGTTACGACACTATTCACTCAACGCTTATCCTCTACTTCGATGTGTCCCCGTCAAGTACCAAAAAACTCCACCTCTCGATTGCCACGGCAAAAAAAACTCGATTTATTCGACCTGAAAAAAAACATTGTTGAAAGTGCATGAGAGTAAAGTCTTATTTCCTACCAGCTTCATTTATAATCACGTCGTCTTGGTCAATTTATTCGCTTCCAGAATAATCGACGAGCAAAAAAAAAACAAAAAATTGGAAGAGACCCAAAAATTCGTTGAGCTGCGCTTTCGCATTGCTGGTCCGAGATCTCGACGGATACGACGACGACGACGCGTCTTCTGACCCTGAACTCACGTCCATGACGAAAATTTTTGCGGGGTAAATACCTACTAACTCTCAAGCATCCATATATATATTTATATATTTAAATACTACGTGAAAAATTCTGCGTAAGTAAAACGACATTTTCCGGCGCTGTTACAAAGTACGTACAATTACCGAGATTTCACTGTTAGTAAATTATCAATTCTGTAAGTTCACGAAATTTTTTTACTTGCTAGTTCTTATCGAAGTATAAACAAATGTAGTCACAGAATTTTGAAAATTATACGAAAAAAATTCAGAATGAATAACTTCAATTTTTTAAAGTCTTTTATGTAATGGTAGTTAAACCTGTGCTCATCTCTTAAACGCAATAAAAAAAAATTCCGTAACAGGCATTTTGTTAATCAGAATAAGTCTTGTTTTCTTGCTCCAAACATTTGCAATACTTACAGGGATTTGCGTCAAATCTATCGAGAAATGGATATTGTGGGCATCGAATATTTGAGCAGGGGAGAAAATTATTTGACCACAGTATCGCACTATTTCGTAAACTTATAACTTTTAACAATGTATAAACATTGTTAAAAGTTATAAGTTTAGAGGAGCAGCAGTCAATATTCTATATTCGTTACATTGAACAAATAGCTATTTGTAAAAAAAAATCTTTTTTAATGTTAGTACACAAATTCTCTAAAATTCCGACATAGAATGTGATTTTATCAGGAACCTCTCATAAATGTTTATTATGTAAATTAAAAACCCATTTGCACAGTAATTTTTTTTTTAAGTTATGTTTTTTCCATAATTTTAATTGAGATAAATGGGAAGTTCAGAAATAATACATTTTTAATACGGAAAGAGATCTCGAGCATTAGAGGGTTGAACATTCAACTTTTTTTCCATGTAAGTTATTCTACACGTAACGCTGTAAATTCTGTAATGATTTGAATCAAATAGAAGGACTCATGTGTGGGTAACAGATAAAAAGGTGAAAAATAGAACACCTTACGCTGAAGGACTCCGGTCGATGGCCTATTGGCAATGCGTGCACTGTTAATATCATAAATATAATATAGCAAAATTATGGACCGCATGAAAAAAATAAATAAATAAAAAACTGTAAAATATATTGTTAATAAAATTCTTTTACTACTACTGCACTGAAAAAAGAAAATAGTAAGATCAGATAAATAAATTCAATTGACTTGTAATTGGTTGACTCAGCACAAATGGAGCCACACTAACTAAATATGTTTCGTAGTACATAATTTAAACCATTCGAGGGACTAACACATTTAGTTGAAAATTTGCAGTTGGATAGATAAGTTATTACTTGTCACAATATCTTAACGGAATTGTTGTGTTCAGTTGTAAAGGAGATTTTCCTTTGCAACAAAATATTTCCCGACGTTAACCGAGACGAAATGCTTTAGAGAATAAGTAATACATCAAATATTATATCATTTGATATAAACTATAATAAAATGAATTATCCATGTGATGTCTTTATTGGTATAAATGCACCGAAATTGATGAGACTAAACTATTGTTAGGAGAAGGACAAATGTGTTTCAACGAATAGTTTTACTTATTTCGTCGAATTATCGATTTTCTATCTGTTTGACAATCATCTTCATTCAGAGTACAACTCAACCAGTTGAATTAAATTATGTCAACATTGTATTATCGAAATTGGGTCGGATTTTAACTACATAATGTGCAATCTGGCTCTTGATAATTTAATGGTAGATTTCGTTGCTCAAGATTCACCAAAATGGATAACATGATTTAATTTGAATGAAAATCGAAAACACGAGTTTTTGAGATCGTTGGTTAGAAATCCAGAATCAACATTCAGATTTGAAAATAGTGTTTCAAAATGCAAAACGTGGCTTGATTTGGTTGTAACTCGGTACCGGAGATGTTTTGGGTCACCAATAACGCATACGTAGTCAGTGAACTTCCTCGAGTACCGAGTTTCATTCAAATCAAGTCTCTTTTTGTATTTCAGTCTACGGTATTGGATCCGTCATATTGAATTTTCAAATTCAAATTTTAGATTCGTAATCAGCAACCCCAAAAATCCCCCTAACACCGAATTTCATCCGTATTCAAGTAACTTCTCGTAATTTAGTCCGCCATATTGGATCCGTCATGTTTCTAACTTCGAAGTTCAGATTCGTAATCAGTGACTCCGAAAACCCCCAGAGTACCGAAACTCGGTACTCTGGGTCTTTTTAACCTGTCGTAGCTTTCAGATCAAACCGCTGCACAAAGTTGAGTGTTCAATGTGTCATTTCATCTTTTGAAGAGTGTATTCTAGGATGAGTGTAGGAATTTTTTTAAGCCTTTTTAACGAAGCTATGAGTTTGAATGTGAATATAAATCTTTTTTCTTTGAAAACTGGGTAACTGATTGGTAACAGTAAATCCAATTTCCACTTTATCAAGGATTGCTACGCACTCGTCCTAGAATTCACTGTTCGACCAATGGAATGATGCCGTGCACACACGCCATGCGTTCAAAATTTTTTGATTTGGCGCGCCATGCCGTCACCATAACGACACGGTGATAGCACCGCGTGCCATCGAAAAAAGTACAACGCACGACATGCTTGCGCAGTGACGACATGATGACGGCACTGCGTGCCATATCAAACAATTTTGAATGTCCGACATGCATGCACGGTGATGGCATGGCGTGCTACACCGAAAATTAAAAATTGTGCCTTGGTCTGGCAACAGCCTTGGACCTGCCTTGGAAAATCATGTTTTAGTTTTATTTGTTCCCCGAGATCTAAAAATTCCGAGCTGATAAAAAATGACAATGTATCGGCGTATCTCTTTTCATCGACGAGATAAAAAAATTAACACCAAGGAGCAAGTCCTTCAGACATTAGCTCCCTGAAGTGCAATCGATCCCGAAAAGTGACTTCAAATCGCTTGCGAGAAACGCTTTGGAAATTTGCCATCTGGCGGCATTATGCGAAACGTTGATGCGCCGTCACTTGCATCAT
The DNA here is from genome assembly GCA_949699805.1 of Tromatobia lineatoria. Lineage (NCBI taxonomy): Eukaryota > Metazoa > Arthropoda > Insecta > Hymenoptera > Ichneumonidae > Tromatobia > Tromatobia lineatoria. Next base: position 12,971,456 of record OX453043.1, read on the forward strand.
GCATCAGCGTTTCGCATAACGCCGCTAGATGGCAAATGGCTCAAGCGTTTATCGCGAGCGATTGGAAGCCAAAGGGTTTATAAGACTGCGAAGTATTTCGGATTCGACGGCACTTCAGGGAGCTATCATCTAAAGGATATGCTCATTGGTATTAGTTTTTGTATCCCTTTCATGAAAAGAGATACACTGACAGGCTGCCTTTTTTTTTAAACTCGGAATTTCGGATCTCGGGGAATTAATAAAATGAAAATATAACTTTCCATGGCAGGTTCTGCCGATGGACCGGGGCACAAATTTAAATTTGGCACGCCGTGCTGTCACTATGCTGTCGCCGTGCCATCGAAAAAAACGTCAACGCACGGAATGCTGTCACGCTGACGGCGTGTCGTGACGCACGTGCATGATATGTAACAAACGAGGTGAAAGCGTAAGATTTCTTGACGGAATAAATCTGCAGAATTTTTTTTCGTATCACTTTTAAGTGACTTAAGCCCTTGAAATGTGATTTTTCGACGTTTTAGAACATTCCGAACACGTTTATATATTAATCGGAAAAAAAGCTTTGTAAAAAGCAAAAAATGATCAGGAAGCAGTTTGCAAGGTTCCACTTTGCAGGCTTGTTTATGGTCAGAAGACATTTTTATGTAAAATCGCAAAGACGTAAAATTTTATCATTTGATCGATTGGCGTTAAATTTCGACTGAAACATCGTTTTATGATAGTCCATATGTGGACAAAATTTCAGCTCGGTATGTCGTAATTTACACAAGTGAGCGCGCTAACGAGATTTTGCCAAAAATTCAAAACGCCGTAAATTTGAACCACTCGACCAATTGCTGTCAAATTTGTACCAAATATCTTTTTAAATGGTCGTCTCAGTGTGAAGGAAATTTCAGATAAATCTGTAAAGAATTAAAAAAAAAAAAAAATTTCGTAAAAGTTTTTTTTTGCCAAAATCGAAATTTTCTCACATGTCAACAGTTAGACTAGAATCTTAATTGGAAATCAATAATCGTGAAATCACATCGGCGATTGCAGCCGGATATCTCAGAATTTGCATAAGTTATAGTATTTGCTGACATTTTTGAAAAAATTAAAATTGTCATAAAATCGGAACGACTCGACAGATTCTCACAAAATTTGGCACACATAATGGTTTGTGGGTAGCCCATTTATTTATAAAATTTCAGCTTGGTCTCTCTTCAATTGCGAAAGTGATAGCGTGAAAACGATTTTTTCAAAATTTTCAAAATGCTGGGAAATCTAAATTTTCCAACCAATTCGCGTCAACTACAATCCCAAACGGTATTCTATGATACCCCACTTGCATACAAAATTTAAAGAGCATTCGTCGAAAATTGCGACAGTTATCGTGTAAAAAAAGAAATGTGAACACACACACCTATACAGAAATTTCGCACAAACCGACGTTTTGGACCATTCTGAGTGTACTGAAATAAAAATCTCGAAAAAAACAAATTTTTCACGAAAACAAGGCTTCCTCTATGAGGAAGCAATAAATGTTCATCGAAACAAAGCTCCTGGTGGAAGCAAAAAATGATTAACATATGATTTTTCATGCAACAAATAAACAGAGGAGAATCGAATACAATGAGTTACAGTATGATACGCGTTTGAATATAGCGATCATCTGGCTTCCCCAATCGATTAGTGAGACGGTCTGTTTTGGTCATATTCGTCATTTGGACAAGAGAACGATCGATCTTACGATTCGCCGTTTAGCAGTCTCACCCGGTACGTTGCAAACGTTGTTTTATCATCATCGAACGAGATTGAACGAACGTCGTGGAATCATAAGGATCAAGTGAAAAGGACAAATCAAACGAGAGAGGATCACTCGTATTAATTCGTATCGTGTTGTCGTCGCGGTGTGTTTATATGCAGCTGGGTGGTCAAGCGCAGCATGTGGCCGCCTGCACGTATTGTGTGCATCGGCAAAATCTCGGGACTCGCACATATGTTCGTTTCTTCGCTCTTCATGTCCTCACGTATGCGCACTTCGAGGTCCAGGCCCCACGCGTCGTCACCGCTATCCATCATCACGACAACCCATCGTTGTGTCCCTCCATATATTCTACATATATATATATGTATATATCTATTAGTTGCAAAGGAAAAAGCAGTCTGCCAAATAAAAAAGGGCAGAAAAATCTCGGCTGGTCACAGGAGACACACATTTTTCCCCCGAAAGGAATGGTTTCGGTCAGGTTTCAACGATTTAGCTGCGGGGCAAAAGACATTTTCTATGGAAAATAAACTAAAACATCATAAGCATAGTTTTTGACTTAATTTACTCTCGTAACTCTGCTTCTTCATAGGAGAAGCTTCGCTCCCTTAATGAGAAAACGGTTTTCAATATGTTTCTGTCAGGATGATATTACCCCAAATGATCTGAAACGTCGAGAACCTTAATATATGAGCCATTTCATACTACCCGGACCCACCACTTTTTCGATTACCCTAAAATCATCCAAGTTTTTATAAAATATAGTTCCAAGTGTCCAGGATACTAGGAATTTTTTTCAGATTTTTTCAGATTCCCGTTATTTTTTAATTTGTTTATTTTTGTTCGTGCTTCGAAGGGTGTGACGAAAAAAGTCGATATTTTTTTTTTCTTTGCTCTCCGCCCAAAATATTGTAGAATAAGTCTTAGTAATGATCCTGTCAAAAGCGGAGCTCATAATTTTAATTCTTAGAGGTCCATCATCGCGTTTCAAGTTTTCCCATTTAAATAACACAGGAAAGTGAGTTTTTGCCGTTCTTTCTCCCTGTAAACTAAGAAGAAATTTTTTTCCACAAAATCAATGACCACATCTTATGAATCATCATATTTCGAACAAAAAATCTTTTCGAGTCGAATTTCTATCTTAGAAAATTCTTACTAAACTAGTCAGAATTTCTTTACGAAAGTTTTTTTCATGAAAATTCCCGTTTCCGTTTCTGGTTACACAATTTAGGCTGAGTTTCAATCACTTGTTGCACGCATCACATCTGCAACCGTATTTATTTCCAATTTAACTTTTTTAAATAAAAAAATATCGATTGAAAGTAGAAAAAGAACTTCACACTTTTATTAGTGAATGGTATTAAATCATGATTTACTACATGTCAATTCCAGTCGCGAATTATAGTGGAAACAGATTTCCAGTGCAACCAAAGAAACAGCCGCAATTTGATATTATTTAACCAGAAGATTCATGTATAATTAGACATTTTTGAAGAAAGATAAAATAGACAAAGTAATCATTAAATATAGACACTACTTTGTTTTAGAGTATTATAATGAAGATTGTGTACCGAACTAATATATATATTTGTTTCAAGTAAATTTACACATAAAATTTACAAATTTGTAAATTTACAAATTCTTTGTTCATTGGGCTGATTAAAATTGAGGTCATGATTTAGATAGAAAATGAAAAAACATTGCTTCAATAGCACATTCATTTCCGTCTATTTCACTTGTGATATCGTAAAATATAAGGAAATGACCGAAATCAGGTCCTCAAGGTGACCAAATCAGGTCCACAGTGTGACCAAAACTAGTGCACGTGAGGTGACCGAAACTGCGACATGGAAGTCGGAAAGTGCCGGAAACCCCTACAGACGAGCATTGTTAGGATTACAATAATTTAAATATTATAATCTGATAATTTATCGTAAACAATTATTTCACTATTTTACGAAAGATTTATTGCATAAATGTTAATGTTATTTTCGAATATTCGTACTTACCCAGCACAATTTCCATAAACTGCATAACTCCGAAATTTTTCTTTAACTCATAGTGATTACGACTCCTCCTAGCGACCTCTAAAGCATCGTCCACCAACTCAGCCCGTTTTTTCTATCAGATCTTTCCAATCATTAGCCATATATTACTACTACTTGACAGTACGTTGTGTGATTTTTTTCCAAAATTTGCAATCCACTGGCTTCAGAAATGATTTTTTTTTTTTTTCAAGTCCATGTATCGTAAAAGATTAAAGTCCGGCAAAAAAAATTTAAGAACAAAAAAGTTATGTTTTTTTTATTGACTATTTGAGTCAAAATATTTTGTATTTTTTATAGGACAAAAAAAGCCATTTTCATACAAACGAAGTGAATTTTTTTTTTTTTTTCATTGCGACACTTTTTATTTCGGTTTAGTTTCTACAAAGTATTAAGCAGAATATTGAGAGCTCATAAAAAAATTGGCATGGTGGAACTCGGAAATCGTGACAACTACTAAAATATTTTGCAAAGAATTAGATCAAAATATTATTCATTGCTTGTGATGAAAATGGCTTTTTCAGTTTCATATAAAAAATATAACATATTTCGAATTGATAATTTCATTAAAAAAAATTAATATCACGTTTCTACATTTTTCTTGCCGGACTTTAATGTTTCATTATATTCGAACTTCAAGCCCTCAAAAAAAAAATTCATTTTCGAAACGAGTGGATCAAGTATCTGAAAAACAGATTACAGACATTACACTCTGTAATTACTCTTTAAGTAGAAATAATCCATGGTCAATTATGGAGCAGATCCGAGAGGATCGAGAAAAAACTAGCCGAGTTGGTGGAACATGCCTCCTGTAGATCAAACAGTTGATTAAAAACGTATCATAAGTCGATAACAAGTACTTCTGTACGATCGGCCATTGTTTGCTGTTGATAAGGCAGTAACCCTTTAATTTCCTGCCGATAAAGCTTGCCGTCTGTAGGTAGGTTAGTTACCGCACTGACTCAATATGTGACATCTAAAATCGATTGATCAACGTGACATGGCAATTTGTCAAAAAATTCATCAAAGACAGATTTCTATTGCGCGATGATTATCGAATGCCAGTCAGTGACACAGTTACTTTTTCTTGCAATGATTTAATTATTCACAAGCCCTTCAGCTGTTCTCCTTTGTAAAATGCTCGTTATTCTCACGTTAATTATATCGCCACTCCAAGTGTCCACCCCAATTTTTGTGGTCCTTCCAATTTTGTCCCATTGAATTTCAGATTCCAATTAGGCAGCCTGATCAATTATTTATTTACAAGTCCACGTACTTAAGGTGCCGTTAGAGAGAAAAATGTACCGTAGAGTAAAATGAGTGTGATTTTCATACTGGTGAGCAAAAAAAAACCATGCAGTAAAATTAAGAAAAGCTGAATTTTTCATTTTATATTTATTGTAATATATATATATATATTTTTTTTTTACGGAAGATAATTTACGCGGGACGCTGCGCTGCTGTTTGCTTGCGACTTCTGAGCGATAATGAGGTAAAATGCGCTAACGATTATCCCGGAAGGATATGGAAGTGGAACCGAAACGCAAGGGATTTTGATCTACTCGAGGCGCTCAAAGATAATGATACCATGATCTGCAACGTCGATTACTTCAAAAATCTTACTGGGAAGACGATTCGCATTTTCGGCGAGCAAGTAAGGGCGAATTGACAAAAAAAACCTTGCACATTGCTTCCTCGTTATATTTCGCTTTTTACAAAGTTACCTCTATGAGGAATTATTAATCGATTTTGGCTTCGTCATAGAGGAAGCTTTGTAAAAAGCGAAATATAATTTGAAAGCAATGTGCAAGATTCTACTTTGCATCCTTTTTTCATGTGTGAATTAAAATCAGTATTTTTTTTACGGTCAGTGATATCTCGATATCTGTTTTAGCTCGTTAGCTGTAAAATTGTGGCAGCTTGAGAACATAGAGATTTTTTTAAAAATTCAATATCATACAAAATTTGGACCACTTTACTGTTCTTCACCAAATTTAATATCTACTACAACTGGATATTAATTTCACCTTGCAGAATATTTTAGCAGGTTTAGTCGAAATTAAATTGAATTAGAACATAAACTTTTTTTTTTCAAATTTCAAAATTCCATAAAATCTAAACTGCTTCACGGATATCGCTCGAATTCAATAGCGACCTTTATTTTTCATTCCTTTATTTGTCAAGAACTATTTGGCTCATTATCGAAAAAAATTGCGGAAGCTAGAGAACATAGAGACATTTTTCGAAAAATTCAAAGTCTTGTAAAATCTGAAATTTTCATTAAATTTTTTCAAAAATGTATACATAGGAAGAGGCGTCAGTCCTCTACCTGTGTACCAAATTTCAGCTCAATCGTTAAAGCCGTTTTTGAGATACAGCGGTTTGAATTTTGCAGGCCTGGTACACACACACATACACACATATACATCCAGCCATTTTTTCTAAACCACTTTTCTCGACGTTTTGGACCATTCTGAGTGTCCTGACATGAAAATCTCGAACAAAAATTTTTTCATGAGAACAAAGCTTCCTCTATAAGGAAACAAAAATTTAGTCCTAGGCATTGACGAAAAAAAACGTTGTAAGAAACAGAGAATTTGTGAGTCATACCCACTTGTTCACAAACTCGATTTCGCCGATTTCAGCTAAATTCAACATCAAACAACTTTTGGTTAACCCGAAATTATGAAGAATTATTGACCAATATATCCGAAATTTTACGAAAATTAGAACAACCACTCTGTTGTTTTTTTATATTCGGAAAGACAATAAAACTAAGGGTTGGTAACTTTTGTCAAAAATTACAATAATCGAAAATATGGCTTTGTTCTAAAAGTGCAGCAGACATATTTTCGAGCTTGATCGTTGGATCGATTCTAGAAATAGAAGCAATTTAATTTTCAAAGCCAAACGCAAACACACACACACACACACATATATATGGGAACATTTGAAAAAATGTTCTTTTCTTGACGTTTTGGACTATTATGAGAGTCCGCACATGAAAAACTTAAAAACTAAAATCAATGCTTTCTCGATGGATAAGAAAAAATTATCAATCCGCCCATTTTCATACATTCAAGTTACCGCCCTACCTGATTGTCAATGGCGACGGCACTCTCACTGGATATATCGGTGACATCTGGACAACCCTCGAACATGCTCTGAAATTCAGGTGAATTCAACTTTTCTTGTAGAACATTTTAAAAAACCACTATGCGTACATTTTCAGGTTGACATTCGAAACAATTGAACTTTGAGGGGAAATTCTTATCAAGATAGACAATAAATCGATTTTCTTAAATATTTTTTGATAGCTTATTATATGTAGAATATGTCCCTAAAACGGTTTGGGTAAGAAAAATTATAAAAAAGATATAGCATAATCGAACTGGGCAAGAAAATATTGCTCAACTGAGGCATAACATTCGATTTACATGTGATACATGTATGCATATGCATGTATGTATATCCGTGCGAGAAGTGCCTACGTTTCGCTCTGGGTGCGAGAAATCGCACTTCTCGCAATCGTGAAATAAAATTGTATACGGAACTCGTGTGAGAAACTTTTTCTCAACTCGTTTGATTGCAACACTTGCCTTCGTCTCGTGCTGCAAAGTCACCCTCGTAAGAAAATGTTTTATCGCACTAGTATCGTAATGTACTTATATGCACTTGAAATATATGAACCCCAGCCAGGATAAGTCGCAGTACGATTTAAAAAAAAAATCTTTGCTAATAATAGTGCAAATATTCTAGAACGGTTTATAAAGAACCTCCAGCTCCGGGTGAACAGCTTCAGGCGAGTGATGAAGTGCATTCTTGGCTAGCTGTGACAACGATAAAAGCTTATTCGACCGGCCATTATTCCTACAGTCATTATATTGCCACAGCACAGTTGAGTAATTTTTACTGTTTATCCACCGATAATATCCTTGTTCTACAGTACCCATTTCTACACAGGCCCATATACACACGAGCAAGTATACACCATTTTTCTACACGCCCTTAATTGAGCGACAAAGTTGTACACAACACGACACTAACTGGACACGGCAAAACTCGACAAGCATCACTTCAACGGGAAAAAACTATCCAGTGGCTCAATTGAATACACCCGTGATCGAATTTCTATTTGGGCAGACATGATTGGACACAGACGAACTGTCCAGTTGTAATATCGCTATATTCAGTCGTGCACACTAATTTCTTACGGCACGATTAGCCGTGGTAGTTCAAGACAACAAATGTCATTGCAGCACTGGATCAAAACGGTACATCTCGACGCAGCACCAGTTTGCAGCGACAAATCTTTACACAGCGCTAGTTCGACACGACGTGAGTTCTACACGACTGATTTTACATTGTCCTATATCATCACAAACTCTTCTCGACACAGACGATATTTGTGCAACGGTAGGTTGAAAAATATGTTTACCGACTGACAATGTTACATTGAGCCGTAAAAATAGATTGACGTCAGTGATGTCACAAAGAATGAATACCAATTCTCTTTTTTTTAAATGAAAATACTCTACATGAATTATGATTAACAGGATTTCTTGCGAGATTGTCAGTCAGAAAACATGACCTCCGATTTACCATGGCACGGATATCGTTCGTGTAGAAATGGATCTGTGTCGAACTCGGACGGTGTACAACTTATGTTGTGTTGAACGTACGTCGTGTTGAACTTTGCCACATCTTACTAGCCGTGTGTAGAGATTTGTCGTTATAAACTGGTGTTGCGTCGGGATTTACCGTTTCGATCTATTGCCGCGAAGAAATTTTTTTGTGTTGAACTAGTCTGTGCTGTGAACAGATTTCTAATGACTAAGTTATGCCAAGTTTCGTCGTGACAATTACAGACTCAATAAATTCTTCTGTATTGAATAAAATTCTTTCAAGTGATCTTCGTGTAGAATGTAATCCTTTGTTTAAATCCACTCGGTCGCGTTGGTGTTACATACAAGTTCGTTGTGCTCTTTTTAACCCGTGTAACAAAATGGTACACACATCCTCGTGTAGAGATGGGTTCTGTAGAATCAGGGTATTACTGTATGCACCTACTCAAATAATCTTTTAATATTGCTGTTTTCTTTATTTGTTTAGCTACGGGTTCTTCATAATGTTGGAGGGCACACGAGTCTCTAAATGGTGGTATATTAAAATGTTTTCGCGAGCGCTGTGGACCACGACCTTTAGCTTTGTCGTCGGTATACCTATACTTCTGCTTATTATGTACAGATTCAAAAGAGCTGTTTGCCATAATTACACTGAATGCAACGATGAGCTCGCTGGACTCTCTTTCAATTTTCTCGAAGTTCTTGGTGCGGCGACCGGTCATGGTTCGAAAAAAAAAAAAAAACATGTTTTCACATTCTCTTTGAAATTATATTTTAGTGCTGCATTTGCGAAGGAAATATATTTACATGCTGATCTGTCCGACAGGTTTTCAAAAATGTCCATCATGCTGGTCGTTGCGGGCTCTTGTCTTATCTGCAGTGATAATGGGCATGTTGATGTCCTGCGGATTCAGCAGCACTCTCACCTCTTTTCTTGCTATAAGAGGCAATTATTTACCGTTAAACAGCCTCGAAGACATTTTGCAGAAAAAAACACACTCTCTGTGTGTACCTATCGACAGCGGTGCGTCCATTCAGCTTTCTGAGGTAATATTTTGTTTGTTTTATTACCGACACTGGTGGTTGTGCGGTCGGTTTACGACTCAAGCGATCCCCCGAGTTAAGCAGCATTGTCTGGGGCCGTAACTTGGATGGGTGACCGCTTTCAACGCGAAATAACCATTTTTTGAAACAGTTTTTGGCAAGCTACAGTTCAGACAATTCTACAAATTGGAACGACTTGGTGAATAAAAACTGCCCGGATATGGACAACATGGAGGAGATGACTTCGAAAATTTGTAAATCGGGATTCGTATTTCTCGATAGTTTGGATGTATTCCTGTCGTTTTATCGTACAATTCACCATCAATGTGACATCGTTCAAATCCCAGAAGACAACTGGAGTTTCAATACGGCTTTTCTGCACACCACGTCAGCGCCACATCGTCGAGTCATCGATAACTAGTAAAGAAAATATTATAGATAAATCGCTGCTTATGTTTAAAAAATTCATTTCTACTATCTTCGACAGTTTGATAGATTACTTAAGATGTGACTTGCACATAGCATTTCAATACGCGACTAGAGGAAAATTTTGAAATAAGAAACGTCATTGAAGATATGAAGAATATTCAAAATAATAATAATGGTAAAAAATGATAATAAACATTTTTTATAAGATTTTTTTATAATAAATTTGGAACAAAATATGAGGAAGCAAAATTACCGAAAAAACAAATCCCAAAATAATTAGAAATTGCAAAAAAAAAATCATATCAGTCTTCAAGCATATCATAAAATTGTTTTGAATTTCGAAAAGAAAGGTTTCTAGAGTATTCATTTTCGAAAGCGTAGATTAATTACTTAATTATAATTTTTCGAAATTATTTTTATACACAATTGATAATCTGTAATGACGTTGATATTATTAATTTTTTTTTCCTGACACGAAATACCGTGATAGAACCAAACTTATAATTGACAATAATAGTTCTAATAAACCAAAATTATTTCATCTATATAAAAAATGTTAAAAAGAAATTAAAATAAATTATTTTACCTTACAGCCTTCTACGACTTCGCACTTCAGGCATATTGAAGCGTATCGAACGGAGATGGATGTCGAGAGAATTCCCGAGTGTGAACAATAATCAGTGGCGCTTTAAGCCTGTCGAATATGGCCACATTGATCTTATGTCAACGGCACTTTTGATAATGATATTCATAAGCGTAATAATATGCATTCTGGAGAATTTATGGTTCAGGCTTCAGCTGAGAATCAAAACGAAAAATCGCACGAGACATTTAAACGCTTTTCCAAAAGTTTCGTTCGATTTTCCGTCTAATGAGTTAGACGCGATCTCGAAAAGTGCCTGGACCCTAAACGTTTGAAATTTTCTCTTAAATCAAACATGATATAACAAAATTTTTGTTGTAAGTACTTAAATTATTCAGTCTATTGTTAATTAAAAATAGGGGATTCAGTGGAGCAGAATAAAAACTAGTTGAATATTTATTTCATTGTTTTTATCATATACTTTAAACAATTCCTGCTGCGACGTTAACGCCGCAGTTAATACAATTTATCGATTTATTATTATTAATACGTTTTTTTTTGTTCGTACTCTCTTTTATTGAATTCTATTAGTTTGTTTCCTGATTCCTTTTACAACTTAGTAGTATAAGAACGCCTTTTGGACACTCCGGCATTCATTCGTTTCTCTTTCTGTGTAATCGTGTTTCTAAGTTTTTCTTTTTTTTCTGCGGTGCAGTTTTTAAGACCTTTTGCAACTAGCCACTTTTTCACTTTATTAATATGGCTCCACTCGTATCAATTGTGCAGCCAATTAATTTCAAGTGATATGTAAACCGATTCGATGAGTTAATAAAAACTTGTGAATGTTTATTGTACTTCTTATTATGATTTTTTTCATGTATTAAATTAATCTTCTAATAGAATAAACAAATTAATCCTTTTGACATTTTATGCTGTTTTTATTTTTAAAAGCACGAATAAAAAAGAGTGGAGCACTTCAAATAAGTTCAATCAGTAGTCATTTTTTAAAAACATTTTATTTTGTTTCACTGGTGTATGATGTGAACGGTCGTTTCTAATAAATTAGTAGTAAAGCGGTGATAGACAGCTACAAAATGTGATTTGTAGCTGCCTACCATCGTTTCGCCACTGTTTAATTTTTTTCAATATACTTTATTAATTATTTACGGGGCCTAGTGGCTTAGGTCGCTGTCTTAAGCATTGTAAATAGGTCGCAACGCTTTTAATAGGTCTGAGTTAACTTTTCGCACCCCATTGTATAACCAGGATAAAATTCTAATCCACCAGTAATTTATTAAGGGAGCCGAGTCACCTAAAGCTGGTCACAAAAAAAATTCTCAAGATGCCCTTCTTTCAAAAAATCTTATATCCAATCCTCATTAAGGAGATTCGGTGACGACTATCAAAGTCAAATCAGTGCTAAGGGTTCGAAATTCATTCTTTAAGTTTAATGCATTAAAAAACGATAATGATTTGTGTTGAAGGATGCATATTTGATCCAGTAAAAAATCAATAGTAAAGAATTTGCTTTATGATTAACCGATTGACTTTTTTTTCCAATGGGACACATTTTTGTTTAGTTTTTTTCAAGTATCATCTGTAATTCTGCACCGATTACACTGAACGATAGCTCATTTTGTTTCTTAGAAGATACTTCACGAATTGACTACCTAGATATTCCGTAATATTGACCGTTCAATAATTATAGCCTGTTGTTTAACAAAACCAAAAATTCTTTCATAAACAACAGGCTATAATTATTAAACGATCAACACTATGAAATATCGTGGCGGTCAATTCATAGAGTATCTTTTCAGAAAGAAAATAAAACCGTTACTCATTCAAATCGATAAAGAATTACTGATTATACTTGAAAAAAACGAAACGAAAATGTATCCCATTTCAAATAAATGTTAATCAGTTAATCTCAATGCAAATTCGTCACTCTTGATCTTCCACTGGATTAAGTATACATGCTTCAATACAAATCGCCCTCCACTATTGTTTTTTAATGCATTAAACCTTAAAAAAACAATTACAAAAATTTAGCACTGATTTGACTTCGATAGTCGTCACCGAACCTCTTTAAACAGAAAATTGTAAGCTCGTCAGCTCTTAGGCCAAAACGGAGAACAAATTTCAGGGTCCAATATCTCATATTATTTGTCACAATATTCTAGTGTACTGTATGGCTTTAAAACATCGCAAAATTATAGTGCTTGATGTGTACTTGATGAGAATTAAATGTTAGATGTTTTTTCAAAGAAGGATATCATCAATACATTATTTTTCTCATGATGTTTTTTAGGTGAATGAGCTCCCTTGAAGCGCTTCTTCGTTTCAATGAAGAGATTCTCGACAGTACTTGAAAAAAGTGCCGATATAAAATCTATCGAAGGAATATAATTTTATCTCGGGTAGCGACAACGTAGGTGCGCTCCTCTCGCGGCGCGCATCGGTACTTGTCGGCTTAACAGCTAACAGTCAGTAGCTCTTTTAACAGGGCCTTTTTCAGACACTTTCTGTACAGGAAAAAACGGCTTTTTTAAACGTTTTGCACAATTATAAATATTTTATAGGGATTTTATGTGCTTTTTCCGATACAAAGCTTCGTATATTATCTGTATAGAATTCGAATAAAATACGTCTCCTTGCGGTACCGAAACGTATCCAAAATTGCTGAATGTAAAAGCCTATTGATGTTACCCAGAACCGGCGATTAATTAGCTTTACAAACAATACTCACCATTACTCAAAAAAATTTACACGAATATCACAGTAATCGTGCTTGCAATTTTGTGGAGAATATGAGAACCCGAAACGTTCTTTTAAAAAAGCCCATTAGATTTACGCGTTGATAACACCAGCACCACTTACTCGAAACTTTGCATCGATAAAGTTGCCGTGTAAAATTTCCAGCTAATAACATTGTTGTTCTTAAGGATGTATGATACGTACAGTCCCACCAAAAGTGAGTTTCAGAGATAATTTTGATCACTTCCCGATAGGATAAAAATCGGAAGAAAATAATGCATGTTAAACGTGCTGAAAAGATTGATTTCGCATAATAATAATCCCAAAATGTTATTAACAAATTGGTGAAAAAAACAGTTGCTCAACAAACAATCAATAAACCTAACTTTTTTTCTAATGAAAATGATATGTTAATTCATTTGAATACATACGAATTTTTTCAGATTTTTTTCTTTATTTTGAATTTGATTTTTTTTATTTCGAAAAATGCGCAGAATATAAAAAAATTTTGGATATGCGTTTTGCAAAAAAATCTTGAGTGTAGTAGATGGTTTTATGCCGAACTCATTTCTAAAATTCGTTATTTCGCTCATATTTTTAAAGATAAAAAAAAACAAAAACAAAATAAAAAAAACAATTTGAAAAAATTCGTATGCATTCAAATAAATTAACATATCATTTTCATTAGAAAAAAAGTTAGGTTGACTAATTGTTTGTTGAACAATTGTTTTTTTCACCAATTTGTTAATGACATTTTGGGATTATTATTATGCGAAATCAATCTTTTCAACACGTCGTATATGCATTATTTTTTTCCGATTTTTATCCTATAAGGAAGTGATCGAAATTGTCTCTGAAACTCACTTTTGGCGGGACTGTACGTATCATACATCCTTAACGCGCAAACCCAATAATCCTTATACAAAAAATGTATTTTACTCGCAAAAGGTTGTGCATCAGCAGGAAGAAGCGCAATAGTTGCGAGCCTAATACTGGGTGTCGAAAAAAAACCAACGCGTAACATCTTGAAGCGAAGATTTACGTTTCTCATTTTTGTTTTATAGGTCTGTTAAACTTTTTGCACCAAAATCGTTTTTTCGCGTCCTAGACATGACAATTATCAACATTGACTATCTACGTCAGGCTCTTTTGCAGGAGTCTGAGTCACTTTAAAAAAAGGCATCGGAAAAACAATGCTGTAAATGATACCCTTCATCTAAAAAAATTTACATTTAAACTCCATTGAGCATTATAATTCTGAAAAATGGTGTAAGAAAAAAAAAGCAAAATTTTTAACCTGGCATAGCTTTCAGATTAAACCAGTCAACAAATTTTAGGGTTCAATGTCTCATTTCATTCGTCGAAGAGTGTATTTTAGGATGAGTGTAAGGATTGTTATTTGAGGCTTTCTGGACAGAGCTATGGTTTTAAATATGTGAGTTAATTATTCTTTATTAAAAACTTAGTCAATAATTGGCAACTGTAAATCCAATTTCCACTTCATCCAGGATTGCTACACTCATCCTAGAATGCACTCTTTAACAGACTAAATAAGACACTGAATACGAAAATTTATTTCCCGGTTTGATCTGAAAGCTATGACGGTTCAAAAATTTTGATTTTTTTGTTACACCATTTTGATGCACTGTATATCTTTACAAAATTGCTAAATTATAATGTTTGATACATACTTAATAAAGTTTAAATGTAACATTTTTCAAAAGAAGCGTTTAATTTACAGAATTTTTTTTCATATGACGTTTTTTTAAATGACTCAAGCCCCTAAACGGAAATAATTTATCCTTAAAGCTTATCAACTAATCATAATAATAATAATAATAATAAAATAATTATAATTATAATAATAATATATCCTGCCTGCAGAAATCTTTGCTCGAAGACGCGCTTTTACGCGCAGCTTCCCGAAACTATATTATATAACATTATTTATTCTGTACACACACAGACATTCATTTAATTAGTGTTAATGCTACGACGTTTCATGATTTTTTTAAACTTCTTTTTGATTAATTCGAGATTAAACTTGTTTGTACTGCCGTGAGCAGGAAATTTTTGGTACAGGAAAAATCATCATAGTATCGTATAAAATGAAGAACATATACATATATATGATATATATATATATATGAGTGTATATATAGAATAGATTAAAAAAGAAGAGTATGGCCGTTCAATAGTGGTTCGGGTTTCAACCCAATGTGACTTGCGAGCCTCCTACTGAATTTGTTATTTTATCGTTTAATTTTTTTATTTTTTATCGTCATGATAATATTATTACCAGACCTCGCACTTGTCGATCGGATTCATTTTCGAACCCTTCGGACAGTTAAACTCGGTTGAGAACTCCTCAAGATTCGATAGCGGTCCTATTACCCTGTATTTTGGCGGACAGTGAGAGTCCTTGTCTATCTGGAGACCCACAGCTTCGGGCGTTACCGATGTACACCAGACCTGCATTATAAAATAAATCACGTGAATAACAATGATAATTAATACTCAAACTGCGAACTTAGCATATATCGGGCATTAACGTGTGCCAAAAAATATCAACTTTTTTTTTGCTCTGCATAAAATATCGTAGAAAACGTTGCAATAAAGTTACTGTCAAAATCGGAACTCAGTTCAGAAGTCCAATTTTAGACCAAGAGGTCCATCACCGTGTTCAAAGTTTTTCTGTTCAAATAACACAGGAAAGTGATTTTTTTACGTTCTTCGTCCTGGCAACCTAAAAAGGAATTTTTTCTTCATAAAACCAATGACTACATCTCATGAATCATTAAATTTTGAACAAAAAATCTGATTGAGTCGAATTTATATCTTCAATATTTGATGTTTTACAGAGCCTTGAAATTTATAGTTTTGTAGATTTTCCGTTTTTTGCATTTTTTAGCTAAACTATTGAAGTTAGGACAAAAAGTTGAACGACAATTTTATAGCCCGTCTGACACACTACAAAAAAGTTCTTAGTGATTTTTTTATATCGCTGATATTCACAAAGTTACAGACGAACAAAGACGTGGTTTTTGTATTCTTAACTTTTATTGAGTGAACTACCGATGTTAGTACAAAAAAATCAATAGAAATTTATTAGAACATCGAATTTTCTGAAAAATTGTCCGGGTGAAATTTTATGTCTTGCTAACGGTTATAAGTAACAAACTCATTAAGTCTTATTTCGATAGTTTTTTACGTATATCCGATAAAAGATTAATAGTAGACACTACATTTTATAACAACTCTATTGCTCCTTCAATTCTTTATCAAATTATCCCGGTAAACATACATATATCAGTTATATAGCAGTGTGATTTCTAATAATCAATTTCTTAAAGAATATTATTTATTGGTTACTGTTAGATCACGGTAAATGCAAAAGATCTTTTTAGATCGTTTCACTTTCTTCACTGAAGATTTTCTGAATGATCGAATAATGTTTAGTTCTGATTGACGATTAACTCGATAAACCTCTTAGTGATTAATTACATAAAGCCTGTTTACTTATGATTGACCATTTCTCCGAAAATCACTAAATATCTCGACATATTATTTTAAATACAATTACATAAAGTTGAAAACTCATAACACGTCAAGAATTTCCTTATACTTCAAATACACAATCAAAAAATATATGTCCAGAGGTGTAAATACCCAAGTCGTCGAAGACGCAGAGCAACAGTCACAGTCTTAGGTTCGAATTCTTTGAGTGACATATGAATTAAAATTCTTTCCGTTCGTGATCAAATATCTAAAATAACCCGTTAAATCAAATTTTAAAAACTCTTTTTTTTGTTTGTTTTAAATCTTCAGTGGCTTTTTTCTATAATTATGGAAAAACGGCCGAACACAGTCGTTCTAATAGTCGTTTAGATGCATCGACAACCGAAGGAGCGACTGAATTTTTTTTTTAGGGCAACTGTTTGTACAATCGTTATTGACCAATTAGTTGGTTTCATTTTTACAAAAAATCACCCGTTGGTTCAACAGTACCTTTTTTTGTTAAATCATCCGGAAACTACTACAACATTAATGGGAGAAACTGCAGTTTTCGCAAGCGACAGCTTTCAAAAAGCCCGCACTTTTGTAGACAGAAGGCTGACAAGTATTATTTGTAGTATTTAAGCAAAAATATTGAATTTAAAGAGATATAAAGTGAATAGTTTTAATGCTAAGGTTCATAACCTTAATAATTAGTCAATTAAATGAATTCCGATTAGAACGTACCTGAGCGAAACTTAGGAAGAACAACTGACGGTGGGTCAAGCTCAAACCGGGTAACGGCATTTGATCCTTGTAGTTTTTAGGCGCGGACAAATAGGCGTGATAAGCTGCTTTGAGGCCTCCGTTGTCGGCTATATTCTCTCCTGTACGACACAGACGTTTGATACATTTATTTTTCGATTTTATCTTAGTGGCCGAAATGAGAGTGAATTTATAACGAATGCTTAAGGATGACACGTACAGTCCCGCCAAAAGTGAGTTTCAGAGACAATTTCGATCACTGCCCGATGGGATAAAAATCGGAATAAAATAATGCATATAAAACATGCTGAAAAGATTGATTTCGCATAATAATAATCCCAAAATTTTATTAACAAATTGGTGAAAAAAACAATTGTTCAACAAACAATCGGTTAACTTAACTCTTTTTCTAATGAAGACGATATGTTAATTTATTTGAATGCATACAATTTTTTTCATTTTTTTCTCTTTATTTTGATGACTAAAAACGATTTTTTTTTCATTTTTGAAAAAAAAAAATTTTGGTGGCTTAACTTCGGTGTTATCGATCATATGCATTCACAACGAAATATTTGATTTGATCCAAATGTAGGTTCTTCGTGACAAACGGAAAAAATGGACAGTAGAACTTTTCACATAACTTCCTCGTTACTTTTTACTTTTCACAAATCTAACTCTATGGCGAAGTATGTTCTTCGGTTTTAGAGGAAACTTCGTAAAAAGTGAAAGATAGAGAAGAAACGATGTGCAAGGTTTTACTTTCCATCTTTTCGATGTTATGACAGAGGCGAAATATTCCCGATATTTTTATTTAAATTCTCACGACATTTTATACTATAATTTATTTTTACTATATTTGATGGAAAGATAAAAAAATGAGTCTTTACCTAACGTCTGCCTTCCATTAACGTGACGACCCTGTATCTCATATTCACTGTACTGATCGACAATACATTCAGTTCGATTCTTAAACCTCTCAATAGTGGCGTTGTTCCACCACTGATGCAAATTACCATGCAGATCGTATTCCCTTCCTGAAAAGGAATAAAACAAAAAGTATTTACTCCGTCAGATGATTGCTTCAATTATTTTTACGAACTTACCTTGGTCGTCAAAGGCATGAGTGAGTTCGTGCCCCATAACGACTCCTATGCCGCCAAAATTAAGACTGCTCGGATTTTCCATGTCATAGAATGGACTTTGGAGTATTCCAGCTGGAAATACTATCTGGTTCTTCGTTGGTGTGTAATAAGCGTTGACGGTTGGCGGTGACATGATCCACGTAGTCTTATTGACCAGTTTATCGAGATTCTCCAAATTTTTCTTAAGCGTATATTTATTAACACGTATATTGTTCATAAAGTACTCGTTCTGCTTTATCGAGAGATCACGGTAACGTTCATCGAGATCGTTTGGATTGAGAATGAAATAGGGAAACCCTATCATGTCGGTTATCGCGTTTGCCTTTTCGTTCGCAGATGTTCGCGTTTCTTCGTCCATCCAATCAAGATTTTTCAAGTTCTTTGTGAAAGCTCCACGCACCTCGTTTATCATGTCTTCAGCCTGCACAAAAGATCACGTGCCGGTAATTCATGATAGATAATAGAAAATGGGTGATAGTTTATAGATGATGGATGATACATGATAGATTATGGATTATGGATTATGGATTATGGATTATGGATTATGGGTTATGGATTATGGATTATGGATTATGGATTATGGATTATGGATTATGGATTATGGATTATGGATTATAGATGATAGATTATAGATTATAGATTATAGATTATAGATTATAGATTATAGATTATAGATTATAGATTATAGATTATAGATTATAGATTATAGATTATAGATTATAGATTATAGATTATAGATTATAGATTATAGATTATAGATTATAGATTATAGATTATAGATTATAGATTATAGATTATAGATTATAGATTATAGATTATAGATTATAGATTATAGATTATAGATCATAGATCATAGATCATAGATTATAGATTATAGATTATAGATTATAGATTATAGATCATAGATTATAGATCATAGATTATAGATTATAAATTATAGATTATCGATTGTTAATCGTAGATTATAGAAATATCTCGCTGCCATCGCTGATAGTGCTGCGTCGGTTATACAAGATATTCCATGTCGGAAGAATTCTTCTTATGTGAAACTAATCAATTTTAGAATTTCTTTACTTGCTGTTTATCTTAGGAGAGGGTAAAGAAGTTCAAAGACCCATAGATTTCATTAAGCTCATTTGCATAGCTTGATGCTTTTTCCATACAGCAAAAATCGTTTCAGTGTTAAAAGATATAAATTTTTTAAATAAAAATTTAATGATATTAGCAGATTGTCAGGTGGGGCATCTATCAATAAATATTAGCAATGTTGCTCTGACAACCTAGCCCCAAAGAAATCTGTCGCATATCGACCAAGAGCTATAGCGGGTCGAGTGCTGCACGAGTGGTTTTGTATGGATTAATAGAGTTTATTAAAGTTATTTAGCTCTACCACGGAAAGTTAAAATTGTTTATTGCCTTAATTCCAAGATATAACAGCCTCATGAACCATAGAACTTGAGTAAATATTTAATTACCTTAGCTTTACTCTTTCCATGAAAAACTTCGCGAACAAACATAGCACCAATAGCGAATCCCATGACGTTGTTGGCATCGCTAACGCAGTATCGCCACTGTTCCTCTCTTCCTTCGGAACCAATGAGCGCCTTTCTCAGGCCCTTGTAGGCCTCGCGAAAGGGTTTCGATAGATAAGCGGTGAGCGACCTCACAGTCTGCCACACGAGGTAGTTATTCAATACCCTAAAATACAGAGAACACTTCATGATATACTTAAAAATAGTGTGTTTGCTTGACGACATTGAAACAATCAATTTCTCGTACTTATAAGGTAAACGGCCCAGTTCCTGACCCTTTTAGAGTCCTAGCATCAGTTTTCTATAATTTTCGAACCCATGATACTTGCGGATCGGAAATAAACAGCTAGCATATATGCAATAAACATTTCTGCATCAGATTATGACATTACGCAATGCAAATAGTTAAAAAATGGTTGCTCAAAATGATGTTTCAATAACGCTTCTATACTGTCGTGGTATCTAACCCCAGAATGACTCTCAGTGTGCCGAGTTTCTAACCTGCATGTCGTAGGTTCTGACAGCTTCTTCAGATCACCTTCAGATGATAGTTACCTCATAAGCACTGGAGTTCAAAATGCCTTGGCGGTTTTATAAACATCGGCTACAATCCGCTTGCGAGAAACGCTTTAGCCATTCGCCACCTAGCGGCCTTATGCAAAACGTGGATGAACGCCGTATCATTTTTTCGCAGCTTGCCTCTGAATGGCAAATGACTGAAGCGGTTCACGCAAATGGGTTGAAGTCAAAGTGTTCATAAAACTGCGAAGTCATTTTGGGTCGGACTGCACTTTACTTCGGTGAAAAGAGAAAAGTCAGTGGATTGTACTCGACGAAATAGCAGTAAGATTGAGAAAACGTTGCCAACCAATCACCTCAACGGAATAATAAGACATTTTTTTAAAGTTACTACAATGAAACAAATGCAAAAACTTTGAAAAAAACAGGTCTTGGACACCTCGTCGTAAAAATGGTTAGATTGTCGATTTGTCGAGAACGTTATGATGCAGTTTTAGAACGTACATAAATAACGTCACTAAAACGGTCGTCAGGAACGTCAAGCTAACGACGTCTGTCCACGATGAATGTTCACTAGGTGTTTACTGTAGAACAAATTTCGAAATACAATCAAGGTGTCCTTGTAACAAGTTGAAGTAAAAAAAAACGCTCTTCTATTTGACGGCAATAAAATTGATACCCGACGAAAGCTTTATCATTGTCAGTTCGAAATATGCCGTGGGAATCAGGAACAGAGCCATTTACCTTACCCGCAAAAATGTACATATTTGCTGCAATTATTCTATTGTCACCGTAAATATTAATAAGTCAATACACGAATAAAAACATTCAAACTACTAATTAAACGTTTCCATACATATTTGCGTACCAGAAATTAAATGACAAAATCAATTACAGATGGCGAAATAGAAAAAAACGTACGTTTTGGACTCCGCTGTTTTGTTGTATTCTTGTATAAGTTTCGTCAATTTTTCAAAGTACTCCGGCGCATAATTGACAAGCATGGCTTTGCTATTGACCTTCTTATTGACTAAACGTGTTGCGTTCTGGAAGTACTCGATCCAGGACATCTGAGGACAAGAAATTAAAATTTTTTTCGAAATAGTGATGGTCATATGTATCTTGAGTAATGAATTTAAATTTGTATTTTCATTTGAAGTGACTTACGAAAGGTGCAAGTCGCTGCAGATCATTTATGGACATTCGATTGTACAGCTTCTCCTCATCTCGCCTTTCCTCCGGCGGTGTCGTGATTTCAGCCAATCGCGTTTCGAAATCGATTACCGCTTGCATCTGCCTTCTCGTTTCGTTTTCCTCACCGCCTAGCAGCACGCCAATCTGTGCACATGTGTACATCGTCGAGATTCCTTGTACTCGACACTAATTGTATCTCTTCCATCTCCAAAAACCCCATTTTTTCTCTTTCTTTTTTTAAATATCTTTCTTCTCTTTTCAATAGATAAATGCGGGATGATTACCTTCGTCATGTAGTCCAAATAGGCTGTCAGAACCTTGCCGTGCTCCGTTTTGTTCAGATAATTATCCGTCGTCGGCAACGTGAGTCCTCCTTGATCAATCTGCGTAATATTTTAATATTTTCAATATGAGGTTATCCCGTTTTGTTAAACTTTTTGCAAGTTCAAAAAACTGGTAATGAACGGTGTGATTCTAGATTTGTATACATTTTTATTCGTTTTTGCTTACTTATTGGAAAAGCTTTGTATTTATTTTATGACATTTTTGTCGTTATTATCATGTCTTATTTCGTTTAGTCGAACAAATAAATGATTCGATGCATTGTATCTATATACTTCGATGAATAAAACTATTTACTTAAGCAAATGTATACGTGGAAGTGTTGCAGTAGATAAAGTCGGATTCTTTCAATTATCCTTTGTTTAAGTAGATTAAATATTGAATTGCAACGGTATTGCAAAAGTATTTCTTTGAATGCACTGCATTATATAATTGGCAACCATTCAAGATCAAATTTATTTAAGTCAATGAAAACAGTAAAATAAGAACAAAAAAATTATTCACTTAGAGTAGTTAAAAATAAATCCGTGCCACGTTGAAGATTTTTTCGGAATATTGACAGTCATGCAGGTCTGTAATTTTATGAGCCAAAAAATAACCGTTTTTCAATTGAAAAAATTATAATTTGCCCGGGTGTCGAAAATTTTACACAAATACATGTTTTTATACCAGATTATCGATCGGTGCCACTCTGTCGATTATCAGATAATTTAATTCTGAAACATATTGAATGGCCATTCAATTTCGAAAATATTATTATAGAGACGAGAATATAATAAAAATAGTAGGGATGTGCACGAACGCTCCTTGTTCAAGCAGTTCACAGTTCAGCTGAACATTTTTCTGTTCGAAGTGTTTGAAGTATTTAAACTATTTGAAGTATTTGAAGTGTTTGAAGTGTTTGAAGTCTTTAAAGTGTTCGAAGTATTCGAAGTATTCGAAGTGTTTGAAGTGTTTAAAGTGTTTAAAGTGTTTGAAGTGTTCGAAGTATTCGAAGTGTTTAAAGTGTTTGAAGTGTTTGAAGTTTTCGAAGTTTTCGAACTGTTTCAAGTATTTCAAGTATTTCAAGTGTTCGAAGTGTTCGAAGTATTCGAAGTTTTCGAAGTGTTTAAAGTGTTTGAAGTATTTCAAGTGTTTGAAGTGTTCAAAGTGTTCGAAGTATTTGAAGTGTTCGAAGTATTCAAATTGTATGAACAATTTAATGTGTTTGATCTGCCTGGAATGCTCGAGCTGATCAAACTTTTTGGTCTAGTCGACGTCTTCGAACGGTTCCAACTTTTTAAATACTATGAATGCATTTATACTTTCTCTCTCGCTCTCTAAACTTCTTGAAGCCTAATCGATCCCTCTAAAGTTCTTGAAGCCTGATCGATCTCTCCACAGTTTTTGTTATCTAGGTCAAACGATCTTAGGTTTTCGAGTCCAGGTGGACGTGTCCGTGAAATTTGAATTTCAGTCAACTCGTTCACCATAGACAGTTCAACCTTGACACCGGAACGATGGAGAAACTAACTTAGACTGCAAAAGTTATTTCGTCTTTTGAAAACTAAATTGTCCCTGATATCAAATTGTAGACGGACGAACTGACATAAGTAGCACAACCGAACCTCGTGGACACTTCAAACCACTGAACTCTTCGAATGTTCGTGCTGAACGACTGTTTGAGCTGTTCGGACATATTCGAACGGGTTCATGCGCATCCCTAAAAAATAGTCTCGGGGCTTTATGAAAAAAAGGATTCAACAGACAGTTGCGCCATTCAATTATTAACACACTTAGTCATCCGCGGTCACACGTTCATGCTGTAACACGGTGGTTACATGGAGTTATAACCCAAGCCATGTTTAAGCAATTGCGGCGTTGACTGTACCATTCCGAATGACTTATGAGGGTTCATATTATTAATTTGAACATTCTAGCATTTTGCATTGTCGATATTATATTTTAATTCAATTCAAAATAGCGGTAAAAAATCAGTTTATGGTCAATGCGTGATAAAAAGATTTTTATTTTCGTCGTAATGCTTGCAATTTCCTTTTGATTCATAACATTTTTGGGTGATACGCTTGAAATATAACAGTTTGAAGAACAAAATCGCTCCATAGTATTTTCAAACAAAATATCTATTCTTACATGCAAAAAGAGTCTATTTCGGAGTGAAATACAAAAGGATATCTATGAAAAATGATAAATTTGCTATTTAAAAAAAAGTTTGAAATAATGGCAAGATAATTGTATACACGCAATATAAATTAAATTTATTGCGTAATTTTGTAAGCTGTTCGTAATTTGAATTACTTTGATATTATAATGTTAGGAATTTTGGAGTAATTAAAAATATGGGCTTCATAAGAAAATTGTTCGATGTTCATCATAATATATGTTGAAACAATAAATGTTTGCAAAATATGATATAAGAGAAAAGAGGCATCTTCTGAAAAGCTGTCTTAAAAAAAAATTGAAAAACTCTTGAGCTTTTCTTAATAATATCATAACCTGTCAAACATGTATATACATCTAAGAGATCGACTAAAAAAAGTCATCGCATCGACAATAAATCCGGCTTGTGCCATTCATTTGTAAGTGAAAAACAAAATTAAATTAAATTTCTGATCTTGATTGCAGACTGGGAATAAAGGCTTTACTGACCTGTATAATATGTATGCTGCTGTTCCTGTCGTCCTCGTTGACTGCCCATGAGAAAAGGCCTCCCATGTTATAGACATTTTGCAGTACGTGCATACTTGTCTGCAAGTTCCACGAAGATACATTGAAATTACCAGTGATGTTCCAGCCTCCCACATTATCCAGGAGATCAAGTAGAGGCTTGCCACCCAACGCTTCTATTGTTTCGTTTGCATCCATGCACGAGAGATAGTAAAGCTTCGCTTTTCGCTCAGCCTTTGACTTCATCTCATCGAAAGGTCTTTCTGTGTGCGAAAAATAATCGAATGAGAAGCTTAATTCACAAGAGCACAGACACAGTTGTCAATTAAAAAATCTGAAGAACATTGCGTGTCCTCCGCTTGAGATATATGAACGAATGTCACATTTACAAGCCGATCAGAGACCGCGAAGATTACAAATGGGTCGGGCTTGAGAAGAATGACTCATTTATAAAATATATGTGTATTGAGGTGTTTCATTTCTAACTTTTTATTTTTGGCATCTCTTAAGTACTGCCTCACTCGAAAATAAAAAGTTATTGCATAGCAAGGGGATATTTCGCGGCGGATATTGACGTAATAGGATATTTTGAGGAGATATATTGTCCCAGGACATTTAGTAAGACTGCTGTCGTTTGTATAGTCGGATTTTGAGAAACGACTGTTACACAGACTCTCCAATTGTATATCTAGCCGGTTGTGTCACCGTTGTCACGATTGAAAAAAAAACGACCAAACTGAAAACCCTTGATTGAATGGTTGTTTTACTGGGTATTTTTTGTCGGTTATATTTTAACGCTGAACGACTAGTTGCTTTGATGGTGGTTTTGTAACCCCCATGGAAAAAAGTATGCTCGAAAAAATATCGAAAAGTATATGTGAGGCATTCCATACGGTTTCGAACGGTCGAAAATTTGTCCACTCTCAAAAAAATTGAAATTTTTTCAAATTGTTCCATTTTTCGTATATTTGCCAGATGTACTAACGATTGTATATAAAATGTACTTTACGTATATTCGCCAAATGTACATTTGGACGAAATATTGGATATTGCCAAGTATATAAAAAGTATATAAGAAAAATACCATGTACATTATTTATATATTTTTCGATATGTCGAAAAATATACTTTGTTAGCATACTTTTTTTCCATGGGGAAACGGTCGACGTTCCAGTTTCATAGAGTGCTAGATGTTATCACCGCACTGAGAGAAATAGATACTAAGATTTTTAATATCCGATATACTGAATATTATATACTATCGGGTAGTATTTGGATAGTACCGTGAATTGTGTGTATTGTAAGGGTTTATTATACGGAATGTACTTGGTACAATCAGATATTAACCATTACTATAATTATACTAACTGTTGCACTCCAGAGAGTGATCCCTATACGAAGCATCCAATATACTATTCGATAGTATATTTTTTCTCTCAGTGCGATACCGAGACCATTGATTTTGTAGAATAATAATTCCGGCAAAGTCATTTAAGTATTTTCGATTATCGCTTTTAAATGTACTCACCGAGAACATTCTTAACAACAAGTTGATTGTCCTGTTCAAGTTTCGTAAAAGTGCCCCACGTGCTCTTCCCATCTGGTATTGGATTTTTTTTAATCCATCCGCCGCAAGCGTATTCATAGAAGTCGTCGCAGGGATCGATTGTCCGATCAATACCGTTTATTATCGTTGCAGCTACGGTGACGCAATGCTCCGTCAGGCAATGTGTACCCTCTGTCAATAAAACACAGCACACAGTTATAATTTCATCATCCATCGTCAATTGTACGAAACTCTTCATCGAGAGGTATTTCTTTCATAATTAATTATTCCGATCAACCATAAATTATTTACAATGTGTAATATTAAGAGAGACTAATGGAATAGATTGTACCTTCGCCGTGGGAAGTTACGTGAACTATCTGTGCATCTTCCCAGTGACGCTTGCTGCTCAACAGAATCATCATTACCGATACCATCAATAGCAGACCTATGCACATTATTAGAAGACATCTTTCCAATGTACTTCTTGCTCTCCACAAAGTTGTACCCTGAAAAATATCATTTGAACTTATTTCGTAAGCAATATAATAGTTTTTTATGTTATAATAACTATAGTACTTATCAAGCGAATTTTTATTGTCTTAACGCTACACTGGCATTAAAAAGAGGCTTCTCAATTTATACTCAAATGGATTAATGAAAACCTTTATGTTATTGTAACGTAAAATCGAAGAATTTATATTCCTTTTTTTTAGGACGAAAGATCTGATTGTAATAACGTGTTCGCGTCACCAGACAAATACATCAATTATTACTAAAAAGGATTGGATTAAGAATTGGAGACCAGAATTTATGGAGTCCATTTTTATCAGCGTAATTTTTAACTAATGTATTTTGGACCTTAGCATAAGCTAATAATCCGGGTTTCGGGCTCAATGATTTGATTGGTATGAGAATTTATTTCTACGTTATATGTTTCCAGTTTCAAATATAAATTGTTCAGGATGTTCACTGCGTACTAAGGAATAACCCGTAACTATTGAAAGCGGCACATTAATCTTCTACTAAAATATTGGTGGCTCGAAATATCTCAAAAGTCTCAAAAATCTCACAGTCAAAATGACAGCAAAATCGTTACCCAAGGAGTTTGCGGGATTGTCATTTTATTCGTGTAATGATTATAAATTGTCGTGAAAAATCACGCAAGCGCCGAAGCAGAAGTTCCGTCATTTCTTCATATATTATAGCAGAAATGAAATTGTAGCAGAAAAAAATGAATCTTGAGCGATTCTCAATCTCCATGACCGTATTTTATTTGACATAAAATACAGTCACCCCGTTTGGTCTGTACCCACTTCTTGCGGTACAGATTAACCACTAAGTTTCGAGATTCTCGCTCGTTCTCGCTTGTCAGTTCAAGACTATGTCACTCAAGCCAACGAATTGTCTTCGTATGAAACGATCGAGATGAGATTTGAAAAAAAAAGACATGCGCCAGCGAAAACGAGTGAGACTGTCAGAATTCTCGTCTGAAGTCGCAACACTAACCAGGATATTCATTCTGATACTTTTACATTGAGTTCTTCCAGAGATATTGTTCGGAGGTTCAAAGAATCGAAACTGACTAAAATGGAAAAAACTGCGCCCTTGTATACTATTTTCATTGACTTCTTGTGTTACGCAAGGATTGGCAGTTTCTTTAGTCTCCAATTGGACGGAACATCTCCCGTCTCCCACTTTGTGAACAGATTTCTTTATCTTCAAGCTAGTGAGTTACTTTTAGGAGTAGGGAAGGGCGAAATTCTCTCCTGTGGTTGGTCAAAAATTGCCATCTCCTACTTTCTTGAGTTTGCGTAGAACTTCCCCTAATCTGCGGTGTATAGCCGAGAGCTTCCAACTTCTACTATACTACGACTTTTCCTAATTTCGCTTCTTATCGATCACTGACTGCAGGACCCTTTTCCAAGGCTACCACGGTGCTCTGAAGATTGTGTACTTTTGGGGTGAAGGTTACGTCGTGACGTAACAATGTTAGGGGAGAATGGGGCAATGGCGTACAGTGGGTAATACCGAACACCCCGATTACTCACTATGTATTGATAATATCTGATTACAATGTTTTGCGTTGATCAATGTACACGAAGTGTGAATAAATCGTATTTTTTATTATTATTAAGTAATTATAAAAACATTTGAAAAGAGATCGGACATTTTTTGGCGATTCACAATCTAAAATTCAACTCAAAGGAAATAAGGATTTCTTCCTATGTATATTTGCTAATATTATACTTCAGATATTCTTATGTATTCGTTATTATTTTTACTTTCATATCGTTTTTGAAAAATTGTTCTCGTCGAAATATTACCGGCTGTAGACAAAAATTACGTTGTGAAGGCGTTTCGGAGTAATAGCGAACAGCATTCGTTGGTAATCGCGACTACGTGGCACGATTGACGTCTGACGCCGTTTTTGACGTTTAACTCGTGGTATCGATGAAATAATGTTATTTTATTATCTAATATGTGTGGTCGATGGAATGATATTATTCTGATAAATGCAGTAGCAGTTTATTCGTGAATACCGTTCGTTTATTGTGGAATTTCAGGGTTACTTATGTACAATTTATTATTTACTAACTACATAATGAAAATGTTCGAGCGAAAAAGTGATCCGTATGTTGCAAGTTTGGGAAAGACGAAACGTGAAAACTGTGGTATCAATTAATGTGATAGATGATAGAGCGACAACGAAGAATTCTTATATTAACGTATATTTTGTTAAAGTGATACTTCTATTTTAGGAAAACAAATAGCAATTACGCGTTTTAAAATTATAATTGTGTTAATTATTAGATAAAAATAAAAGTTCATGATTGTTCGCCTAGTTTTCGTCTATTGCAGTGCCTAAAAACTTATTTTGTAGATCTCCGAAAGCATCGTTCCGGATTGCTTACACCCTGTTCGCTATTACCCGACGGTGAGGGTAATGCCGTACGTTGGCACAATTTCTACAGCCGCGGAAAGTTTATTTTTCGATATTACATCGAAAAATGTTGTCACTGTGTCGAAGAAGATATGTCAAGCTATGATTTTGAGCCTTAAAATATTCAAATAGTTGCTTTTATGTGTGTTTAATTTCGATTCTTTCTTAGATGTTTGCCATTACCGTTCTTCCCTAAGCCTAATATTGATTCAGAATTAATAACGGATCTCTTTCTTCCGAAATTTATTTAAAAAGGATATGCTTTTGAAGGTAAACAACGTAAGTTGTAAATTATTTTTGAAATCAATTGTTTCCAGTAAAAATGTCTGAAAATGTATGTTCAACAACATTATTGTTAGTGGCATAAGAAATTCCATTGTTATTCCGAGTTACAGCCTATAAATTATTCTCAGATATTTTGATCAATATTTGGCCCTGAAAAACATGGTGTCATTATTCTAATTTTCAATTTTCATAAATTTTTCTCTTCATATTGTAGAATTATTTGCATAAAAAGATGTTTGATGCATTATTCTACAAAAGTAATGAGGCATCTCGTGTAAAGTTAGCAATTGGAGTTAAGAAGCTGTAATTTAAATCTAATGCTCCTCTGACGTTCTCTGAGAGTCAAGTTACACGCTTGCTTCAACGTTCACGTCTTCTTCAAGTAGCTACAAATTTACCGAGTGATATCTTATGTGCGTTGCCGAGGTGCTTATTCCCTCGCTGTTGAGTACCACCGAGCCTATGCTACTGCTGTCCTCGTCTTCAAATTCTGCCTGCTTGTATCTCGTCATCTGTAAAGAAAATAATTAACGAAAAATCAATTTTCAGCATAGAATCGAAATCGATCTAATTATATCGGTGTGAATACATATTAGAAATTTTACACCAATTGAGCCACCAGATTATTCAATGTTCCCGAAAAATATTGAAATTTTGCGGTATCGTAATACTACAATGAAAAAAAAATGAATGGTGACAACCTCACCAAGAGGTTGGCAAATTCGTAATTAACTCAAAAGAATTTAGAATTGAATCCATTTTTTGTGTCAACTACTTCACGATGTTACGCTTCAACCGAAACATTTAGTTCAGTGAGCCCTAAAATTGTTAAACGAACCGTAAGGTATGCTTTATCAATGAAATATAATAAGACGTAGTCTTGTCCAGTACTTCATTAAAGTACCGCAAATGGTTAAGTGAATTACACGTTTCACTTCAACGGTCGGTATGATTTTCGGAATGATAGTCGGAAGCAATCTCATAGAAATCATTGAAATAACTTTTGCCCTTAAGGAGATGCTGGAGTAGATTTTTTTACCGGATTCGGTCGGTAAAAAAGTTCGGTTTCGTACTTTTCAAAATACAGTTTTAATATATTACAGATACGTTTCAAATTGCACAGGATTATAATATTAACATAAGCGCATTTACGTCAACTCAAATTTCGGGTGAAAACGTTTGAAAAATAAAGAAAATCGTAAATTTGTAAACCTACCGAAAACCAATATGGCCGTTCGTACTGTCAACACGACCTATTTCGTACTATATGAACATTTATAGAAATCACATTCGAAAAACGAGAGTTTAATATATTACATATTTGTAATATATTAAAACCGTATTTTGTAAAGTACGAAACCGAACCTCTTTACCGACCAAAGCCGGTAACGAAATCTACTCCATCATCCCCTTAACCATGGGATTTGTCGTGTATCTATATATAGTACATATAGTATATATTATTTATATAGTACACGTCGTGACACAGTTTGAGGACGTAGATAATATCGTCACTTGACCAAATAATTGAATGGCCCAAAACGACGTCACTGAAACCGTCAAGTTATCAAACGATCGTCGTGAACGACAGGGTGCCCACTCGGATAATTGTATCAACCAATCAATAAGGTAAGGTTTGCCGTCAATTAGGTAATGGTAATCACAACTGACAGGGCTTCTACCAACAAAACTTCGGTCGTGCAACCAATACTGTTTGCTTGCTGTCATGATCAAACCGAGTTGTATGGGGAATTAGGAAAATTTGTTGATTGTGTCAACCGATACTTCGGTTGTGGCTACTACTAATTTTTCTCCAAGGTAATAATTGATTTGTACAATTACAGAAACTTTGGTGCAGCTTAATCTAATTAAATAAAAGCCTCTAATTAAATATAAACCTTCAAAAGTAACCAATACTCTGGCTTGCATCGAAAAAAAAACAGGAAAGTTGGGCTCTTTAAATTGCTTCATTATTATTTTCCGTTTTTGCTTACAAAGCTGAGTCTAGAGAAGGTTTAAGGTTCGTGTCTTCGTTAAATGTCCCGTAACCCATATGTTTTTTGAGCTCGGTGGAATCTTTATTTACTGACGGATACAATGCACTATTTATTTTATATAACATTTTTGTATCTTTCATCTAAGTATGATAATTCTTGAGTTGAAGATAAATTCAACTACTTTTCCAGTGCGTGGTATACTAAAAATTTAGAAATTATCGGATATTTCCCGATAGATTCATGAACGTGTTAAGTTTTTTTGGATAATTTGACGAGCTCATTTGTTCAGACAAGGAAATTTGCCGAATAAAATAATTTCAGATTGAGGTTTTCGTTTCGATCGTATCAACAGGTACATTATCGTTTACTTTTTCATTAAGAGACGCAGTAGCGTCGTGATCAATAGCTTCGAAAAATTCAACTCCAAATCGAATAATCTTTTGTTTTGTATATTAGATTGGGCCAAAGTTCGGTGATATTTTTTAATTTTTGGTCTCAAGCAATAAAAAGGATTTTTTCGGTGAGAAAGCAATTCGTGCGAGAAATGGAGCTTGCGATAAATTATTTAGGGGTCGCGCAAGAATTCTGAAAATTTTCCAAACGTTTGTTTTTTTTTTTCAATTTTGGTAATCTCTCATCTGTCATAGTATCTTGTTATCTTATTCCTTGATTATCGTTGAAATTTCGGCGATAAAATTATCATCAAAACGTCGTCCAACGAAAAAAAAATTATAAAACAAATTAATTTCGTTTTTTTTTTCCTCCGCTCACACCCCTGATTTTATCTTATTATCCAACAATTCGTTTATAGTTAAAAAATGTTCCGAAGTTATGGTGGACACAAGTATTGAATGTGCAGATGTCCGAAGTATTGAATGTCAGATATCTCCAGGGTCATGAAAAAACGACTAACTTAGTTGAATGACTGCTTAGCGTTAACATTTTCAACTATGCAGTGAGCATAACTAAAAAAAATCAGGAGTGAAGGCTGATAAAAAAATTATAATTACAAAGAAACATGAATTTGATTTAAAATGTTATTCGTCGTTGAGCTACTTTTTGATGACAATATTTTTTCTCAAAATTTCAACCATAAATTAGGAATGATTAAAAAATATAGCTGGAATTTGAGCCACCCTAATATATATAGCAATCAACAGACAAAATTATTTTTAAAAAAACTTTGCAACCGTGTAGCATGTACCACGTGACGTCAAATGGTGCAACTGTATTGGTCCAAATTTAAATGAGTTAAAAAAACCAATCAAATTTGCCTTCAATGATGAGAAACTTTCTAAGATTTCTTCTCTTATATTTCATTGTATTAAAAATATCCAGTGATTTTCTTTAACAAAAGCAAAGTGAAAAATTTACTTAAAAAATGTCAGCATATTGTACAAAAACTTTGATATTATTGTATACAAGGTGCGAATAATTTTTCCAGAGAAATAACCTTTGAGTCAATTGTACAGTAAACACTTATCAAATTATGAAGATGTACAACGCCCTTGATATGATTATATGGAGTTATGTGGATTTAGTTCAGAACCAATTAATGAACTGTAAAAATAAGCTCTACACAAAACATAACTGTGTCGACGATAGCACGTGGCTAAAATTACGTACGTTTAAGCGGAAGGAGCGATAACACACGCCGACAATTTATGCTGCATTACCGCTTTATTTATGCATGGGATAATCATTTAGGGCGCCGGGTCTGCTACGCAGCTCAAAGCTGTATAATCGGTGCGTATGCGACTTGTGCTCCGTTCTCACATTACAAACAGACTATGTAAATCAGTTTTTACAAACGGGTGAGTGTTCATGACCCAATTACGACTGCAGACGTATCGTTATCTCTATCCAACATTCATCGGCTTATCACACCATCAAACAACTACCTAAAATATTCGAAATCAAAATTTCCTCTGTGACAGACAATTAATAAAAATACTAAAACTTTCAAAAGTTTGAGACTGTAGTTGTAATAAAAATCATTCAAATTATTTGATTCTTTTAAATCATGACAATTGTTACTATAATAAAACAGACAAATAAAATCATTATAATTGTCAAAAACGTAATCTTCACTGTATAGCTTTTAAGGAGGCAATGCCGATACTGTCAATTAATAATAACATCGAATCGTATTAATGATCGAGTAATCGAAAATTTATCTAAATTGGAGAAATCCTATTTAATGTTTACGAACATTTATATCAATTAATATTCAGAAAAGTAACTCAGATAACTCTAATAATCGATGGAAGATGTTATTCATATTTTTTTTGAAAGTCAATGTTATAATTTTAGTGTCATCTTGACCAGTGGTAGCTTATTTTATTTTTCAATAGATGCAGTATACAATTTCTAGTAGAAAATTCATAATAATATTCATCATAAACAAATGAGCACTATTTTTTTATAAAAGGCAATCAAGTTTACAAATTTATTTTCTTTTCTTTTCTTAATGAGAAATAAAATTATGAGGGGTGTTCGAATATTTGTCCAATTCGATTATTAATATTCAAATGAAGTTATAAATTAAATAATGTTTTGGGATATGCAAAGAAAATCGATATTCACAGATAGCAATGTATTGATGGGTATTGATATTGAGCGTTACATTGAAAAGTAATTTTTTTAAATAGTTAATAATAACTATCACAGACACACTAACGCACATTCGCACACACTTGTACATACTCGCAAAAACTCGCACCCACTCGCGAAAAATCGCACACAGTCGCACTGACTAAAAATCGCGTCCGACTAAAAAAAAGTGTATTTTTCTCGCTGCGCTGACCTATTTGCTCTCAGTACACGACCCCAAATGAAATTTTCTAAAAGGAGAGCCCTGGAAAAAAATAGAAGAGGTTTCCATTCGTCGATTAACAGGCTTGCAAATTCAAACGCTGTATGTCAAGAACGGCATCAACAATCAAGCCGATATTTGGTATATCGCTAGAGCAGCAACGCCCCTCTTTACAATTGAGTTCACGAAAAGACTATCTTTTCACATTTTATAAGACTGCATTTCCCGAAGAAAAGTCTGTATGTTCTTTAGCTGCCGGAAAAGGACTATTGAATTTCGAACATTTTTCGAAATCCAACGAATTCGTGGACTCGCAAAATTCGAGTATTCGCAAAATTTGAGTTTTCGCGAAATTCGAGTATTCAAACATCTGAGTATTTAAAAAATCCAAGTATTTGAACCATTTGAAATATTCGAGTATTAAAAAAAATCCAAGTATTCGAAAAATTCGAGTATTCCAAAAATCCAAGTATTCGGAAAATTCGAGTATTCCAAAAATCCAAGTATTCGGAAAATTCGAGTATTCCAAAAATCCAAGTATTTGAAACATTCGAAAAATCCAAGTATTCGAAAAATTCGAATATTCGATTTTTTTCGTAATATTCGAATCATCAAATATTCGATTCGATTATCTAATTAAATCGTTCTGTTCAATGCGATCACTATTCGCACACCCCTAAAAATAGTCTATTCATAGAACATCTCTGAACTAACAAAATTAACTATTGCAATCAACATTAAATTATAATTACGAATTTTATTTTAAAAAAACGGCATATAATATGCCCGACTGATAATTACAGTAAACTGATATACTTTACGGTGAATTAGTTAATCCACATTGTTTTCACTAGTTTCCACACATTCAAAAATGTGTATAAAAAATTTTTGTAATCTTGATACTCGACTGACTTGACCATACTTGATCATGTGTAATGATTGCGCAGTCCACGCGTTGCGCGCGTTAACGCATTAATTATTATGAGCAAGTGCATAAGCTATTCGATTGCTCTCGTGTAGAAGATCAGCGGCAGTTAGGCTCGTGCGAGCGCGTCACGCGCCGACGTAAAACCATGCTTTGTGACCTCATAGCAAGAACGAAAGAGCAAAACGCGCGCGCACATCTGCTGCCGCATTTAGCCGCAAACATGAAAATAAATCATCCATATCTCTTATAACTTTGGAACCTAAACATCGAAACGTGCAAAATCAACTATTATTGAACGCTTTATGGGCTGGAAACGTCATCAAAACACTATATCGGTGCCATTAATAGAAAAGTTATTATTTTGCACGTTAAAAATAATTTGGTAAACATTCTAAAAATTTGCTATAACTTACACTCGTAAACAAAGTGGAACTTTGCAAATTGCTTCCTCATTATTTTTGGTTTTTTAACTATGAGGAAATGTGTTTATTGATTTTGGCTCTTTCATAGAAAAAACTCTGGAAAAAAAAACAAATAATAATAAAGAAGCAATTTGCAACGTGCAACTTTGGGGCTTTTGAAAAAATTGGAGTTAAATTTATGAAAATCTGAACCACATAACAAATTATGACGAAACTCTGTATCTATCATTTTTGAATAGTGCTGATTTCATGTATAAAATGTTAGCTCGCTATCTTATGGTTTTCTGTCGTTAATGTTATACCATAATTTATTCTAAAAGTTTAAATTCTGAAAAATTCTAACCGTATTGCGGATTATGATGAAACTATGTTCTCATCGTCGCTAAATAATATCGATTATGCCAAGTTAAAATAATAATACCAGTTGTGACAAATTTGAAGCAGCAATTTGAAGTTTTCAGAAACTTCAGATCTCGCTAATATCTAAACCAGTTTTCCGATTTTAGTCTAATTCAATACCAAACAATAGTAATAGCACCTGCACTTATTAAAAATTATTTAGCAAAATATCGGGAATTTTGCGAAAACTAGAGCACGCACGTCCTTTTTTAAAAAATCGAAAATTGCTACAAAATAATATGTCTGCATACATTTTGTAAAAACTTGCAACAATCAAAGATGGATCGCTATTTCATTTTTGTGCCAAATTTGAGCCGAATTCGTCCAACAATTCTTAAGTTATAAGTGATGGAAATTTCGAAGCCCTGCACAAACATACACACACACACACACACACACACACATACGAACATTTTTTCTCACCCACTTTTCTCGACGTTTCGGAACATTCTCTCGGTGTTGCAACATAAAAATCTCGAAAACGAATTTTTCATGATACCAAAGCTTTGTCCATGAAGAAGCAAAAATTATCTGAACGAATAATACACTTACTGCAATATCAATATGCAGTTGCACAGATAGGTTGAAAAATTTAAATTTATAACATTCCGAAAATTTTGATCAACATTTTTTACGCTATAATCTTTGCAGATCAAGGGATATCGGCCTGAAATTTCGGACGTTAATGAACTACCATCAAAGCACTATGTATGGCAAATTTGACAAGAATTCGTGAAGTGGTTCTAATTCATTGCAAACTCGATTATTTTTTTTTTACTCTACAAATACTTCAACTCCCGTAAATTCTGAGATATCCAGCTGCAATTTTTACCATGATTTCACGATTATTGATTTACAGTAATAAATTAAGTCAAATGAACTGTCGATATGTCGTCAGATTTCAATTTTGGTGATAAACATTTTTTTAAATGCCGTCACGAAACGAAAAAAAGGTTTGAAACTTTTACAGATTTATCTTAGATTTCGTACACTGATCGTCTATGATCGAAAAAAAATGTGAGTGCAAATTTGACACGAATCTGTCGAGCGGTTCAAAATTTATTTCAATTTTTTTCAAAAACCTCGTTTCGTGCTTGGGCAAATTACAAAACAATGTTCGAATAAATTTTTTTTTAAAGCTAATGAAACTTGAATTTTTTAAAAGATGCCTTCCAAGAATAAACAAGCCTCCAAAGTAGAAACTTACAAATTGCTTCCTCATTATATTGTAGTTCCTACAAAACTTTTTCTACGAGGAAACTAACATCGATCAACATACTTTCTCATAGAATTAGCTTTGTAAGAACCAAAAAATAATCACCGAAATAATTTGCCAGATTCTACTTTGCAAGGCTTGTCACTACGAGCATATTAATATTACAAAGCGTCTTTTAATGAAATCATGACGTCATTTTCAAGCACACACAGTTCAGTTCTTTCATGTAGGACTTCGTACTTCGTATTTGACCCGTTTCTCTAGTATAGGAAGCTGCAAATTCCTCGACGCTGAGATTATAATTTTGTAAACGAATATGAATGGGCTATATTTAAATTGACAAGTTCGTTAATTAACGTCAAGAACTCAATTCAAATTTTGCAACTTTGGTCATGTAATAATTGGATTACTATCTTGTAATTATTATCAAAATATTTAAGAACTTTTTTTTTACGTATATATCTTGACTCTACTATTGTTAACTTTACAGTGAATATATCATACTAATCATTATTTTACCCACTTATTTTGTAAATTTCATATCATTCGTCATAGTAAATTTACTTCTTTACTAATTATTTTCAACAGTGTATACAACAAAATCATAAAAATAACTGCACACAAATGCTATCACGAATTTTGATCTCGCAAATTATTCTCATCATACTATTTTTCGAGCAGTTAATCGAGCGAAAACATGACTTCACATTACGACGTCAAGTGAATTGTTTAAAAAATGTCCAATTATCGAGGAGAATAACAGTTCACTTAGTGACAGTTGAGATACTCAGATGAACTAAACAGTTGACGTAAACGATGTTTTGCATAATTATACAATCACCTCGCGACATATATCAATAAGAAAAAATAATGTTTAAAAATGTTTGCCGAAATAAATCAGTACACAAGTATAAAATTATGAGAGTTTTTTATTTGGTTATTGCTAAAAATTTTCAATCAAAACCAGAAGAAATCGTATTGCTGCCTAAATAATTTTATCACAATCATAAAAGTGATTAAAATTCATGTTGTAATGCATTTTAATCGAAATATAAATTTTCTTTGCGTTACTTTCCACGCTTTCAATGAAACACCTAAAAAATATCGCTTCACAACGACGTACACTTGTAAAAGTAGTATCTGAAAAGAAAACAAGATACCTGATACGATATCGATATTGGATACTAAGAATAAGATAAAACAAACAATTAAAACATTATTGTCTTTTACCTATAAAAAAAAATACAAAAATCTGTCGGTATAAGAAAATTATTAAAAATATTCTGCAAAATACATTATCTATTCAAGATCATTATGTATTATGATTTTTCCTCGCATTAATATAAAATCGTACCTTAAAACGTGGATTTTCAATTATTTTTTCAAAATTTGCTGTTCCAAAAACTGAAGAAGCCACAATACTGTCACAATAATAATATCACAATCATAAATGCAATTTAAATGTTTTTTTTTATACACTACAAATGTTTATTTTTAATTTCACAAGACAATTGTTGCACTACTTTTCACGGAGTTAGTCAAACACTGAAAAAAGACCAGCTCCCTTAAAAAAAACACTAGATGACAACAAAAAAAAAGAATGGTAACGTGGTTTCAAGTTAGGAGCGACCGCATCGCCGCTTCGCCAAAGGCCTTTTGACCAAAACGACGTTAAATTCGCGGCGTTTAATTTTAGCCCGATCTAAAAATATATATCGCTCTTTCAGTCGTGCGTTTGGCTCTGATAGTGATAGTCGGTCTATTCGCTGGTCAGCACTAACCGCCGATGTATCCACGTTCAAGCCCAACTTTATAGTATCAAACCAAAATAAACATCACTAAGCTTATCATTTTTAAGAAATATTTATAACTTTCGAGCTTAATTATTTTGTTAAACTCTAACTTTGTTCAATAACCGGTAGTCGCATGATATTAAAAACTCGAACAATAACTTTGTTTAAATCATTTTTTTAAGAACAAAAAATGCTCTTACGTTAGTCATCACAAATATCCGCACAAGTTTTTTAAAAAATTATTACGAAGTAATTTAATTAAATAATTGGAAAAGTACATTTATCATTTAATGCCGATTATTCGAGAGTACAGAATACTTTTTATCTAGTGCCTCACTTTACCGATTCTTCACAAACAGTCACTTTAATTATTTAACCACATTTCTTCTTCTGTTTTCATTTGTAGAAAGAACAAAATACTTTTTATTTAACCCAACGCACGACCTCGTGGGAGGCGATTCGACAAGAGTAATGTGTGCCAGTCGCGACGACAGCCAGTGGCACAATACAACACGATCGTCTCACGTCTCGTCTCGTTTCGTCGCCGTCGTTTAACTTGCGGGTGGAGTGCGTCGTACGACGCACCATTCGCTTATGTATATATATATATATGTATACATGTATATACGTGAATATACATAGCGTTATATTATATACGTTGACGTATATATGTATACCAAAGTCTACATCCACACCCACAAGTTATAGTCGAATGCGATCTGGGCGAATGGAAAAGCTCGTATGTGCTTTGCCGCCTCTCGGATGCGCAACAGGAAACTAGCACTTATTACGCCTTGAGGCGGCATAACTGAGCGTCGCAGACTGAAAAGCTCTCTAGACATGTCACGTCTAATGTCTACTCCTCAGCTCCTCGTTTCTCTTCATGTCAATTTACCCAATTCTCAAAAATATTCCGGTGCTAAGATATTCCAAGATTTCGAACACTTCTCCTGCACAAATCTGCAAAGTAAGACCGTACAAATTGCTGCCTCATGATAATTGTTTCCATGAAAAACGAGGAAACAAACATGAGGTAAATGTCATGGGCGTTAATATTTATTCTAAAAAGAATTA
Source organism: Tromatobia lineatoria (assembly GCA_949699805.1). Taxonomy (NCBI): domain Eukaryota; kingdom Metazoa; phylum Arthropoda; class Insecta; order Hymenoptera; family Ichneumonidae; genus Tromatobia; species Tromatobia lineatoria. The sequence goes on from OX453043.1 coordinate 13,011,758, forward strand.
CGAAAATAAATTGAATGAATTCGAAGTATGAAAAATGTTTCATATTTAAGTATGAACATTTCTCTTAATGTACTTTTTTTTGTATACTATAAATCTTGGGTAATATGTGCTGTACATATTATATCAATGAGTCAAAGTGTTACTTCGCTCTCGTCATTTTTTCAATAATCACAATGTGATAAAATGAAGAAAATAATAAGAAAAATGTACCATTAATCGCATTATATATTTGATCAAAACTCAATTGACTAATTCGCTGATAGTACAAACAAATAACATTTATTTACCATTAAAACAACGGTGATGGTCAAGAGCAATTCATAAACATTGTTTTTCGGTCTACACACAAACGTCGTAAATGTCATTTGTAACATAATTTTCCAACGAGAAAAATGCAGTTTCAACAATTTTTTTACTGTTTATCACGATCGTATTATTTATTGGCATTATCATCAGTTAGAAAAAAATATGTATATACAGAAAAATAATTTTGACCAACAAAATTCGTGGGGCACACGGAAAAGAAAATATCATTGATTCAATAAAACCTTGATTTGCAGGCTGTCAAAAACAAGCGTTTTCAATTCAATTACACTTCCAATTCCTACAATTTGTTATAATATTGAAACGATAAACTTCAATACAGGCAAAAAAATATTTAATTGTTTCAATGTTAAATCGGATTGTGAGAACAACAACTGGAGTTAATTTAAAAACATTGTTTTTGGCAGCCCACAAACCGTGATTGTATTGGATACTCATGGAAAAAAAAATCAAGATTTTTATCTCAGTATGCTCCAAAAAAAGTGATTTTTGAGACATGTGTGTATGATCTAATTCTTTTTAGCACGATGGCGTTCGCAATTTCCACGATATCGGCCTGACATTTGATACACAAGTGAAATATGACCAGGCAAATGCTAAGTTCAAATTTGGCGCGAATCCGTCAAGTGGCTAAAAAATGATGAAATTTCGTATTTTTTCTAAAATTACTTATCATGCCCAAACTTCTTAATTTTTCAAAATATCGATCTTAAATTTGATTTACGAATGGACTATTCTAAACTTTGCATTAAAAAATCGGTACAAAATTTTGTAAAAATATATCGAAACGCCATAATGTTATGGGATTTAGAATTCTTCGAATTAAAAAAAACAAAAACTCAAGTCGTTTAGAGATCCGTAATAAACATAATCAATCACAAATCGAACCTTTCTTTCCATGGAAGCCAAATATAATAACAGTAAATAAGAATAACGAAATTTCCAGGAAAGCTCGAAATTAACAGCATGACAATGTCAATTGTCAGCTTTTGTTTATGACAAGTAGTTGTCTCTGGGATCGTCACTTCGCCCTTTAAAGGGTTAATGTGTCAATGCCTGGTCCAACTGAGCGTATTATTTAAAGAACAAAAAATAGGAACAAAAAAGCTTAAACATAATGGTTCCTCACCTTCACTGACATCTTGTTTCGTCGCTCACATCCAGTGGCTCCGCAATTTTTGTCTCTCGCTGTTCACTAATTCACCATTTAAATCGTGTACGTTGGGAGAGGAAAGATTCGCGAGGGGTCCACGACACTGCAGTTGACTAAACAGGAGGCAGTCCCGAGTTGTTGAAGAGGAACACCGTTCAGACGACAGCAACAGTAGCAGCGGCTAACGAATACCTCCCGATAGTCCCGTATCGTTAACTCGTCAACATTGTTCTTTTTGCCCATCGATGGAGTGATTACACAGACCGAAAACTGTGTATATTACCGGGCGCAACGTCTATGCGGCGATTCGTTGCACAGTCTTTCGCTCCCTTCAACATAGGGATATATACCCGCTTTACCCCCTCCGTCTATCCCTTTATTGATTTTCAACCCGAGTATTACGTTGCACCTGCCATCTTTGCTATCATTTCGAAAAACATGAAGACAGGGGGTAAAGGGGGCGACGATAAGCGACTATTTTTTTACGGATTAGGAAAAAAACATAAAACGTTTCGCCAAATCTGTATAACAATGGTGATAACACAGATCTGTCTTTAAATTTCTACAACTTTGTACTTTTTAGCGACTATATATGACCATGAGTCACCGGTGACTCGTGGTACTCGCTTAGCTTAAAATGCAAGTGAAAGGGGTAACATTTATGTTATTGACATCCGTACCGTATGAGCCACCGGTGACTCATGGTACTCGCTTAGCTTAAAATGCAAGTGAAAGGGGTAACATTTATGTTATTGATATCATGCGCAATATAACATATAAATTGATACATGGGTCACCGAGGACAAATGCTACTTATTTCAGCTGAGAATGCAACTGACAAGGATAACCTTTATGTTTTTGATGTTCTGCGCAATATAACACGCAAATTTATACATGAGTCACCGGTGACTCATATTGCTGTTTATTATCTTAATGCGCGATTTTATAAGGAAGTTTTATTTTTCTGTCGTTTGGCACGAATTGATGCATTGAAATGTGAACTACGAATGACTCACGTTATTTTTTGAGCCTAAAATTGGACTCCGCGGTTCAGTTTTCGAACTTTTAGTATTTTATGCGAAACAGCGTGTGAAATAGCGCGTGATCAATTATTGTTTTCGTTGAATTCAGAATTACTTATTGACTAAATGGATTCTTTCACCAAATATCGGACGAATATCGGGCCTTTTAATTTTTAGTGCTCTTTTTTTTTATGATATGATTCACTATGCTGAAATAAAGAGGAAGACCAAATTTAAGATGTTTTGCTTATCATTTCCAAAAGGAATGTCTACTATAATTTTCAACTGAAAATTTTAACTTTAAATTTCAACCTCGTATCGAATTTTATCGGGAAAATCCGAAGTACTATTTTTTGTCGGATTTTCCTAAAAACAGATGTTCACATTCAACGACATTTTCAAGGTCAAAAAGTTGAAAAAATATTTAAAAAGTTCTTTTCGATGCTTACCTCACTTTTTCGAATCTTTTTCTTTTTTTCAACTTCAGAAAACTTGCCTAAGAATACCCAATTTTTCAATTTCGAATTTCAAATATTAAAATATTCCGAGAATTTTATTTGCAATCAAATAACTTAAAACCTCTAAAAACGGATCAACTATATTAACCATAGCATACACTTATACTTTATGCATTCCATTGTGAATTTATCATTCTTTTATTGTGCGGGATTAAACGGGCATTTTGGAGAGCACAAGTTGAAAATTAGATATTCTTAGGCGAATTATCCTAACAAATATGTTTGAATACAAAAAGAGTGGATAAGCATTGAAAGACGCTATTAAAAAAAATTTCAACTTTTCAACCTTTTCAATGACGACAATTCTGAACATAAATATTACTTTGGATATTACTTTTGGAGTATTACTCTTGGAAATAAATATTACTTTGGATTTCCTGATCGAATTTGGTAAGACGTTATAATTTAAAGTTTAAATTTTCATTTGAACATTAAAGTAGTCGATTCCCTTTGAGAATGATAAGCGAAAAATCTTAAATTATCCTTTCTCTTTATTACAGTATTGCGAATGAAATCATAAAAAAAGGAAACCAAAAATTGAAAAGCCATATTTTTGTCCGATATTTGGTAGAATAACCCAAATAGTATGCTAATGGTTAATAATCTGGTTAATAGTACATCCTTGAGTTGGCAAACTCATTATAAATTGAAGAAAACCCACATAATTGTGAATAAATATTTCATGTCGCTTTATTTTTCTTTTCAGCAAAACATGATTTTATACATTAGATATACAATATTTTACAGTGGATTATCTTTCTTCCATTTGCTTTGGTAATTTGTTGTTTGCTTGTTTTTTTTTTTTTCTCGATTTCTTTGTTAAACACGAATGATTGCACATAAGGGTTAAGAGCTGACTTTCTTTTCGACGAGTGATACACGTATAATGTACTTTTTCTTTTTCTTTGGTTTTACCATATAATTAGTTGTTTATCAGTTAATCGAGGGGAGTTACGCGCGCAGCGCTCGACTTGGACTTCTAGGATTGATTTTTTTTTTTACAAAAAATAATTGTATTGTATCGTAGTTAATATATATACGTAATAATTATTCATTTGTCGGTTCGTTTCCCTCCTCTGCCTTAACGGTACAAGTGCAATCACGAGTTCTCTCCTCTATTGGCACATACACTTTTTTTTGGACCGCTATTTTCGTCGTCTATTAACTCGAGTATTAACGAAACACAGAGTACTCACTTCTTTCTCTCTCTATCTCTTCCAGACCCTTAAGATCGCTGAATCAGCAAATTTGAATTATTCAAATTTTCCTACAGCTGACAATTTTAGTGAAAAAAAAATTAAGTACTTCTTCTCTTCCTCTTTCGATTTTCTGGAAACTCCTAAATTCAAAAATTATTCTTCAATAACCCTTAAAAAGGGCAAAATAATATTTCCATTATAAAAACTAAATTTTCACCTCTTAATTTGAAGCTAAATAAATAAATAAATAATTTTTTTACTAAACTATTCGAAAACGAAGAAAAAAGTTCGAAGTGACTTTTCAATTTCTTGCACAGTATAGAAATTACCTCGAATTATTCGAAATTTGCAGATTTATCTTTCTATATACACGGCTTATAATTATTATTTCTTGCCATTATTTTATTATCCCGATTCCAAATTCGAAGGAACTAACTTTTAGAAAGAGGCGACTAGAATTTTACAATTCGATCATAAGCGCGATTTGTTTCTCGCGCAACAATTAGTTTCATTTTTCCTTTTCCTTTTAGCGCAATGAAGGAAAACTTTGGAAAAAATGGAGTATTAATTTTTACAACACCGTCTCGAAACAGAAAAAAATGCATCATCGTAATAAAAATATCGGCGAAGATTCATTGGTTCAGCGTGAGCTCGGACGCGCATTGTCAGTCGTTTGCATAATTATTATAGCATATGAAGACGACGGTGCATTATTTTTCACTTTTATCGCACGATCGAGTTGATCGGCCACAAGAAATTTCGGAGACACACTTACACGCACACATACACAGATCAAAGAGTTAAACGCAGAGATACTAATGACAAATTCACGTGTCGATGAAAAACATGCAATAGTTTATAATGACGAAGAAATTCCGGCCCACCGACACAGCTAATGTTAATGGCGATAATTAATTGTGCGAACCTTAAGAGAAATCACTCGCGTTAAAAAGTATATTTCATAATATCTTCATTCATAAAATACAATTTTTTATATTAATACGCTTAAAGAAAGTCACTTTATAACTAATTATATTTATCGATAAATATATCACTTATTTAACTGCTGGTATTATATTAAGGAAGCTGTGTCACCTAAAAACAGTCATAAATAAAAAAATTCTGTGCATGATACCTTTTTTTTTTAAACATTAAATTTTAATCTCATTAAGTACATCCCAAGCATTATAACTCTGCGATTTTGTATAACTGCATACAGTGCATTAAAATGGTGTGAGGTAAAAAGTAAAATTATCAATTTAACGCAATTTTCAAACCAAACCGGTGAACAAATTTCAGTGTTCGATGATTTATTCCATCTGTCGAACAGTACATTCTAATATAAGAAAATAAATTTTTATTTACGGTCTTTTTGACGAATCTTTAATTTTAGATGTATAAATAAATCTTTCTGTATTTAAATCTCACTTAATAATTACTTATAGTAAATCCAATTTCCATTGCATTTAGGCTTGCTACACTCATCCTACAATGCACTCTTCAACAGGTGAAATAAGACATTGAACACTGAAATTTTTTTACAGTTTTGTTCCGAAAATGACGATTGGTAGTTGAGAATTTAACTTTTTACATCATAACATTTTGGTTGCACTGAATGACTGAAAAGTTGCAAAATTATAATGCCTGACACGTAATGAGGTTTATATTTAAGAATTCTTTAAAGAAGCGTATCGTCTATAGAATTTTCTTGCTCATCACTTTTTTAGGTGATTCTAGCCCCTTAAAGAGACTTCGAAGTTACAATCAGGTCAATCGCGTACCAAAATTAATAAAATTTATGTAAATGTTTTCTAACAGAAACTATTGTAATTGAACATAAATCTGAATTAATGAGATCTTACACCCAGCGAAATCGGTCTGAAGAATTTATTTGAATCAATTATGAGGTCTATCTGAAATAGATAGAATTTTATTTAAGTTAAATAGAGTCTATATCAAACATTTTACATTCAATTCAGGTCAAATAGAGACTATTTCGATCAAATTAAATCCTATTAGGCTGGTCATCAAATAAATGATTCACTTAATGGCCGGCCTAAAAGAAATTTATTTAACCTGAATAGACTTTATTTGATGTAAATAAAATTTCATCTGATCGAAATAGACGCTATTTGATTGAAATAATATTTTATTCATTGTAAATACACCTCATAATTGATTCAAATAAACTCATCAGACCCATTTCTCTGCGTGTACTTACGGGGACTGAGTTACGTTAAAAAAGTGATGAAAAATAAAATTCTGTAATTGATACCTTTCTTCTAGAAAATGCTATATTTGAACTTCTCAAAGTACATACCAAGCATCATAGTCCCCAATTTCGTAAAGACATAGAGTGCACCAAAATGGTGGAAGGAAAAATTTTTTAACTTGTAGCTTTCAGATCAAACCAATGATTTTTGTCATCTGTCGAAATTCAACACTCATCCTCTTAGGATGAGTGTTGGGATTTTTTTGATGACTTCTTGACAAAGCTATGATTTTAAATATGAAAATAAACATTTTTTTGTTGAAAACTCAGTAAATAATTGGTAGCAGTAATTACAATGTCTACTGCATCCAGGATTGTTACACTCATCCTAGAATGTACTCTTCGTTCAACTTAGTGAGTCATTCAATACTAAAATTTGTTGACCGATTTTATCTGAGAACTACAGTTGAGCTAAAAAGTTTTGTTTTGTTCTTATACTATTTTCGTGCACTGTATATATTTGAAAAATTGCAGAGTTATAATGCTTGATATATACTTAATGAGGTTCAAATATAAGACTTTTATAAACGAAAGGTACGACTCAGGCCCCTTAACAAACGAAGTGACTTACCATTTTCCAAAATCGAATTATAATTGTATATTTAACTTTCAAAAACTCCGAGAAATATTTATTATTGATAATCAAAGTAAAATGAATTACTTTTCTGTAAATTAATAACCCTACATTTTTTTCTACGTTTAGTAGGATCTTTGTAATTCATATTCACCTTCATTTTCACTAGATTCTCTTAGAAAATGCGTGGAAACATTTTTTTGTAAATTTGGTACCCGATTGAACTTCTTGTACGGTTAATACCTCCTTGAAAAAAAAGAAAATGTTTCCGACTCGTTAAAAATAGTACTTTTCAAAACAAGTCGGCTTTTTTAAATAAGTGTCCCCCTTTTTATGCTTGCAGCATGAAAAAAAACAGTCAACTCCTAAATAAAAGTAAAAATACAGCATTACGCATGCGCAATGTGTGTTTTTCTCTAGCCCAATCAAAAAAAGCTTCGCACTACGCGAAGGAGAATTTTCTGTGCGTGTATAACAATAAAAATAAAAAGATTTTGCAAGAAGCACCTGGACATTGACGGTCACCAATAATAATTTTTATTTCAATCGGTGTGAGAAACGCCATCTTACACACGGTTCCTGTGCAGAACCGTGTGATAATGGGGCTTCATCACAAGGTGTGATAAATCCCCATTATCACACCTTGTGAAATAAAATTTCGTACGATACTCGTGCGATAAACGTTTTCTTAACACATGTCATTGCAATACTCACTTTCGGCTCGTGCTGCAAGCTCACACTCATTACAAAAAGTTTTATCGCACTAGCGTCTTAAAGTGCTGTTATCCTTACACTTTACACACCTTGATATAATAACGACTATCCCAAATATCGTTAAAGAATTCTCAGTTATGCTGACTATAAAACGGATGACTAATTCTTCTGACACGATTGACGGTATTTCAGATAGAAGTAACATATAATAAGTAACAGTACATTCTTAAACTGACGATTACTTCACCAATAAAGACAAGAGAAGCCAAGAGCTCATGCTGCAAAGACACATAATATACATAGCTGAGAATTATTGGGGAATGTTTGACCGACCGTTCTTCATAAAAGTGTGCAGAATGTAAAAATAATAATCTTTGAAAAAAAAACCTTCGCTTAACGGAGCAACAGTACATATTTTCCATATACTTATTAACGTAAAACAAAAAGGTAATAAACTTTTTAAATGCGAATGATTCTCCTTAAATTGGAACCCCTAGCAGACATCGTCCTGTTAACCATCGACGTTAAACAAGTTCGAATAATAAAAACTACTTATCGTACACATTATCGCGTAATATTCGTTCGAGAATTATTCGGTGGTTTTTTTTTCATTATTTCCTATTATAAAAGACGTGATAGTTGTGCATGGCGGAGTGGATCGTTGCGTCTAGTTAATGCGAGCAGATCTTTTCTACCGATCAGATCGTGCCATTTTACGCACGCACGACGTGACGAACGATTCCGTGTGTTTTTTTTTTTTGTGTGGATGGAAGATCCGATAGCGGTGCGCTACTTCGGTGATTCTTAGACATCAATGTTACGTTTGTTTTTTTTTTTTTAGATTGTAGTAATATCTTCTTTTTTATCGTTTAAATAATTTTTTTTTGGCTTATTATTTTTTAAGCTGCGGGCTTTCAGCTTTTGTCTTTATTTTATTTAGCACTAAGCCGCACATAGCGCACTCCCTCACGGCCTAACAACTTAATCGACTAAACTCACTCTCTTTCTCTCTATTACGATCTCGTTCGTTCGGTCTCCCCTTCGATCATCTTATTAAGTGGACAGTGACGTGCGCGTTTTAGTTACGAGGCTTGAGCGTTATTTAGCATCTTTCGGAACAATATATATACATATATGTATATATATATTTTTTTCTTCTCGTCGTCAGTTTAACCAATAATCTCAGACAACTTTGTTAGTAGCGCAGCCTTAAATTTCAGGGCACTGCTTTTTCAAAGACCCGAAATAAGCTTATAATCTTTTTTTTTATCCGGTGAACTTTTTACACCCAGAGAAATGAGTCTGATGAGTTGAATGAAATCTCGTTTCAATCAAAAGAGTCTATTTCGATGAGATGAAATTTTATTTCAATCAAATAGAGTCTGTTTCGGATGAATAAAATACTATTAGGCTGGCCATTGAATAAATAATTTATTCAATGGCCAGCCTAATAGGATTTTATTTGATCGAAATAAACTTAGTTTTATGTAAATAAAATTTCATCTGATCGAAATAAAATCTACTTGATCTGAATAAAATTTCATTCATTTTAAATACACCCTATAATCGATTCAAATAAACCCTTCGGACCAAATTCTCTGGGTGTAGGGAAAAAAAAACTCCGACAAATGGACACGTCCGTCGGGCAACCGAACGGGCCGCAAAAAGCAGTAAAACATCTTTTCTGTTAATGCTTGGGGTCTGTTTCTCATTGCTACAACAAAAAAAGGACCGAACTATTTTTCAAAAGAAAATTATTGGTTTTGTTGCGTTTAACGAAACTACTTAATTCTTTCATTTTCATTTTCACATACATATTCTAATTTTTCAATCAGTTTAGTTATGACTTGATCGCGGAAAATGATTACAATTTTTAAGGTAATCGTTGGGACTCGAACCTTGAACCCTACGCACATAAATCGGAGCCTTAAACCTGAAGGCTATTCACATCTTTGTAAATATATATTTTTATTGTCTATTTAAAGTATGAAGAAAATTTGAACGTGAAACAATTTCAGGCATTTACATGATCGCATCTGGAGTTATTAAAATGAAAACACGTTTGATAAATTTTCACCGAAATAGATTATTCCAATCATTGTATATTGACTCGCAATCGATTCTGCAACGTTTTTTCTGCGAGAAAAAACGTTTCTCGCACGAGCTTCGTTTACAATTTTATTTCACGAGTGCGAGAAGTGCGTTTTCTCGCACGCGAACCGGAGATTATGAGAAGTAGGCACTTTTCGCACAGCGTTACTTAAAAAATGTTAATTGTTACCCGCGATCAAATATACTATCTCCCAAGTAAGTCCGAATATGAAATTGAAAGATAAAAATCAGGGCCGTTTAAGTTAATTAAATGCAGCACAGGTGATAATTATTTCAAAGAAAATAATTCAGTACTTTTTCGGTTTCAACGACCAAAAAAGGACTAAGCTTTTAACAGAAAAAAAAGGTCCATTTTGTCGTTTTTTGCGGTCAAAGTCGTTGTCCAACGGACGTGTTCGATTTCGGTCCGTTGCGTGATTCTAGGGAAACTCCGAATTCCTTTGAATCTAAAAAAATATATATTTGAGTATTCAGAATAAATTCAAGTTTATTCGTACGTTTCAAACGTCACGAAAATTAGAGATTTTCATCTATTTTAAATCTCCGTGCTCACACGGGTCTGAATGACCCCACGTTTAAAAGCGAGAACGTATAACCGCGGAGGGTTAAGAATGCTTGACTGGAAAAATGACTGTTTTTTCGAATATTAGAGACAATCCGAATTTCTACATTCAGAGAAAACTTCAACTTCCTCTGGAAGGTATAAGAATAAATAAAATTCTCAAAGATTTTCACTCAAAAATCCACGTTATTCAATTGAATTTTTCAACAAAAATCACTTGCGGCCACGGCGCTGACAAAGTTTACCTGAAGCATCCTCCAGCAATCTTGACAACCGTTGTTTTGTACTGATTTACCGAGAAAACCACCGTCAAACCACCGGGTAATTTTTTGGAAAAATAAAACCAAAACTCGATCATAACGACTACAAAAATACCCGTTCACCGAGAAACGACTAGATATAAATATCATCAACAGTTGTTTTTACGTCGTTTACATGCATCGACTAATAAAAAAAGTTTCAATTCATTTTTTGAGCGGTTGTTTTCACAGTTGTCGACCAATTTTTAAGTTTTCTTTGAGGCAAAAAACGATCCGGTGGTTTTTACGGTAAGCCGGCGGTCGTTAAGATTGCTAGGGTCATTTGTTTTACCACTCAAATTCCCCCAATGTCAAAAATATCGTCAAATCGTCGCCCGACGAGGTTCCCTCAATCCAGCGACTTGGACCTGTCTAATTTGTTATGTTTACTTTCATGATTGTTAACGACACTGGCAGCATCGTCATTGTTTGTCTCTCTAGCGCTCGGCGATGGAAGAATGACAAATCTGCGGCGCCTCTGATTCGCCTCGTGACGTAGAGTCATCAAGTACATTCTCTCCTTCTTCTGCTCCTCCTTCTTATCAGCATCAACAGCTTCAACGGGAACAGCAGCGCCACCAGCCTCGAAATTTATTGCGGAAGTAAGTGGCTCTAATATCACATTATCGGATGGATTTGTTGTCTGTATCTGGAGCTTTTGCAAGCCGTAGCGTCGCAACGAAGAACGGCAGGAGTCACCATTCAATAGTCCATTTCTCGTTGACCTTGAGAATGACCCTTGCGATCCAGAGTCACAAAAATCATCGCGTATTCTACATTCACGACTGCTCATTGGTTCGTTGTCCCTCAGGAATACGGAATTACCATTTGGAGAACAACTAGCGGCCGCTTCTTCGCCAGAGTTGCTCCTGCAGGTGGTGGATCCTGTGGCGATCTCTAGGAATGTTTGACCGCGACGGAAGCTTCCATAGATCACCGCGGCAGGATGGGCTTCGTCTCTGGTTCTGGAGAACTTTAAAGATCCGCCATGGTGACGAGAATAACGTTCGCGTTGATCATCCTGAGGTGTCCGAGCCTTTCGGCCATATCCTTCGCCGTCTATTTTGAGATCCGGTACCGAGGAATGCGCATCACCGGGAAGAGATGATCTATTCATTTCTCGAATTGGACAGCCCGCTTGTGGAGACCCGTTGATTCTCCGATGTTTCGGATCTAAGGATGATCTCTCGCCGTGATAGCTCGGAAGTCTTTCCAAGTTATTACTGTTATAGATGCGAAACGTGTCCGGTACTATCGTAGCCGCATCTCCGTGGTAATCCAGTGGAGGTATCGGACCACCTGAAGAAATATGACAGTATATAGATGATTCTAATTAATCAATAGTCATTCAAAGTTCATTCAATAGTCATTTAATAGCCACTCAATAGCCGTTCAGCAATCCTTCATTAGCAATTTCATAGTCATTCAAAAGTCATTCAATAGTAATCCAAAAGCTATTTAATAGTCATTCAATAGTAATCCAAAAGCTATTTAATAGTCATTCAATAGTAATCCAAAAGCTATTTAATAGTCATTCAATAGTAATCCAAAAGCTATTTAATAGTCATTCAATAGTAATCTAAAAGCTATTTAATAGTCATTCAATAGTAATCCAAAAGCTATTTAATAGCCATTCAATAGTAATCCAAAAGCTATTCAATAGTAATTCAGTAGTAATCCAAAAGCTATTTAATAGTCATTCAGTAGTAATCCAAAAGCTATTTAATGGTCATTCAAGAGTCATTTAAGAGTCATTCAATAACCATTTAACAAACATTCAATAGCCATTCAATAGTCATTCAATAGTCATTGAGTAGTTATTCAATAATAATTCAATAGTCATTCAACAGCCATTTGATATTCAGGTATATCAAATAGCCGATGAGAAATTAGAACACGAAAACTATTGTTATCAATGGCCGACAATTGAATGACAGGTCACATTTGTATGTTATGCTGAAATTTTACCATGATACTCCAAAGGCAAGCAGGCCTCTTGACTCGTCGCAGGATGAACGGGTGTCGCTCCACTGCTGTTACTGGCGTACGACGGAACGTATGATGAAAATGCGGCGGATGCTTCCAGAGGATCAATCTCATGAACGGGTTCGACGGCATTGGCGGTTTGCTCGTAGCACGTAATCGTCGCTGAATCTTGGATTCCAGCGATACTGCCAGCCTGGGACGGATGACTGTTGTAGGGCGAGTGATTGTAGCATCGCGGGACTAGATCCTGATTCGGTATAACCGAACTTCCGGTTGCCGACGACTCGTCAAGGTTTCTTGTGCGCCCCGGCGACATGGGACTCGATATTTTACCGCGTGTTTGCGCTATCACTGTCTCGTAACTTGGCGGTGGTCCGTACAACTGATAGTACGGACAATTCACGTCGTTTAGAACAACACTAGTGTTCTGAAAATGCGTCGAACTTGCTGCCGCTGGCGGACCCGGATACGCTGGTGATGAACCGGCACCACGGTGAGAACTTCCTAAACATTGTTTTCAGTTAGGTTCCACTTCACGTTTTTCGGGAACAGTGTTGTAAATACATGTGCAACATAAAAGAAAGAAAACAAAAAGTTTTCATCACTTAGAGAAGTCGTAATAGCATAGTCAACTACCCTATCGGAACACCGCAACCTCAAAACAACCCGTAAAACAACGGTCGCAAAACGCCGTGAAAGTAACCGCTTGGCAACCACGATTCTACCATTGTAACCGCTTCCAACCGCGGTTCTAACTCCGTTGTAACTCCGAAGCAATCACGTTAACGTGATTCACCGGCAACGGTGTTTTTTACACTTCCGACTGCAGCAACTAATACCAACCATGAAACAACCGTCTTTCCACCAGCACCAAGGTTGTTTTATAGTCGTTCAGCGGTAAATCGTGCGGCGAAAGGCAACCGGTGGTTTCGGGGTAGAAAAGTGGTTGTGGCTACGGTTGCCTAGTCTGACAGGGTATCCAGATAGTCATGAAGGTTCACGGTGAGATCACACAGGCATCGCCAAGATGCTGATGCTGCGTCAGTGTTCGCACGGGTCCAGTACGTCATGCTACTGCAAAACGTGTTGATACCGTGCGGCCACAGTGCTCAATCAGCATGCCGTGCCGTCTAATTTGAAAGCAACTATAACTGCACGTTTTTCTATCTGGGGATAACGTGCCACCTATTTATTCTTAGTCCATAAAACTTTTTTTATAGTTCCAGTAACTGTTTAGTAGTGACAGCTACTAAACAGTTACAGTAGACAGCTACTTTAGTAGTGACAACTAAAGAAAAATAGTTGTGCAAGGTAAAAATGAATCGTTGTCACTCTATCGTTACTTTCACTATAATTTTCTCGCAGTGAGAATGCTTGCCCGCGGAAAAAAATAGTATGAAAAAGCATATTAAAATAGTATTAAAATGGAAAATATGAGGAGCATGTGGTATTGCACGTAAGCACTGTCTAATTATATTTATATTCAAGTATTGAATATGAGTATATAAAACAATATTCAAGTATATTTAAATTATAAAGCTAATTAATTTCGAGTACCAAATATTTTTTATTTAAAAAATATTGAGTTTTATATATTGAGTATATAAAACAATATTCAAGTATATTTAAATTATAAAGCTAATTAATTTCGAGTACCGAATATTTTTTATTTAAAAATATTCGGTACTCGAATATTTTTTCTTATACTGATTTCATACTTAATATCCGAATGTGAGTATAATTGGAGTATCGTATTGTCCAATACGACATACTCCTCACACTTTTCATTGATACTATTTATACTATTCATCAATAGTATTGATCCTATTCTATTCTAAAACTATTTTTATACTTTTTTTTTAAGCGGGTGATTGCTATAGGGAAAATATATTCAGAAAAATATTCTAACACTTTGAATTTTAGGATATATATTTTTAAAGATAATTTTAGTGTAAAAATGTGAATGCTCAAAGCGTTAACATCGATGACTCTAGAAAATTTTGTTTTGCCGAATTTCTAGAAACGTTTCGAGCATCTAGGAGAATCACGTGTTGGAAGGGTTGAAAAATATATTTAGGGCGAAAGGAATCCGTATATAGTACAACAATTAGAGAATATCATTCGTGGATCACTTCAGGGAGGGGAAAAATATTCGATAATAGCAATGTGTGTTGTATGTGGCCGTCCTTAATAAATGTGGCGCAGGATGATAGGCGGCCACAGTTCGGCTAATTCCCGGGGATGTTTAAGAGAAATAATTAATTCGATTGTCGTTTCGGTCTAGGTTTCGAACTCTCTTCAGAATTTTATTCTGGCTTCGTTTAAATTTAACCAGACCTTCGTTTTTGATTGGTCGTTAAATGGCCTCATAGTGTAAGTTCATGAGGATTCCACGTGAATGTAACCGGCTTCAGACGTCAATGTCTCGGATCTTCTTGCAATACAGTAGAACCTCGGTTATACGAGGTGATATGGCAAGAGCTTTCTCGGGCGAGTGAAAACTCTGATCATCCCGAGGATAATATACACAACGAAAAAATCTATATTTTTATGTATGTATTTAAAATAAGGACATATGTTAAAGGACGAATGTTAATCTTTAGTGTCGAAGTTTTTTCACTTGAGTGGCTTAAGAAAGTGAGTGATCGAACACGGTTTTGATTCGACCATTCTTTTCTTAGCTGCAATATCTCGCGATCGGTTCATTAATAATTTATCACTTGCAGTAGCCTTCAGCTATTCCTCGACATATTTAAAAGCCATGTCAAGGGCATTTAACCCGGGTTCGTGCTTAATTTACGAACTGTCTTCCGTTTCCTCGGTTTCTTCGTCTATTTCGTCCGGTTTATCCGAGTTTTTCTGTATTATCCGAGCATATACCTCGTTAACGCGGAGTCTCGGTCAATCGCTGGCCGGATAACTGAGTTTCAACTGTACAAGTATGTACTAGTACTCGGTCGAAGAAAATTTTTGATCTGTGCAGTTGCATGATTTTTCATTTTCTGCGGAGTCACAGGCTAACGAAGATTTTGACTACTTTTTTCAAGCCACATTATTTAAAAAATGCCTTATCAAAATGCAGGGGTCTTTTTTATAGTTATTTTTATGGATTTTAAGAAAGGAATATTTCATAACTTAATTTTCTATATTTGGCAAAAAAAACGAATTCCAATTTTTAACATTGATTTTTCGGCAATTATGACATTTTTCAAAATTATAAAAAAATTTCTTTACATTCTGCAGACTCTC
Source organism: Tromatobia lineatoria (assembly GCA_949699805.1). NCBI lineage: Eukaryota > Metazoa > Arthropoda > Insecta > Hymenoptera > Ichneumonidae > Tromatobia > Tromatobia lineatoria. Next base: position 13,027,742 of record OX453043.1, read on the forward strand.
CTATAAGACTCTGTTGTTCTCCAGATAAAGGAATTCGGTTTTTGGATGTTATAAATAAAATAAACAAAATAGAGTTTCAATAAATGCATGCAAATTAATATATTCTGGAAATAAAAATTTTATTTGTCATTTCTTCTCCTCTTCGAAATATTTTCATAGGCAAAAGACAAAAAATGAGTTCAAGATTTTCAGACACTCTAACACTCACGAGAACGATCATAATGACGGGGAAAAGGTCAGTAATTTTTGTACACCTTAAGAAAAATTCGAGTAAAAAAAGAAGTCCATTAAAATAGTCATAATAAAAGATCATTAGTACTTTACAATTTTGATTAGGTTTTTACGAGATAATGAGGCTTAAAAAATCTATTCTAAATCTTATTCAGCTTGCAACTCTGCCACAAATGACGCTATCACACAACTACACATGTAAAAAATGTTATTAGTGTAAGTACTAGATCATACTCAAATGTAAAAAGATCCAAGAGATTCATGTCAGGTGCTAGATTCACATGGAATCCCTCATATACATCATGAAGCCATTTAACGACCCTTCAAAAGCGAAAGACTGGTTAAATTTATTGAAAGCTAGAATAAAATTCTGAAGAGGGTCCAAAGCCCGGACCAAAATGAAATGTCAATCGAATGAATCATTTTCCTCAAACATTCCTGGAAATCGGCCGAACTGTAACAGCGTATTACCCTTTGCCTCAGCGTTCGATAATTCTAATCCATCACCTGCTTTCCACATACGATGAAGTAGCACCGTATTTCGCGCCGAATTGTAAGTTATGCTGGCCTGCTGTGCCGGACATGTGGGACCACGTAGTGTATTTTGGCTACGCGAACTTCCAGCACCGCGGCTCGGTATCGCTGACGCTGCTGCTCTGTACCTACCCTGGAGCCAATAACGATACCACCAGCCACCCCCCGAACAGACGAGGAACATTATTATGACAAGGAGCCTGCGAATTTTCAGAGAAAAAAAAGAAATTCAACATCAGATTATTTTTCATTCCAATGTATCTCACATCGATCAAGGATGTCGTTTCGTCACTCGCGAACTGATCCTACATTTTATTGGTTGGTACCCCCATGGAAAAAAAGTATGCTAACAAAGTATATTTTTCGACATATCGAAAAATATATAAATAATGTACGTGGTATTTTTCTTATATATCTGCAGACCCAGACCAAACCTTTCTAACTCTGTCTAACTCCGTCTAATAGGCTTAGACTTCCATTACCGATTAAAAAAGTAATTGGAGCTGTAGCACTGTTCCATTAAAAAAATAATGGGTGCTGGATATCTCTTCCATTGGACAATAAAAAAATAATGGGTACTGGATCTCTGTTCCATTAAACATTATAAAAGTAATGGGTGCTGGATCCATGTTTCAGTAAATATTTAAAAAATAATGGGTCATGGATCTCTGTTCCATTAAAAATATAAAAATAATGGGTCATGGATTTCTGTTCCAGTAAACATTAAAAAAATGTTTCTCTGCTCCATTACTCATTTAAAAAGTAATGTGTAGTGAATACGAATTCCATTCTTCATTATAGAATAATGGGTTAAAAAACAGTAATGCATTAAAAAAATAATGCATCGCCCCCAACTTTGCTCTCGACAGCCGCGTGATCGCGAATGGCAAACTGGCAATTTTCCGGTTTGAAAACAGACGAATTTAGACGTCGACCTTTCGTGCGGGCCAATCAGAGCACGAATAAAATGACTTCATATGAACATGGCTGACCGTCACCAACTTTTTAAAAGGGGATTTTGAAGCAGATTAAATTTATTACAGCCTGAATCTGAATTCGAGTGATTGTTGTTGTTTTTTTAAATATAGTACTAGGGCTAGACAGGGCTCCGAAAGGGACATTTGTCCCTTTATGTCAGTTTTGAAAGTTGACATCAACAATAAAAAGCAATGCATGGATACCGGCCAATCACAACACAAGTAAAACGATGATAATGACTGCAAGATTTTCGAGATATCTCGAGCCACCGGCATTTTAGAAGAATACTTTCAAGAGCGAAAACAAGTGATATCAAAATTTAGTTTTTTGATTTCCGATAATTTTTTGAAGCTGCGATTGCGACCGATTAGCCATCTTTTTTAGACAGTCATGAATAAATAATTTATATGACCCTACTTTTTACGAAACAATTTTTTCTCAGTACCTTAAAAGTCAATGAATCAGTGTCAAAAAACTTGAGATTTTAATTTACTTTCGTCTGTGAAAAATAAACTCATGAAATTTACTCCATTTTCCGGTCGTTTGATGAGGAGCTGCCCTTAAACAGTTCGTCGGAAGCAATTCGTTTAATACAATTCGCATAAGAACATTTTGTCGAAAGCAATTCGTTTAATACAATTCGCATAAGAACATTTTGTCGAAAGCAATTCGTTTAATACAATTCGTGTAAGAACATTTCGTCAAAAGCAATTAGTCTAGAAATAGTTCGCCGAAATCAAATAAAATTATTCCTCTAATAAAGTTGTTTTATAGAAAAACTTCATAGTCCAAGTTATTTCAGGCTTGGGCGACTTTTTTTAGAAAAAAAATAAGTAGGCATTTATTGTAATTAAGTGATGTAACAGATATCAAATAACTAAAATGATTAACTTCAAGTATCTAACTCCATTTTTATTTTCAATTCTTTTTGTTTTTGGTTTATAAAAAAACTATAAATATTTATGGAATACTTCCCGCTATAGCATAAAAATATATCGAATATTTCCCGCCACATAATTCTAAGTTTTATATATAAAAATTTTCTATAAAAAAAAATATATATGCATATATTTTAAAATAGACTCAGTAATCCGCGCCGATCGTTGGCTTCCGGTTCGGTAAAGACCGGGTATTTATTCTATTGAAAAATAAACAAACATTTAATACAATTATTACAAGTTTCTTCAACGACTTGAAGTCATTTACATAAATAAATTATAATAAGTGCTTACTTATTTCCTAAAAAAAAAAGTTGCCCAAATCTGAAAATACTTGCCTTATAAAGTTTTTATGAGACAAATCATATTAGGTTCAGACGAATTGTTTTAGACGACTGATTATTAGACAAACTGTTGTAGACGAATTTTCCGCAAATCTTTGTTTCGGCACTAGTAGATTTCCCAATTATTTATCAATAACTTTCTATCATTATTTTTATACTAAATCAATGTTCTTCGGTATCTTCAATGACATTAACGTTTTCGCCTTTTTCTCTTGTCGCGAAATACCCAAGTTTTCATTGTATCAAGCTTTTGGCTGTGAATGTTTGTACGAAGCATCCTTAAAAAATTATTTAGCACTGATCTGAGGATAATAATTTCATCGAACGCACCAGTAATACCATAGATGGTAGATCTGAAATCCTGGCGATACGCAGCAACCCCAATTGCAGCAGTACTCTGTTCTTGGACATCTAAATAAACAAAGATATTCAGTTGACGTGAAATCCAATCACCCAATGAATTGTCATTGTTCGTAAGTTTCGTAATTGCCGCGTCGTTAGCACACAACTTACACATAGTATTTCGGATCTCCGTGTATTTCGAAGGCACAGTATTTCGCTTCAGCCTGAAAATAATTACGATTACACTGTTTCATAGCACCTCATATATAAAGTGAAAAATATAAATAAATTTCACGTTTCGCAGTGCAAAAAAGGGTCGAAGGGTTGAAATAAATAGAAAACAAATAACAAGTTTCTCGGTGTAAAAAATTTATGTACAACAATCGAATCAATCAACAAAACAATAATAATAATAGAGCCAAGGTCACACAGAACGAAAAAGAACATAAAGCGATTTCACAACTGGCGGTAACATAAATAGAACGATCTCTTCCTCGATGCATTTCGTTTTTTTCCCTGCGGTAAGATGTCGAAGCATTCACTCTATATATATGTATATACACACATATTACATGTCCATATATAAATACATATACACACATATATATTTGTGTCTCGTGCGAACAAAATACATTTATCATATATACCTTATGTTTTTCGTGTATTTTAAATAGAAACTAAAAAAAAGTAAGGTGACCTTCAAGGACGAGCTTAAGTGAGGATATAACGAGGATAACAGGTTCGCGTTGTGTGTGTGTGCGTGTGTGTTTTTTTTCGGAAAATAATATTTTTTGCACGTACGTAGATTAGACACTCGGATATTCCAGCGACAATCGCAAGTTTTCTCTTCGAGTCACGCGACATTTTCAAATCGAAAAAATGTCTCTATTTTATTTTCAGTTGTTGTTGTTTTGGATTGGCCGCGATCACAGAAGCTTCACTTTAACGATATGTTTTGACATGACGGCCATTTTCATGGCGGCCGTCCTACCCGCGGTAAAGCTCGACGTCGCGCAGCATCCCCGTTACAATAGCTTCGCAGTGCTACCACCGACAACGCGATGTACGAGACATCACCACACCACCACCACTGGGACGACCTCGCACGGCGCGCGTTTCACTTAGGCTCCTTTCTCGGCGTTTCACACTACGCTGCACCCCCCGTTTTATTGATTTCCAAAATTCGACATTCGAATGGGGAGGCTGACGTAGGTGGTTCTCGGTCAAGATGGTAGCGAAGCTCATAATACGCTATTATGAACCCTCTTAAGGTACTCCTTGCATCAGATAAGTCAAGCGAAGCACTATTTTTGATACGTCGTTAGAAAGGATCTGCATATAAGCGTAATACGTTTTCGTCGGTATTCATAGACGATCCTATAACCGATTTAGCGTTGCAGTGGAGTGTTTCGTCTTTCTACAAGATTTCTTTGTCTCGCTTTTGACTCATTATTCGATGGACCCAAAAGAGAGGTTATACCTGGCGTCGCAACTAACACTTATTATATATACTTAAACGTTACAAAAGAAACGAATGGCGCTTAAGAGCCAATATATAATGTGAGGAACTCTTTATCAATATGTATGAGTAGGCTCATAATATGATATTATCAACCCTGTAAAGGTACTCCTTGTATCAGATAAGTCAAGCGAAGCACTATTTTTGATACGTCGTTAGAAAGGATCTGCATATAAGCGTAATACGTCTTCGTCAATATTCATAGACGATTCTATAACCGATTTAGCGTTGCTGTGGAGTGTTTCGTCTTTCTACAAGATTTCTTTGTCTCGCTTTTGACTCATTATTCGATGGACCCAAAAGAGAGGTTATACCTGGCATCGCAACTAACACTTATTATATATACTTAAACGTTACAAAAGAACCGAATGGCGCTTGAAAGCCAATATATAATGTAAGAAACTCTTTATCAATATGTATGAGTAGGCTCATAATATGATATTATCAACCCTGTTAAGGTACTCCTTGCATCAGATAAGTCAAGCGAAGAACTATTTTTGATACGTCGTTAGAAAGGATTTGCATATAAGCGTAATACGTTCTCGTCGGTATTCATAGACGATCCTATAACCGATTTAGCGTTGCTATGGAGTGTTTCGTCTTTCTACAAGATTTCTTTGTCTCGCTTTTGACTCATTACTCGATGGACCCAAAAGAAAGGTTATACCTGGCGTCGCACCTAACACTTATTATATATACTTAAACGTTACAAAAGAAACGAATGGCGCTTAAGAGCCAATATATAATGTAAGAAACTCTTTATCAATATGTATGAGTAGGCTCATAATATGATATTATCAACCCTGTAAAGGTACTCCTTGTATCAGATAAGTCAAGCGAAGCACTATTTTTGATACGTCGTTAGAAAGGATCTGCATATAAGCGTAATACGTCTTCGTCGATATTCATAGACGATCCTATAACCGATTTAGCGTTGCAGTGGAGTGTTTCGTCTTTCTACAAGATTTCTTTGTCTCGCTTTTGACTCATTATTCGATGGACCCAAAAGAGAGGTTATACCTGGCGTCGCAACTAACACTTATTATATATACTTAAATGTTACAAAAGAAACGAATGGCGCTTAAGAGCCAATATATAATGTAAGAAACTCTTTATCAATATGTATGAGTAGGCTCATAATATGATATTATCAACCCTGTTAAGGTACTCCTTGCATCGGATGAATCAAGCGAAGCACTATTTTTGATACGTCGTTAGAATGGATCTACGTAACATGACTTCGCCAATATTTATATTCGATCCTATAACCAATTTTGAGTTTCAGTAAAGCCCGAGTTTCGTCTTTTTATAAGATTTTTTGCATTTTTTGTCTCGATTTCGAAACCCGACTATGTTATAGGTGCACTCACATACGATGCTTGCTTCGCCCTCGAATCAGCTGTGTTACCCGAAGTTGCGGATAGCAACCATAGCGCGCCGCCTTCGGCAATACTTTGATAGCGTTTATGCTACTCTGTGCGAGAAGTGCGATTTCTTGCACGCGACACATGCGAGAAATCGCACCTCTTGTATCATAATATATTATTACGTAAATCCGTGCGTGAAGTGCCCTCTTCTCACACGGTTCGCATGAATGCGAGAAGTCACACTTCTCGCACTCGTGAAATAATAGTACATTAATTACCTACGTAACAAGTGCAATTTTGATATAGTAGGCTTATAATACGATATTATCAACTCTCTTGAGGTACTCCTTGCATCAGATAAGGCAAGCGAAACACTATTTTTGATTCCTCGTTAGAATATTTATTTTTGTGTTTTCGCCAATATTTATATACGATCCTATAACCAATTTAGAGAATTTTTTCAAAATAAAATTTAAAAAAATCAAAATAAAGAAGAAAATCTGAAAAAATTCGTATGCATTAAAATAAATGAACATATCATTTTTATTGGAAAAAAAGTTAGGTTGACTGATTGTTTGCTGAACAATTGTTTTTTTTTTTCACCAATTTGTCAATAACATTTTGGGATTATTATCATGGAAAATCAATCTTTTCAGCATGTTTTATATGCATTATTTTTTACCGATTTTTATCCCATCGGGAAGTGATTAAAATTGTCTCTGAAACTCACTTTTGGCGGAACTGTACTTATCATACATCCTTAAGGATGTACAGGCGCCGCGAGCTAGTCAATAGACTGTCTCGTAAAAAATTAAATTAACCAACGTTCTGACAATACACATACTTACTCAAATTTTATTAGGAAGTAAGCAAATAATTCAGAAACAGATAAGAAGCTGAATAAACCATTTTACTAAATATTTTTGCATTTTTGTTGCTAACTTGACTTTGCAGTCTGTAACATATGATTTGCTGTTGGCAACCCAGCGTTTCCATGGGGGTTCAACCGCTCGACCTCTAACCTCTGCCGGTGTTTTGGCGGTTCTGAACTAGGAGTGGTTAGAAAGCTATGCATTGTTGCCAACGATTCTATGATACCGCCATGTTAGTGAGTGTAATGGGATTCTTTAAAATTCAACTCAATAATTCATTCCTTTTTCGCCGTTAACCTTGTCTTTTTACAGTATTTTCCATATCTACGATGTTTCTTTCAAGTGGTTAACTTTTTCCTACGGCTGTATCTAACTTCGAAATATATTGATTAACAACTCAAATAATGGGCCAGATATTCACCCCATTTAGGCATCACGAGCAAAATGTACGGATTTTATGAATTGATTTCTCGCTAAAATGGTCGTTACAAGACCCTGAAATTAAATAGATATAAAATATAGTATTTCGAATACAGCTTATAAGATTTACAGCGGCTGATCTAACACCTTCTCGGGCGCTCGAACATCCTTAACGGTTTGTAATCAAGAACTTTACATACCCAGTAAGAAAAACGTGCAGGGTCGAAATACGTGCCGTCAGAAATGAGTTACGTACGACTGAATCTATAAGGACACGGTGACGGCACAACACGCTAACACAGGACCGGTTTTAGCACAATGTGCCGTCACCGTGTCGTTACATTCGGTCGCACATAACTACACGGTACTGACACGAGGAGCCGTGCCGTCTTCGTGACGCCATATTTCTATCTGGAATATAAGGACCACTTGCAGGCGCGATCTTCGCGTCGGATATCCAAAGACTATCCTATTTGATTTATGTGCTGCACAAAATACTGAATGTTGTCTTGAAAATACAAAAAAAGCATCTGAATGTCACTTCAGATGCTTTTTTATGTGGAGATTATTTTAACACAATTGAAAATGGCCAGTAATTAAACGAACAAGGGACATGTTTTTTAAATTCTTTTATTTATTACCATATTGGACACAAAGTCAACGCTTATAATACTGTATTGCTCATTAATGATCCGTTATTTGACCTCGAAATTGACAGATTTTAAAAAATATTTACAAATACAACGATCAATCACAGTCAGAAATTCGAAGATTACCTACGAAGAGTTGAATACAATCACTAAAAAATGAAAGGTGAAGGGGAAGGAAGGTATTCCAACTTGATCATGCATGGGGCAGTGTCTGACTGATTATTGATCTTTCAGTTCGTTAAGATTTTCGTTTTTTATGTCATTTCTTGTATGCTAAGCTTTGGTTTGTGGTACGAGTAATTCGTTGGAAGAAAAAAATGGCCACTGCATACGAAGGCGATAGTAATCGATGTGACGATAAAAGCAGGCGCAGCAAACGGACGCAACTATGAGCGCGGATAGCAATCCACCGCTGAAAAAAAAAATCGTAAATTTGTAAACAGCTGATGAATGCCTTCTCCACGTGTTATCATTCGAAACAGAGATTACGAGATTGCAGCGTTTGTGAGATTTAACTTTGACACCTACAGTTCCAAGGAAATATTGTATTTCACTGATGAAACTTTATACTATTTCTTTTATTATTCGCATTTCCCCCCGTCTGCAGGCTTTACGCCTATTACAGGGTCGGCCCGGGTCAGTAGCCAGGCTCTATTCGGGGCCAGGTGCGGATCGGTAACCAGGCCCCCATGCGGCCCCATCCAACTTCCCCCTCTATATCGCATTTACATTACATAGCATTTCTGCTGAGGGCATTGGAAAACATTTCGGAAAAACCTTATGCCGATATAATCGGTCTTGAGTTCGCCTCACGGCACCGGAGTTACGTCACGATTTTCGTCGAGAATGTAAACACAGACTACAGCTGTATACATGTGACCCCCACAGTTACCTGTGTGTGTCTCACGTATACATTTTGTCCAGCTTCGTCGCGTCCATGTTTTTATTTTTTGACGGCACCGGGAATCGAACCTGCGACCTACCGATGCTCTGGTTTAGAAGCCAGTACTCTAACCACTAGACCACCGCACCGGTTGAAACTTTATACTATTTTGCAACGAGTCCCGGCAAGCTTTTTCATCGTCATTTTAATCGAAAATCACTCAAGGGAGCTGAGTTTTTATCCGAGAAAAAAGTAAGTCTCGATTAGCGAGTGTTTCACCTAGTTTAACTGACCTTTTAATCGACTTTCAAGAAAAAATTTCGTGGTGGATTCAGCCGACTTCAACCAACGTTTTATCTGAACGATAGTTTTAAGGTGACTCACCTAAATCAAGCATCCCGAAAGGTGAGAGGCGAGGGGACTCCCCTAAATCGAGCACCCCGAAAGGTTAGAGGCAAGGGGACCCACCTTAATCAAGCATCCCGAAAGGTGAGAGGCGAGGGGACTCCCCTAAATCGAGCACCCCAAAACGTGAGAGGCAAGGGGACTCACCTAAATCAAGCACCCCGATAGGTGAAAGGCGAGGGGACTTACCTAAATCGAGCACCCCGAAAGGTGAGCGGCAAGGGGACTCACCTTAATCAAGCACCCCAAAGGGAACAGAAAACTACTACGTCTACGTCGTTATTCCTGGATTACGCTAAAAGTAGTTTATTAAATAATAAAATTGTAAGTGGAGATGCATAAAAAAATCTGTACGATTCCTTATTTCATGCGGGAAATTCAGCGCATGAGTTTAAAAATACTTTTTATCTCTAGCAATTTTTTTATCAAAGCCTTAGTTTTGGGGTAAAAAGTAATTAAAATTTTTTAAAATTCCGTTAAATATTTTTAATATCATAAAAAATGGACGTTTTGTAAAAAAATGTTTCCTATAAAAGTTATGTATTTTTTCATCTAAAATATGAATCTGCAATAAAAAAGATAGAATTCTATTTTAAAAACAAAGTTGACCACGATTTGACCTTGAAAATTCGATTCGAGGTAAAGTTCAATACCACTCTCAGATGCCCCCCTCTAAGCCCTGCATCTTTTGTTTCACAACTTTTTCTCGGAAAAGCCTATTTGATGAGCATTATTCTTCTTTGACTTTGGCTGAGTATGTATATATTGAATAGATGTTATGATGCTTCGACGATGCCGGCCTGTTATATTTTTATTTTGATGAAAGTTTTGCAAATCGTAACTCGAGTTGGATACAGTCTAGGTTCCAGTGAATTTAAAGAAATCTTAAACAAATTGGCTTTAAATAAATAAACGTTGAAACAATCGCGTTGTCGATTAATTTTTTTTTGTTTTTTTTTCATAATTTTTTAAACCTGCGGGGCTTTAAAATTATACGCAGAAAGATCTTGCCCACTTTGGTTATAGCATTTCATCAGATTTTGAAATTATGGCATTCGATGTCTCACTTTATCAAAATATTTTTTAAAAAAACATAAAAAACAAAAATTCCATGCATCTGAGGACCTAACCAATTCTACAAAAAAATTACGAGCCAAATCGGCGAGGTTGAGGGTCACCCAGGTCGAATCGAGATTGAATGGACAATATTATGCAATGCATATTGTCGGCGCGCTCTACCGAGCCTTTTCCTTTTAACGCTCTAATCCTTCTGACGCTTCGCTTCCCTGTCAGATTAGGCGACCGTAGCCAAAACCACTTTTCTACCGCGAAGCCACCGGTTGCCTTTTGCCACACCATTTACCGCTGAACGACTATAAAACAACCTTGGTGCTGGGGGAAAGACGGTTGTTTTATGGTTGGTTTTGGTTGCTGCAGTCGAAAGTGTAAAAAACACCATTGACAGAAACGCGATTGCTTCGCATTTACAACGGTAAAATCGCGGTAGAACCGCGGTTGCCAAGCGGTTACAACGGTAAAATCGCGGTTTCCAAGAGGTTACTTTCATGGCGTTTTGCTACCGTCGTTTTACGGGTTGTTTTGAGGTTGCGGTGGTCCGATAGGGTTATTAGACAACTCCCGATTTAGGACTTCCATTTCTTATGGGTTATATAAATCCACCCTAGGTACACCTAATTCCAAAGATTGAGGTATTTCGACCGTCTAGTTACGTTGAAATATAACTCAGAAGCTGACCAAATTAAGCGCATGGCAAAATTAGTTCGAGACAGCAGTTTCCGATTTTTCATATATATGGCATTCCATATGAATCCCGGAAAAAGAAATATTTCGCAGACTAAAAATCAGGTTTAATGGTTATAACGGAATCATCGAATATTAATTTTTTTGAAATTTTCCCCGGCAAAATATGCCATGTTTCCAAGATTATAATGAAAATTTTGGCTTTTTATTGTTTTTGCCAAAAAAAATTGTCGTGGTGCCACCGTGGTAAAAAAAATTACCCTCGACCTAGAGGGGAGTGATGAATACGAGTGTTGAGGGAAGGTCAATGACACATGAAAACAAGAGAGGCAGCACCGTAGAGATGCCATAAGTACAAAAGCCCATTTTCTGGATCCCCTTAACCTTCAAATTGGAACTTCCCAACGACCATGGAACTCACAACAACGCCACCATCGGTAATCTCCGCTCTTAAAATAGAAAACCCTTAACATCAGTAATTCTTACATCAGTATCCAAGTAGTTTTTGTATCTTTGCAACACTGGTTGTCTCCGCAGCAGTATTCTGAGGGAGAGCAATAGCCCCACTCGCAATAATTAGCTGCAGTCTGTAAAAACAAAAATCCGTTAATATAATCAACCAACATAAGGAGGTTAAGCGGAACTTAACCTCTTGACATTTTTTCTCTCACAATTCCATAGCAAACGATGTAGTAAGCATTAACGAAAACAAGGACCTATACAAGATTGAGCAATTGCAATCGCTTGTTAAACTCGCGTGAATTTACCGTTGCGATCATCGATATCCAACACAGAAGTATAAATAACATTTTCTTTGACAGATACATTGTCTAAAGCGTAGAAACTGCAATGTTTGCTGTTTATGCGCATGACGCCCGTCATCATGTAATGCCGAGTTTCGAAGGAACTTTTTAATTTTCTGCCGCTCTGGCATCTTTGAAACGATTGGAGGAAAATGTACTTCAGATAAAACTTTGTGCCAATCGCCGGGAGGTCTTTGACAATGTGATTGGCTGTCCGATTTCAGTGATCCAATTACTTCGGTGATGTCATCATTATCACTGGCTAGGGAATTTTTTTTTGATGGTGCAGACGGCGAGAACGCGTCGGAAGAATTCTAGTGTTAACTTACACGCGAAAATCAAACATTCATTGGCGATATTGATAAAAGGCGGAATTAATAAAAATTGCCATGGGTCTAAGCTAAGGACAAAGCAAATAATGGAGATCGTTTTCAAGGTGCTTTTTAATTTTTTGCTGCTCTGACGTCGTCGAAGTGACTGAAGGAATGTAAGTTAGTCAAAACTTAGCGCCAGTCACCGGTAGGTCTTCGACAACGTGATTGGCTGTCCAATTTCAGCGTACCAATCACTTTGATGTCATGATCATTATTATTATGAATGGCTAGAAGATTTTTTTTTTTAATGCACCATCTTCAGATCGATGGTGCAGACGACGAGATCGTGCCGAAAGAATTCTCGTGTTCGCTTACACGCGAATATCAAACACATTAATTTGCGATACTGACACGAGGCGAAATTTTCCAAAATTGCGATGGGTCTGAGCCGAGGAACAAAGCAAAAGATCGAGATCGTTTTAGACGTGACGAGAACCGTTTTTCACTGGGGTTTCTTGCCGACAGTGCTCTATTTAGGTTAGTTTCCTGCAATATCTTATCCATGTGAGAAAAACTAAACTTAAGATATCAGTTACAAAATCAAATTTTTTTGCAGGATTTAAGAAAGGAGCTGAACCTGGAATGCCACCTCTTTCCCTTATGAAGTGAGCACTTATTCATAAATTTGTTAATTTCTTAGCGATAGAACTTTTCGTCACAGAAAAATACATTGCCCTGAAAATTTTTGTATATTTTCTGAGCATCCTTGAAATTCAGTTCGAACTTTGCATGTTGCAATCGATGGGATTCACTTTGATCAAACTTTTAATCTACCTTTGCTGACAGAACTTTGAAACAACTTTTTTATCTTAGAAGCATTTGACACTATTAAGGAGAATAAACATTTATCAAAAATAAAAGTACTTTTATAAACAACAGGCTATAACTGCTAAACTATCATCACTATTAAATATCTTTGCAATATATCAATTGAGTGTCTTAATGATAAGAATAAGCTGTCACTCATTGCATATAAAGAGTGACTATAAAATCACGAGTTATACTTGAAAAAGACAAAATGAAAATGTAGCCCATTAAAAAAAAATTAACCAGTTAATTTTCATGCAAATTAATCACTACCAATCTTGCTTTGGGTTAAGTAGACTTGCTTCAACACAAATCACCCTCTAGTAGTCTTATCTGGTGCATTAACATTCAAAGAAATTCAGTCGTTAATTATTTATCTGCCGCGCTTCTCCATCTTTTTCACTGTTTATATCTATTAGTTATAAACTGTTGTAGTTAGAGCTAGAGCATTTTTTAAAATGACCGTAAACTTTCATTGGTATTTCTAAATATGTGCTTTTGAAAGCTTCAGGAGAAGCTATAATTTTCTCTGAGAGAAAAAACACCATATTTTTGAGAAGAAGGAATTTCCTTAGAAATGTCTGCGATAGCTACAAAAGAATGAGTAAACCTGCTGAAATGGAATATTCTACACATGGAGTATACAATAATATCCATTACAAAAATAATAATTCCATTTTCCCTAAAACATCTGTAGATCACACAGGTTTGGCTACAACGGAACTGATAATTTCTTTTAAAAAATGCAGAGCTTCAATTCCTAAACTAAATCCAGAAAAAACTTTTTTTTTTATATTTTATTCGTACAAAAATCATTCTCTATGATATGATTTTTATGATGTCTCATTTTCTTTTTTCAGTCTTCTGTGGCAATAAATCTACCCATGAATACTATCCGATTGGAATGCAACATCCAACGAATCACCGATAAATATGTTACGAAATACCAAATAAAGATGACCATTAATTGTTAAATATGTAATGGAAAAATTAATATAATTTATTTCCGGATTCCTCTCTAGCGAACATTCCTTACATTATATGAGTGATATTAGCCAACCTCTGAATAGTGAGTTGTCTAAAATGGTTGGTTTATGGTTGGTTTTGAAAAATCAACCACAAATCAACTATCGATATTGTACCTTGGAAGTCGGAATTCAGGTTGGTTTATAATATCCAACCGTGAACCAACTTTTCATCATGTCCAAGAAAAGTTGGAACATTGGTTGGTTTGGTGTACCAATTGATCGGTTGGTTCGTGGTCGAATGTGAGAAAAACGGTCGAATTCCAATCATACGTAACGGTTGGGAGGTCCGCGAGGGTTAAATCGGTAAAAAACTGCGGTGTTATCCTGTTACAAATATGTCTCGAATCCCTGCTTAGAAAATCCTATTTAGACCAATATGATTTGCAAAAAAACCCAATTCATACCGATAACAAGTGATACGGTTTCAATAGGATTCTATGAGTTTAAACTATAATTCCAATGGGATTTTCTGAACTAGGATGGCACAGGATTATAATATCAACATAAGCGCATTTGCATCCACTTAAATTTAGGATGAAGACGCTTGAAAAATAAACAAAATCGGAAGTTTTAAAACCTTCTAAAAACCAATAGGGTAGGTTTGAAGGATTTTTTTATCGAGGTCGGTAAGAAAATCTACTCCAACACCCCCCTAAAAGTTCGGTCCAATCGAAATTCGACCCAAGACAAACCGGGTCGGTTTCGAACACGGAACGGAAACAATCAGCATTTTAGAGAAACGAACCACCGACCAACCGACAGTAATGTTGGTGGATGATTGGTTTCTCCAAAATAATGGCTGTTTTCGCGTTCGAAACCGACTTGGATGGATTTCGGTTGGTTTATCTACTAGGGCCCCTTTTGAGACGTTCATTTCGATTTCACAATTTTGGTCATGTTGAAAATGAATGACTGCAGACATTTGTAATTTTTCAAATAAATATTTAAAAATTTTATCGTCACGTATATAATTTTACTCTACTACTGTTGATTTTCCATTGAATTTCATACTAATAATTGTTTAACCCACCAGTTTTGTAAATTTCAAATCATTTATCTCAGTAAATTTCCAATCTTCTCAAACGTTAAACTTTTTTTTATCACCACACGTTCCAGTAACGCGACTACCTTCTCGTAACTTGAAAGCGCCTAAACCCCAATCCTGGTAACCTTCACTTCTCCCGCTCGGTCGTTGGCAGCATTGCGGATCAACCTGTCAAGAAGTGAAACGGCAGCGCTCTCGCAATTCAGCCAACTGTGGTGCGCTAGGTATCAGCCCGAAGAGTTAGAAGGAGAAACATATACGAGTATACACGTATATGCACCTACTGCAGAATACACACGTAGCGCAGAACCAGCAGCACAGACAGTGCGCGCCCGAGTGGTTGTCTCTCTTGCTCTTAAGATTGTGGGCTTAAAAAATCCGTTCGATTTTATCTTTGGCTCAGGCTCGAGCTTTTTTTCCGGGCTAAATCTTCGTCTCTCTATCTCTCTTTCTCTCTCTCTCTTTCTCTCCGTTGTACGCGAATGCTACGCCAAAGTGTGTTGAGGTGAAGGAAGGAAAAAAAAAAATTGTGTGTGTGATCGAGTTTCGCGAAGGCTGCTGCTGCTGCTGCTGCTGCTAGTGTCCCGTTGGTCTGTGGCCTCCACTCTCCTGTCGCTCCTCGATAATCCACGCAAACCTAGTGCGACCCAGAAGATTGTTATGCTGCGTTAAACATCTAAAGGTTTGTTTAAACTATTATTTTTAAAAGCCTTTATCTTCCGGAAATGGAAAAATTAACGCCTACGAGAAGTCCTTTAAGCCCCTACTCACTTTGTCTCGCTATGTCTCGCTCTCTCTCTCGCTCTCTCTCTCGCTCTCTCTCTTTTGCTCCGTCTCGATATCTTACTCACTTTGCCTCGTCGCTACGCATTTTGGCAGAAAGGACTCTCGGCAGAGAGAGTGCTTCTCAACACGAACGCGGAAATCACGCGATTACTCCGACTGGAACGGCAATTTCAACCTCACGCGATGAATCATTCACGCTTTTTTTTTATTATCATCGCTACCTCTGTATTGCCTATCGGATTTTAATACTTAACCCCCATTCTACGGTAATAACAATTCTTTCTGTTACAAATATAGTGAAATCCACTTTGATGCCACGTATTTTCGTGAATTTTTGCAAATTACCTGAGGTTTTCCAATGTTTAGCTCAGTTTAAATGTTTTTTTTTTTTTTTGGTAATTTTTAAATTACTGAGACAAAGGGTTGCTGTTTATGGAAAATGGAGACTTTGTGTTACTTTTTTTTTCAAGCTTCAATGGTGTAGATATGCCATTGTTTTGGGTAATTTTTGCTGCGTAATTGTGATATAAAATCTGTTTGTTTGAACCAGAGCTTGTGTTTCATTAATTTGAGATTAAGTGGCATAAACCTCCAGAATCGACTGATCAATAACATTGCAAGTGTTTGATTTTCGGTGAGGTGATGAAAAGAGTACTTTATTGATTGCCTGTATGTAAACAGGGAACTGTGTTTTCTTATTGTTGATTATAAGATTTTAATATTTATCCCATATTTCATGGAAATAACGATATTTTTTTTGTGACAGATTCATTAGAATGAACTTTGATGCTATGGTTTTTTGTCAATTTTCTGGAGTAGTTTGCAATTAAAAAAAAACTTCAGCCTAGTTTAAATTATTTTTGATCATTTTTATGTGATTGAAACAAAATGTTGCTGTTTATGGAAAATGGAAACTTCGTGTCACTTTTTCTTATAAGCGTTAATGGCTTTCTGATGCAATGCCGATATGCAATTGTTTTGGGGTAATTGTTGCTGTGTAATTGTGATATACAATTTGTTCGTTTGAACCAGAGATTGTGTTTCATTAATTTGAGATTAAGTGGCATAAACCTTCAGAATCGGCTGATCAATAACATCGTAGATGTTTGATTTTTGTTGAGGTAATGAAAACTGTACTTTATTGATTGCCTGTATGTAAATAGGGAACTACTTTTTCTTATTGTTAATCATAACAGATTTCAATATTCATTCCCTATTTCATGGAAATGACAAGATTTTCTGTGACGAATACATTAAAATCAACTTCAATGCTATGTATTTTCTTTAATTTTTTTGGAGTAGTTTGAGGTTTTTTTGAAGTTTAGCTTAGTTTAAATTATCTTTGGTAATTTTTGGAGATAAGAACGTTAAGACAAATGTTCACTGTTTGTGGAAAATGTAGCCTTTGTGTTGATTGTTTTCAAGGATCAATGGTTTTCTGATGCAATATTGATATGCTATAAATTTTAGATAAAGTGCCATTAACCTTTAGAATCAGCTGATTAATATTAAACCTTCAGAATCAGCTGATTAATGTAAGTGTTTAGTTGTCGTTGAGGAGATTAAAAAACTCTATTGATTGCCTGTTCTTGCGTAATTGTTTTATTGCAGTAGGTTTATGAAATGTTAATATAAGTTCTGTTTGTGAACAGGAAATAGCTTTTTTTTTAATGTCTGTTTGTGAAAAATTAATTTTTTATGCAGATTCCAAAATCAGAGTAATTGCTTTGAAGGATCACAAATTTATGGAAAAAAGAGCTTTTATGTTACTTGTTGTTTCGAGCAGTTATGATTCCCTGATGCAGTATTGATTTGCCATTGTTCTATACTCATTTTTGCTGTGAAATATTGTGCATTTGAATGAGAGCATCCATTTCATATGTATCTATAAAATAGTTTCTTGGAGAAATTAATCTAGGAAAAACCTTGAGAATGAGCTTTTCAATGAAATTGCAAGCAATGAATTTTTGCTTAGGCATTGATAACTCCACATTATTGATTTCCCCTTGAATCAATAAATTTCTTTGTCCTAAAAAGAAACATTGATTAAGATTACTTCTGTTATATTGTACTCGTGCAGTCTTATTATTGCTGTTCTATATGTATGAGTAATTACTTTTGCTACTGATCATTTATAATTTGCTAACACAGTGAAAGTAATCATGCACTAATAGACAGTAGCAAAATTACTGTTGTCATTGTCTAGTGGAGCAAAATTACTTTTGCCATTGTTTATTTGAGCAAAATTACTCTTCTCATTGGCTATTTGAGTAAATTTTTTTTTTTCTGTTTGTGGTAAATTACTTTTCCTGCTGTATATTTGTAAAAAATGTTATGTACAGCAAACTAATTCCGAAATATTATTCTCTAGATAAAATATGTTTTTTTTTTCATTCAATTTTTGCTGTGTATATCCAATACAAACTTTCGTATCTTAAGATAGTATCAATATCACAAATTTGGATGGCGCAAATGAAAATATCTGAACTGAAATTAAAGAATGAGACAAAAGCATCATCTCCCTACATCAACCTTCCTTTTTAAGTGTAAATAATTGTGCACAGCAATATTCCTTCTTATGTCAGAGTTAACTTTTTGCTATATAATCGTTATGAGAAATCTCTTATGTAGGGCAAGGAAGTCAAAGTGCTAAATTTAAGGAGGTTCGTCAGTAAAATTGAAAATGCACAGAAAAATCTAAAATAATTACCGCGTTTTTTATAATTCATAACAAACTCACATGAATTTTCTGGGAATTTTCGTCTACATCGTTTACACAAAATTAATTTTTTTATGCATTCGTGTTGACATGGGCTTTTATGGCATATTTACGAATAAAAAAAAAATTATAAAAATTTTTTACAGCGAAAAAACAAATTGATTCCACCAAATACTTAAAAACTTTAACGATGAAAAAAATGTTTTCAACTATTTTTTTTTATTCGTAAATATGCCATAAGAGCCCATGTTAAAATGCATGCATAAAAAAATTAATTTTGTGTAAACGATGTAGACGAAAATTCCAAAAAAATTCATGTGAGTTTGTTATGAATTATTTAAAAAACGGTAATTATTTCAGATTTTTTTGTGCATTTTCAATTCTACTGACGAACCTCCTGAAGCAAAGATGTTGATACAATAGGTCACAAATTATGATAATCAACATATTAAATAAAATACCGTTTATTTGATTCTAGGGACAATATATGTTATAAATTTGACTATAATAATATAATAATAAGCCTTTGTAAATTATATCTAAATGTTATAATTTGACTCATTGGAATAGGAACATCTGCACTTATTAATTCACGTATCGTTGCTGTTGTGAACATTTAATTGTTTTTTTTAAGCAAATTTGCTATTTTTCGGTTTTAAGGAATGGAGAAAAATTGTATAACTGGGGGTGTTTTTTGTGCAGAAAATTTACAGCTGCAAGTAGTTAGAGGCTGAGGCTGAGCGGCAGAACGCCAAGGACCAGGATGTCGGATCACAGAGGCAGAGGCTCGAGCAGCCACCAAGGTGGTCCTCCAGGTCTCAAGCAAATCGACCTCGATCAAATATGGGGAGATTTAAAAGAGGGAATCGAGCAAGTTTACAACAGACAATGCATGTCCAGGCCAAGATACATAGAACTCTACACGTATCCTTTTACCATATTTCGAAATAATGAACACATAAAATGGCAAACTATTAATTGTAATTGTCATAAGGGATGGTTGATATTGATAAGAAATATTAATGTCAAATAATTGGATATTGTGAAAACCGAAGTCCTAATTTCCCAGAATGACAATTATTTACAAAAAAAAAGAGGATTATTTATATGATTCATATTAGACAGTGGATAATGCAGCACTTCAAATTTTCAAATCCTCAGTACTGTACGAAACTCATTTGCTACACCTGGAATAAATATTTATTAGATCTCAATGAAATTTCCTTGGAACTTAATTTTTTTTTCTTCGTCCAGAAGCCTATCAGTATTTGATTTGAAATGAGTATATGTTTGATTTAGATGCGCATTTTTTTGTGCTTAGCGCAAACCTGTTATTTGATCTGTATGCACAAAGGGTATCTTTGATGTAAGTATCATAAATATTTAATTTGAAGAAATATTTAACTTAAATATAGAATTTAAATATCGTTTATTTTGTATCTTAATCGAAACCCAATGAATAATTTTCCCCCTCAAATAAAAATGTTATTCTAATCAATCATTTCTCTGGGTGTAGATAAAATTATATTCTGGATATAAATGATTGCAGTGATTATAAAAAATTATTTCATTTATTGGATAACTCCAACGAAAGTTATCGATAGTCGTGGGCGGCTTCGGCAGTCTACGCAGCGTTAAGCAGTTTTTTTGCGGTCATAACTTGGATAGGTGATCGCGTAGTCGCGCATTTGTTTCTGCTCTGAACAGGGGGCAATTTTTCCGAGTTTTTAAAGCATTTTCGTACATTAGACACTTAGTAAAATTAAAGCTACTTCTACCGACTAGGTTTTCCGTAATTCTCGTGCGGTCTAATGCAAATGCGATCCAATAAACTATGAAAAAAATCTGCTTGAAATCAAATGTACATGTACTGGAAGTTTTTAAGCATAAGCCCGCGTACTAAATTTACTGTACAAGTGCAATGTGAAATTTATTTTTGGTACAGTAATTTTGTTAATTTGCTTTTATCTTAATATACAAGTACTTCAACTTTTGTTTAATTTGTTTCCATCTCATTGCAAAAGCACCTTACTTTTTTATCACAATTGTACATTAATTTCAATTGACAAGTTTATGGATCGAATCGTTCAGTTTTTTCTGATAGTGTATTTTAAAAGGACGAACGGGGAAACGTAGAAGCCTGAGAAAGGCATACGAAAGAATAACGAAGAAATATAATTTTTTATTCAATTTTACAAGACATCAAGACATCGAATTCGTAATTGCTCTTATGGCAAAGTTTGACTTTCCTCGATCGATTGTCGAATTTCTCTAATCCCTGAATGTGACAAGAAAATTTTTTCCTGAACGATGTAAACAGTCATGTTTATAACTACTGCACGAGCGTGCATCAGCAACTCACCGGCAGGACATCCACAAAAAGCAAGAAAGGAGGTCAAATTACAGGCGGTGCGCAACTCGTGGGACTTGAACTCTACAGACGTTTGCGCGATTTTCTCAGGAGTTATCTCATTAGCTTATTCAAGGTAGGCAGAAAAAAATGATTATTTCAAATCACCAAGTAACTCATACTGACTGAATTTTAAAATTTGATTAATATATCTATTTTTATTGTATTTAATATTAAATAATTCAAAATCCACCGAATGATTTCCATGAAAAGAAATTACACATGGAAATAATTTTCACGATATATTTTTTCACAGAAAACGAAATATATATATTTTTGTACGATCAATAAAATATTTGAAAGTATATTTTCCGAATAAAATAACACTATGCGAGGTTCGCCAGGTTTTATCATTTTTAATATAATTTTGTAGTGGAGGAATAAATATTGACGTGTAGATTGCGTCAAAATCGCGGTGAAAGGTTTGTAAAATAAATGCTCAATTCTTGATAGCACGGAGTCGATTTGATGGACGAGGACGTGCTGCAGTTTTACACAAGACAATGGGAAGAATATCAGTTCAGTAGTAAAGTGCTGAATGGCGTTTGCGCCTATCTTAATCGTCATTGGGTGCGCCGAGAGTGCGAAGAAGGACACAAGGGAATATACGAAATTTATCAATTGGCGTTGGTCACGTGGCGCGATAATTTGTTCAAGCATTTAAACAGACAGGTATTCCTATTAAGCACAAATAATCTTTCTCTTAAGGATGTATGATACGTACAGTCCCGCGAAAAGTGAGTTTCAGAGACAATTTCGATCACTTCTCGATGGGATGAAAATCGGAAAAAAATAATGCATATAAAACGTCCCAAAAAGATTGATTTCGCATAATAATAATCCCAAAATTTCATTAACAAATTGGTGAAAAAAACAATTGTTCCACAAATGAACAGTCAACCTAACTTCTTTTAAAATGAAAATGATATGGTAATTTTTTCAAATGCGTATGAATTTTTTCAGTTTTTTTTTTAAAAAATTTTTTGACGAATGCGCGGAATATAACAAATTTTGGATATGCGTTTTGCAGAAAAATCTTGAGTGTAGTAGATAATTTTATGCCGAACACATATCCCAAATTCGTTATTTCGCGCACATTTTTGAAAATAAAAAAAGTCAAAATCAAAATAAAGAAAAAAATCTAAAAAAATTCATACGCATTGAAATGAATTAACATATCATTTTTATTAGAAAAAAAGTTAGGTTGACTGATTGTTTGTTGGACAATTGTTATTTTCAGAAATTTGTTAATAACATTTTGGAATTATTACTACGAAAAATGTATCTTTTCAGCACGTTTAATATCGATTATTATTTTCCGATTTTTATCTCATCGGGAAGTAATCGAAATTTCTTCTGAAATCCGAGATTCGCGGGACTGTACGTATCATACATCCTTAAAACGTGGAATAAGGAATGGAGAAAAAAAATGCATCGTTGCTACTGAAAATAATAATGTTTTAGGTGACAAACGCAGTTCTGAAGCTGATCGAGCGCGAGCGCAATGGTGAGACGATAAACACGCGCCTCGTCAGCGGCGTAATAAATTGTTACGTCGAGCTCGGTCTGAACGAGGAGGATCCGGGCGCAAAGGGTCCGAACCTCACAGTCTACAAAGATTCCTTCGAGAACGTTTTTCTCGAGGATACAGAGAGATTTTACACTCGAGAAAGCTCCGAATTTCTACGACAGAACCCCGTCACTGAATACATGAAGAAGGTACGAAGTAATTCGATATTTGGCTGCACATTATTGCTGCAAATTCCGTTTTAAGAATTCCGTTTTTGTGTTAAAGGGCAAAACAAATGTAAATATTTCTGAAAATCGTTTTTTATTGGCGGGAAAAAACGGTTCGAACCTTCAAGAATATACGCGAAAACGTCATTACGCGAAAGAAATTAAGTTCCTTGGAATTTCGAGCTCATAACCAAGCGCGTCGAATTGTTCGAAAATGAATAATAACGCGAAATAAATCGCTGCTTAAAAATTTGAGTGAAGACATTAGGTGGTGTCTTGCTAACGTCTCCACTCAAATTTTTAACGATATCTTTGGGATGACATTTTAAAGTGAATTACGTACGGGATTTTCAATAAGTTCTTTTAAACGTTATTTATTCACAAATCATTGTCCTTTTTTTTCCCAAATTGAACGTCTTTTAATTCAAATACTCGTCAATCACACAAGAATCAATATTTTCAACACTCCTTATATATTTCACTAGCTATGAACATGTTGATAAAGTGATTTTTTTTTCTTTTGCCAAATTCAAATTTGCACCAGTTACACTGCGTGCTGCGATCGCTTTAAATTCAGTATGCTTCGCGAGAATGGCTCCAGTCTCACCATTGTTTAATATTTTTCAACCACAATTTTTTGATAAATACTTCAATGTATACTTGATAACTTTTTCGAATATTATTATTTGATTATCCTTTCTTGCATCCCAACAAAAATAGCCAATTACTTTCGTTTGTTGTTACCTCTGAATTATATACCGTGGAAGAAAATACTTCTTGAAATTTCAATACTGGCATTGGAAGTATAAGGCAGGTATAATACGAGAAGTAAGAAAACCGACAGCAGTGGACGTGCGGTCGGTGTGTGGCTTCGGCGGTCCCCGGAGTTAAGCAGTATTGTTTATGGCCACAATTTGGATGGGTGACCGCTTAGCCGCGCACTGGCTTGCTCGTAAATTGTTAAGCGGGAGGCAGTTTTTCTGAGTTTCTAATGTATTCTACATATACAGTAGAAACTCAGTAAAATAAAGCCGTCTGTATCGGCCAGGTTTTCCGCAGTTTCCCTAAGCCCTTGTAATTGGCGTACCTGAGGAATGACCAATACATAAAAAATACAAGAAGTAAGAACCATATGTGTAAACTGTGTATTAAATATCATAACCATCTATATCGAATTTTTATATACGGACGGTATTGTAAAATATGTACGATAATATTACGGTAGAATTGTTTTTGGTGTTTCCATCGCTGTCAGATATTTTTTTTTACGAATGTGTTTGAAAATTCATAGAAGTTACTTTCAATATTCAAATACTTTGTATATTAAATTACATAAACAACTATCTTAAACTTTTTTTAAACTGTTTTGAAGGAAAATGTAGCGTTCGGTAATTTTTTTTATTTGCATTTTCCCCCGTCTGCAGGCATTAAGCCTATTACAGGGTCGGCCCTCTGAGGGCCTGGTCCGGATCAGTAACCAGGGCCCCATGCGGCCGCATCCGACTTCCCCCTCTATATCGCATTTGCCATAGCATTTCTGCTGAGGGCATAGGAAAACATTGCGGAAAAACCTTATGCTGATACAGCCCGGTCTCAAGTTTGCCTCACGGCACCGGAGCTACGTCACGATTTTCGTCGAGAATGTAAACACAGACTACAGTTGTATACATGTGACCCCCACAGTTACCTGTGTGTGTCTCACGTGTACATCTGGAGCTTCATCGCGTCCACGTTTTTATTTTTCGACGAAAATTTTGGACGGCACCAGGAATCGAGACCGCGACCTACCGATAGTCATAGACCATAAATGGTGATAGACCGATCTGGTCTAGAAGCCGGTGCTCTATCCACTAGACCATCACACCGTTTTTTCGCGTTCGGTACAAAAATTCACGGCACAACTTTTCGCAAACTATATTATTATGTTCAATTTCGAATAAATCGGGAGCATTCGTAAAATAAGTGTTAAGGAATAAGGTAACATAATGCATTAAAAAACAATAGTGAAGGGTGATTCGTAGTGAAGCATGTATATTGAATCCAGTAAAAGATCAATGGTGACGAATTTGCACAAAGATCTTTGAACTGAACTTAACCGGAAATTTCGATAATCCTGATTGATGGATATTTGCTTTTTTTATTGAAATTTTGAATATTTTGTGATTCATCAGGCGGAGCAGAGGTTGTTGGAGGAGCAAAAACGCGTTCAAGTTTATCTTCACCAGACAACAAATGAGCGCTTAGCAAAAACTTGCGAGCGCGTGCTTATCGAAAAGCACTTGGACATCTTTCATTCGGAATTTCAAAATCTTCTTGATTCGGACAAAAATACTGATCTTGGAAGGATGTATCAGCTGGTCGCGAGGATACCAAACGGTCTCGGGGAGTTGAAAAATCTTCTTGAAAGTCACATAGCGAATCAGGGACTCGCTGCGATCGACAAATGCGGCGATTCTGCCTCAAACGTACGTAAAGTTTTATTTTCTCGTAATTACTATTAAATTTAAAGGAATGAAAGATATTATATATTACATTATAAGGTAGTCGACTAAAAAGATGAATCATCAGCACTTAGATTATCGGCGCAAATTATTGATTATTCTATTTGCCATCTTTACATCGGCCAGTCGACTACCTTAAATTGACGCTATTTCTTACGTATGTTCCCAATCAAAAGTTTGATTCAATCGTGTTTCCGTTCCTTGTAAGGAGAAAAAAATAAGTTACCGTCATCGAGAATTTTGAGAATTTTAAGAAGATTAAGTGATGAGGGGTTATTAGGCTATTGGCGACCACTGAACTCAGGAAGATCTTCTCCTCTCATTCTACGTTTCAATCCTGGTCAGGGTCCACGTCAGTAATCCTTCTCTAAAAAGTATGTTGCGAGATTTTATCGAATTGCGAGTTGGTCCATTGTTGTCACGTTATTCGCGCTGTAATTGGTCCAAATTGGCGCGAGATCAGATCAAGACCAAGTTGGTGCGAGGTCAGATAGCGACCGGGACCGAGTTCGTTGCTGTCACGTGAACGTTTTGACAGTTTGGCAAGTGAGCTTTGTAACCTTGTCCATATTGTAAGCGGTTATCCAAATTTCTTATATTAAAAAAGGTTTCCAACTCTGATATTGAGGGTTGCATACGTATTAATCGGTACGTGCTCGTGTATAGCAGCCGTGAAGTTCGAGTTAGCGAAGAGAAATGCGGAATATCATCGATGTGGTATCGATAACCCCTCATATATTCTCCAGGCCGCAAAAACCTCTTAAAACGGTGAGTGTGAGGATAATGATAATCATATCATTTCCATTAAATAAATAAATAGAGGCACGAGGATTAATCTTTTCGAATTTTGTTTTAGAATGCTTTTAGCGCAATGCAAGCTACCGTGATACCGTGATCGCAATGCTAACGGAAATATAGTAAAAAACGTTGTTTATAAAGAATTATATCGATGAGCAAGGATTTCATACGAATGACGACGAATACAATAAACTTCGGAATCATTCCGACTATACAATTGCTAAAATTTACACAAAAATTCCAATCTAAATACTAATGATGTTAATAAAATTCTATAAACAAGTGAAGTCGGACAGAACGATGCATAAATATAAAATATATTGAGACTCATCTATTTATTAGATTTTCCTACTAGCCGAAAATCGGCTCTTTATCAGCATGGGATAATTATATACTACTATGTACTTATTCAATGGACCAACTCGCAATTCGAGAAAAATCTCGCGACACACTTTTTAGAAAAGAATAATATACAAGAGCGTTGTAGCGACATACGTCATCTAGTCGCGCGCATAGCGCGCGGGGTTTTCTAGTTGTATTCTATATTAAATACAATACTATTTACTCATAATCTCGATTGCCAGATTTCCCGGCCATGAGGTGTCATGTTTTATAGGTTAAGTCCTTTTTATGGACGATGTACTTTTGTTTGTTTTCCATTTAATAATCACCACTACATTTTTAGTGTGATAGCCAGAAAACTCGGTAAGCTAAATAATCGTCCAGAAAACGGACTTAACCTACACAACATGGCAAATAAATCCGGCAACCGTGATAGTGAGAAAATAGTATTTTATTTAATATATAATCAAATTACTGAAGAGGATCGTGATCAGGGCTGAAACGTAGAATGAAAAAGATTTTCCTAAGTTCATTGGTCGTCAATAGCCGAATAGGGTAGATGTACCGTTAGTGGCCACTATTGTGACCATTTTTTTCTTTAAATTATTTTTTTCACACGATTGCACGTTCATTTTTTTAACAAATTCATGTCAATTCATTGATTGACCTACCCGACGTTTTTTTAAAAATCGATTATATGTTTCGATTCATTCCTTTGAATGTGATGGCCACATTGGTGCTAAGATGGCCAAAAACGGTACGTCTACCCTAACCCTCATAATTTTCCATATTTGTGGCCACAGAATCAATAACAACTTCTAAGAAGATTATTTTGTATGACAATTATGACAAACAAAAGTAGAATTTTGCATTTTGTTACCTCATTATTTTTCGCTTTTTACAAAGCTACCTCAATGTGGAAGGATGCTAATCGATGTTCAATTGCTCATAGAGAAAGCTTCGTAAAAAGCGACAAATAATAAAGAAGCAATGTGCAAGTTTCTACATTTTTGCATTCTTGTTTTAAATGAATAGATAAACATGGTATTATTTTGTCTACATATTAATTTTGGGCGCGGTATCTCAAGTTTTCCAAAAATTAATCCGATACAGAATGTTCTATTTAACTTTAGCTGTTTATGTATGATGTTGATGAGGTGCTTGAGGCGAATGACGGCTTGTGATATTTTGATTCAATTTAACGTTTCGCCCTGATTAGCGCCTCTTCGGAAATAGTTTATTTCATATCAGAGTTGAGTTTGTGACCTCTCATATTTTTTAATAAATAATTGGCTCTCTACGTCGTTCATTAACAAAATAAGTTCTCTATATTGTTGTAGTTGGTGCCCGGATTTTCCGGGTCTTTTGCTGAAAGCCTGTGTAAATTGTTTTTTGTTTATTTATTACTAAAATACTTTTTCTTATTTTTTGTATTTTGCTTTACTTCTTAAGACCGGAAACTTCGGTCGGTATGAGGTCACGTTTTAAAACTAGAATTTGAAACTGGAGTTTAAAATGTGACCTCATACTGACCGGACTCTCCAGTCTCAAAAAGTAAAGGAAAAAAATAAGAAAAAGTGTTGTAATAATTAAAGAAAAAACAATTCACACAGGCTTAACCTAAAAGACCGGAAGTCCGGTCACCAACTACA
Organism: Tromatobia lineatoria; assembly: GCA_949699805.1. NCBI lineage: Eukaryota > Metazoa > Arthropoda > Insecta > Hymenoptera > Ichneumonidae > Tromatobia > Tromatobia lineatoria. The sequence continues at coordinate 13,055,988 of OX453043.1, forward strand.
AAAATATACAAAACTTATTTTGTTAATGAACAACTCAGAGAACCAAATATTTACAAAGAAAATACGGGAAGTCACAAATTCAACTCTGATATGAAATAAAATATTTCTGAAGAGGCCCTGATCAGAACGAAACGTTAAATTAAATAAAATTATCACGAGCACTCATTCGTCGAAGCCCCTCATCAACATTAATCCGATAGTTCGATTTTTGAAAATCCAAAGATGCATACAATCAGAAGTTTCTATTGTTCGTCACTCAATTATATGTCCATCATTGCTGCATATTATCGTTTTCACATATTAAATTTCGGATTAATGTCTCGGGAAAACTGTGATGACTGCATAGATGCATGTAGAAGATGATTTGATTGAGAGAAATATATAGATGACATAAGCACAATACTTAGCGCTCTTACGAAGTAACTAATGCTAAGCCGGTGATTACCGTGCATTTTTTCTCTGCGATATTTCTAGGAGGGTCCTTAAACAAGACCTCATCGAATTTCCACCGTGCCGTTCCCTACATCGGTTCCAAATAAATTTCGAAAAACGGTGGAATTTTTTCCGATTTTTTATTATATCCTTAACCAACCCCCAAAAGGGTTTACACCTTTCCCATTAAAAATACTACTAAAATAGTTAAAGTAGTAGTACAAGAAATTTATTGGTTGAAGATACATGTCGGTTTACAATAATTGACGATCCAATATCGATCTTTCGGTTCATCCAACCAATAGGCTAAAATATTTAAAATATTGTGGAATTAATTTAATAATGAAACGTCTGAAATTTATACAACTTACACTTTGAATATACTCCTATATGGAAGAAATTCCGTAACCCTCTACCCTTCCAATTTTGTACAAATTATGCTATTTGAATATTATTTTTTTTAATATCTAATTTTGCTCCGCGGCATTGTACATTTTTCTATGAAGATCTCAACGAAAAAATTGCACGGAAACAAAGACACCGCTATCTGAGGAAGTGAAGAACAAAAACATTTAAATGAATTCCTTTTACATTGTTGTTGAACGAAATTCAAAATAAATAAACATTGTATCCGAATTGAATAATTTAGACGTATTTTCAAGGGGTCAAGGGATTCAGTGATTTTTTTTTCAACCATTGGTATATTCAAAGATTTATTTGTGTAAAATTCAAATTTCTGGGTCTCGGTTAAGCAGCCGTAAAGTGTAGACGCGTTTGGCTACCAGCGATGCCATCAAATCGTGAATTAACGGTTTCAATAAAGTGATAAAGTGATTGGAGGTGCAACGGTTGGTGCCGAGACACCGGAGGCTGACACGGAGTCCGACTCCGTTTCAGCGCGTATAACGCGCAAAAAAGCCGTAGGCTTAAAAAATCTCGGGACGATAGCTCCGGTCCCTCACGGCAAGTACCACGACGTGATTCGTACGTCATGCCTCCGTCTATTAAGGATGTATGATACGTACAGTCCCGCCAAAAGTGAGTTTTGAGACAATCTCGATCACTTCCCGATGGGATAGAAATCGGAAAAAAAAAATGCATATAAACGTGCTAAAAAGATTGATTTCGCATAATAATAATTCCAAAATGTTATTAACAAATTGGTGAAGAAAAACAATCAGTCAACCTAACCTTTTTTCTAACGAAAATGATATGTTAATTTATTTGAATTCATACGAATTTTTTCAGATTTTTTTCTTTATTTCGATTTTTTTTTATTTTGATAAATACGCAGAATATAACAAATTTTAGATATGCGTTTAGCAAAAAAATCTCGGGTGTAGTAGATGGTTTTATGCCGAACACATATCCAAAATTCGTTATTTCGCGCACATTTTTGAAAAGAAAAAAAATACAAATATTTGAAAAAATCTGAAAAAATTCGTATGCATTCAAATAAATTAGCATATCATTTTCATTAGAAAAAAGTTATGTTGACTGATTTTTTGTTGAACAATTGTTTTTTTCACCAATTTGGTAATAACATTTTGGGATTATTATTATACGAAATCAATCTTTTCAGCACGATTTATATGCATTATTTTTTTCCGTTTTTATCCTGAAATTGTCTCTGAAACTCACTTTTGGCGGGACTGTACGTATCATACATCTTTAACGGTTCAGGCACTGCAAATCACAACACAAATACAATAACACCAACTCGACCGCACACAAGAGCATCAATCGTGTTGACAAACCGTTCGGTTCGCGTTAGCCCACCCACACCTTTACTATGTTAACGCTGCACGACTCAACGGCCGAATTCAACTTGTAAACCTATGGGTAGCCGACAAAGCTCATTCGAAAATTATTATTTTTCGCACTTCGAAAGGATTCCTCCTAAAGTTTGAAAGTCAAGACAAACTAATGCTGAAGAAGTTCATTGGCAGCTACTCTGAAACCACAGCGTGCACAAATAAATCCCCTCGAGATGTCCGTCTCGCCACATTCTCAGCTATCATCGCTACAGTCGAACACAAGCTCGATGATACCACCATCAGCAACGCTTTCCAATAACAAGTATCAACTATACATACTGCAAACGTATAATCGCGAGTGCAACGAACAAAACCACGGCACTGCTGAGGGTCTTCTCGGGATGCACAACCTTTTTCGAAAAACGCATAAACAAGGGTTTCCTTTTGCTACACAAGCATTAGCCCGCGTATCTGAGCACCTCGCCAGCGCCCGCTCTGCAATTCTGCAGTAAATGTCAAGAGGACATCCACACAACCAGTTTCTGCCCTAACGTTTCACCTTCGACAAATGCAATGGTAATCACAAGACCACTGCATTCACCTCGAAGCTGCCAGCAAAGTGCTCATGCAACTCTACCGAACACACTGCCTGGTCTTCTCAATTCGCCTTAAAAGAACGACAGCCTTCATCGCTAGTATTCCGAATACAAAAATAAAACCTATCAACAAAAAATCTGCCGGAATTGATATAAATATCACCACAAAGGCAAGTATTAACGTCTCAATTGCCATCCATTACCACATAGTCAACACTTGAACGAACAAAGTCAACACTTAAACGAACGAAGTCAACACTTAAACGAACAAAATCAACACTTACACGAACAAAATCATCACTCACACGAACAAAATAAACAAGCAAAAGTGTTACAATAACCGAGAAGAACTGATCGCTAAATCCAAACAACAATTCATCACTGAATTCAGGCTAGACATGTGTGGTGTTCTCAGGCAGCAGAATGTACATTCTATTGTTAAGCTTTGAACACCCCGCGTATTGCTCTCCCGCGATGACAACTACTGGAATCAGCCAGGTCGTCATGAATGTCTAATCTACGCCAACATAGATAGCTACAATAGATATAAGATTTTTATCGACAACCTTCTACAAAAATGTAACATCGATTGCACGGCCTTCATCGAAACGGAAACTCAAAATATGACCAACACAGCACGTCGCAACTGGAAGAATATCGAACAACATGGAAAGGTAATAAATAAAAATACGAGAAGAGGAAGCATGTTCCAATTAGATCCTCATTTAAGACCAAAGAAAGAGAACGCCTTAACTATAAACAACCCAGTCAACGAGGCCCTCCACGTACCAATTCCGTTTAAAGACGAGTATCTGCGTATATTGTTAGTTTACATACCACCGCACTCTCCACTTGAAAATACTATCTCCATAAAAGCATGCAGATATAAATACGCGTTTATAATCGGGGACTAAAATGTAAACAACCTGAAGAAACGCCGGCTCCAGATCTTCATTAATAATTCGTCCTTCAAAGAATACAAGACGCTACCAATGTTTCTTATGATAGACAACGCAGATTCAAGCCCCGACAGGATGCTATTCACCGAGAACTTGCGCAACAGCGTCACGTTTGTAGAGTTAACCCCAGACCACGGATCGGAAAACTTGGCCATCGTCATCGCATTAGACCTGGAAACCGACTTCGTTAAGCTGAGAGTTGAACAAAAACTTAACTATAAATAAGCCAACCTAGATTATATTAATGCAAACATGCTACGATTTCTCAACGACAACGCAAACGCTACAATCAACGAAGATAAGATCTCTTGCTTCTGCAATAGTCTGGCTGAGTCAGTACGCACAGACATCCCAGCACAGACATCCCAATAGTTCATCACCCGTTCTCCATTGTGCTTCCACCGTTCATAATCTATCTTATTAGGAAAAAAATAAAAATGTACCGCGAATACAAAAATTAGCACAGAAATAAAATCAAACTGACTCAATAAATCCATACAAGAGTTTATATATTATACCTGAATTCCAAACACACAACTGGCTCAAAGCGTGCGCAGAGATAGATTTTCGATAGGAAAAAAGTACTGGCAAACCGTAAAAAGGCTCTAGCGGTTTTCCTTAACGATGCTAACTATCGAAAAGGCCCGCTCCATCGAGGCATTCGCAAAGGGAGACTTAATGGAGCGAGCACGAGGTTCGAAATATTTTCGAAGCGTTTGGTTCCACTAGCGTTCTTAATGAAATTTACCACTGGCTGAAAATTCTCTGTGGTATCGCGATTTCTACCGTTTGCAAAGTATCCGAATATACAGTGGTCTTAAATTGCCAATCGATTTCTGTTATGTCAGGTTTCACAATTGAAGACGCCGATTCCGGTAGATATGTATATCGAGTATTTTTGTATTTTCATAAATTTCTTGATTTCCATTACTATTTCTGGCTTTGTGTTAGCATTTAGGTTATTAAAAGCATATCCAAAGTTGATGCATTGCAATGTCATCAAGTGTTTCTTGAAATCAAACGTAGTTAATTCGTATCGCGCCAGTTTTTTCAGCGTTGCGGGAACGACAAGTGTTTAAAGATGAGAATAGATTACATTTTTTCCATCATCTAACAATTTAAGAGGATCTACTGTGTCGGATAGAAACAACTTGCTCATGGATATAACGTCATCTAGACTATTGTTCATAGATGTCAACAGCTGAAGGTCCCGGAAACGGACGATTCTTCGTCTAAGCTCGTAATTACTACCGACAGATAATCCGCGTTGTTAAGGGAACAATGCTCGGCTATGTAGGTCGCAACTTTTTGGTCATCAATCTTCCTTTTTTCGGACAATGTCGTTCCAGCAAATTGATGGAATTTGGGAAAAGGATCAGTGACCTGTTGCTTTGCGTCGAAATACTATGGTCTTGCATTGTTTTTTTGATGAACCGTTAGCATTATTTTGTAGCAGGTACAGAAAGTTTTAGTCGGATCTCCGTCTGCAGCTGCTTTCAACCACCGTATATTCTGTAAGAGAAATGTAATTTACACTCTTGCGAAGAAATAAAATACGAACTATTAAACGTGTCATTAACGTTAATAGACCTGTATGCCGAACATTCGAATGATATTTATATTATATTTCGTTGATGACCTACCTCTGAAATTAGGGTCGATTTCCCACGTTTTTACGTATTTCTGTTCATACGTTTTTTTTTTGCTGCTCTGATCTTTAGGCATTTTTCTTGAAATCTTTTCATTAAATAATCCAGGTCCGTATATTACTCAGAACGAAGCGAGTCCATTATAGAAATAGCGAGTCTGGAAATGGAAAAAAGAAAGGATCGTCATACCTGCTAATTGTTATACAGGAACAAACATAATCGCAACAACTAATCTCAGAGTAACGGTCGCAATTTACGTATCGACTCAACGAGGATAAATCATAAATCGTACTGTTGTAGTAAATCCGATATAAAAGAAGAAAGCAGAAAGACTAATTATACCACGCGCATCTCATAAGACGCATTCAATTTTCACGTTGAGAAAAATACCCGTGTAAAATACCCCGAATGAAAAAAAAATTCCCTAAAAAAACCCCGAAATAAATTTTCCCCTGTTTTCCCTCTAAAGCAGATGAAAAACCCCTAAGTGTAGAAGGAAATCCCCTGATCTGGCAACACTGTTCTAAATTACCGACCGATCATCCTCCTGCCAACCTTGGGCAAAATCTTCGAAAAAAATATTAAAGGTAGATTGGAAACACCCCTCGACGACGACATTCCAGCATAATAGCTGGCTGGGAACCGCCCACCATCCCTGCGCCAAACATACATACAAAGTTATCCATCAAACGCACCCCTGCGCACTTTATAGACATAAACAAGGCCTTCGATAGTGTTTGGCATGAGGGGCTGTTTTCTAAACTTCGGTCTCTCGAATGTCCTGCGTACCTACTACTGATCATCATCATGGATCGAAGAATTGTCCGCTGTCCTCGGCAAAATCCTGAATTGCAACTTCTTAAACTTCTCGACCATAATCTTGGTCCTCTTCAGTAATTTATTTACTCGAATATTGTAGAGATTTTGTTTATGTCGTTTTTTGGGTTTGTTGATCTCAAACTCTGTTCTTTCATATTAAAAATGTGAGTGATTGTCGCTGGACTCTCTGGCCCTTGCGTTCGCATTTCTCAGGTTCTATGATTGTATTCCATGTTGTGGGTGACCATGTGATGTTCTTTCCATCATTTTTCGTAGAACACACGTTACTCTGATGATTAACTGATCATTAATAATTTCCTTGGCAATCGTAGATTGCAGATAAAAGTGGAAAATGCTAGGTTTTCTTCTTCTTTCTCCTTTACCGCTGGCTATCGCCATCTATTGACCGCTTTTCCCATAAAAGTATGTAGGTCATACAGCTTCAGCCCCGAACAAGGCGTACCGCAGGGATCTTCCCTCCGACCGTTTCTATGTAATACGTGCTATTCCGACATCTACAACTTCGACCAACAAAACGAGGCGTATATTCCAGCCTTTACATCTTACAATAACACGGACGACACAGCGCTAATTGCACACAAAAATAAACGACAAATCCTGATATCTTTGACCTACAAGACCTCCCAGACCAAAGCATAAGCTGGTTTAACAAATGATCCTTTAAATCCAACACTGCAAAATCGAAATTTTTTCTATTTAATCACACAATCTCAGCCAATTCTCCCTTCTTAGTAATGTACTACAGTGATATCAAGCCCTGCTTATCAGCTAAATACCTAGGCATCACTGGTGACAATAAATTGAATTAGAATTCGCACACAAACGTATTAAAATCGAAAATAACCGCTCGAGTTGGGCCCTCTTGTAAAATTACTTTCCGAAACAAAGAAATCACGGTAGAAAAGGCAACTGAAACTTACAAATGCATGTGTCGCCCATTATTGGAATATGGTCACCCCCTTTTCCTCGGCGCAACAACCTAGCCATAAAAAACATCCAAGCCGCGAAAATAATAGCCCTAATAAAACTCACAGAAATACGTCACCCTAACAATCCTCGCTCCAATGCTCATTTAATAACCCATCTAATCGCCGTCTCTACAATGTCTCTTAAATGATTCCGATCATAAATCGCAAGAAACAGCTCAACTCGATATTCGCAAATTCCAAAGTAGAAGCGATCTCCGGCCTATATAATAGTCGTCCTCGAATATGACGTTAATAATTTTATCCATTCCTTACGAACTAAATCCAGATTTACGGGCTAATGACTTAGATGACCCATTAGAAATGACCTTGTCACTGAGATTATTAATGTACGTGACTAACAATAACAGTGGACATGTATTGTGTCATAAAATACTTATACTACTACTAATGCTCAGGTTTCTTTAACATAAATTAGGCCTACAATAAAATATTTACTGCTAGTACCGGAAAATCTTCATGTATTCCGAATGGCAAACTTGAACGTTTTTTGGGGTAATTGAAGGATTAAAGAAGTCTGAAAAAGTTCTAGGATTTATTTATATTTATTTGGGCCGATACAGCGACGACCAAGCCGGAAATTCGATGAGGCTCTGTTAAACGTCTATACAAATTCACAAACAACTTTAATACCCTGTCCTTCCCAATCATTACGAATTTTTTTTTTTATCGATAGAAAATGGATCCAAATTGAGACGTGAATATTGCTTTCTTATTATTTTTTACTTCTTACAAAGCTACCTTATCAGGAAGCAATTTGTTCGATGTTAGCTTCTGAAATATAGAAAACTTTGTAAAAAACAAAAAATAATAAGGAAGCAATGTGCGAAGCTCCATCTTGCATTCATATTTCATATATATAACTAGAAAACTGATTTTCAGCACAATTTTAGACGTCGATAAAGAATATATAAAAAATTGAATTTCTGTTTGATTAACATGGAAAATTTGGGCTTGTTACATAAAATTTCTAAGATAAATTTCTACTGAATAAAATTATCGAGTACAATTTTTGAAGAATTTCCAAGCTTGTCTTACAGCCAAAATGAAAATTTCAATGAAAAGATATACCAAGTTCGGATTTTATCAGCTATTTTACGAAAAAAAAAAAAAATACAAATGCTGAATTATTAGGTCAAAAATCATATGCGTTGTGGAAAATCAGAGAATACATTTTATTTAAAAAAAAAACGCATTACATAGTTACTTTAAGAGCTTGATTATTTTTTGCAGATTTTAGTTCCTTGTTACAAAGTACCGAAATATGAATCGAATCAACTATTATTTGGAAATATATGTGAGGTATTCGAAACGATTGTCTGAAGATACGTAAGAAAAAGTTTGAAACAATGAATGAAAGTATCACGCGAACGCGGCGTCGACATACGGCGTCGCGGTGACAATCCCGAATAGATAATTCCTCCACTCGCAGGATCCCAAGGTCTACGTGAATACGATTCTGGAAGTCCACAAAAAGTACAACGCTTTGGTACTGGTGGCGTTCAATAACGACAGCGGCTTCGTGGCGGCCCTGGACAAAGCCTGCGGCAGATTCATAAACAGCAACTCGGTTACAAGGGCGGCCAACAGTAGCAGCAAATCGCCAGAACTTTTGGCCAAGTATTGCGATTTGTTGCTGAGAAAGAGCAGCAAGAATCCCGAGGAAGCCGAGCTCGAGGATACACTTAATCAAGTCGTGAGTTTACACGTTATTCTTTCACAATATTTCTATATGAAATCAATAAAAAATGTACTTGTTAATTCAATAGTGATTTATTTTGGAAAAGTAGGTATGACAGGTGCAAAATAGCGAATGGCTAAATAGCGAATTTCGAAAAAATTTACGTCTGAATCTAGAATTGTCATCATTGTGAAATTCGATATATTGATCATTCGCTACCTTCACCCTCACTCGGTATTATTAAGGATGTATAATCCTCAGAAGCCAAAAGTGAGTTTCAGAGACAATTTCAATCACTTCCCGATGGGATAAAAATCGGAAAAAAATAATGCATATAAAACGTGCTAAAAAGATTGATTTCGCATAATAATCCCAAAATGTTATTAGCACATTGGTGAAAAAAAAACAATTGTTCAACAAACAATCAGTCAACCTAACTTTTTTCTAATGAGAATGATATGTTAATTTATTTGAATGCATACGAATTTTTTCAGATTTTTTTCTTTATTGAGATTTTTTTTTTTTATTGGCAGAATATAACAAATTTTGCATATGCGTTTTGCAAAAAAATCTTGAGTGTAGTAGATGGTTTTAGGCCGAACACATATCCAAAATTCGTTATTTCGCGCACATTTTTAAAATAAAAAAAGATCAAAATTAAACCAAAGAAAAAAATCTGAAAAAATTCGTATGCATTCGAAATGCAAAACAAAAAAATAATCTTCTGTTATTCTTTCAATTCCGCCAGATGGTCGTATTCAAATACATCGAGGACAAGGACGTGTTCCAAAAGTTTTACAGCAAAATGTTGGCGAAACGTTTGGTTCAGCACGTATCGGCGAGCGACGACGCCGAGGCCTCGATGATATCGAAATTGAAGCAGGCCTGCGGCTTCGAGTACACTTCCAAACTGCAGCGCATGTTCCAGGTAACATATTAACATATTGGCGTTCATTTTAACGAATTTTTTTATTGCAACGAAATTTTTTCTAGGACATTGGAGTGTCGAAAGACTTGAACGAACATTTCCGAAGGCATTTGACCAATTCCGCTGAGCCCCTCGACATAGATTTCACCATACAAGTTCTCTCTTCTGGATCGTGGCCGTTTCAACAGTCGTTCACATTTTCCTTACCAACAGAGGTGCGTCATTTACTTATAAAACAACCATTCAGTATATCAAATTTTCGGATAAAACGACCTTATAATGCTTAAGAGTTTTTTTTTGTATCCCCAAGTAGCACTTCTGTCAAAATGACAACTATGAATATCCTTTCAGATATATCCGAAAGATAACTTGAAGTATCTTGAAGTTCATGTCCATATGGATGTCAATTTAATGTTAGCCATTTCTATGTTATCGTAAAAATTTTATTATACAAAAGCTATCATACGACTTCCTCTCACGGACGTTCATTATAGTTCAACAAAAAGTCGTCCGGAAGTCCGTAGTTTGGATACAAGATTATTCGTATTGATATTGTTTTATAAGACATTTTTATTTGAAGACATTCATTATTCATTTTGGCTTCCTCATAGACGTAGATTTGTTAAAAATTGAAATTTGAAAATATCCCTTTTTCCAGCTGCCTCCAAATTTTATATGAGGAAGCAATGTGCAAAGTTCTACTTTTCATCTTTTTATTTTTCACTTTAATTATCCATATTGTGTGCAGCTATGAAACATCGTTAAAACACTCTCACATCGCATTTTGATCAAGTACAAATTTGTATCTTACTCTCTTACATTTATTTAAAAATTAGAAATGCCATAAAATCGGAACGACTATACCGATCGGCACCAAATTTCGTACGTAACAGGGCTGTATGGTATTTTTCGACTGTAGAAAATTTCGGTTCATTTGTTGAGATTCGACGTGATTTAGAGAAAAAATGAGTTTTTTCGAAAAATTCAAAATTCTATAAAATCGGAACTGCTTTACCGATTTTGCTGAAATTCAATACCAAACATCATGTAACGTTTCTTTATTTATAAAAAAACTATTTAGCTAAATTGACGAACTTTTACGAAAGTTAGAGCGATCACGACATTTTTTGAAAAATTAAAAATTCTATAAAATCTGTATACATCGATACATTTAATTTTGAATCACGTCAATTACAGAAGAGTCAATACTCTAGTTGCGTGCCAAATTTGAGCTCGATCCATTGAGCTGTTCGTGAGTTATGGACAATTGAATTTTCGGTGTCTGAAACATACATACACACACACATATTTTCTAGACCACTTTTCTCGACGTTTTAGGTGATTCTGAGTATGTCAACATGAAAATCTCGAAAAAAACGTTTCCACGAAAACAAAGCTCTATGAGAAAGCAGAAATAAATTTGAATAAACAGAGAATTTTAATTACTTCTCATTTTCGTAAATCATTTCGGCTTTCGCCGAATATGTTTTTTTTTTTACTATACCAAAATTATGTTAAATTGACAATTGGTTATATTTCAGTTGGAAAGATCTGTACACAGATTTACGACCTTCTACAGTTCTCAGCACAGCGGCAGAAAGTTAAATTGGCTTTACAACATGTCAAAGGGTGAATTGCTTACAAATTGCTTTAAAAATCGGTATACACTACAAGCATCGACGTTCCAAATGGCTGTTCTCCTGCAGTACAACGTTGCGACGCTCTGGACGATACAACAGCTGCACGACGCGACACAGATTAAAATGGATTTCTTGATTCAAGTAAATTTCCCTTCTCCGCCAAATTTTTTTGATTCATCACAATTTTTACGGTGAACTCACTGTTTTTTTTTTCCTTCAAATATGTTTGAATAGGTTATCCAGATCCTATTAAAGGCAAAGCTACTGACGGCGGCGATCGACGATGAGTCCGAATTAACGTCGCTTTCCACCCTCGAACTTTTCACAGGTTACAAAAAGTATGTAGTGGAAAAAAACAAAATCTTAAATACTGATTAGTTCTCCAGGAAATTTGGTTACATAATTTGGATTTTTAAATTTATTTTGTAATTGCAGTAAAAAATTGAGAGTAAACATAAATATGCCGCTGAAAACGGAGCAAAAGATTGAGCAGGAAACGACTCACAAGCACATAGAGGAGGATCGAAAGCTTCTGATACAAGCAGCGATAGTGAGGATTATGAAGATGCGCAAAGTACTCAAGCATCAACAGCTCGTCGCAGAAGTTCTCAACCAATTGAGCTCCAGGTTCAAGCCACGGGTCCACGTTATAAAGGTCAGTCTCAAATCGCTCTTTAGATGCAGATTTACCGTTTTTACAGAGCCCATCAATTACTTTTTTAAGGGGACAGAGTCACTAAAAAAAATTCATGAGAAAAAAATTTTGTACGTTATACCCTTTTTACAATAAATCTTACATTTAAACCTTAAGAAATATATATCAAAAATTATAATTCCGCATTTTTGTAAAGGTATAGAGTGCACCAAAATCGTGTGGGATCGAAAGTAAAATTTTTTACTTCTTGTAGCTTTCAGACTAAACTAGTAGTAAATTTTAGTGTTTAATGTCTTATTTTATCTGACAAACAGTGCATTCTGAAGTAATTGTAGCGATTCTTGGTGCAGTGAAAATTAGATTTACTGAAACCAATTATTTAATAATTTTTCTCAACGAGAAAAATTTACTTACACATTTACAATCACAGCTTCGTTATAAAGACATGAAAAAAAAAATCCTATATTCAATCCAGAATTTACTCTTTGACAGGTAAAATCGGAAACCAAGCACTAAAATTTGTTTATCAGTTTGGTCTGAAAGCTACAATTAAAAAATGTTATGTTTTATCATTTACCATTATCATTTTAGTGTACTGCATGTCTTTATAAAATTGCAGAATTGCAATTCTCGGACTTGATAAGGTTTGCATGCGAGTTTTTTCAGAAGAAGAGTATATTACGTACAGAAATTTTTTTGTTACGACTTTTCAAGTGACTCAGTGACTTCAAATCAGTAGTTATGTTTGAATTAAGCAACAAAATTCCTACGGCTGTCTATCGCGCAATACCAAGTTCGAGTTGTAATATTTCATTTCTATTGGCTAATAATAAGGACTTTTTAATTATTTTGTTATACCAGAATTCGTATAAAGGTTTTATAGAAACATTTCAAGTAAAATATTCTCATGAACAATTCAAATTAGTGTTTTATGAACCTTTCTCATTAATGTGACACACATTGTAAGTAAAAGCCCCATATGAACATTTTGAATAACAGATTCATATAAACATTCAAAAGTTTTTTGTGAGCGTTATGAATGAAAGTTTCTTGTAATAATTTGTAATAGAATTTTTATGTGACTATTTTTCGGGTCTGGATTTTATCCAATCACAGAGCGAAATTCACGGTAATCATGTTCATTTGTTGAAAATTTCATCGGAAATTCCAACCGGATATTGCACAGTAGTTCTTCGTTTATTTTCAACCAATGCAAGATTCTCATAGATGACCTGTTTCCTCGAATACAGCTCTGTGTTTAGCCGAAATCCAAACTCGAAAAATAATCTGACAAATACCCCTCGACCTCCAAAATTAATCGTAATATTTCCTTCTAGTTTCCCTGCTTAGCAATAATCGGGCTTATTTTCGCACAAGAATGCGATATTTTAATTTGAAAAATTTCTCCCTCTTGTTGCTCAGCAACGAAACAATCGGGATATATTCCGATAATTTTGGAGGTGTCGGGATATTACTACTGTGAATTGCATACCGAAATTTCATGTAAAAAGTTCATATTATATTTTGGTATGAAAAATTTTAATCAAATTTTCGTGTGAAAATTTTAAATTAAATTTGCGTGTGAAAATTTTAAATTAAATTTTCGTGTGAAAATTTTAAATTAAATTTTCGTGTGAAAATTTTAAATTAAATTTTCGTGTCAAAATTTTAAATTAAATTTTAGTGTCAAAATTTTAAATTAAATTTTAGTGTCAAAATTTTAAATTAAATTTTCGTGTGGCAATTTTAAATTGAATTTTCGTGTGAAAATTTTAAATTGAATTTTCGTGTGAAAATTGTAAATTACATTCTCGTGTGAAAATTTTGAATTAAATTTCCGTGTTAAAATTTTTAATTCAATTTTCATATGAAAATTTTTAATTAAATTTTCGTATGAAAATTTCACACGAAAGTTCCTTGCATTGTTACAAATTCGCTGTTGAGTTAAACTCGAAAGTCACTTGAAAAAGTGTGTAGACAAGTTTTAAGACGTCCCCTATCAAATCTTGATAATAGTCTTGTTTCGTCATGGTATTTATTAAAACTTTACTTCAATTCACGTGCACTGGAATCTGTACTTTATTTCTTTCACCACCTGCATCAGCTGCAAAATAGAAACGTGGTGAGGCGAACTGTTCTAAACCTCCATTGTTCCGTACGCACACCGTAAATGAGTAAAACTGTGACGGCTCCTATATAAATCAGTGGCGCCACGTAAAAATTGACACTGGGCTAGAGTACGTTTAACTCTGCTGCGAGAATATTTACTAAATCGTCGGTGTGAAAAACTGAAGATCTTGCTTGCTGAAAAACACAAACAAAAAATTTACTTAACGCTGTGACGGGTTTGTCTGTTTTCAGAAATGTATAGATATTTTAATTGAGAAAGAGTATCTGGAACGCACGGAGGGTCAGAAGGACACTTACAGCTACCTGGCATGATCTGCCGAAGGGAAAAGCGCGCAAAAACAGCGGCGGGCGAAGCAGCACCAACAACGATACATCGGCAGCAACGATACGTGCGACGGACGTAATGTAATAATAACACACTTGCCGCGCATTCGTTGCTGCGAGATTAAAGGAGCGAGAGGATTGCTGATGACGAGGGACAGAGACTGCGAGGAGAGATGTAGGTAGAGAATGAGAGAAAGGATAGAGAGAGAGAGAGAGAGAGAGAGAGAGAGAGAGAGAGAGAGAGAGAGAGAGAGAGAGAAAGAGAGTGATGTAGAGAACAAAGAACAATGGCTGAAGATCAAGCGAAAAACACTGTGCAACCAAGAAAAGCTGCTTGACACGTCACAATATTTATTTATGTCTCGAAGGATAATATTGTTCTCTTTTTTTCGTTTTCAAACGTCAGGACAAAAGTCCCTCGGCCGACCCTCTCCTCCCACAGCTCCTAAACCCACGAAATGTAACGGAAACGACGGGCGAAAGCCGAGCGACGGATATATCACAAATAAACAAATACGGTTTTTATAATATGTTAATAAAAAAACACACAAGATTTCGTAGTAAAATCGGGTTATCTTTTTCTTCAGTTAATCTTCGATCTCTCCGTCTCAATTCTGTCCAGCGAGTTTATTAAATTAATTGTCATTATTATTGTCGAAGCTTCTTTATTTTTTACTCGATCGAATTCAATGCGTCCTCTTGGAGGGGAAAAAGTGAACGCAAACATTTTTTTCTATGCTTTTCTTGTAGCCGCAGTTTCGCTTTGCGATCATTTTTTCCGCTTCGATGGATGTGAGTATCTCCTTTTTTTCGTTTCTTTTTTATTATCGAGGAGAAAACAAAAAACTGTAGATAATTTATTCGTTGTTCCTCGGGGTCGCGTATGATCGCGAGGAAAAAAGTGCTTTAAACACGGTAGTTTTGTTTGTGAAACAATATTATTCGGGACAGGCTTGCTACATGAAAAAACCACACCATTCTCACGTAACTTGCGTTTAGATTTTTTAAATTTGTTAATTACAGCGGCGATGAAAAAAGGCGTTAAATAGGTTTTTCTAATTGCGAAGGAGGCGCGTCGCGTCGACAACGTCGTCGTGCGGCGCGAGTCGAACGTTTTCTTTCTGTCTCGCGAGTGCAATAAACGTAGAAAACGACGCGCGAAAAAATAAGCGGAGACAGGAGCACCGTATCTAAAAACAAACAAATGGTTCTGTTCGTAGGCGAGGAAAAAGAAATGAAAAAAAGTAAAATTATGAGAAGAAACAAAAAAAAACAAAAATCTAAAAATTGGATGATAAAAAGCTGTTTTTGATGGAAACTTATGACTGACGACAGATTATTATAGCGTTTTTCGGTCCTCGTATTCCTTGCTATTATCGGCCAGGGAAATGCAAGAGACTTATGTAAATAAATTGAAAAATCATTTCGAACCGCTAAAAATGCTTTTATTAACCATTTCTCGTTTGTGTCTTTAACATTCCTCGATCACGTGTTCTCCGGGCTCCAGTCCAAGAGCTTGGAGAACTCTTCCTCCGTCAATTGCACGTGACGACTGGCTTCCAGGTAAGCCTGCAAAAAATCATCTCTTTTATCATTAGAATGAACCTATTTCCCTGGCAAATTCAGTCACATTATTTATCAGGTGATCACGACGAAATTTTCT
This sequence comes from Tromatobia lineatoria, assembly GCA_949699805.1. Classification (NCBI taxonomy): domain Eukaryota; kingdom Metazoa; phylum Arthropoda; class Insecta; order Hymenoptera; family Ichneumonidae; genus Tromatobia; species Tromatobia lineatoria. Next base: position 13,072,228 of record OX453043.1, read on the forward strand.
TTTATCGCTCAACTTTTCGTCTCAAATAAGAACATAAGATCTTTTTTTTTTTCAAAATTCAAAAATCAAGATTAAATTAATTTTTTTCACTGCATCGCAAATTCCAAATGTAATCTTTTTTTGAGTGTTATTTTGAATGTGGGAAAAAATTCTCGAAGAAAAGAAAAAGTGAATTGTCACACGACAATTGCTCGTAATTGTGAAAGTTACAATGTTTTGTTTCCTCATAGAGAAAGTTTTGTTTTCGTGAAAAAAAAAATTTTCAAGATTTTCAGGTGCGGACACTCAAAATGTTATAAAACATCGAAAAAAAATTGTTTTTACGAAATCTGTTTGTGCGTGTATGGGCAGATTTCCTTGTATTCGTATGACAGTTATCGTTCGCGAAAGTCTTCATGTTCTCATTCAACAAGAGTCATCATATTTTTATTTTATCAATGATTCATGAACTCCCTCTATTAACACCTTTTCAATATAAACAAGTCTGCAAAGTAGAACCTTGCAAATTGCTCCATTATTTTTTGCTTTTTACAAAGCGTCCTCTATGAGGAAGACATAATTGATCACAACATACTTCCTCATAGAGGTATTGATTTCTATTTTTCACAATGGAAATGTTGTACGATAGAGCCAGTTGAATGGAAAAATAAAAAATTGGAATCGCACTCATTTAATTTGTTGAGCTTTACCTTTTGTTTTTTTAGATTGTCGACCAACGCTGTCTGTTTCTTGAATGCTTGCAAAATCTCTGATCGCTGCTTTTCCAATCTATTTATCGAGAGCCTCTCGCTGTCCTGAAGTCTTCTTATCTGATCTCTTAGGTCCTGAAAACATTTTAACAATAAATAATCTTTTTTTCTGAATAATTTTTCACTTTAGTGAAATTTTCTAACAAAAGACTGGATACATACTTCTGTTACAAGTGACGTAATATTTAAAAAAGTAATCTACTTTGAGTCAAGATTTTTTTAATCACTTTTCAGACAAATAAAAAACTTAGAGTGTGCTTCCTTTTGAATCTATGATTACTTATAACGAACATACTTAGGGCCAGTATTTCAAAATAGGACAAAACTCACGAATTCTGTTTCAGATATCAATATTTTCAAGTTTAGACTCATAGTGTCCCGGACCTCAATTCTATTTTTATAAAATTTTTTTTTTTTTCAAACGGTAATTGAAAAAAGTAAAAAGTTTTAAAATCCTTTCACTAACGGCTATTAATTGAAAATTTGTATGTATGTCAAAACTTTAGAGAATTTTTTCCGATTTTTTTTAAGCTATTTTTCTTATTCAATTTTTTATTTATTTCTGTACTGTTTCAAAATTTTGATCCATCTGTGAAGACTAAACATTTTATCATTTTGACAATTCCTTCTGTGGACCATTCTTCCCTTTTAGAGTAACCATTTCAGGACTTAAGGACTATGACAGCCAGAATTAAATTGCAAGGTAAGTATTCTGACACCTAAGTTGTCAGAAAATGATTTTCTTAAATACTTTATTTAAATAGGTTCAAATTCAGACCCAAAATTTCCCGGACCTCGCTTCTAATTTTTTACGAATTTTTGTCAAACGAAAATTGAACAATACTTTGACTGCAGGCTATTGCTTGAATATTTATATCTGTGGCAAGAGCTCCAGAGAATTTTTCAAATTTTTTCGAAGCGATTTTCTTAATTCGAATTTTTTCTTCTTCAGAATATTCTCAAAAATCCGGTTTTGTTATTCGAAAACTTCACAGCATTTTAATAAGATATAATAAAAATCTGATGAGACATCAGAATTTTTAAATTTTTTATTTAAATATTTCTATCTTCTGATAGTTTCATCATACACACTTTTCTAACAAATGGAAATTTTTTTTTCGGAAAATTTGCGTCAATTTAAATTAAAATATCCCATATGAATATAAATCTGTGTAAATTTTTTTGTTGTGTGCCATTAAATTTCACATGTTCCCATTTTTCAGAAATTAATGTACAATAAAACTGTCCAAAGATAGAGACGTTCAATAAAAAATTGAAAAATGCTAATAGCTCATCAGATTTTTATTTTATCGTATTAAGCTTTCCGAAAGTTTTTACAATAACAAGAGCCGATTCTTTTTCATTGTTTTTAGGAGAAAAAAAAATTGGCGTCTGAATTTCGGTGGAATTTTGAGCTTGACGTTGACTAGGTCATAAATTGTTCTAAGGAAAACGTTTTTACTAAATTTCAAGTCAAACTGTTAATCTATTGTGTATTTGTTGGAAAGTTCTGATTTGTGGACGTCTAAAGCAGCTTTCGGTACCTTTTCTTCGATTTTATTAAACTTCACGACGTTACGTAGCTTGTCGTTTTCCTCCAAGGATCGGTTGAGTCTTACGTCCAAGTTATTGGACTGTTGATTTGCTGTTTTTAGTTCTTTCTTCAAGGCCTCGATTTCCTGAAATTCCGTGATTAGTTACTTTTTGAAAATATTTTAAATCGCCATGTTTCCTTCCTACTTTTTTCAAGGCCGTGTTTTCGAACCCTCGAGCTTGAATCTCTGTCTGAAGGTTTGAACCCGTTGCTTCCAGCTTAACAATCGTATCTTTTAGAGTTGTTATATTATTGTGAAGCTTGATTTTCGCCTCTTCCAACTTGTTATTCTCAGTCTCCAACTCTTTAGAATAGCTACACTATTGGGGAAGAAAATATTTCTGAAAAATTCATTTATACCATAGGAATTTTTTTTGTAAATCTTCTTACCTGTTTTTTGTACTCTGCGTGACTAGTTTTTAGCTCGTCGTTGAGTAATTTTATCTTGGCTTTAAGAAAACGTACGAAGGCATCGTTTCGTGAATTTTCTGCTTCACTTGATATGATCTCGTCGACTGTGGCATTTTCCAATTCCGTCTTTCTAATGCGTTAATTCGATATTCAACATATAAAACATAAATAGATCAGCAATTATCCTATAGCATATTTACCGTTTGTCTATTAAGTTAATTTGTCATAGAAACATCGAGAATAATTTGTTTTTGGAATACTTAAAAAATTGTTTCACAAAATAATTAATTTGTTCGATTTGCAGCAAGTCTCGTCAATTTTTGTGGATACAATTTTATTGCAATCCAATAGATCTTCATCAACGCTGTACAATTGAATCACCGATTCTATGTAAGAAATCAGTTAATTTAACAACCAATCGAGTGTTTCAATCAGTCAAATAATTTTGATTATCTACATAACGATGAAGTACAAACTTGGAGGTTGTTTGGCCATGTTTCCCATTCGTCCTAGTGTTTGTGCGAATGTATTTGTGCATGTTCGTGAGTGTCTTCGAGTTTTTATATACGTCCGTCTCATTGTGTGGAATCTTATGTCTTAGATTTTGAATTCAGAAAAAAATTGAAAAAAATTGAGCCTTAGTGGCCTTTTTAACCTACTGGGCCACTTTTTTTGGGTTCACATCCCGAATATTTTCAAAAAATTTTCCACTTTGTTGTAGTACTTGTGATGGCATCTGTGATTTATTTGCAGATTTTTGAAAGGTGCTGTTCAAGATTTACGTATTTTTTAAAAAATATCACCTCATCTTAGAAAATAAAGTTAATTTTTCGCAAAAAAAATTCATTAATTTTGTAGTAAAATATAGTCTGAAATTACACAATTAATTCTGAATTAATTATTTTCTTGTGGCACATAAAAAACGCACATTTTCGTTATTTTAGATGTCGATACGATTAATCGTTCCCGAGATGGTTAAATAAAAAATGAAAAATATGGCATATTTCGCCAGAAAAAATTTCAAAAAAATTAAGATTTTGTGTATCTATTATAACCACTGAACCTGATTTTTTGAAATTTTTTCGAATTTTTTTTTTTTTGGGTGTCTGAAATCATGTGGAATGCCTCATATATGGACTCCAAAAATTCTGGGCCAAAGTGGTGAGGATCTGTGAGTGCTGCACGAGTACCTATGCTGCTTATGTGGGTGCTTAAAATGATCAGATTTTAGTATCCAACTTAAAAAGATGCTACTGCCAGCGTGCGAGCCATTATTACCTGCCAGTTCGGTTATAAACCAAATAATTCAACACTCAATTAATTTATTATTTCATTACTTACTGATTAATGCAATTTTCCAAGCTTCTTGATCAGTATGGATCATTAAATCGAATGCTTCATAGATCTATCGATCTATGATCAATATATTTTCCCGAAATATTTCATAGATTAATTGAAACTTATGACGTACTATCAATCACGTAAATTTTTCTCGATGCTCTTTTATTACAGGATTATCGAATTTCCATAATCTTGCAACAAATTATTAAATATTACTTTTATTATCATATAGATTAATTAAGAATAATTCACTGAAAGATTTTTCCATTTTTATCAATGCTTTTTTATCGCATTACAATCGATTTAAAAAAATCATCTTACCCATCCCCGCATCCTTGAGTCGCCGTTTCTGTATTCTTGTCAGTCTCTTTTGAACACTTCTTTGTCAACGAAAAAGTTGGTGGACAATAATCAAAAGCCGCGAGCGTTTCGTTGCCACGCGAAGGAAGAAAACTCGCTGAGTGTGAACTGAGCACCGAGTCGACTTCCCTCATAAGATCTTTCGTTTTCTGACCAAGTTCACGATTCAGTCGGTGAAATTCCTTCTCCTTAGCCAACAATTCTTCCGACATTGCGAGTTATTTATCAATTTAAATTCTCTACTCAATTTTTATTTTATTCGAGCTCTGCTACAGTTTTTATTTTTACTTTGACGAAAATCGAAGGTAACGTACACACAATCGTAACCATAGCGACCCTTCGCGCGCGCCCTTCCACAACCGGATGTGTCCCTCACAGCTATGCATTTGTAAAAGTCCTCTTAACCTTTTTGCATCTATTGTTTCAAAACTTCGCTCCATCTGTCAAGACCAAACATTTTATTATCCCGACAATTTCCTTAACGGCCCATTATTCCTTTTTGGAGTAACTATTTCAGGACTTAAGGACTATGACAGCTAGAATTATATTGCAAGGTAAGTGTTTAAGCCTCGGTTGTTAAAATAAGCCTTTTGTTAAATACCGTAAGAACTTACATTTCATTAGGCAAAAAAATTGGTTGGTTTTTTTCATTTCATTTTCAAGTACAATTTATTTTTCGACAAGAAAGTATCTTTACTCACGAATTAATAAATTGGAGTATAAACAAAAAAGCGAAATCAATCGAATTTAACAAAATAAAATGAAGTCCATTGGAACGTGCATTTTTCACACACAAATGTATACGTATTTGAATTCATTTAAACGAAAGTATATAGAATTTTGGATTTTGGAAGTATAATTGAAGAGCAAGGTTATCTACAATAAATATTCTTTTTCTAAATATTCATGACTCGTCATATGGAAAAATTCAGAATTGAGAAAATGATTGAAGATGTAGAAAATTCACAAGTGCATTATTCATACTTACTTGTTCGATTTGGTGTAAAAATCAACATTTATAGAATATATTAAAAACATTAATTTCTTATAGTTATAACTCCGAAATGTACCTATTACCAGATGAGAAAAAATGCAAGAAGCTCAATAGAAAACTTAACTTATTTTAAAAAGAATTTATTAATTTTTTATAAGACAAATTTTTCGTTAAGTCACCTTTTTCAAAATTTTTTAAAGATATCTCTCATATTTTGTTTAAGATTTATTACTACTTACAAGCACTCAATACATTTTCAATTTTTGTTTTTTCATCGTTTCTGGCTAACTCTTTTTCTCAAATTTTTATGCAGAGAGTTTTTTTTAGTTATTTCAATTTTCCGAAATTGAAAATTTAAAAAGCTTAAAAAATGGACAGAAAAAAATCGTTTGGAAAATATTCCAGATTTTTTGTGGCCTATGAGTAATTTCTTGCTCCGCTTCGCTTTGCGTGCGAGAAATCACACTTCTCGCACTAGCGAAATAAAATTGTATACGAAACTCGTGCGAGAAACTTTTCCTCAACTCGTTTCATTGCAACACTCGCCTTCGACTCGTGCTCACCCTCATTAGAAAAAGTTTCATCGCACTCGTATCGTAATATACTATTATACACATGGGAGCTTTATATAGCGGTATATTAACTTTTAAACATAACATTTTTGCAGTGCATTTCGAACGAACCAATAATACGCTCACAGATGAATAAGAACATTCATTTATTTAAAATTAAATTCTATTAAAATCTAATAAATCTTTTCTCTGTGTGTTGTGAAATAATCGTTTTTCTGTTATAATAGCATAGTAAATTTTATTTCTATAGAAAGTAAAACTTTCATAGAGAAACTGGGATATTTGTTTTTTCGTCAGTATTCAGTCAGTATCAGCAAGCCCGCACAACATTCGTACAAACGGTAGCAGATTTGGCGTCCCGCCCACACAATGTGGAGTGTCTTGAGTCGGCTGGTGTCCTAGATTTACTCCGTCCATTGCTCTCCGACGTCGTTCCTTCCATACAACAAATGGCAGCGATAGCTCTGGGCCGTCTAGCCAATCACGACGACCGAATAGCCCAGGCGGTCGTCAGACGTGACGTAATGCCCCAGTTGCTGAAAAACATTGAAAAACAAAACGTATGCGATTTGCCAATGTAAGCAACTGTTAAGAATGCATCACACATAAGCTCCTAGCTAATAGTTTGGTACTATAACAATTTAAGTACTAGCCGGGGAAAAAAAATAAAAATTACTCACAACTTTTATTATGAATAATACTAATCTGCAAAAGTTATCAATGAATTAGTGAAACGTAGTTTCGCAAACTAGCTTAAGGATGTACGATACGTACAGTCCCGCTAAAAGTGAGTTTCAGAGACAATTTCGATCACTTCCCGATGTGATAAAAATCGATAAGTAATAATGTATGCATTATAAAACGTGCTGAAAAGATTGATTTCGCATAATAATAATCACAAAATGTTATTAACAAATTGGTGAAATGAACAATTGTTCAACAAACAATCAGTCAACCTAACTTTTTTTCTAATGAAAATGATACGTTAATTTATTTGAATGCATATGTATTTTTTCAGATTTTTTTCTTTATTTTGAAACACGTATGAAAAATTCGTTATTTCGTGCATATTCTTGAAAATAAAAAAATAAAAATCAAGATAGAGAAAAAATCTGAAAAAATTCGTATGCATTCAAATAAATTAACATATCATTTTCGTTAGAAAAAAAGTTAGCTTGACTGATTGTTTGTTGTAATTTACAAAATAAATACAAAATGCTCTGGAATTTTATTAGCCGGAAAAATACCGTTTTCTAATTTTTAAACAATAGTTTTCCCTTCTCTCGGAACTTTTATACGAATAATTTTTTTTTTGTACCAGAACGTCGATCGGTGCCATTCTGGCGACTTTTTTTGAGATATCAACAGTCATGTTGAACTACGTTGTCATTTTTTCGAAGCAAACCAAATATCCGTTTGTTGATTAAAAAATAGATTCTCAATTTTTCGGTAAAAAATCATATTCACCGAAACGTGACAATTATTTCAAACATTTCGCTCGGCAGTTACTAAAAAACGACAACTTCTATGAGTAGACATTTTTTTTCAGGACCTTAAAAATTCCGAGATATTCGTACTTAAAAAAGCACTTACCGAAATATTGTTTTAAAAAATTCGAAAAATTCATATAGCGTGTCTTTTAGTGATACTTTTAATAAGATGACGATTAATAAGATGAAAACAGCCGAGTTTCCTAGAAGATGTTTCCCCAATGTTATTATTTTTTATTCATTATAAATTTTTCGGCATTTATTATTATCCATAATCTCGCTTTATTTTTCTGTATTGCTCAGTTTTTCTGTATTGCTCTGGTCCTTAGGGGATTGAATATCCCAGGGTCTTACAAATAAATAAATCTAAATCTAAATCTAAATCTAATCAATGTTCTTGATATTTTTAATGACATTTTTTTTTCCCCGCGTACTTAAATACGATCAAATCAAACTGTTAGCTGGAAATCAATGTCTGATGCTTCCATGAACGTCAATTGAATAAATAATATTTTTGTTTAATCCTTCGGCAGAAATTCTACAAAAGAGCTGCTCTCTTTGTTCTCCGTGCTGTGGCTAAGCACTCGCCAGAAATGGCAAGCGTCGTCGTCCATGGAGGAGGTCTGGAAGCTATGGTCGTTTGCCTAGAAGATTTCGACTCTGGTGTCAAGGAGGCTGCGGCCTGGGCATTAGGCTACGTTGCCAGACACAACGCGAGCCTGGCGCAGGCAACTGTTAACGCAGGTGCATAATAACTCTATCTACTACAGCTTGAAATTCCTTATTGCTTCCTCATTAGGGTTGTTCTTATTCGGCGAAGGTTCGAATTCCTCCCCAGCAAACCGAAAAATCGGTGCTCTATTACAACTTCCCACTCAGCAATGTAACTGTTACACAACTGCACCCAGAAAAAATATCTAGTTAACTGGACTAGAACCTACGCATCGGAAATAAATTTTCTTATTTGAATGCTGACCTAATAGACTTGTTTTCAACTCGAATTTATTTATTTATTTGTAAGTAATACATCTGGCAACTGATCAATATGTTCAAACCTAAGAAATATGTATTTGATTGCAATATATCTTTATGACTGCATAGAAAAAAAAAATGTTTTAATGAAATATACATTCCTTCGTGTCGGAGAAAAATATATTTACGTCGAATAATTTATTCTTTCTGTTTACAAAATAAATAAATTTGTAAATTTATTCCAAATGGATCGAGTTCATTCGTTTCTTTTCATTTTTGTTTGTGTTTGTTATTACGTGCTTCTAATACGTTGTATGTATTTTTTCAAATCTATTTTATGTAAGGTCAATATCGATTAAGTGGAATTTTTTCGAAAATAAAAAATAAAACCAATCATGAATCCGTTACTGGCGAACAGAAAGCGGGAATGCGTATTTCGAGAATCTTCCACATTATATAGTCTTCCATTATGAAAATTCGACACTTACATAAAAGTTGAATTAAACAATATATATTTTTTATATAAATATATGACAAGTCGATTGAACAAAATGTTTTCTATAGATGAACATAAATACGTATCAGAGTTAAGATTGGTGTTTCATTACTAGATCATCAACGAAACGTTGATTTGAAAAACTATATCAGTTAGAGAAAAGTAACTTCTAATGATTAAAGACAATAATTACGTATTGGATAGAAAGAAAGTTCTAATTGATTTTTAATAAAAGAAGATCGAATACATGTATCCGGTCCCTTTAACTAGATATTATTTCCGGATGAAGAAAGTATTTAGTACGAACGAATATAATATCTATTTAGTGTCCACTGCACAGTAAAAACTGCTTTAAATAAATAAACAGTTCGAAATAAATAAACTGCTAAATTGGATGAAATACACATTTGTTCCAGGGAGAGCAAATTTTCGTTGATTGAAATGAACAAATGTTGAATAGACAATTTTTGTTAATATTACTCAATCTTTTTTCTGGCTCCTTTCGTATATACACAAAAAAGTTCGAAAAATATACGACCAGCTGTATACCGGTACGGGTTTTCCGCAGTTTCTAATGCCCATGGCGAAGCGATACTGTGAATCTAAAGAAGAAATTTTACTACCTGACCGGAAGTCACTGTGACACTCAGCGTTACTACTTTGACGTTTAATTGCCGCCATTATTATCCTTGTACAAGCTTCGGGTTTCTCCCAGCCCTTAAATATTGTGCATTATCATTTTTACACTACAGTAAAAATTTACGGTTCAGGGATTGGCGTCGTGCGATGGATGGGTTCAGACAAAGCTGTGTCATAATGAGTAGTTTTATACCTTACAGAACCGATCCCTTGCAAAGACGCGTCAGGTACTCGTTAGCCTGAATGTAACGATACGACAATGTAATTCTGAACCGTAGTGACAATTGACCGGCGTCATCACTTGACTCCCTTAACTCACGATTTTATGGGGGTCAGGTAAGAAGAGCTCAGTCGAGCTAATCCTTGTCACTTTACAGACTCGTGGTAATAACGGGGTCGTTCCTAACGTCGGCTGTATCGAGACGCCGATTTTGTAAATAATCTGGCCCATCGTTCGCGTTTTCCAAATAAAAAGATTTAAGAAAAATATTTAGAATCTGAAAAGTAGCTTCGGCTACGTGAGATACCAATGGCAAAGTTGAATGTCTTTAAAACACTGAATTACGTGAATCTATGAAGCCAATCAATCATTAATTTGGCATTCTACAGGATGTTTCATTTCTGAGAATGTTTGAAAAAGACATTTTTGAAGATGTTTAATTATTAAGAAAGGTAAAAAAGGAAATTCGTTTCATTGATCAAAGCGAGTAGAGCATCTGTGAATTTTTTTATAATACAATTCCAAGATTTGTTCCCCCTCCAAGGTCATCTACGAGGAATTCGCTGCAACGAAAATTACATTGCACGATTATCCTCTAATGGCAAGGAAACAAAATATAGTAATACAGTACAATCTCGATTATCCGGACTGCGATTAAGGATGTATGATAAAAATCGGAAGAAAATAATGCATATAAAACTTGCTGAAAAGATTGATTTCGCATAATAATAATCCCGAAATGTTGTTAACAAATTGGTGAAAAAACCAATTGTTCATCAAACAATCAGTCAAACCAACTTTTTTTCGAATGAAGATGATATGTTTATTTCTTTCAATGCCTACGAATTTTTTCCGAGTAGTAGTAGTAGTACATTTATTTTCAACATACATCATTGGAAAGTTATTGGTACATTACATCTTAACTCACATATACATATATAAACATTGACAATTGGTCCTTCAGCCATTTTTTCCGATTTTTTCCTTTATTTTGATTTTGATTTTTTTTTCCCAAAAATATGCGCGAAATAACAAATTTTGGATATGTGTTCGGCATAAAACCAACTACCACATTCAAGTTTTTTTTGCAAAACGCATATCCAGGATTTGTTATATTCTGCGCATTTAAAAAAAAAAAAAAAATCAAATTAAAGAAAAAAAATCTGAAAAAATTCGTATGCATTCAAATAAATTAACATATCATTTTCAGTAGAAAAAAAGTAAGGTTGACTGATTGTTTGTTGAACAATTGTTTGTTTCACCAATTTGTTAATAACATTCTGGGATTATCATTATGAGAAATCAATCTTTTCAGCACGTTTTATATGGATTTTTTTCCGATTTTTATCGCATCGGGAAATGACCGAAATTGTCTCTGAAACTCACTTTTGACGGGACTGTACGTATAATACATCCTTAAACAAGGCTCCGCGTTATCCTCGTCACCGCGAGTATCCGAGCATTCCACGTTAACCGGGGTATATTCTCGGATAATGCAGAAAACCTCAGATAAAACGGACGAAACAGACGACGAAAACGGCAAAACGGAAGAAGCTCAGCGAATTAAGCAGGAAAACCGGTTAAGTTCCCCTAAAATAGATCTAAAATATGTTATGGAACAGCCAAACACTACTGGAAGTGGCCAATTAATGATGAAGCGATAGCGAGATATTGCAGCTGAAAAAAAGAACAATCAAACTGTGACAGTGCGATGAAGGCCAAACTTAACTGAATGTGGGCATGAATTCTGTGTTGGAGATGGATATTGAAGTCAGTATAGATTCTTTGACAGTAAAAAAAAATAAAAATATCTATTTCATTAGAAAAAGAAAAAAAATTGAATCAATTTTTGCAACTTACTGCTTATTATCACCCATTTGGTTGGACTTCATGGCTTAAATTCGAGCGGCTGCTCTGACAAACGACTGTGCGAAAGGTATTCGCCGGCAAATGATATTTAGAGATGTCGCAAGCCCGATATTTGTTATTCAACAAATTTTGAATAAATTAAAAATCATGAAAAAATTAAGACGCGTATTCTGTATAGAAGGTGGATGTTAAGGTCAGAATACATACGCTTGCAGTAAAAAAAAATGAATAAAAGAATTTTTTGACACCCCCTAATACATATAAATGATTTTTTAACGTAATGATAAACATTGATTCGACTCCGACCCTTCATCGTCGAACTACGTCAGCAGTTTAGAGTTAGAAATGGTTACGCTAGTAAATAGCGGTTGCACGGGTTTTTGCTTCAATAAATTCAAGGAAAATCGTCTCATCAACGCACAATGACTTGCAGGTATATGTCTGGTTGTTGTCACCAGACAAGAACAAGACTATTGTCTTTTATGACCACCCATCGCTCTCAGCGAAGCTACCTTAATCGGTTTTATGGCTAGGGAAAAATTCGCTACTTCACTCCACTAAAAGCAGGCCTACCTGCAGACCCCGCCACTGAGAGAAAAGATTTCATTGACGGCAAAGAAATGGGTGGTTCGATTTTTTTTTTCATTGATTTCGATAAGATAGTGTACTTAAATTTTAAGGAGAACATTTCATTGCACGGTGTAAAAAAAATCTACTTGAAAATTAAAGAACCGGTACCGGAAGTTTTTATTCGCAAACCGTCTCTTAAATTTCAAGCGACAATGTGTTAAAAATTCTAATTTAGGACACATGAAAAAAATTTGAATTTTATTAAAATAGCAGTGACTTTGTATTTGAAATTTAATGTACCGCGTCAAATATTTCTGATTATGGTACATAAAATTAATGTACATCATAGATATTTTATTGCAAAACGGTACCTTAAAATTCAATCACATATATGTTGGACATTAAAAATGGGTTTAAAAACAATCAAAAGAAAATAGAACTATTACTCAGGCATTATTTTTTCAGACATTTTACATCATTGGAAATTGTCGGGTATTGGTTTTTGCTAAAGAAATTTTTCGTCTACCCCGGGGTTTGAACCTACAACCTACCTATCTAAGTACCTAACAACGCACGAACGCTTAGTAGTTTTGGATATTAAAATGGCATAAGAGTTGTATACATATATTATTCTCGTAACCGTACTTATCATTGACATATGCATTTTTTACTGTTACCGACATTTTTAACAGCGTATTATCAACTTTTTTTTACAGTAGCAGAACACGAATACAAAACATTGTATAATACTATTGGGCTGGTTGTTAAATGAATTATTTATTTAATGGCCAGCGTAATAGGATTTTATTGAATCGAAATAGACTCTGTTTTATCGAAATAAAATTTCATCTGATTGAAATAAATTCTATCTGATTTGAATGAAATTTTATTCATTTTAAATACGCCCTATAATCGATTCACATAAACCCTTCAGATCCATTTCTCTGGGTGTACAAATTAACCACTAAGTTTCGAGATTCTCGCTCGTTCTCGATTGTCAGTTCAAGTCTATGTCACTCAAAACAACGAATTGACTTCGTATGAAACGATCGAGATGGGATTTGAGAAAAAAAAGACAAGCTCAAATGAAAACGAGTGAGACTGCCGGAATTCTCGTCTCAAGTCGCAACACTAGGAACTGTGTATTCATTATTGTTAAATACCATTATTGTCGAATTCCATGTATGAAATTCAAGGATGTATGAAACGTACAGTCCCGCCACCCAGAAAAAATATCTACTTAACTGGACTGAAACCTACGCATCGGAATTAAATTTTCTTACTCGAATGCTGACCTAATAAACTTGTATTCAACTCGAATAATTTTTTTTATTTGTAAGTAATACATCTGGCGACTAATAAATATGTTCGAACCTAAGAAATATGTATTTGATTGCAATATATCTTCATTACTTCGTAGAAAAAAAAATGTTTCAATGAAACATACATTTCTTCGGGTTGAAGAAAAATATATTTACGTCGAATAATTTATTCTTTCTGTTTACAAAATACATAAATTTGTAAATTTATCCCAAATGGACCGAGTCCATTCGTTTCTTTCATTGTTTGCTTAAGTTTGTTGTTACGTTTGTTAATGTACTTCCAATACGTTGGATGTATTTTTCAAAATCTATTTTATCTAAGGTCAATATCGATTAAGTGGAATTTTTTCAAAAATAAAAAATAAAACCGATCATGAATCCGTTACTGACGAACAGAAAGCGGGAATGCGTATTTTGAGAATCTTCCACATTACATAGTCTTCCATTATGAAAATTCAACACTCACATAAAAGTTGAATTAAACAATATATATTTTATACCCAAATGTTTTCTATGGATGAACATAAATACGTATTAGTCAAGTTTGGTGTTTTATTACTCGATCATCAACGAAACGTTAATTTAAATAACTAAATCAATTACATAGAAGTAATTTATAATGATTAAAAAAAATAATTACGTATTGGATAGAAAGAAAGATTTAATTGATTTGGAATAAAAAAGATCGAATACATGTATCCAGTCGTTCTAACTAGATGTTATTTCCGGATAAAGAAAGTACTTAGTACGAACGAATATAATATCTATTTAGTGTCCACTGCACAGTAAAAACTGCATTAAATAAATAAATATGTTCGAAATAAATAAACTGCAAAATTGAATGAAATACATATTTGTTCCAGGGAAAGCAAATTTTCGTTGATTGAAATGAACAAATGTTGAATAGACAATTTTAGTTAATATTACTCAATCTTTTTTCTGGGTGTGTTAACCGCCTATAGGGCTGTCTCTCTTGCACCTAACCTTATTTTTTTGTTTTTCGGTTTTCCCGAACGAAAGGCTTCGAGTTTCAAGGAGCCAGTAGTTTAGCCATTCATGCCGTTCTCTCGAAATGTAATGTTTATTTGCCGAGAAGTTTAGGAAAAAATATTTCTTTTAATTGGCGCAGATTGGCGTGAACTAATGAAATATTTTCCCTCGGTGCTGAGCCGGCTACCTGATGACCTGTAGGCCTAAGCCCCACTCTCTTCGACGACCTACCGACTCCACCTCAACGAGGGCTGCAAGGGATGCTACCCTCGGAGAGGGAGAATGGCCCATCAATACGAGCTGCTATTGGCCAAAAATATTTATCCTGGAAGGAGAAACTACCCTCGACCTGCTTGACTTTTAGTATATATGTATGAAAATATTAAAAATGACAATTAGTACAATTCCGACTGTTGATCGAGACACTCGTGATACTTCGGCATTTTCTAACAAACTTGTGTACACTATATTGGAGATTAAGTTCCGTGTTGTGCGTTCGACGGTCAAATTGACTGAAGTGATCGGTATCAGTTATCCCCGATAAAACGGTTCAAGTGTTCGGTGTCAAAGTTATTCGGGCGGACTAAAAAGAATTTAATTAATTCTACGATAAAATCATCATGGAATCGAACCAACATACCGAGTGTGAAGCGGTACGAGATGACACAAAGAAATGGCACCGCAGTAGATCACCAGTATTCTATCCGACACTTCGCGATGTTATCAAAAGCACGGAACGGACGTGGTTGAAAGAGAGCGACGACGACGACAGCGATGGTAATTATTATCATAATTTATATTTAAGTCACATATAATACAATATTCGTAACAATTATTTGAGGATGTATGATACGTACAGTCCCGCCAAAAGTGAGTTTCAGAGACCATTTCGATCACTTCCCGATGGGATAAAATTCGGAAAAAAATTGTGCATATAAAACGTGCTGGAAAGATTGATTTCGCATAATAATGATCCGAAAATGTTATTGACAAATTGGTGAAAAAAAAACAATTGTTCAACAGAAGTCAACCTAACTTTTTTTCTAATGAAAATGATATGTTAATCTATTTGAATACATACAAATTTTTGCAGATTTTTTTCTTTATTTTGATTTTTATTCTTATATTTTGAAAAGTGCGCAGAATACAACAAATTTTGGATCTACGTTTGACCAAAAATTCTTCAGTGTGGTAGATGGTTTTATGCCGAACACATATCGAAAATCGTTACTGTGCTCACATTTTTAAAAATAAAAAAAATCAAAATCAAAATAAAGAAAAAATTCGCATGCATTCAAATAAATTAACTTATCATTTTCATTAGTAAAAATGTTAGGTTGACTGATTGTTTCTTGAGCAATTGTTTTTTTTCACCAATTTGTTAATAACATTTTGGGATTATTATTATTATTTGGCGGGACTGTACGTATCATACATCCTTAAACGTCAGTTAGTAAACTCAATGTGAATACGATTGTCAGCATAGATTGGTAAACTGAATTTTTAAAAATTTATCGGAAATTCTGCATTTACAATTTGCCTTATATCAGATTTCTTAGAAAAATTTAATGTTATCTTGTCTAATAATTGGGTTTTAATCTTACAGTTGAAGTCATTGATGCATCGCTGCCAAAAATGGCGAAAATACCGCGAAAGACGTATTTACCGATTCCACCCCCGCTAACACGCCCTAAAGCACGACCGGTCGGAGTGTCGCTGGCGAAAAAAGCCTCATCGCGGTGGACTCCATATCCCAAGAAGAAGAAGCGCGTGGACATCGATCTTGATGAAGATTTAGAAATTTGGAATTCCATAAATGGACTTAGGCGGGATGAGCAGAGGAAAGCTCGAGAAAAGGTAATTCAATCATTATTATTACATAAACACAATATTTGCGAATAATTATGCGCAATTTCATTTATTAAAAAAAATATTTAAAAACCGCGTTCTTGCGAAGGATATGTCTAGAGAATTTTTTGGATAAACAAAAAATTAAAAACTATCTCCATGTTTGTTGTTCGATGAAAGTCATGACTTTATTTACGTTCCCTTATATTATTGTGTTATTCATATTTATTCACGAAACCTTATAACGTGTCCAATGATCTCAGCATTCTTTACATGCTTCCTTGTGTTTCGATTTTCATTCCCTCGAGAAGTCGAAATTTTCACCGAGCTTCACGATTGGCCGGCTTAACCATTCGTGCACCCTTCAATTCATTTACACGTCTCTTAAGTAATTACACAATGATTAATTGATTCTTGCATTGTTTTTTCAGAGAAACAACGAAGAAATTGAAGAATTCATTCGTACGATGGAGAGCTTGAATGAATTCATTAAACAAATCAATGAAGATGTGAGGATCGCTAGGGAATCGGGTGACCCAAGCGCATCGGGTGACACAAGGGAATGGCCCCCTCGCCCGAATTTTTATGTCGATACCCTGTAAAGAAAAACAATTTAGTATATATACTCAAATGACAGTGACAAAAAGTGTAATTTGTGTACTTCATTTAAGATTATAAATAGAAATTTAATCTCTGTATTATATATAAAATTAAAATTGTAAATAATAATCAATCTGTGTATTATATATAAAATTAAAATAATAAATAGAAATGTAATATAATATTATATATATAATTATGAATAAAACTGTTAACTGTATATTAACTATAGAACTTTATTCTCCATATTCCATATTATACAAATTTTTTCGAGTGCCACATCGTGATGATATTAAAAAAACGATAGAAATAAATACGATACGGTGCATATTCTCCGTTTTAACCAGATAGCGTCAATTTTTTATATTTATTTCCGTTTGCGAAAATGTGAAACGTCCGGGATCCCGGACGTTTTAACGATAAAATCTACTTTTAACTCACCTTACAGTAAAATCAAACTGTAGAAAATCGTGAAAACGCATGATTATGTGGATCCAACATTTTACGCAATTCTTTTTTGATTCAAAACGTAAACTATTAACTGACATTTTGCGGGAGGGTAAATTTTTATTCTTTCACAAAAACTCATCGTCGAATTGTGAGTTTCGAAATAAAGCTCGGTTCTGCTACTAAATCGCAAATTATACCTTAGGTAGCAGTATAATAATAATAATAATAACGGAAGAAGATCCAAATACTCAGCCCAATGACGATTAGCGAGGGACTGCATTATTGTACAAAAAATTATTGCACAAACCGTTGAGACAGTATCTTTAGGCAAACGAAAAAGACGCGACATTTCGGGCACATATGGCCGCTACATTTTTAATTTTTGCAAGAAAAAAAAACTAAAAAACATGCTTGAATAGATAACGCTGAGACGCAAAAAACAGCCAGGGCAAAAAATTCTGTTCGCAGCGCACCCGGAAAAAAGATTGAGTAATATTAACTAAAATTGTCTATTCAACATTTATTTATTTCAATCAACAAAAATTTGCTTTCCCTGGAACAAATATGTATTTCATTCAATTTTGCAGTTTTTTTTTTGCTTCCTTACCATTTTAGTTTTTTTTTCTTTATGAGGAAGCCAAAAATAATTAACATACTTTCTCATACAGGCAGCTTTGTGAAAAAAAAAAAACAAAAATCATAATGTAGCAATCTATAAGTTGAGCATTCTGAAGTTAGTTAGAAATAGTTTGAAAAATTAGTAGTAGGAGTAATCGTTATTTATTGACAATACTTCATTCTTTCTGTTTAAAAAATACATATATTTGTAAATTCATTCTAAATGGATCGAGTACATTCGTTTCTTTTAATGTTTGTTTGTGTTTGTTGTTACGTTTGTTAACGTGCTTCCAATACGTTGGATGTATTTTTTAAAATCTATTCTATCTAAGGTCAATATCGATTAAGTGGAATTTTTTCAAAAATAAAAAATAAAACCGATCATGAATCCGTTACTGACGAACAGAAAGCGGGAATGCGTATTTCGAGAATCTTCCACATTACATAGTCTTCCATTATGAAAATTCAACACTTACATGAAAGTTGAATTAAACAATATATATTTTATAACAAAATGTTTTCTATGGATAAACACAAATACGTATTAGAGTTAAGTTCGGTGTTTCATTACTAGATCATCAAAGGAACGTTGATTTAAATAACTATATCAGTTACAGAGAAGTTACTTCTAATGATTAAAGAAAATAATTACATATTGGATAGAAAGAAAGTTCTAATTGATTTTAAATAAAAAAAAGATCGAATACATGTATCCAGTCGTTTAAACTAGATATTATTTCCGGATGAAGTAAGTATTCAGTACGAACGAATATAATATTTATTTAGTGTCCACTGCACAGTAAAAACTGCTATAAATGAATAAATATGTTCGAAATAAATAAACTGCAAAATTGGATGAAATACATATTTGTTCCAGGGAGAGCAAATTTTCGTTGATTGAAATGAACAAATGTTGAATAGACAATTTTTGTTAATATTACTCAATCTTTTTTTTGGCTCCTTTCGTATATGAGGCATTACATACCAAATCGACCAGGCTGTGGCCCTCAACCTCGTGGATTTGCTTCATAATTTTTTATGTGATTCTTCTCATTCATAATAACATTCATGATTTTTTGCGAAATTTTTAAACTGAATTTGCAAATGCTACAATTAAAAAAAAAATCTGGGGCCGTAATTAACAATCAAAATTATGAGCCAATTCCACGAGATCGAGGGCCACAGCCAGGTCGATTTGGTATGGAATGTCTCATATACACCCGAAAGTTCGAAAAATATACGACGAGCTGTATACCGGTACGGGTTTTCCGCAGTTTACAATGCCCATGGCGAAGCGATACTGTGAATCTAAAGAAGAAATTTTACTACCTGACCGGAAGTCACTGTGACACTCAGCGTTACTACTATGACGTTTAATTGCCGTCATTATTATCCTTGTACAAGCTTCGGGTTTCTCCCAGCCCTTAAATATTGTGCATTATCATTTTCACACTACAGTAAAAATTTACGGTTCAGGGATTGGCGTCGTGCGATGGACGGGTTCAGACAAAGCTGTGTCATAATAAGTAGTTTTATTACCTTACAGAACCGATCCCTGGCAAAGACGCGTCAGGTACTCGTTAACCTGAATGTAACGATACGACAATGCAATTATGAACCGTGGTGACAATTGACCGGCGTCATCACTTGACTCCCTTAACTCACGATTTTATGGGGGTCAGGTAAGAAGAGCTCAGTCGAGCTAATCCTTGTCACTTTATAGACTCGTGGTAATAACAGCAGGGTCGTTCTTAGCGTCGGCTGCATCGAGACGCCGATTTCGTAAATAATTTGGCCATCACCCGCGTTTTCCAAATAAACAGATTTAAGAAAAATATTTAGAATCTGAAAAGTAGCTTCGGCTACGTGAGATACCAATGGCAAAGTTGAATGTCTTTAAAACACTGAATTACGTGAATCTATGAGGCCAATCAATCATTAATTTGGCATTCTACAGGATGTTTCATTTCTGAGAGAAATGTTTGAAAAAGACATTTTTGAAGATGTTTAATTATTAAGAAAAGTAAAAAAGGAAATTCTTTTCATTAATCAAAGCGAGTAGAGCATCTGTGAATTTTTTTATAATTCAATTCCAAGGTTTATTCCCCCTCCAAGGTCATCTACGAGGAATTCGCTGCAACGAAAATTACATTGCACGATTATCCTCCAATGGCAAGGAAACAAAATATAGTAATACAGTACAATCGCGATTATCCGGACTGCGATTAAGGATGTATGATAAAAATCGGAAAAAAATAATGCATATAAAACTTGCTGAAAAGATTGATTTCGCATAATAATAATCCTGAAATGTTGTTAACAAATTGGTGAAAAAACCAATTGTTCATCAAACAATCAGTCAAACCAACTTTTTTTCGAATGAAGATGATATGTTAATTTCTTTCAATGCCTACGAATTTTTTCCGAGTAGTAGTAGTAGTTCATTTATTTTCAACATACATCATTGGACAGTTATTGGTACATTACAACTTAACTCACATATACATATATAAACATTGACAATTGGCCATCGACCGAGGTCCTTCAGCCATTTTTCCGATTTTTTCCTTTATTTTGATTTTGATTTTTTTTCCCAAAAATATGCGCGAAATAACAAATTTTGGATATGTGTTCGGCATAAAACCAACTACCACATTTAAGTTTTTTTTGCAAAACGCATATCCAGAATTTGTTATATTCTGCGCATTTAAAAAAAAAAAAATCAAATTAAAGAAAAAAATCTGAAAAAATTCGTATGCATTCAAATAAATTAACATATCATTTTCAGTAGAAAAAAAGTAAGGTTGACTGATTGTTTGTTGAACAATTGTTTGTTTCACCAATTTGTTAATAACATTCTGGGATTATCATTATGCGAAATCAATCTTTTCAGCACGTTTTATATGGATTTTTTTCCGATTTTTATCGCATCGGGAAATGACCGAAATTGTCTCTAAAACTCACTTTTGGCGGGACTGTACGTATAATACATCCTTAAACAAGGCTCCGCGTTATCCTCGTCACCGGGAGTATCCGAGCATTCCACGTTAACCGGGGTATATTCTCGGATAATGCAGAAAACCTCAAATAAAACGGACGAAACAGACGACGAAAACGGCAAAACGGAAGAAGCTCAGCGAATTAAGCAGGAAAACCGGTTAAGTTCCCCTAAAATAGATCTAAAATATGTTATGGAACAGCCGAACACTACTGGAAGTGACAAATTAATGATGAAGCGATGGCGAGATATTGCAGCTGAAAAAAGAACTATCAAACTGTGACAGTGCGATGAAGACCAGACTTAACTGAATGTGGGCATGAATTCTGTGTTGGAGATGGACATTGAAGTCAGTATAGATTCTTTGACAGTAAAAAAAAAAAATTTCTATTTCATTAGAAACAGAAAAAAAATTTAATCAATTTTTGCAACTTACTGCTTATTATCACCCATTTGGTTGGACTTCATGGCTTAAATTCGAGCGGCTGCTCTGACAAACGACTGTCCGAAAGGTATTCGCCGGCAAATAATATTTAGAGATGTCGCAAGCCCGATATTTGTTTTTCAACAAATTTTGAATAAATTAAAAATCATGAAAAAATTAAGACGAGTATTCTGTATAGAAGGTGGATATTAAGGTCCGAATACATACGTTTGCATTTTTTTTAAATGAATAAAAGAATTTTTTGACACCCCCTAATACATATAAATGATTTTTTAACGTAATGATAAACATTGATTCGACTCCGACCCTTCATCGTCGAACCACGTCAGCAGTTTAGAGTTAGAAATGGTTACGCTAGTAAATAGCGGCTGCACGGGTTTTTGCTTTAATAATATTCAAGGAAAATCGTCTCATCAACGCACAATGACTTGCAGGTGTATGTCTGGTTGTTGTCACCAGATTGTCTATTGTCTTTATGACCACCCGTCGCTTTCAGCGAAGTTACCTTAATCGGTTTTATGGCTAGAGAAAAATTCGCTACTCCACTCCACTAAAAGCAGGCCTACCTGCGGACCCCGCCACTGAGAGAAAAGATTTCATTGACGGCAAAGAATTGGGTGGTTCGATTTTTTTTCATTGATTTCAATGAGATAGGGAACTTAAATTTTAAGGAGAACATTTCATTGCACGATGTGAAAAAAATCTACTTGAAAATTAAAGTACCGGTACCGGTAGTTTTTATTCGCAAACCGTCTCTTAAATTTCAAGCACCAATGTGTTAAAAATTCTAATTTAGGACACATGAAAAGAATTTCAATTTTATAAAAATAGCAGTGACTTTGTATTTGAAATTTAATGTACCGCGTCAAATATTTCTGATTATGGTACATAAAATTAATATACGTCATAGATCTTTTGTTGCAAAACGGTACCTTAAAATTCAATCACATATATGTTGGACATTAAAAATGGGTTTAAAAACAATCAAAAGAAAATAGAACTATTTCTCAGGCATTATTTTTTCAGACATTTTACATCATTAGGAATTGTTGGGTATTGGTTTTTGCCAAAGAAATTTTTCGTTTACCCCGGGGTTTGAACCTACAACCTACCTATCTAAGTACCTAACAACGCACGAGCGCTACCAGCTACGCTATCAACGACTTAGTAGTTTTGAATATTAAAATGGCATAAGAATTATACATATATTATTCTCGTAACCGTACTTATCATTGACATATGCATTTTTTACTGTTACCGACATTTTAAACAGCGTATTATCAACTTTTTTTTACAGTAGCAGAACACGAATACAAAACTTTGTATAATACTATTGGGCTGGTTATTAAATGAATTATTTATTTAACGGCCAGCGTAATAGGATTTTATTGAATCGAAATAGACTCTGTTTTATCTAAATAAAATTTCATCTGATTGAAATAAATTCTATCTGATTCGAATAAAATTTTATTCATTTTAAGGATCCCCTATAATCGATTCACATAAACCCTTCAGATCCATTTCTCTGGGTGTACAAATTAACCACTAAGTTTCGAAATTCTCGCTCGTTCTCGATTGTCAGTTCAAGTCTATGTCACTCAAAACAACGAATTGACTTCGTATGAAACGATCGAGATGGGATTTAAGAAAAAAAAAAAGACATGCGCAAGCGAAAACGAGTGAGACTGCCGGAATTCTCGTCTCAAGTCGCAACACTAGGAACTGTGTATCCATTAATGTTGGATTCCATGAATGAAATTCAAGGATGTATGATACGTACAGTCCCGCCACCCAGAAAAAATATCTACTTAACTGGAATGAAACCTACGCATCGGAATTAAATTTTCTTACTCGAATGCTGACCTAATAAACTTGTACTCAACTCGAATAATTTTTTTTATTTGTAAGTAATACATCTGGCGACTAATAAATATGTGCGAACCTAAGCAATATGTAATTGATTGCAATATATCTTCATTACTTCGTAGAAAAAAAAATGTTCTAATGAAATATACAATTCTTCGTGTTGAAGAAAAATATATTTACGTCGAATAATTTATTCTTTCTGTTTACAAAATCCATAAATTTGTAAATTCATCCCAAATGGATCAAGTACATTCATTTCTTTCAATGTTTGTTCGTGTTTGTTGTTACGTTTGTTAATGTACTTCCAATACGTTGGATGTATTTTTAAAAATCTGAGGTCAATATCGATTAAGTGGAATTTTTTCAAAAATAAAAAATAAAACCGATCATGAATCCGTTACTGACGAACAGAAAGCGGGAATGCGTATTTCGAGAATCTTCAACATTACATAGTCTTCCATTATGAAAATTCAACACTTACATAAAAGTTGAATTAAACAATATATATTTTATAACAAAATGTTTTCTATGGATGAACACAAATACGTATTAGAGTTAAGTTTGGTGTTTCATTACTCGATCATCAACGAAACGTTAATTTAAATAACTAAATCAATTACAGAGAAGTAATTTCTAATGATTAAAGAAAAAAATTACGTATTGGATAGAAAGAAAGTTTTTATTGATTTGGAATAAGAAAGATCGAATAAATGTATCCGGTCGTTCTAACTAGATGTTATTTCCGGATAAAGAAAGTACTTAGTACGAACGAATATAATATCTATTTAGTGTCCACTGCACAGTAAAAACTGCTTTAAATAAATGAATATGTTCGAAATAAATAAACTGCAAAATTGAATGAAATACATATTTGTTCCAGGGAAAGCAAATTTTCGTTGATTGAAATGAACAAATGTTGAATAGACAATTTTAGTTAATATTACTCAATCTTTTTTCTGGGTGTGTTAACCGCCTATAGGGCTGTCTCTCTTGCACCTAACCTTATTTTTTTGTTTTTCGGTTTTCCCGAACGAAAGGCTTCGAGTTTCAAGGAGCCAGTAGTTTAGCCATTCATGCCGTTCTCTCGAAATGTAATGTTTATTTGCCGAGAAGTTTAGGAAAAAATATTTCTTTTAATTGGCGCAGATTGGCGTGAACTAATGAAATATTTTCCCTCGGTGCTGAGCCGGCTACCTGATGACCTGTAGGCCTAAGCCCCACTCTCTTCGACGACCTACCGACTCCACCTCAACGAGGGCTGCAAGGGATGCTACCCTCGGAGAGGGAGAACGGCCCATCAATACGAGCTGCTATTGGCCAAAAATATTTATCCTGGAAGGAGAAACTACCCTCGACCTGCTTGACTTTTAGTATATATGTATGAAAATATTAAAAATGACAATTAGTACAATTCCGACTGTTGATCGAGACACTCGTGATACTTCGGCATTTTCTAACAAACTTGTGTACACGATATTGGAGATTAAGTTCCGTGTTGTGCGTTCGACGGTCAAATTGACTGAAGTGATCGGTATCAGTTATCCCCGATAAAACGGTTCAAGTGTTCTGTGTCAAAGTTATTCGGGCGGACTAAAAAGAATTTATTTAATTCTACGATAAAGTCATCATGGAATCGAACAAACATAACGAGTGTGAAACGGTACAAGATGACACAAAGAAATGGCACCGCAGTAGATCGCCAGTATTTTATCCGACACTTCGCGATGTTATCAAAAGCACGGAACGGACGTGGTTGAAAGAGAGCGACGACGACGACAGCGATGGTAATTATTATCATAATTTATATTTAAGTCACATATAATACAATATTCGTAACAATTATTTGAGGATGTATGATACGTACAGTCCCGCCAAAAGTGAGTTTCAGAGACCATTTCGATCACTTCCCGATGGGATAAAAATCGGAAAAAAATTATGCATATAAAACGTGCTGGAAAGATTGATTTCGCATAATAATGATCCGAAAATGTTATTGACAAATTGGTGAAAAAAAAACAATTGTTCAACAGAAGTCAACCTAACTTTTTTTCTATCGAAAATGATATGTCAATTTATTTAAATACATACAAATTTTTGCAGATTTTTTTCTTTATTTTGATTTTGATTTTTTATACTTTAAAAAGTGCGCAGAATATAACAAATTTTGGATATACGTTCGACCAAAAATTCTTCAGTGTAATAGATGGTTTTATGCCGAACACATATCGAAAATCGTGACTGCGCTCACATTTTTGAAAATAAAAAAAATCAAAATCAAAATAAAGAAAAAATTCGCATGCATTCAAATAAATTAACTTATCATTTTCATTAGTAAAAATGTTAGGTTGACTGATTGTTTCTTGAGCAATTGTTTTTTTTCACCAATTTGTTAATAACATTTTCGGATTATTATTATTATTTGGCGGGACTGTACGTATCATACATCTCAAACGTCAGTTAGTAAACTCAATGCTAATACGATTGTCAGCATAGATTGGTAAACTGAATTTTTAAAAATTTATCGGAAATTCTGCATTTACAATTTGCCTTATATCAGATTTCTTAGAAAAATTTAATGTTATCTTGTCTAATAATTGGGTTTTAATCTTACAGTTGAAGTCATTGATGCATCGCTGCCAAAAATGGCGAAAATACCGCGAAAGACGTATTTACCGATTCCACCCCCGCTAACACGCCCTAAAGCACGACCGGTCGGAGTGTCGCTGGCGAAAAAAGCCTCATCGCGGTGGACTCCATATCCCAAGAAGAGGAAGCGCGTGGACATCGATCTTGACGATGATTTAGAAATTTGGAATTCCATAAATGGACTTAAGCGGGATGAGCAGAGGAAAGCTCGAGAAAAGGTAATTCAATCATTATTATTACATAAACACAATATTTGCGAATAATTATGCGCAATTTCATTTATTAAAAAAAATATTTAAAAACCGCGTTCTTGCGAAGGATATGTCTAGAGAATTTTTTGGATAAACAAAAAATTAAAAACTATCTCCATGTTTGTTGTTCGATGAAAGTCATGACTTTATTTACGTTCCCTTATATTATTGTGTTATTCATATTTATTCACGAAACCTTATAACGTGTCCAATGATCTCAGCATTCTTTACATGCTTCCTTGTGTTTCGATTTTTATTCCCTCGAGAAGTCGAAATTTTCACTGAGCTTCACGATTGGCCGGCTTAACCATTCGTACACCCTTCAATTCATTTACACGTCTCTTAAGTAATTACACAATGATTAATTGATTTTTGCATTGTTTTTTCAGAGAAACAACGAAGAAATTGAAGAATTTATTCGTACGATGGAGAGCTTGAATGAATTCATTAAGCAAATTAATGAAGATGTGAGGATCGCTCGGGAATCGGGTGACACAAGCGCATCGGGTGACACAAGGGAATGGCCTCCTCGCCCGAATTTTTATGTCGACACCCTGTAAAGGAAAACAATTTAGTATATATATTCAAATGACAGTGACAAAAATCGTAATTTGTGTACTTCATTTAAGATTATAAATAGAAATCTTATCTCTGTATTATATATAAAATTAAAATTGTAAATAATAATTTAATCTGTGAATTATATATAAAATTAAAATAATAAATAGAAATGTAAAATAATATTATATATATAATTATGAATAAAACTGTTAAATGTATATTAACTATAGAACTTTATTCTCCATATTCCATATTATACAAGTTTTTTCGAGTGCCACATCGTGATGATATTAAAAAAATGATAGAAATAAATACGGTACGGTGCATATTCTCCGTTTTAACCAGATAGCGTCAATTTTTTAAATTTATTTCCGTTTGCGAAAATGTGAAACGTCCAGGATCCCGGACGTTTTAACGATAAAGGCTACTTTTAACTTACCTTACAGTAAAATCAAACTGCAGAAAACGCATGATTATGTGGATCCAACATTTTACGCAATTCTTTTTTGATTCAAAACGTAAACTATTAACTGACATTTTGCGGGAGGGTAAATTTTTATTCTTTCTCAAAAACACATCGTCGAATTGTGAGTTTCGAAATAAAGCTCGGTTCTGCTACTAAATCGCAAATTATACCTTAGGTAGCAGTATAATAATAATAATAAAAACGGAAGAAGATCCAAATACTCAGCCCAATGACGATTAGCGAGGGACTGCATTATTGTACAAAAAATTATTGCACGAACCGTTGAGACAGTATCTTTAGGCAAACGAAAAAGACGCGACATTTCGGGCACATATGGCCGCTACATTTTTAATTTTTGCAGAAAAAAAAACTAAAAAACATGCTTGAATAGATAACGCTGAGACGCAAAAAACAGCCAGGGCAAAAAATTCTGTTCGCAGCGCACCCGGAAAAAAGATTGAGTAATATTAACTAAAATTGTCTATTCAACATTTATTTATTTCAATCAACAAAAATTTGCTTTCCCTGGAACAAATATGTATTTCATTCAATTTTGCAGTCTATTTTTTGCTTCCTTACCATTTGAGTTTTTTTTTCTTCATGAGGAAGCCAAAAATAATTAACATACTTTCTCATACAGGCAGCTTTGTGAAAAAAAACAACAAAAATCATAATGTAGCAATCTATAAGTTGAGCATTCTAAAGTTAGTTAGAAATGGTTTGAAAAATTAGTAGTAGGAGTAATCGTTATTTATTGACAATACTTCATTCTTTCTGTTTACAAAATACATATATTTGTAAATTCATCCTAAATGGACCGAGTACATTCGTTTCTTTCAATGTTTGTTTGTGTTTGTTGTTACGTTTGTTAACGTGCTTCCAATACGTTGGATGTATTTTTTAAAATCTATTTTATCTAAGGTCAATATCGATTAAGTGGAATTTTTTCAAAAATAAAAAATAAAATCGATCATGAATCCGTTACTAACGAACAGAAAGCGGAAATGCGTATTTCGAGAATCTTCCACATTACATAGTCTTCCATTATGAAAATTCAACACTTACATGAAAGTTGAATTAAACAATATATATTTTTGATATAAATGTATGACAAGTCGATTGAACAAAATGTTTTCTATGGATGAACATAAATACGTATTAGAGTTAAGTTTGGTGTTTCATTACTAGATCATCAACGGAACGTTGATTTAAATAACTATATCAGTTACAGAGAAGTTACTTCTAATGATTAAAGAAAATAATTACATGTTGGATAGAAAGAAAGTTCTAATTGATTTTAAATAAATAAAAAATCGAATACATGTATCCAGTCGTTTTGACTAGATATTATTTCCGGATGAAGTAAGTATTTAGTACGAACGAATATAATATTTATTTAGTGTCCACTGCACAGTCAAAACTGCTTTAAATGAATAAATATGTTCGAAATAAATAAACTGCAAAATTGGATGAAATACATATTTGTTTCAGCCAGAGCAAATTTTCGTTGATTGAACCGAACAAATGTTGAATAAACAATTTTTGTTAATATTACTCAATCTTTTTTCTGGCTCCTTTCGTATATGAGGCATTCCATACCAAATCGACCAGGCTGTGGCCCTCAACCTCGTGGATTTTCTTCATAATTTTTTATGTGATTCTTCTCAATCAAAATAACATTCATGATTTTTCGCGATATTCCACTATATTTGTGATGTCTGGGATCTTTCTTCTCTTAATTAGAGCTTCTTTTACATGATAAAATTTTTTTTTTTTTTTTTTTACTACCAGATGAACGTCGACAGTGAAATTTGTTTAATAATTTTTCGTAAGGTTCCTCGGAATGTAAAAAAAAATTCTCAAAAATGACAACATTTGTAGACATTTTTTTCTTTTGTTATTAGTAATTTCGTTCTTTGTGCAATTTATTACTTTGATCGGTTAGTTGTTCGATCGAGATAAAAAAGAAACACAAATGGGGAATTTAACTGATAGAAGAATTCTTAATCGTTGGTTTGAATCAATTTTAAGAAAGCTTTGATGAAAATTCAGCAAATTTGATTATTAACACAACATTTAATCGAAAATTCAAACACTACGTGCATAGTATTGCTCATGTTTTCAATAACACTAACAAAGGCTTAGCACGATGGGCCACGGCGATCGCTGTTGCAATCCATTCGGGTTGTCGAAACATTTTCGGACTAAAGGATTAAGGAACGCTACACGCGCGACAGTCTGGCGCTTTCCAAAATTTGATCGGAAAGGTTTTTGTCGTGTTGCCTGCCTAACCATTCAATATTATTGTGTACTTTCTCCTAATTCTAACCTTTAACCTGAAAGTTCCCCTCAAAGTTTGCCAGAAAATTAACAAATTTTTATTGCAAATCTGTAGAAAAATTCACTTAATATTTTATTCTTTTGGTGATTATGCATGTCCTGATAGACACTTTACAGGACTATTGTTTCTTTACTCTTATCACTCTCTAGATCGCCAATTATTCTCGCACTTCACACGGTAGTAAAAAAAAAATATATATATATATTGAAAAAAATTGTATTAGAGGGAAGAAAAATCTTGGACAACATCGAATTAGTGCAAAAAATTTTCATATCGTATGCCAGATTTTTAAGAATTTTCTCAGATTTTTAAATCACGGCCCTCAAAATATTTGAAAAAAAAATTATAGATGAAATATTTCAAAAAATTGAATTAAAGGGAAGGAAAATCTTGGACAACATTAAATTAGTGCCAAAAATTTTCATTTCGTATGCCGGATTTTTGAGGAATTTTTTCTGATTTTTTAATCACGGCCCACAAAATGTTTGAAAAAAAAATTATAGCGTACTCAAATTTAGATTAGAAATTTTGAAAGAAATCATGACTGTTATTTTGGGTCAGAAGCAGCTTTAGAAAAATTATGAGTCAATTCCACGAGGTCGAGGGCCACAGCGTGGTCGATTTGGTATGGAATGTCTCATATACACCAGAAAGTTCGAAAAATATACGACCAGCTGTATACCGGTACGGGTTTTCCGCAGTTTCCAATGCCCATGGCGAAGCGATACTGTGAATCTAAAGAAGAAATTTTACTACCTGACCGGAAGTCACTGTGACAATCAGCGTTACTACTTTGACGTTTAATTGCCGTCATTATTATCCTTGTACAAGCTTCGGGTTTCTCCCAGCCCTTAAATATTGTGCATTATCATTTTCACACTACAGTAAAAATTTACGGTTCAGGGATTGGCGTCGTGCGATGGACGGGTTCAGACAAAGCTGTGTCATAATGAGTAGTTTTATTACCTTACAGAACCGATCCCTTGCAAAGACGCGTCAGGTACTCGTTAACCTGAATATAACGATACGACAATGCAATTCTGAACCGTAGTGACAATTGACCGGCGTCATAACTTGACTCCCTTAACTCACGATTTTATGGTGGTCAGGTAAGAAGAGCTCAAACGAGCTAATCCTTGTCACTTTATAGACTCGTGGTATTAACGGGGTCGTTTCTAACGTCGGCTGTATCGAGACGCCGATTTTGTAAATAATCTGGCCCATCAATCGCGTTTTCCAAATAAACAGATTTAAGAAAAATATTCAGAACCTGAAAAGTAGCTTCGGCTACGTGAGATACCAATGGCAAAGTTGAATGTCGTTAAAGCACTGAATTACGTGAATCTATGAGGCCAACCAATCATTAATTTGGCATTCTACAGGATATTTCATTTCTGAGAGAAAAGTTTGAAATAGACATTTTTGAAGATGTTTAATTATTAAGAAGGGTAAAAAAGAAAATTCGTTTCATTAATCAAAGCGAGTAGAGCATCTGTGAATTTTTTTATAATTCAATTCCAAGGTTTGTTCCCCCTCCAAGGTCATCTACGAGGAATTCGCTGCAACGAAAATTAAAATTGGCAAGGAAACAAAATATAGTGATACAGTACAATCTCGATTATCCGGACTGCGATTAAGGATGTATGATAAAAATCGGAGGAAAATAATGCATATGAAACGTGCTGAAAAGATTGATTTCGCATAATAATAATCCCGAAATGTTGTTAACAAATTGGTGAAAAAACCAATTGTTCATCGAACAATCAGTCAAATTAACTTTTTTCCGAATGAAGATGATATGTTAATTTCTTTCAATGCCTACGAATTTTTTCCGATTTTTTACTTTATTTTGATTTTGATTTTTTTTCCCAAAAACATGCGCGAAGTAACAAATTTTGGATATGTGTTCGGCATAAAACGAACTACCACATTTAAGTTTTTTTTGCAAAACGCATATCCAGAATTTGTTATATTCTGCGCATTAAAAAAAAAAAAAAAAATCAAACTAAAAAAAAAAGTCTGAAAAAATTCGTATGCATTCAAATAAATTAACATATCATTTTCATTAGAAAAAAATTAAGGTTGACTGATTGTTTGTTGAACAATTGTTTGTTTCACCAATTTGTTAATAACATTCCGGGATTATCATTATGCGAAATCAATCTTTTCAGCACGTTTAATATGGATTTTTTTCCGATTTTTATCGCATCGGGAAGTTACCAAAATTGTCTCTGAAACTCACTTTTGGCGGGACTGTACGTATGATACATCCTTAAACGAGGCTCCGCGTTATCCTAGTCACCGGGAGTATCACAGCATTCCACGTTAACCGGGGTATATTCTCCGGGGGATAATGCAGAAAACCTCAGATAAAACGGACGAAACAGACGACGAAAACGGCAAAACGGAAGAAGCTTAGCGAATTAAGCAGGAAAACCGGTCAAGTTCCCCTAAAATAGATCTAAAATATGTTATGGAACAGCCGAACACTACTGGAAGTGGCCGATTAATGATGAAGCGATAGCGAGATATTGCAGCTGGAAAAAAGAACAATCAAACTGTGACAGTGCGATGAAGGCCAAACTTAACTGAATGTGGGCATGAACTCTGTGTTGGAGATGAATATTGAAGTCAGTATAGATTCTTTGACAGTAAAAAAAAAAATATCTATTTCATTAGAAGAAGAAAAAAAAATTAATCAATTTTTGCAACTTACTGCTTATTATCACCCATTTGGTTGGACTTCATGGCTTAAATTCGAGCAGCTGCTCTGACAAACGACTGTGCGAAAGGTATTCGCCGGCAAATAATATTTAGAGATGTCGCAAGCCCGATATTTGTTATTCAACAAATTTTGAATAAATTAAAAATCATGAAAAAATTAAGACGCGTATTCTGTATAGAAGGTGGATGTTAAGGTCAGAATACATACGCTTGCAGTAAAAAAAAATGAATAAAAGAATTTTTTGACACCCCCTAATACATATAAATGATTTTTTAACGTAATGATAAACATTGATTCGACTCCGACCCTTCATCGTCGAACTACGTCAGCAGTTTAGAGTTAGAAATGGTTACGCTAGTAAATAGCGGTTGCACGGGTTTTTGCTTCAATAAATTCAAGGAAAATCGTCTCATCAATGCACAATGACTTGCAGGTATATGTCTGGTTGTTGTCACCAGACAAGAACAAGACTATTGTCTTTTATGACCACCCATCGCTCTCAGCGAAGCTACCTTAATCGGTTTTATGGCTAGGGAAAAATTCGCTACTTCACTCCACTAAAAGCAGGCCTACCTGCAGACCCCGCCACTGAGAGAAAAGATTTCATTGACGGCAAAGAAATGGGTGGTTCGATTTTTTTTCATTGATTTCAATGAGATAGGGAACTTAAATTTTAAGGAGAACATTTCATTGCACGATGTGAAAAAAATCTACTTGAAAATTAAAGAACCGGTACCGGAAGTTTTTATTCGCAAACCGTCTCTTAAATTTCAAGCACCAATGTGTTAAAAATTCTAATTTAGGACACATGAAAAAAATTTGAATTTTATTAAAATAGCAGTGACTTTGTATTTGAAATTTAATGTACCGCGTCAAATATTTCTGATTATGGTACATAAAATTAATATACGTCATAGATCTTTTATTGCAAAACGGTACCTTAAAATTCAATCACATATATGTTGGACATTAAAAATGGGTTTAAAAACAATCAAAAGAAAATAGAACTATTACTCAGGCATTATTTTTTCAGACATTTTACATCATTAGAAATTGTCGGGTATTGGTTTTTGCTAAAGAAATTTTTCGTCTACCCCGGGGTTTGAACCTACAACCTACCTATCAAAGTACCTAACAACACACGAACGCTTAGTAGTTTTGGATATTAAAATGGCATAAGAGTTGTATACATATATTATTTTCGTAACCGTACTTATCATTGACATATGCATTTTTTACTGTTACCGACATTTTTAACAGCGTATTATCAACTTTTTTTTACAGTAGCAGAACACGAATACAAAACATTGTATAATACTATTGGGCTGGTTGTTAAATGAATTATTTATTTAATGGCCAGCGTAATAGGATTTTATTGAATCGAAATAGACTCTGTTTTATCGAAATAAAATTTCATCTGATTGAAATAAATTCTATCTGATTTGAATGAAATTTTATTCATTTTAAATACGCCCTATAATCGATTCACATAAACCCTTCAGATCCATTTCTCTGGGTATACAAATTAACCACTAAGTTTCGAGATTCTCGCTCGTTCTCGATTGTCAGTTCAAGTCTATGTCACTCAAAACAACGAATTGACTTCGTATGAAACGATCGAGATGGGATTTGAGAAAAAAAAGACAAGCTCAAACGAAAACGAGTGAGACTGCCGGAATTCTCGTCTCAAGTCGCAACACTAGGAACTGTGTATCCATTATTGTTGAATACCATTATTGTCGAATTCCATGTATGAAATTTAAGGATGTATGATACGTACAGTCCCGCCACCCAGAAAAAATATCTACTTAACTGGACTGAAACCTACGCATCGGAATTAAATTTTCTTACTCGAATGCTGACCTAATAAACTTGTATTCAACTCGAATAATTTTTTTTATTTGTAAGTAATACATCTGGCGACTAATAAATATGTTCGAACCTAAGAAATATGTATTTGATTGCAATATATCTTCATTACTTCGTAGAAAAAAAAATGTTTTAATGAAATAGACATTTCTTCGTGTTGAAGAAAAATATATTTACGTCGAATAATTTATTCTTTCTGTTTACAAAATACATAAATTTGTAAATTCATCCCAAATGGATCGAGTACATTTATTTCTTTCAATGTTTGTTCGTGTTTGTTGTTACATTTGTTAATGTACTTCCAATACGTTGGATGTATTTTTTAAAATCTGAGGTCAATATCGATTGAGTGGAATTTTTTCAAAAATAAAAAATAAAACCGATCATGAATCCGTTACTGACGAACAGAAAGCGGGAATGCGTATTTCGAGAATCTTCAACATTACATAGTCTTCCATTATGAAAATTTAACACTTACATAAAAGTTGAATTAAACAGGATATATTTTATTACAAAATGTTTTCTATGGATGAACACAAATACGTATTAGAGTTAAGTTTGGTGTTTCATTACTCGATCATTAACGAAACGTTAATTTAAATAACTAAATCAATTACAGAGAAGTAATTTATAATGATTCAAGAAAATAATTACGTATTGGATAGAAAGAAAGTTTTAATTGATTTGGAATAAAAAAGATCGAATACATGTATCCAGTCGTTCTAACTAGATGTTATTTCCGGATGAAGAAAGTATTTAGTACGAACGAATATAATATCTATTTAGAGTCCACTGCACACACTCAGAGAAAGGAATAGTACCGTCAACTATATATATATAGTCAAGGTACCTTTGTTTCTACAGAACTAAATTTATTCCCGTTAAGTTCGACTTGGTTCATCTGACAAAATCTGTTAGCTTCAAACAAAATCATAATCAAGTTCAAATTACCATTCCGATTCAACCATATGAATTGTTAGCTGAATTACATCAAAGTTAATTCAACTGAATAATGGTTTTACCGAGCTGCATGGTTTTTTGATTCTTTGACTAATTTTATTGGTTCATTCGAAAAAGATTTAGTTTTATTTAACAATTCAATGAGTTAATAGAAAGAAAGTTATTTAGTTCAAGCCGTCTCGTTACTTACTTAATGGATACAGACCAATTGGTCGAAGTAACCAAACATTTTCTTGTATGATAGGGACATTCGTTTGATTCACCCGTTATTTCTTATAATTACGTCAGGATCTAAAATGACAAACAGTCCATACAACTAAACATATTGTTGAAATAACGTGTAGGTACATTGATTCATTTCAATGTTATAGTCGAAAAAAGTTTACTGCAAGATTCAATCAATTTGTTGTGAGTGCATGTTAAATATCATGAGAGCTGTCATCAACTAAATATCCTCATCCGTGTAACAAAATATTGGTTTGCTACAACCCAGTTGCTGCATCTGATTGATGAGTACAATCAGCTAAACATTCAATAAATTCAAGCTCAGTTAGGTTTGAAACTACCCGAAAAAGAGTTCATTAAAATCTGCGTGTTTTCGAGTGAATTAAAATTAGATTTTATTCAACTAAATCATTGTTTGGGATTCAACTAAATCCTATGGTCATCCCAAACATACATTTCGTCCGCTCCATTTGACTGCAGGATTTAGTTCACTCAAACAGATTTCCTTCGACGGTACGATACCTTTCTCTGAGTGCAGTAAAAACTGCTTTAAATAAATAAATATGTTCGAAATAAGTAAACTGAAAAAATTGAATGAAATACATATTTGGTCCAGGGAAAGCAAATTTTCGTTGATTGAAATGAACAAATGTTGAATAGACAATTTTAGTTAATATTACTCAATCTTTTTTCTGGGTGTGTTAACCGCCTATAGGGCTGTCTCTCTTGCACCTAACCTTATTTTTTTGTTTTCTCGGTTCTCCCGAACGAAAGGCTTCGAGTTTCAAGGAGCCAGTAGTTTAGCCAATTCATGCCGTACTTATACACGTTCTCTCGAAATGTAATGTTTATTTGCCGAGAAGTTTAGGAAAAAATATTTCTTTTAATTCGCGCAGATTGGCGTGAACTAATGAAATATTTTCCCTCGGTGCTGAGCCGGCTACCTGATGACCTGTAGGCCTAAGCCCCACCCTCTTCGACGACCTACCGACTCCACCTCAACGAGGGCTGCAAGGGATGCTACCCTCGGAGAGGGAGAACGGCCCATCAATACGAGCTGCTATTGGCCAAAAATATTCATCCTGGAAGGAGAAACTACCCTCGACCTGCTTGACTTTTAGTATATAAGTATGAAAATATTAAAAATGACAATTAGTACAATTCCGACTGTTGATCGAGACACTCGTGATACTTCGGCATTTTCTAACAAACTTGTGTACACTATATTGGAGATTAAGTTCCGTGTTGTGCGTTCGACGGTCAAATTGACTGAAGTGATCGGTATCAGTTATCCCCGATAAAACGGTTCAAGTGTTCTGTGTCAAAGTTATTCGGGCGGACTAAAAAGAATTTAATTAATTCTACGATAAAATTATCATGGAATCGAACCAACATACCGAGTGTGAAGCGGTACGAGATGACACAAAGAAATGGCACCGCAGTAGATCACCAGTAGTATTCTATCCGACACTTCGCGATGTTATCAAAAGCACGGAACGGACGTGGTTGAAAGAGAGCGACGACGACGACAGCGATGGTAATTATTATCATAATTCATATTTAAGTCACATATAATACAATATTCGTAACAATTATTTGAGGATGTATGATACGTACAGTCCCGCCAAAAGTGAGTTTCAGAGACCATTTCGATCACTTCCCGATGGGATAAAATTCGGAAAAAAATTGTGCATATAAAACGTGCTGGAAAGATTGATTTCGCATAATAATGATCCGAAAATGTTATTGACAAATCAGTGAAAAAAAACAATTGTTCAACAAAAATCAGTCAACCTAACTTTTTTTCTAATGAAAATGATATGTTAATCTATTTGAATACATACAAATTTTTGCAGATTTTTTTCTTTATTTTGATTTTTATTCTTATATTTTGAAAAGTGCGCAGAATACAACAAATTTTGGATCTACGTTTGACCAAAAATTCTTCAGTGTGGTAGATGGTTTTATGCCGAACACATATCGAAAATCGTTACTGCGCTCACATTTTTAAAAATAAAAAAAATCAAAATCAAAATAAAGAAAAAATTCGCATGCATTCAAATAAATTAACTTATCATTTTCATTAGTAAAAATGTTAGGTTGACTGATTGTTTCTTGAGCAATTGTTTTTTTTTCACCAATTTGTTAATAACATTTTCGGATTATTATTATTATTTGGCGGGACTGTACGTATCATACATCCTTGAACGTCAGTTAGTAAACTCAATGTGAAAACGATTGTCAGCATAGATTGGTAAACTGAATTTTTAAAAATTTATCGGAAATTCTGCATTTACAACTTGCCTTATATCAGATTTCTTAAAAAAATTAAATGTTATCTTGTCTAATAATTGGGTTTTAATCTTACAGTTGAAGTCATTGATGCATCGCTGCCAACAATGCCGAAAATGCCGAGAAAGACGTATTTACCGATTCCACCCCCGCTAACACGTCCTAAAGCACGACCGGTCGGAGTGTCGCTGGCGAAAAAAGCCTCATCGCGGTGGACTCCATATCCAAAGAAGAAGAAGCGCGTGGACATCGATCTTGACGATGATTTAGAAATTTGGAATTCCATAAATGGACTTAAGCGGGATGAGCAGAGGAAAGCTCGAGAAAAGGTAATTCAATCATTATTATTACATAAACACAATATTTGCGAATAATTATGCGCAATTCCATTTACTCAAAAAAATATTTAAAAACCGCGTTCTTGCGAAGGATATGTCTAGAGAATTTTTTGGATAAACAAAATATTAAAAACTATCTCCATGTTTGTTGTTCGATGAAAGTCATGACTTTATTTACGTTCCCTTATCTTATTGTGTTATTCATATTTATTCACGAAACCTTATAACGTGTCCAATGATCTCAGCATTCTTTACATGCTTCCTTGTGTTTCGATTTTTATTCCCTCGAGAAGTCGAAATTTTCACTGATCTTCACGATTGGCCGGCTTAACCATTCGTACACCCTTCAATTCATTTACACGTCTCTTAAGTAATTACACAATGATTAATTGATTCTTGCATTGTTTTTTCAGAGAAACAACGAAGAAATTGAAGAATTCATTCGTACGATGGAGAGCTTGAATGAATTCATTAAACAAATCAATGAAGATGTGAGGATCGCTAGGGAATCGGGTGACACAAGCGCATCGGGTGACACAAGGGAATGGCCTCCTCGCCCGAATTTTTATGTCGATACCCTGTAAAGGAAAACAATTAAGTATATATATTCAAATGACAGTGACAAAAATCGTAATTTGTGTACTTCATTTAAGATTATAAATAGAAATCGCATCCCTGTATTATATATAAAATTAAAATTGTAAATAATAATTTAATCTGTGAATTATATATAAAATTAAAATAATAAATAGAAATGTAAAATAATATTATATATATAATTATGAATAAAACTGTTAAATGTATATTAACTATAGAACTTTATTCTCCATATTCCATATTATACAATTTTTTTCGAGTGCCACATCGTGATGATATTAAAAAAACGATAGAAATAAATACGGTACGGTGCATATTCTCCGTTTTAACCAGATAGCGTCAATTTTTTAAATTTATTTCCGTTTGCGAAAATGTGAAACGTCCAGGATCCCGGACGTTTTAACGATAAAGGCTACTTTTAACTTACCTTACAGTAAAATCAAACTGCAGAAAACGCATAATTATGTGGATCCAACATTTTACGCAATTCTTTTTTGATTCAAAACGTAAACTATTAACTGACATTTTGCGGGAGGGTAAATTTTTATTCTTTCACAAAAACTCATCGTCGAATTGTGAGTTTCGAAATAAAGCTCGGTTCTGCTACTAAATCGCAAATTATACCTTAGGTAGCAGTATAATTATAATAATAATAACGGAAGAAGATCCAAATACTCAGCCCAATGACGATTAGCGAGGGACTGCATTATTGTACAAAAAATTATTGCACGAACCGTTGAGACAGTATCTTTAGGCA
This sequence comes from Tromatobia lineatoria, assembly GCA_949699805.1. NCBI lineage: Eukaryota > Metazoa > Arthropoda > Insecta > Hymenoptera > Ichneumonidae > Tromatobia > Tromatobia lineatoria. Next base: position 13,111,670 of record OX453043.1, read on the forward strand.
AACGAAAAAGACGCGACATTTCGGGCACATATGGCCGCTACATTTTTAATTTTTGCAGAAAAAAAAAACTAAAAAACATGCTTGAATAGATAACGCTGAGACGCAAAAAACAGCCAGGGCAAAAAATTCTGTTCGCAGCGCACCCGAAAAAAAGATTGAGTAATATTAACTAAAATTGTCTATTCAACATTTATTTATTTCAATCAACAAAAATTTGCTTTCCCTGGAACAAATATGTATTTCATTCAATTTTGCAGTTTATTTTTTGCTTCCTTACCATTTGAGTTTTTTTTTCTCTATGAGGAAGCCAAAAATAATTAACATACTTTCTCATACAGGCAGCTTTGTGAAAAAAAACAACAAAAATCATAATGTAGCAGTCTATAAGTTGAGCATTCTGAAGTTAGTTAGAAATAGTTTGAAAAATTAGTAGTAGGAGTAATCGTTATTTATTGACAATACTTCATTCTTTCTGTTTAAAAAATACATATATTTGTAAATTCATTCTAAATGGATCGAGTACATTCGTTTCTTTCAATGTTTGTTTGTGTTTGTTGTTACGTTTGTTAACGTGCTTCCAATACGTTGGATGTATTTTTTAAAATCTATTTTATCTAAGGTCAATATCGATTAAGTGGAATTTTTTCAAAAATAAAAAATAAAAGCGATCATGAATCCGTTACTGACGAACAGAAAGCGGGAATGCGTATTTCGAGAATCTTCCACATTACATAGTCTTCCATTATGAAAATTCAACACTTACATAAAAGTTGAATTAAACAATATATATTTTATAACAAAATGTTTTCTATGGATAAACACAAATACGTATAAGAGTTAAGTTCGGTGTTTCATTACTAGATCATCAAAGGAACGTTGATTTAAATAACTATATCAGTTACAGAGAAGTTACTTCTAATGATTAAAGAAAATAATTACATATTGGATAGAAAGAAAGTTCTAATTGATTTTAAATAAAAAAAAAGATCGAATACATGTATCCAGTCGTTTTAACTAGATATTATTTCCGGATGAAGTAAGTATTCAGTACGAACGAATATAATATTTATTTAGTGTCCACTGCACAGTAAAAACTGCTTTAAATGAATAAATATGTTCGAAATAAATAAACTGCAAAATTGGATGAAATACATATTTGTTCCAGGGAGAGCAAATTTTCGTTGATTGAAACGAACAAATGTTGAATAGATAATTTTTGTTAATATTACTCAATCTTTTTTCTGGCTCCTTTCGGATATGGGGCATTCCATACCAAATCGACCAGGCTGTGGCCCTCAACCTCGTGGATTTGCTTCATAATTTTTTATGTGATTCTTCTCATTCAAAATAACATTCATGATTTTTCGCGAAATTTTTAAACTGAATTTGCAAATGCTATAATTAAAAAAAAAAATCTAGGGCCGTAATTTAACAATCTGAAAAAATTCTCAAAAATCTGGGGTCAAAAATGAAAATTTTTGCCACTATATTTGTGATGTCTGGGATCTTTTTTCTTTTAATTAGAGCTTCTTTTACATGATAAATTTTTTTTTTTTTTTTTTTACTACCAGATGAACGTTGACAGTGAAATTTGTTTAATAATTTTTCGTAAGGTTCCTCGGAATGTAAAAAAAAATTCTCAAAAATGACAACATTTGTAGACATTTTTTTCTTTTGTTATTAGTAATTTCGTTCTTTGTGCAATTTATTACTTTGATCGGTTAGTTGTTCGATCGAAATAAAAAAGAAACACAAATGGGGAATTTAACTAATAGAAGAATTCCTAATCGTTGGTTTGAATCAATTTTAAGAACGCTTTGATGAAAATTCAGCAAATTTCATTATTAACACAACATTTAATCGAAAATTCAAACACTCCGTGCATAGTATTGCTCATGTTTTCAGTAACACTAACAAAGGCTTAGCACGATGGGGCACGGCGATCGCTGTTGCAATCCATTCGGTTTGTCGAAACATTTTCGGACAAAAGGATTAAGGAACGCCACACGCGCGACAGTCTGGCGCTTTCCAAAATTTGAACGGAAAGGTTTTTGTCGTGTTGCTTGCCTAACCATTCAATATTATTGTGTACCTTCTCGTAATTCCAACCTTTAACCTGAAAAAGTTCCCCTCAAAGTTTGCCAGAAAATTAACAAATTTTTTATTGCAAATCTGTAAAAAAATTCACTTAATATTTTATTCTTTTGGTGATTATGCATGTCCTGATAGACACTTTACAGGACTATTGTTTCTTTACTCTTATCACTCTCTAGATCGCCAATTATTCTCGCACTTCACACGGTAGTAAAAAAAAAATATATATATATATTTTAAAAAATTGTATTAGAGGGAAGAAAAATCTTGGACAACATCGAATTAGTGCAAAAATTGTTCATATCGTATGCCGGATTTTTAAGAATTCTCTCAGATTTTTAAATCACGGCCCTCACAATATTTGAAAAAAAAATTATAGATGAAATATTTCAAAAAATTGAATTAAAGGGAAGGAAAATCTTGGACAACATTAAATTAGTGCCAAAAATTTTCATTTCGTATGCCGGATTTTTGAGGAATCTTTTCTGATTTTTTAATCACGGCCCACAAAATGTTTGAAAAAAAAATTATAGCGTACTCAAATTTAGATTAGAAATTTTGAAAAAAATCATGACTGTTATTTTGGGTCAGAAGCAGCTTTAGAAAAATTTTGAGCCAATTCCACGAGGTCGAGGGCCACAGCGTGGTCGATTTGGTATGGAATGTCTCATATACACCAGAAAGTTCGAAAAATATACGACCAGCTGTATACCGGTACGGGTTTTCCGCAGTTTCCAATGCCCATGGCGAAGCGATACTGTGAATCTAAAGAAGAAATTTTACTACCTGACCGGAAGTCACTGTGACACTCAGCGTTACTACTTTGACGTTTAATTGCCGCTATTATTATCCTTGTACAAGCGTCGGGTTTCTCCCAGCCCTCAAATATTGTGCATTATCATTCTCACACTACAGTAAAAATTTACGGTTCAGGGATTGGCGTCATGCGATGGACGGGTTCAGACAAAGCTGTGTCATAATGAGTAGTTTTATTACCTTACAGAACCGATCCCTTACAAAGACGCGTCAGGTACTCGTTAACCTGAATGTAACGATACGACAATGCAATTCTGAACCGTAGTGACAATTGACCGGCGTCATCACTTGACTCCCTTAACTCACGATTTTATGGGGGTCAGGTAAGAAGAGCTCAGTCGAGCTAATCCTTGTCACTTTATAGACTCGTGGTAATAACAGCAGGGTCGTTCTTAGCGTCGGCTGCATCGAGACGCCGATCTTGTAACTAATCTGGCCCATCGTTCGCGTTTTCCAAATAAACAGATTTAAGAAAAATATTCAGAATCTGAAAAGTAGCTTCAGCTACGTGAGATACCAATGGCAAAGTTGAATGTCGTTAAAACACTGAATTACGTGAATCTATGAGGCCAACCAATCATTAATTTGGCATTCTACAGGATATTTCATTTCTGAGAGAAATGTTTGAAAAAGACATTTTTGAAGATGTTTAATTATTAAGAGAGGAAAAAAAGAAAATTCGTTTCATTAATCAAAGCGAGTAGAGCATCTGTGAATTTTTTTATAATTCAATTCCAAGGTTTGTTCCCCCTCCAAGGTCATCTACGAGGAATTCGCTGCAACGAAAATTACATTGCACGATCATCCTCCAATGGCAAGGAAACAAAATATAGTGATAGAGTACAATCTCGATTATCCGGACTGCGATTAAGGATGTATGATAAAAATCGGAGAAAAATAATGCATATGAAACGTGCTGAAAAGATTGATTTCGCATAATAATAATCCCAAAATGTTGTTAACAAATTGGTGAAAAAACCAATTGTTCATCAAACAATCAGTCAACCTAACTTTTTTTCTAATGAAAATGATACGTCAATTTCTTTCAATGCCTACGAATTTTTTCCGATTTTTTTCTTTATTTTAATTTAGATTTCATTTCCCCAGAAATGTGCGCGAAATAACAAATTTTGGATATGTGTTCGGCATAAAACCATCTACTACATTTAAGTTTTTTTTTGCAAAACGCATATCCAGAATTTGTTATATTCTGCGCATTTGAAAAAAAAAAAAAAAAAAACGGAGAAAATTCGTATGGATTCAAATAAATTAACATATCATTTTCATTAGAAAAAAAGTAAGGTTGACTGATTGTTTGTTGAACAATTGTTTGTTTCACCACTTTGTTAATAACATTCTGGGATTACCATTATGCGAAATCAATCTTTTCAGCACGTTTAATATGGATTTTTTCCGATTTTTATCGCATCGGGAAGTGACCGAAATTGTCTCTGAAACTCACTTTTGGCGGGACTGTACGTATGATACATCCTTCAACGAGGCTCCGCGTTATCCTAGTCACTGGGAGTATCCGAGCATTCCACGTTAACCGGGGTATATTCTCGGATAATGCAGAAAAACTCGGATAAAACGGACGAAACAGACGACGAAAACAGCAAAACGGAAGAAACTTAGCGAATTAAGCAGAAAAACCGGTTAAGTTCCCCTAAAATAGATCTAAAATATAGAAATATAGAAAATAAAACATAGAAAAAAGAACTATCAAACTGTGACAGTGCGATGAAGGCCAAACTTTACTGAATGTGGGCATGAATTCTGTGTTGGAGATGGATATTGAAGTCAGTATAGATTCTTTGACAGTAAAAAAAAAAAAATATCTATTTCATTAGAAAAAGAAAAAAAATTGAATCAATTTTTGCAACTTACTGCTTATGATCACCCATTTGGTTGAACTTCATGGCTTAAATTCGAGCGGCTGCTCTGACAAACGACTGTGCGAAAGGTATTCGCCGGCAAATAATATTTAGAGATGTCGCAAGCCCGATATTTGTTTTTCAACAAATTTTGAATAAATTAAAAATCATGAAAAAATTAATACGCGTATTCTGTATAGAAGGTGGATATTAAGGTCAGAATACATACACTTGCAGTAAAAAAAATGAATAAAAGAATTTTTTGACACCCCCTAATACATATTAATGATTTTTTAACGTAATGATAAACATTGATTCGACTCCGACCCTTCATCGTCGAACCACGTCAGCAGTTTAGAGTTAGAAATGGTTACGCTGGTAAATAGCGGCTGCACGGGTTTTTGCTTTAATAATATTCAAGGAAAATCGTCTCATCAACGCACAATGACTTGCAGGTGTATGTCTGGTTGTTGTCACCAGACAAGAACAAGGGTATTGTCTTTCATGACCACCCATCGCCTTCAGTGTAATTACCTTGATCGGTTTTATGGCTAGGGAAAAATTCGCTACTTCGCTCCACTAAAAGCAGGCCTACCTGCAGACCCCGCCACTGAGAGAAAAGATTTCATTGACGGCAAAGAAATGGTAGTTCGATTTTTTTTTTCATTGATTTCGATAAGATAGTGTACTTAAATTTTAAGGAGAACATTTCATTGCACGGTGTAAAAAAATCTACTTGAAAATTAAAGTACCGGTACCGGTAGTTTTTATTCGCAAACCGTCTCTTAAATTTCAAGCACCAATGTGTTGAAAATTCTAATTTAGGACACATGAAAATAATTTGAATTTTATTAAAATAGCAGTGACTTTGTATTTAAAATTTAATGTACCACGTCAAATATTTCTGATTATGGTACATAAAATTAATGTACGTTCTAGATGTTTTATTGCAAAACGGTACCTTAAAATTCAATCACATATATGTTGGAAATTAAAAATGGGTTTGAAAACAATCGAAAGAAAATAGAACTATTACGCAGGCATTATTTTTTCAGACATTTTACATCATTAGGAATTGTTGGGTATTGGTTTTTGCTAAAGAAATTTTTCGTCTACCCCGGGGTTTGGACCTACAACCTACCTATCTAAGTACCTAACAACGCACGAGCGCTACCAGCTACGCTATCAACGACTTAGTAGTTTTGAATATTAAAATGGCATAAGAATTATACATATATTATTCTCGTAACCGTACTTATCATTGACATATGCATTTTTTACTGTTACCGACATTTTAAACAGCGTATTATCAACTTTTTTTTACAGTAGCAGAACACGAATACAAAACTTTGTATAATACTATTGGGCTGGTTATTAAATGAATTATTTATTTAACGGCCAGCGTAATAGGATTTTATTGAATCGAAATAGACTCTGTTTTATCTAAATAAAATTTCATCTGATTGAAATAAATTCTATCTGATTTGAATAAAATTTTATTCATTTTAAGGATGCCCTATAATCGATTCACATAAACCCTTCAGATCCATTTCTCCGGGTGTACAAATTAACCACTAAGTTTCGAAATTCTCGCTCGTTCTCGATTGTCAGTTCAAGTCTATGTCACTCAAAACAACGAATTGACTTCGTATGAAACGATCGAGATGGGATTTAAGAAAAAAAAAAAAGACATGCGCAAGCGAAAACGAGTGAGACTGCCGGAATTCTCGTCTCAAGTCGCAACACTAGGAACTGTGTATCCATTATTGTTGAATACCATTATTGTCGAATTCCATGAATGAAATTCAAGGATGTATGATACGTACAGTCCCGCCACCCAGAAAAAATATCTACTTAACTGGACTGAAACCTACGCATCGGAATTAAATTTTCTTACTCGAATGCTGACCTAATAAACTTGTACTCAACTCGAATAATTTTTTTTATTTGTGAGTAATACATCTGGCGACTAATAAATATGTGCGAACCTAAGCAATATGTATTTGATTGCAATATATCTTCATTACTTCGTAGAAAAAAAAATGTTCTAATGAAATATACAATTCTTCGTGTTGAAGAAAAATATATTTACGTCGAATAATTTATTCTTTCTGTTTACAAAATCCATAAATTTGTAAATTCATCCCAAATGGATCGAGTACATTCATTTCTTTCAATGTTTGTTCGTGTTTGTTGTTACGTTTGTTAATGTACTTCCAATACGTTGGATGTATTTTTAAAAATCTGAGGTCAATATGGATTAAGTGGAATTTTTTCAAAAATAAAAAATAAAACCGATCATGAATCCGTTACTGACGAACAGAAAGCGGGAATGCGTATTTCGAGAATCTTCAACATTACATAGTCTTCCATTATGAAAATTCAACACTTACATAAAAGTTGAATTGAACAATATATATTTTATAACAAAATGTTTTCTATGGATGAACACAAATACGTATTAGAGTTAAGTTTGGTGTTTCATTACTCGATCATCAACGAAACGTTAATTTAAATAACTAAATGAATTACAGAGAAGTAATTTCTAATGATTAAAGAAAATAGTTACGTATTGGATAGAAAGAAAGTTTTAATTGATTTGGAATAAAAAAGATCGAATACATGTATCCAGTCGTTCTAACTAGATGTTATTTCCGGATAAAGAAAGTATTTAGTACGAACGAATATAATATCTATTTAGTGTCCACTGCACAGTAAAAACTGCTTTAAATAAAACAATATGTTCGAAATAAATAAACTGCAAAATTGAATGAAATACATATTTGTTCCAGGGAAAGCAAATTTTTGTTGATTGAAATGAACAAATGTTGAATAGACAATTTTAGTAAATATTACTCAATCTTTTTTCTGGGTGTGTTAACCGCCTATAGGGCTGTCTCTCTTGCACCTAACCTTATTTTTTTGTTTTTCGGTTCTCCCGAACGAAAGGCTTCGAGTTTCAAGGAGCCAGTAGTTTAGCCAATTCATGCCGTACTTCTACACGTTCTCTCGAAATGTAATGTTTATTTGCCGAGAAGTTTGGGAAAAAATATTTCTTTTAATTGGCGCAGATTGGCGTGATTCAATGAAATATTTTCTCTCGGTGCTGAGCCGGCTACCTGATGACCTGTAGGCCTAAGCCATACCCACTTTGACGACCTACCGACTCCTCCTCAACGAGGGCTGCAAGGGATGCTACCCTCGGAGAGGGAGAACGGCCCATCAATACGAGCTGCTATTGGCCAAAGATCGTCATCCTGGAAGGAGAAACTACCCTCGACCTGCTTGACTTTTCGTATATAAGTATGAAAATATTAAAAATGACAATTAGTACAATTCCGACTGTTGATCGAGACATTCGTGACACTTCGGCATTTTCTAACAAACTTGTGTACCCTATATTGGAGATTAAGTTCCGTGTTGTGCGATAGACGGTCAAATTGAATGAAGTGATCGGTATCAGTTATCCCTGATAAAACGGTTCAAGTGTTCTGTGTCAAAGTTATTCGGGCGGACTAAAAAGAATTTAATTAATTCTACGATAAAGTCATGGAATCGAACCAACATAACGAGTGTGAAACGGTACGAGATGACACAAAGAAATGGCACCGCAGTAGATCACCAGTAGTATTCTATCCGACACTTCGCGATGTTATCAAAAGCACGGAACGGACGTGGTTGAAAGAGAGCGACGACGACGACAGCGATGGTAATTATTATCATAATTCATATTTAAGTCACATATAATACAATATTCGTAACAATTATTTGAGGATGTATGATACGTACAGTCCCGCCAAAAGTGAGTTTCAGAGACCATTTCGATCACTTCCCGATGGGATAAAAATCGGAAAAAAATTATGCATATAAAACGTGCTGGAAAGATTGATTTCGCATAATAATGATCCGAAAATGTTATTGACAAATTGGTGAAAAAAAAACAATTGTTCAACAGAAGTCAACCTAACTTTTTTTCTAATAAAAATGATATGTCAATTTATTTAAATACATACAAATTATTGCAGATTTTTTTCTTTATTTTGATTTTGATTTTTTATACTTTAAAAAGTGCGCAGAATATCACAAATTTTGGATATACGTTCGACCAAAAATTCTTCAGTGTAATAGATGGTTTTATGCCGAACACATATCGAAAATCGTGACTGCGCTCACATTTTTGAAAATAAAAAAAATCAAAATCAAAATAAAGAAAAAATTCGCATGCATTCAAATAAATTAACTTATCATTTTCATTAGTAAAAATGTTAGGTTGACTGATTGTTTCTTGAGCAATTGTTTTTTTTTCACCAATTTGTTAATAACATTTTCGGATTATTATTATTATTTGGCGGGACTGTACGTATCATACATCCTTGAACGTCAGTTAGTAAACTCAATGTGAAAACGATTGTCAGCATAGATTGGTAAACTGAATTTTTAAAAATTTATCGGAAATTCTGCATTTACAACTTGCCTTATATCAGATTTCTTAAAAAAATTAAATGTTATCTTGTCTAATAATTGGGTTTTAATCTTACAGTTGAAGTCATTGATGCATCGCTGCCAACAATGCCGAAAATGCCGAGAAAGACGTATTTACCGATTCCACCCCCGCTAACACGTCCTAAAGCACGACCGGTCGGAGTGTCGCTGGCGAAAAAAGCCTCATCGCGGTGGACTCCATATCCAAAGAAGAAGAAGCGCGTGGACATCGATCTTGACGATGATTTAGAAATTTGGAATTCCATAAATGGACTTAAGCGGGATGAGCAGAGGAAAGCTCGAGAAAAGGTAATTCAATCATTATTATTACATAAACACAATATTTGCGAATAATTATGCGCAATTCCATTTACTCAAAAAAATATTTAAAAACCGCGTTCTTGCGAAGGATATGTCTAGAGAATTTTTTGGATAAACAAAATATTAAAAACTATCTCCATGTTTGTTGTTCGATGAAAGTCATGACTTTATTTACGTTCCCTTATCTTATTGTGTTATTCATATTTATTCACGAAACCTTATAACGTGTCCAATGATCTCAGCATTCTTTACATGCTTCCTTGTGTTTCGATTTTTATTCCCTCGAGAAGTCGAAATTTTCACTGATCTTCACGATTGGCCGGCTTAACCATTCGTACACCCTTCAATTCATTTACACGTCTCTTAAGTAATTACACAATGATTAATTGATTCTTGCATTGTTTTTTCAGAGAAACAACGAAGAAATTGAAGAATTCATTCGTACGATGGAGAGCTTGAATGAATTCATTAAACAAATCAATGAAGATGTGAGGATCGCTAGGGAATCGGGTGACACAAGCGCATCGGGTGACACAAGGGAATGGCCTCCTCGCCCGAATTTTTATGTCGATACCCTGTAAAGGAAAACAATTAAGTATATATATTCAAATGACAGTGACAAAAATCGTAATTTGTGTACTTCATTTAAGATTATAAATAGAAATCGCATCCCTGTATTATATATAAAATTAAAATTGTAAATAATAATTTAATCTGTGAATTATATATAAAATTAAAATAATAAATAGAAATGTAAAATAATATTATATATATAATTATGAATAAAACTGTTAAATGTATATTAACTATAGAACTTTATTCTCCATATTCCATATTATACAATTTTTTTCGAGTGCCACATCGTGATGATATTAAAAAAACGATAGAAATAAATACGGTACGGTGCATATTCTCCGTTTTAACCAGATAGCGTCAATTTTTTAAATTTATTTCCGTTTGCGAAAATGTGAAACGTCCAGGATCCCGGACGTTTTAACGATAAAGGCTACTTTTAACTTACCTTACAGTAAAATCAAACTGCAGAAAACGCATAATTATGTGGATCCAACATTTTACGCAATTCTTTTTTGATTCAAAACGTAAACTATTAACTGACATTTTGCGGGAGGGTAAATTTTTATTCTTTCACAAAAACTCATCGTCGAATTGTGAGTTTCGAAATAAAGCTCGGTTCTGCTACTAAATCGCAAATTATACCTTAGGTAGCAGTATAATTATAATAATAATAACGGAAGAAGATCCAAATACTCAGCCCAATGACGATTAGCGAGGGACTGCATTATTGTACAAAAAATTATTGCACGAACCGTTGAGACAGTATCTTTAGGCAAACGAAAAAGACGCGACATTTCGGGCACATATGGCCGCTACATTTTTAATTTTTGCAGAAAAAAAAAACTAAAAAACATGCTTGAATAGATAACGCTGAGACGCAAAAAACAGCCAGGGCAAAAAATTCTGTTCGCAGCGCACCCGAAAAAAAGATTGAGTAATATTAACTAAAATTGTCTATTCAACATTTATTTATTTCAATCAACAAAAATTTGCTTTCCCTGGAACAAATATGTATTTCATTCAATTTTGCAGTTTATTTTTTGCTTCCTTACCATTTGAGTTTTTTTTTCTCTATGAGGAAGCCAAAAATAATTAACATACTTTCTCATACAGGCAGCTTTGTGAAAAAAAACAACAAAAATCATAATGTAGCAATCTATAAGTTGAGCATTCTGGAGTTAGTTAGAAATAGTTTGAAAAATTAGTAGTAGGAGTAATCGTTATTTATTGACAATACTTCATTCTTTCTGTTTAAAAAATACATATATTTGTAAATTCATTCTAAATGGATCGAGTACATTCGTTTCTTTCAATGTTTGTTTGTGTTTGTTGTTACGTTTGTTAACGTGCTTCCAATACGTTGGATGTATGTTTTAAAATCTATTTTATCTAAGGTCAATATCGATTAAGTGGAATTTTTTCAAAAATAAAAAATAAAAGCGATCATGAATCCGTTACTGACGAACAGAAAGCGGGAATGCGTATTTCGAGAATCTTCCACATTACATAGTCTTCCATTATGAAAATTCAACACTTACATAAAAGTTGAATTAAACAATATATATTTTATAACAAAATGTTTTCATGGATAAACACAAATACGTATTAGAGTTAAGTTCGGTGTTTCATTACTAGATCATCAAAGGAACGTTGATTTAAATAACTATATCAGTTACAGAGATGTTACTTCTAATGATTAAAGAAAATAATTACATATTGGATAGAAAGAAAGTTCTAATTGATTTTAAATAAAAAAAAGATCGAATACATCCATCCAGTCGTTTTAACTAGATATTATTTACGGATGAAGTAAGTATTCAGTACGAACGAATATAATATTTATTTAGTGTCCACTGCACAGTAAAAACTGCTTTAAATGAATAAATATGTTCGAAATAAATAAACTGCAAAATTGGATGATACACATATTTGTTCCAGGGAGCGCAAATTTTCGTTGATTGAAACGAACAAATGTTGAATAGATAATTTTTGTTAATATTACTCAATCTTTTTTCTGGCTCCTTTCGTATATGAGGCATTCCATACCAAATCGACCAGGCTGTGGCCCTCAACCTCGTGGATTTGCTTCATAATTTTTTATGTGATTCTTCTCATTCAAAATAACATTCATGATTTTTCGCGAAATTTTTAAACTGAATTTGCAAATGCTATAATTTAAAAAAAATCTAGGGCCGTAATTTAACAATCTGAAAAAATTCTCAAAAATCTGGGGTCAGAAATGAAGATTTTTGCCACTATATTTGTGATGTCTGGGATCTTTTTTCTTTTAATTAGAGCTTCTTTTACATGATAAAATTTTTTTTTTTTTTTTTTTACTACCAGATGAACGTTGACAGTGAAATTTGTTTAATAATTTTTCGTAAGGTTCCTCGGAATGTAAAAAAAAATTCTCAAAAATGACAACATTTGTAGACATTTTTTTCTTTTGTTATTAGTAATTTCGTTCTTTGTGCAATTTATTACTTTGATCGGTTAGTTGTTCGATCGAAATAAAAAAGAAACACAAATGGGGAATTTAACTAATAGAAGAATTCCTAATCGTTGGTTTGAATCAATTTTAAGAACGCTTTGATGAAAATTCAGCAAATTTCATTATTAACACAACATTTAATCGAAAATTCAAACACTCCGTGCATAGTATTGCTCATGTTTTCAGTAACACTAACAAAGGCTTAGCACGATGGGGCACGGCGATCGCTGTTGCAATCCATTCGGTTTGTCGAAAGATTTTCGGACAAAAGGATTAAGGAACGCCACACGCGCGACTGTCTGGCGCTTTCCAAAATTTGATCGGAAAGGTTTTTGTCGTGTTGCCTGCCTAACCATTTAATATTATTGTGTACTTTCTCCTAATTCTAACCTTTAACCTGAAAGTTCCCCTCAAAGTTTGCCAGAAAATTAACAAATTTTTTTTGCAAATCTGTAGAAAAATTCACTTAATATTTTATTCTTTTGGTGATTATGCATGTCCTGATAGACACTTTACAGGACTATTGTTTCTTTACTCTTATCACTCTTTAGATCGCCAATTATTCTCGCACTTCACACGGTAGTAAAAAAAAAATATATATATATATATTTAAAAAAATTGTATTAGAGGGAAGAAAAATCTTGGACAACATCGAATTAGTGCAAAAAATGTTCATATCGTATGCCAGATTTTTAAGAATTTTCTCAGATTTTTAAATCACGGCCCTCAAAATATTTGAAAAAAAAATTATAGATGAAATATTTCAAAAAATTGAATTAAAGGGAAGGAAAATCTTGGACAATATTAAATTAGTGCCAAAAATTTTCATTTCGTATGCCGGATTTTTGAGGAATTTTTTCTGATTTTTTAATCACGGCCCACAAAATGTTTGAAAAAAAAATTATAGCGTACTCAAATTTAGATTAGAAATTTTGAAAGAAATCATGACTGTTATTTTGGGTCAGAAGCAGCTTTAGAAAAATTATGAGCCAATTCCACGAGGTCGAGGGCCACAGCCTGGTCGATTTGGTATGGAATGTCTCATATACACCAAAAAGTTCGAAAAATATACGACCAGCTGTATACCGGTACGGGTTTTCCGCAGTTTCCAATGCCCATGGCGAAGCGATACTGTGAATCTAAAGAAGAAATTTTACTACCTGACCGGAAGTCACTGTGACACTCAGCGTTACTACTTTGACGTTTAATTGCCGTCATTATTATCCTTGTACAAGCTTCGGGTTTCTCCCAGCCCTTAAATATTGTGCATTATCATTTTCACACTACAGTAAACATTTACGGTTCAGGGATTGGCGTCGTGCGATGGACGGGTTCAGACAAAGCTGTGTCATAATGAGTAGTTTTATTACCTTACAGGACCGATCCCTTGCAAAGACGCGTCAGGTACTCGTTAACCTGAATGTATCGATACGACAATGCAATTCTGAACCGTAGTGACAATTGACCGGCGTCATAACTTGACTCCCTTAACTCACGATTTTATGGGGGTCAGGTAAGAAGAGCTCAGACGAGCTAATCCTTGTCACTTTATAGACTCGTGGTATTAACGGGGTCGTTCCTAACGTCGGCTGTATCGAGACGCCGATTTTGTAAATAATCTGGCCCATCGTTCGCGTTTTCCAAATAAACAGATTTAAGAAAAATATTTAGAATCTGAAAAGTAGCTTCGGCTACGTGAGATACCAATGGCAAAGTTAAATGTCTTTAAAACACTGAATTACGTGTATCTATGAGGCCAACCAATCATTAATTTGGCATTCCACAGGATGTTTCATTTCTGAGAGAAATGTTTGAAATAGACACTTTTGAAGATGTTTAATTATTAAGAAAAGTAAAAAAGAAAATTCTTTTCATTAATCAAAGCGAGTAGAGCATCTGTGAATTTTTTTATAATTCAATTCCAAGGTTTGTTCCCCCTCCAAGGTCATCTACGAGAAATTCGCTGCAACGAAAATTACATCGCACGATTATCCTCTAGTGGCAACGAAACAAAATATAGTAATACAGTACAATCTCGATTATCCGGTCTGCGATTAAGGATGTATGATACGTCCAGTCCCGCCAAAAGTGAGTTTCGGAGACAATTTCGCTCACTTCCCGACGGGATAAAAATCGGAAAAAAATAATGCATATAAAACGTGCTGAAAAGATTAATTTCGCATAAGGATAATCCCAAAATGTTGTTAACAAATTGGTGAAAAAACCAATTGTTCATCAAACAATCAGTCAACCTAACTTTTTTTCTAATGAAAATGATATGTTAATTTATTTCGATGCCTACGAATTTTTTCCGATTTTTTTCTTTATTTTGATTTTGATTTTTTTTTTTCTAAAAATGTGCGCGCAATAACAAATTTTAGATATGTGTTCGTCATAAAACCATCTACACTTCAGATTTTTTTACAAGACGCATATCCAAAATTTAAAAAAATCAAAATCAAAATAAAGAAAAAAAATCTGAAAAATTTGTATGCATCCAAATGAATTAACATATCATTTTCATTAGAAAAAAAGTAAGTTTGACTGATTGTTTGTTGAACAATTGTCTGTTGCATCAATTTGTTAATAACATTCTGGGAATGTTATTATGCGAAATCAATCTTTTCAGCACGTTTCATATGCAGTATTTTTTTCCGATTTTTATCGCATCGGGAAGTGACCGAAATTTTCTCTGAAACTCACTTTTTGCGGGACTGTACGTATGAAACATCCACTGTAAAAAAAGATTGTAAATTTAAAGTACTTATGTATATGAAATTTACAAATTTTGTGCATGAAACTGTGATTCATGTACCGAGTGCCGTAAATTTACAAATCTATCGTGAAATTAATGTACCTGCATTGGAATTTAAGAGAAATTCATTGTAAATATACAAAACTTGATCAGTAACTGTATAATTATATGACAAGTTGTTGAAAATTCCTGCACTGCAGTCGATTTTTCTAGAAAAATCACCTAACTTTACGAATATCTTGTAACTTAGATTTCAAACACCCACACTGTAAAAAAAGACTTGAAATTTAATGTACTTATGCTTATGAAATTTAAATACTTTGTACTTGAAACTGTGATTCAAGTACTGAGTACTGTAAATTTCCATTTCGTTTCCGAAATTAATGTACCTAACTGTAAATTTAAGCAATCTTTATTGTGAATTTACAAATTTTGAAACACGTATACAATGTTTTGTATTCGTGTTCTGCTACTGTAAAAAAAAGTTGATAATACGCTGTTAAAAATGTCGGTAACAGTGAAAAATGAATATGTCAATGATAAGTACGGTTAAGAGAATAATATATGTATAACTCTTATGCCATTTTAGTATCCGAAACTACTAAGTCGTTGATAGCGTAGTTGGTAGCGTTCGTGCGATGTTAGGTACTTAGATAGGTAGGTCGTAGGTTCAAACCCCGGGGTAGACGAAAAATTTCTTTGGGAAAAACCAATGCCCGACAATTTCTAATGATGTAAAATGTCTAACAAAATAATGCCTGAGTGATAGTTCTATTTTCTTTTTATTGTTTTTAAACCCATTTTAAATTTCCAACATATATGTGATTGAATTTTAAGGTACCGTTTTGCAATAAAAGATCTATGACGAACATTAATTTTATGTACCATAATCAGAAATATTCGACGCGGTACATTAAATTTCAAATACAAAGTCACTGCTATTTCAATAAAATCCAAATTATTTTCATGTGTCCTAAATTAAAATTTTCGACACATTGGTGCTTGAAATTTAAGAGACGGTTTGCGAATAAAAACTTCCGGTACCGGTACTTTAATTTTCAAGTAGATTTTTTTTACAGTGTCCTTAAACGAGGCTCCGCGTTATCCTCGTCACCGGGAGTATCCGAGCATTCCACGTTAACCGGGGTATACGCTCCGGGGGATAATGCGGAAAAACTCGGATAAAAGCAGGGTTGTGAAATTTGTAATGTAAAAGTAATGCATTACTTATTACTAAAAGAGTAGATAATTGAAAGCTGAATCCATTACCCATTACTTTCGGAATAAGTAATGGAACTCGGATACATTACCCATTACTTTTTTAATAAGTAATGTAACTCAGATCCATTACCCATTACTTTTATAATAAGTAATGGAACTCAGAACTATTACCCATTACTTTTTGAAAAAGTAATGGATCCAAGTTACATTACTTATTACAGAAGTAATGGGTAATGTATCCGAGTTACATTACTTATTCGAAAAGTAATGGATGATAAATCTGAGTTATATTACTTATTAGAAAAGTAATGGGTCAAAAATCTAAGGTCCATTACATATTTACATTACTTCTTGCAAAGTAATACAATAATATGTTTTTTTTTTAATTCGGGATAGTGGAGAGAAAAATGTGTTTTCCTTTACGTAAAAATGTCTCAGCCATTCAAAGAATATAGTATCAAAATAATTTAATTTTCTGAAAGTAAATTATTTCGTCGCTCTGTTTTTTTTTTAAACATAAGACGTTTTTACTTGAAAACATGTTTTTCCGCTTTTGTGTCTTCATACAGATCACGTTTTCTCAAAATTATTTAGAAATGAGAATTTCTAGTTTTATCACAACCATATATTAACATAGAAAGCCGAAATCGATTAACATACTTCCTTATCTATAGAGGTACCTCTGTAAAGAGCGAAAAAAATGAGAAAGCACTTTGCGAAGTTCCGCTTCGCAGCTTTTTTTCTCCAAATTCATGAGAGAAATTATGAAATAAAAATACTGAATAATTAAATTAAAAGTATAAGGGATTAAATGAAAAACTGATATTAAAAAAAAGTTGCTGGCGTATTCGCAACACTCGACTTTTTCATCACGTTTGTCACTGGCGTGAAGTTTTTATTGTGAATTTACTGGAGTATAGTGACTAACTACGTGAATTGAAATTTGAGAACTTTGGTCATTAATTGTAATCTACATTTCGCGTTATAATTTGTTAAGAAGCCGTTTTCAAATTCAAATTCAAGCAAAGATTTTGGATTGGATTGAACAATGGGAGGGATAAAGCCACGTGGAAATGATGTGGTGGGGTAATCGCTTATACTATTTTTCGCAAATTCTTCGCGGCGTGTAAGCCAACATAAGCATCTGTACTACAAGTGTCCTTGTAGTACAGATGCGAACAAAATTTTTTGCCCAAACAACAGCACGCGGCATTTTCCTGTATGACTTTCCGAATAAATTTTGAACTTTTGAACTTTGTATACATCATTCAAAATTCCAAATTGAGAATTAAAAGAGTGCATGTGAAACTTTATGCATATGTACAGTACATAAAATTTCATACGCCTTTCCATATATTTTTACATTTTTGGAATGTAAAACGCCACAAGTGGTTTGATTTCGAAATAAAATTTGCAACTGAAGAATCAAAATATTCATACAGTGCATTTTTTAAATAATTGTCTATGTGACTATTACACATTTTAAAAAAATTTCCATACAAGGTAATCTTCTTGCAGGCTGGTCCATAAAGTTTCCTATAGTGCATATGCATGAAATTTCGAAAAATATTTTTTAACAATGTAAGGGTACTCACATTCATCATCCATTACTTTTGTAATAAGTAATGTAACTCAGATTCATCAACCATTACTTTTCGAATAAGTAATGTAACTCGGATCCATTACCCATTACTTTTCTAATAAGTAATGTAACTCAAATTCATCAACCATTACTTTTCGAATAAGTAATGTAACTCGGATCCATTACCCATTACTTTTCTAATAAGTAATGTAACTCAAATTCATCAACCATTACTTTTCGAATAAGTAATGTAACTCGGATCCATTACCCATTACTTTTCTAATAAGTAATGTAACTCGAATCCACTACCCATTACTTTGCGAATAAGTAATGTAGCTCAGATCCATTACTTTTTCGAAAAGTAATGGGTAATGGTTTCGAGTTACATTACTTATTACAAAAGTAATGGGTAATGGATTCGGAGTTACATTACTTATTCGAAAAGTAATCCGTAATGAAAGCGGTAACGCATTAGAAAAATAATGCATTCTTCACAACTCTGGATAAAACGGACGAAATAGGCGACGAAAACGGCAAAACGAAAGAAACTTAGCGAATTAAGCAGGAGAAACCGTTAAGTTCCCCTAAAATAGATCTAAAATATGTTGTGGAACAGCCGAACACTACTGGAAGTGACCAATTAATGATGAAGCGATGGCGAGATATTGCAGCTGAAAAAAGAACTGTCAAACTGTGACAGTGCGATGAAGCACTGACACACGACAAACTAAACCGAATGTAGGCATGAATTCTGTGTTGAAGATGGATATTGGAGTCAGTATAGATTTTTTGACAGTACAAACAATTAAAATATCTTTTTTCATAAAAAAAAAAAAAATTCAATCAATTTTTGCAACTTACTGCTTATTATCACTCGTATATCAAACGACTGTGCGAAAGGTATTGGCCGGCAAATAATATTTAGAGATGTCGCGAACCTGATATCTGTTTCTTAACAAATTTTAAATAAATTAAAAATCATCAAATAATTAAGACACGTATTCTGTATAGAAGGTGGATATTAAGGTCAAAATACATACGTTTGCATTTTTTTTAAATGAGTAAAAGAATTTTTTGACACCGCCTAATACATATAAATTATTTTTTAACGTAATGATAAACATTGATTCGACTCCGACCCTTCATCGTCGAACTACGTCAGCAGTTTAGAGTTAGAAATGGTTACGCTAGTAAATAGTAGTTGCACGGGTTTTTGCTTTAATAATATTCAAGGAAAATCGTCTCATCAACGCACA
The DNA here is from genome assembly GCA_949699805.1 of Tromatobia lineatoria. Classification (NCBI taxonomy): domain Eukaryota; kingdom Metazoa; phylum Arthropoda; class Insecta; order Hymenoptera; family Ichneumonidae; genus Tromatobia; species Tromatobia lineatoria. The sequence continues at coordinate 13,131,138 of OX453043.1, forward strand.
ATGACTTGCAGGTATATGTCTGGTTGTTGTCACCAGACAACAAGACTATTGTCTTTTATGACCACCCATCGCTTTCAGTGTAATTACCTTAATCGGTTTTATGGCTAGGGAAAAATTCGCTACTTCACTCCACTAAAAGCAGGCCTACCTGCAGACCCCGCCACTGAGAGAAAAGATTTTATTGACAGTAAAGAAATGGGTGGTTCGATTTTTTTTCATTGATTTTAATGAGATAGTGCACTTAAATTTTAAAGAGAACATTTAATTGCATGTAAAGAAACATTTACTTAATGGGCATAAGATAAAGAAACAATTTCATTGTTAAAAAAAAAGTTTTCATTGAGTAAATAAAAACATATACTTGATGGCAGCAAGTGCTGGGAATTCTGTCGTCCAATGCACCCAGAAAAAATATCTAGTTAACTGGACCTTTATTCAGAGCTTCGTGAATAAAATAGTCTACTCAATAAAGGATGGAAGTGTATTTTTCTTAGAAAAGACATATATTATAGCAGAAATAAAATTATAGCAGAAAAAAATTAATCTTGAGCGATTCTCAATCGCCATGGCCGTATTTTATTTGACACAAAATACAGTCACCCCGTTTGGTCTGCACCCACTTCTTGAGGTACACCCAGGGAAGTGAGTCTGATGTGTATATTTAATCAATCATGTGGTGTATTTGGAATGAATGAAATTTCATTCCAATCAAATAGAGTCTACCAAGATCAGATGAAATTTTATTTCAATAAAAAAGATTCTGTTTCGGTTGAATAAAATACTATTAGGCCGGTTATTAAATAAATTATTTATTTAATGGCCAGCCTAATAGGATTTTATTCAATCGAAATGAAATCTGTTTTATCTGAATAAAATTTCATCTGATTGAAATAAATTCTATCTGATCTGAATAAAATTTTATTTATTTTAAATACACCCTATAGTCGATTCAAATAAACCCTTCAGATCCATTTCTCTGGGGGTACAAATTAACCATTAAGTTTCGAGATTCTTGCTCGATCTCGCTTGTCAGTTCAAGTCTATGTCACTCAAAACAACGATTGACTTCGTATGAAACGATCGAAATGGGATTTGAGAAAAAAAAGACATGCGCAAACGAAAACGAGTGAGACTGCCGGAATTCTCGTCTCAAGTCGCAACACTAGGAACTGTGTATCCATTGTTGTTGAATACCATTATTGTCGAATTCCATGTATGAAATTCAAGGATGTATGATACGTACAGTCCCGCCGACCCGAAAAAATATCTACTTAACTGGACTGAAACCTACGCATCGAAATTAAATTTTCTTATTCGAATGCTGACCTAATAAACTTGTATTCAACTCGAATAATTTTTTTTATTTGTAAGTAATACATCTGGCGACTAATAAATATGTTCGGAACTAAGAAATATGTATTTGATTGCAATATATCTTCATTACTTCGTAGAAAAAAAAATGTTTTAATGAAATATACATTTCTTCTTGTTGAAGAAAAATATATTTACGTCGAATAATTTATTCTTTCTGTTTACAAAATACATAAATTTATAAATTCATCCCAAATAGATCGAGTACATTCATTTCTTTCAATGTTTTTTTGTGTTTGTTGTTACGTTTGTTAATGTACTTCCAATACGTTGGATGTACTTTTTTAAATCTATTTTATCTAAGTTCAATATCGATTAAGTGGAATTTTTTCAAAAATAAAAAATAAAACCGATCATGAATCCGTTACTGACGAACAGAAAGCGGGAATGCGTATTTTGAGAATCTTCCACATTACATAGTCTTCCATTATGAAAATTCAACACTTACATAAAAGTTGAATTAAACAATATTTATCTTATAACCAAATGTTTTCTATGGATGAACATAAATACGTATTAGTCAAGTTTGGTGTTTCATTACTCGATCATCAACGAAACGTTAATTTAAATAACTAAATGAATTACAGAGAAGTAATTTCTAATGATTAAAGAAAATAATTACGTATTGGATAGAAAGAAAGTTTTAATTGATTTGAAATAAAAAAAATCGAAGACATGTATCCAGTCGTTCTAGACGTTATTTCCGGATGAAGAAAGTATTTAGTACGAACGAATATAATATTTATTTAGTGTCCACTGCACAGTAAAAACTGCTTTAAATGAATAAATATGTTCGAAATAAATAAACTGCAAAATTGGATGAAACACATATTTGTTCCAGGGAAAGCAAATTTTCGTTGATTGAAATGAACAAATGTGAAATAGACAATTTTAGTTAATATTACTCAATCTTTTTTCTAGGTTTGTTAACCGCCTATAGGGCTGCCTCTCTTCCACCTAACCTTATTTTTTTGTTTTTCGGTTCTCCCGAACGAAAGGCTTCGAGTTTCAAGGAGCCAGTAGTTTAGCCAATTCATGCCGTACTTCTACACGTTCTCTCGAAATGTAATGTTTATTTGCCGAGAAGTTTATGAAAAAATAGGTTTTAACATCTTGAGCTATGGCGGAGGAACTGGGGGAAGAGAACAGAGACGATTTCTTGGCTTAAAGAAATGTTTCTTTGAATTAATGTCACTTCTTTTCATTGAGATTAAGTTATTCAATGAAAAGATAGTATTGAAACTCGAGTATTTCTTTTCATTAGCGCAGATTGGCGTGATTCAGTGAAATATTTTCTCTCGGTGCTGAGCCGGCTACCTGATGACCTGTAGGCCTAAGCCCCACCCTCTTCGACGACCTACCGACTCCACCTCAACGAGGGCTGCAAGGGATGCTACCCTCGGAGAGGGAGAACGGCCCATCAATACGAGCTGCTATTGGCCAAAAATATTCATCCTGGAAGGAGAAACTACCCTCGACCTGCTTGACTTTTCGTATATAAGTATGAAAATATTAAAAATGACAATTAGTACAATTCCGACTGTTGATCGAGACATTCGAGACACTTCGGCATTTTCTAACAAACTTGTGTACCCTATATTGGAGATTAAGTTCCGTGTTGTGCGATAGACGGTCAAATTGACTGAAGTGATCGGTATCAGTTATCCCCGATAAAACGGTTCAAGTGTTCGGTGTTAAAGTTATTCGGGCGGACTAAAAAGAATTTAATTAATTCTACGATAAAGTCATGGAATCGAACCAACATAACGAGTGTGAAACGGTACGAGATGACACAAAGAACTGGCACCGCAGTAGATCACCAGTATTCTATCCGACACTTCGCGATATTATCGAAAGCAAGGAATGGACGTTGTTGAAAGGGAGCGACGACGACGACAGCGATGGTAATTATAATCTTAATTTATATTTAAGTCACATATAATACAATATTTGTAACAATTATTTGAGGATGTATGATACGTACGGTACCGCCAAAAGTAAGTTCCAGAGAAAATTTCGATCACTTCCCGATGGGATAAAAATCAGAAAAAGGTAATGCATATAAAACGTGCTGAAAAGATTGATTTCGCATAATAATGATCCGAAAATGTTATTGACAAATTGGTGAAAAAAAACAATTGTTCAACAAAAATCAGTCAACCTAACTTTTTTTCTAATGAAAATGATATGTTAAGTTATTTAAATACATATAAATTTTTGCAGATTTTTTTCTTTATTTTGATTTTTATTTTTATATTTTTAAAAGTGCGCAGAATATAACAAATTTTGGATCTACGTTTGACAAAAATTCTTCAGTGTAGTAGATGGTTTTATGCCGAACACATATCGAAAATCGTTACTGCGCTCACATTTTTGACAATAAAAAAAATCAAAATCAAAATAAAGAAAAAATTCGCATGCATTCAAATAAATTAACTTATCATTTTCATTAGTAAAAATGTTAGATTGACTGATTGTTTGTTGAACAATTGTTTTTTTTCCACCAATTTGTTAATAAAATTTTGGGATTATTATTATGCGAAATCAATCTTTTCAGCACGTTTCATATGCATAACCTTTTTCTGATTTTTATCCCATCGGGAAGTGATCGAAATGGTCTCTAAAACTCACTTTTGGCGGGACTGTACGTATCATACATCCTTAAACGTCAGTTAGTAAGCTCAATGTTAATACGATTGTCAGCATAGATTGGTAAACCGAATTTTCAAAAATTTATCAGAAATTCTGCATTTACAATTTGCCTTATGTCTGATTTCTTAAAAAAATGTAATGTTATCTTGTCTAATAATTGGGTTTTAATCTTACAGTTGAAGTCATTGATGCATCGCTGCCAAAAATGCCGGAAATGCCCAGAAAGAGGCATTTACCGATTCCACCCCCGCTAACACGCCCTAAAACACGACCGGTCGGAGTGTCGCTGGCGAAAAAAGCCTCATCGCGGTGGACTCCATATCCCAAGAAGAAGCGCATGGACATCGATCTTGACGAAGATTTAGAAATTTGGAATTTCAAAAATGGACTTCAGCGGGATGAGCAGAGGAAAGCTCGAGAAAAGGTAATTCAATCATTATTATTACATAAAGACAATATTTGCGAATAATTATGCGCAATTTCATTTATTAAAAAAAATATTTAAAAACCGCGTTCTTGCGAAGGATATGTCTAGAGAATTTTTTGGATAAACAAAAAATTAAAAACTATCTCCATGTTTGTTGTTCGATGAAAGTCATGACTTTATTTACGTTCCCTTTTATTATTGTGTTATTCATATTTATTCATGAAACTTTATAACGTGTCCAATGATCTCAGCATTCTTTACATGCTTCCTTGTGTTTCGATTTTCATTCCCTCGAGAAGTCGAAATTTTCACTGAGCTTCACGATTGGCCGGCTTAACCATTCGTGCACCCTTCAATTCATTTACACGTCTTTTAAGTAATTACACAATGATTAATTGATTCTTGCATTGTTTTTTCAGAGAAACAACGAAGAAATTGAGAAATTCATTCGTACGATGGAGAGTTTGACTGTATTCATTAAACAAATTAATGAAGAGGTGAGGATCGCTCTCGAATCGGGTGACACAAGAGAATGGCCGTCTCGCCCGAATTTTTATGTTGATACGCTGTAAATAAAAACAATTTATTATTTATAATCAAATGACAGTGACAAAAAGTGTAATTTGTATACTTCATTTAAGATTATAAATAGAAATTTAATCTGTGTAATATATGTAAAATTAAAATAATAAATAGAAATGTAATATAATATTATATATATAATTATGAATAAAACTGTTAACTCTATATTAACTATAGAACTTTATTCTCCATATTCCATATTATACAAGTTTTTTCGAGTGCCACATCGTGATGATATTAAAAAAACGATAGAAATAAATACGATACGGTGCATATTCTCCGTTTTAACCAGATAGCGTCAATTTTTTATATTTATTTCCGTTTGCGAAAATGTGAAACGTCCGGGATCCCGAACGTTTTAACGATAAAATCTACTTTTAACTTATCTTACAGTAAAATCAAATTGCAGAAAATCGTGAAAACGCATGATTATGTGGATCCAAAATTTCACGCAATTCTTTTTCGATTCAAAACGTGTAAAGTATTAACTGACATTTCGCGGGAGGGTAAATTTTTATTCTTTCACAAAAACTCATCGTCGAATTGTGAGTTTCGAAATAAAGCTCGGTTCTGCTACTAAATTGCAAATTATACCTTGGGTAGCAGTAAAATAATAATAATAATAATAACGGAAAAAGATCTAAATACTCAGCCTAATGACGATTAGCGAGGGACTGCATTATTGTATGAAAAATTATTGCACGAACCGTTGAGACAGTATCTTTAGGCAAACGCAAAAGACGCGAAATTTCGGGCACATATGGCCGCTACATTTTGTGACCCGAAGTTCGCTCCTGAAATGGCGGGAGGGGAAAACGGGTGAAATAAATAATTAACGCAGTAGTTTTTATTTAAAAACTAGAAACTACTTTAATTATTCAAAAAAAATCAACAAATACAAAAAATATGAAAAAGAAAAAAAAAGAAAAAAATGGCGAGAAACAAAATCCGATTACTCGGTTCGGAGGGCAGTAAAAAATTATTATATACAAAATATGGGCCCCAGTTGCAAATTCGGTGCAACACCGTTTCCGAAATTAAACAACAAAAAACTAGTAAAAATTACAAAACCTCATACCACGAAGTAGGAGAACAAATACGCAAAATTATTAAAATAGGGGCATTAGCTGTCGGGTAGGGCTGAGACGAAGGTCAGGGCGAGGGGCAAAATGGCCTAACGGTCTACTCTTACAATTAATACCCGTGTGGTCTCAACTATAATTCGCAATAATCAGGGTGGCACAAAAAAAGGGTTTTGGGGTCGAAAAATAATAAGGGTAATTGGTTAAAGGGTAAATAAAAAGAAGGGGGGGGGGGGGGGGGAAGAATTTATATTGAAAATTCGTAAAAAGTCCGAAGGACGATTCACGAATTTTTAATTTAAAAAATAAGTACAAAAAAAACAAATTATCGACGGAACAATTAATAGAAAAAAAATCCCAAATTGTCTGAAGGACAATTTGGAATAGGGTGACGGGTATCAATAAATAATTGTGGGGGGGGGGGGGGGGGGGGGGTTGTGGCAAATCGGGGTGAAAGGGGTTTCACGGGGTCGTAAAAAAAACAGGAGTTCAAAACTTACAGTATTTGTAATCCAAAGGAAAATCAATCTAAGCACTCGGCAGAAATCAATTTAGTCGTTTTGGCACTGTTCACTTTTTGGCTTACCGAAGGCAAAGACAAGAAGAATAATAATGGCCAAGAATCCTCTCCGTCTTCTTGCTCAAAATTATCCTAATTTTCTAATTTTCCTATTGGCTGATTAGCATAGAGAGGGACATCAACGCTGCCGCGGGCAGTAATTGTGACGCGGGGTGGTAGTTCGAAAGGTGAGTGACGGATGGCGGCAGGAGTCCCGTAAATCCCCGATCGATATCCTGTCGCTCAACGACGGCTTGCGATCCTCCTTACGTTGAACGGCTCCGCGATGACGTCATCCGCGCTACAATCCTACTCCGCGACGTTTTTCGTCCCTCTCCCATGCTCAGCACTACTTATTTTGATATAGGTGGGGGGGGGAAGGCATTGTGGGCTGTTATTGTTTTCGGGAATGTGATGTGCGCGTTCGGGCAGTGCTTGTAGCGAGATTTCGCTTTAGCGAAATTTCTCGTTAAAATTTTTAATTTTTGCAGGAAAAAAAAACTAAAAAACATGCTTGAATAGATAACGCTGAGACGCAAAAAACAGCCAGGGCAAAAAATTCTGTTCGCAGCGCACCCGGAAAAAAGATTGAGTAATATTAACTAAAATTGTCTATTCAACATTTATTTATTTCAATCAACAAAAATTTGCTTTCCCTGGAACAAATATGTATTTCATTCAATTTTGCAGTTTATTTATTGCTTCCTTACCATTTTAGTTTTTTTTTCTTTATGAGGAAGCCAAAAATAATTAACATACTTTCTCATACAGGCAGCTTTGTAAAAAAAAAACAACAAAAATCATAATGTAGCAATCTATAAGTTAAGCATTCTGAAGTTAGTTAGAAATAGTTTGAAAAATTAGTAGTAGTAGTAATCGTTATTTATTGACAATACATTTACATAGTTATAATAATAATACGAATTTCCCGTACATTATAAATTATCCGCTATTGACAAATGGCCATCGATCGAAGTCCTTCAGCCACTGTTTATCTTATTTATTTGAACTTTTTTTGGTTTCCGGTTTTGGATATATATCAGTTTTTATTGCTTGATTCGTTTTAGTTGCTGGAAGGTTGTGTGCGTGGGGTGTTTGAATTTATGGTTTATGTTTGGGGTGGGTCGAATACAAAGAGACTTGGGTCGCAGCAAATCTTTTGGAAAGTTCTTTCATTTTTGTTGATATAGGTGTAATTTTCGTGGATTTATACAGAAGTGTATTGCGTGGGTTATGCAGTGAATTAGCTGGATTTGAAAAATTATATTCCAAAAAATTCTTCACTTTTCTCCAATTAGGTACAGTTCCCCTGCTGGTCCTCTGCCTCCAGGAGCCGGAACTTTGCCTGAAGCAGATAAGCGCTTCGGCCTTGTGCGACATTGGCAAGCATTCCGTAGAATTGGCTCAAACGCTCGTGGACGCTGGTGCGGTGCCATTTCTCGCTAAAGCAATCTCGAATCCGGATGTAAAGCTCAAGGTCCGTTCAGAATAATGAAAATTCGGAGTGACTGTACTCATTAAGCATGAAATTAATTTTTCATTAATAAAATGCTCCATTACTTTGCAATAACAATGAATGATTATTGGGGATATTGAGATTGTTCTATTGCTTGCTTTTAATTCCGCATAAGTTCTCAATTTCAAATAGTTCTCGATGTTATAATTACTTGAAAAATTCATGCATATTAAAGGTACAGAAAAGAATCATTTTGCATAATAATAATAATAATTCTGAAATATTATTAAGGTTACCTACACAAAACGCATGAGAAAGAATAATCTGTAAATGATAAGCCTTCGTTTAAAAATTGTGACACTTGAAACTCATTAAGTAAATTCAGTAAAGTCATTTAAGTAAATTTGTTTGTAAATACGAAAAAAATGATGAATTAGATCGAATGTTAAAGAGAAAAATGTTTAAAAAATTTATCTAATTCGTTCAAAACGTTTGATAAACTTGTCAAATTTGACTAAAAATCGGGAAAAAATTCAATGAAACATAAAAAATTTGAAAAGAAAGACCAAAATTATGAAGCGTCCGAAATTTTTTTTAATCTGGGTAAAAAAATTTCAAATAATGTCAAAAATGGAGTAAAATGTTCAAATGTCGGAAAATCTTCGAACCAATCTGACATTTTGTTTGGAATCTGGATGATTTTCTTCTTTTGCTATTTTTTTGATGATTTATTGATTTTTTCCCCTTGATTTTTTACCTTTTTTTCTCGATTTTTGACATTATTTGTAAAATTTGTGACCCAGTCTCGAAATTTTTTCGGATGCTTCATAATTATTTTCTTTCTTTTTGAATTTTTTGATGTTTTGTTGAATTTTTTCCCGATTTTTGGTCAAATTTGACAGGTCTATCAAACTTAGACAATTAAAATTATGTAAATTAATCCTTTTAATAAATACATTAATTTATAGCGTCAAGTATTCTCGGCGTTGGGCAGCATTGCCAAGCATTCGCTTGAGTTAGCTGAGATGGTAGTCGAGGCAGAAATATTTCCCGAAGTTTTGATGCACATGGGCCATCCCGATGAAAATGTAAGCCGTACGGCTGCAATGTTAACGCGAGAAGTCTGCAAACATACGCTAGAAGTAAGAATAAATGTTCGCTCAATGTGTAGAAAATACTTTACAAATACCTTCCCAACCAAAAGTCTTGGATAAATCAAAATTTCATCATTTACGGACAAAATAATAATACAAAAAAACCAATCATCACTGAAGCTGAGAACATTAATTTTGTACATCAATAATGGCAATATTTTTTTCCAGTAAACGAAAATATTCCTAATTAAATGTTATTTAATCATATAATTAAGTTATTCCACCAATGGTGCTCTTTTTTTTCACGATTCGATTCACTATACTGAAATAAAGAGAAAGTCAAAATTTAAAATTTTTTGCGCATCAATTCCAAAGGAAATCGCCTACTTCAATTCTCAACTGAAAATTTGAAATTTGAAATTTTACCGTTTTACAGAATTCGCTAAGGAAAATCAAAAGTACTATTTTTCGTCGGAAATGCACCGAATTTTACGAAAACCATATTATTCATACCTTACGAGAATTTGAATCAAATCGAATTAAAACGTTAGAAAATATTGGCATCAAAGATTTTCGATCTTTGTTTGTTTTTTGATCATTTTTCCTATAAGTTTAGAAAATTTTCCTAAGAGTGCTCATTTTTTAACTTGTGCTCTCCAAAATTCAATCCCTGACATAAAAAAAAAAAATCATAATAAAATAAATAAAGTATAAGTATATACTATGGTAAATATATTAGATTTTTTAGTAAAGGTTTTGAGTTATTCAATTGCACCATAAAAGTCTCTGAGTATTGCAATCATTCGGAGTTCGAAAAATGATGAATTTTACGTTTCTAATTTCACATTTTTGCACTATCAAAAATTGAGTTTTCGAAAGCACAAGTTAAAAATTGGTTATTTTAAGGCGAATTCTCTGAACGTAAAAAAATATATATATTTTTTTTAAAACACGGGTCAAGCACCGAAGTGCGTTTTTAAATATTTTTTGTTACTTTTTGACATTGAAAATGTTGTCGAATGTGAACATAGCTATTTTTTTTAACCATTCCCCACAGCAGAAAAATTACTTCGGATTTTCCTGATCAGATACGATGAGGCGTTAAAACTTAAAGTAAAAATTTTTAGTTGAAAACTAGCGTAGGCAATTTCTTTTGGAAATGATAAAGGAAAAATGTCAAATTTGAGTTCTTTTTTTATTTCAGTATAGTGAATCGTATCATGAAAAAAAGGGCGCAAAAAAATTTAAGTCCCGATTTTCGTCCGATATTTGGTGGAATAATCCATCTACTAAATAAAAAATTAGATTCTCACTTCAAATACATAAGAAAATATACGCTTAAGTTCACTGGACTAAAAAAATTTCTCGAAAACAAGCTTTTTTGGGTCTTCTAAAGCAGGATCTTCTCTTAAATTTCAATCGAACAAGACTTTTAGTTGGGAGTGTACGTAATTAATCATGAATTGAAGAATCTTCTTTTAACATTGCTGAATGATGTAGCTCGCACAATTGGTTGTGAATACCGGAGGGATCGGTGCTCTGATAGAATTGATCGGTAATTCCAAGTCCTCCACTAGATTGCCGGCTATAATGGCGTTGGGTTACATAGCTGGTCATTCGGATCAATTGGCGATCGCTGTGATAGGTTCAAAAGCCGTAAATCAGCTGGCTATTGTACTACAAGAGGAGACCGAAGATCATATTCTCGCTATTACTGCCTGGGCTCTTGGACAAATAGGCAAGCACACATCAGAACACGCTAAGGCGATTGCAGCTGCTAATTTATTCCCTAAATTATTAGAGGTGAGTCCACTGAAAAATTGAGGTCAAGTCGATTGCCACAAATTTTGAATGATGAATGCCTACATTAGTTTTAGCAATTGAAATTCCCAATGTTCGACGCAATATTGTATAACCCATTTTATTTTATCGTCAATATTGCTGATGATCCAACTCAGCAATTTCGATTTTTTAGTCTACATCTAAGTCGTAACTCATTTTTGGAGCCAATAGCTTTTTACTGTGATGTAATATTTAAATACGTTTGAGAGCGTAACTCATTTAAATTTGTAATTCATAATCCCGTGCAGAAATTTAGTCAGGGTTACATACTGGGCCCATATAGCCTTCCCTGACTAAGTACGGGGCCCATCGGGGAAATTTAACTGCCCCTCCGTACTAATCGGTCACGCTTTTAACCCTTGGGCCAGTAGAGGACGATATGACTGGGCCAGTATAGGATCTCATTATTAAGGATGTATGATACGTACAGTCCCACCAAAAGTGAGGTTCAGAGACAATTGCGATCACTTTCCGATGAGATAAGAATCGGAAATAAATAATGCATATAAAACGTGCTGAAAAGATTGATTTCGCACAATAATAATCCCAAAATGTTATTAACAAATTGGTGAAAAAAAAAACAATTGTTCAACAAACAATCAGTCAAACTAACTTTTTTTCTAATGAAGATGATATGTTAATTTATTTGAACGTGTACGAATTTTTTCAGATTTTTTTCTTTATTTTCTTTAAATAAAGTTTAAATTTCGTTTAAATTTAAATTTAACGAGCATTAAAACGTAAATTATTGCACCAAGTGAAAAGAAATGCATTTCCATGTAAAATAGCAAAAATGCTTTCCCCATTAGTTTAATGTAGAAATGTATACTTTTCGAAGATATTTGAAGATTTTTACGGGTAAAGGAATTAACGAGAGGCTGTTAAGATATCAAGGGATAACTCATTTTACGTCTAATAAAAAATCTATTGCTCCTTCTAGATGTATGACGAAAGAAATTCCGAAGACCTAAGAGCGAAGAGTAAAGCAGCATTGAAGCAGGTACTCCAAAAGTGTCTACACATAGAGGCACTCGAGCCACTTTTACACGATGCCCCACCAAACATATTAAAATACGTATTGGGACAATTCAGCAAGGTCAGAAATTTCACAATCATATCAATGTTTTTATTTGGTTTTCGCTTTGTTTTCTCATATCATTTACATATGACACATCGTCGGTCGGTGATACGTGTAACTAACGATACGTTTATACAAAGTGATAATAGGTATATAAACTGTTTTTTTTTTTAATTTTCCTTTTTAATATTAATAACGGTAACGGTTCTTTTTCATCCTCGTGCAAGACGAGGGCTTCTTCCTACTTATTATCGGCTACTAGTAACCGTTTCTATAATGTCGTTTCTCTGTATTTTTTCAAATCTGTTTACTGATTACCATTTTTTCTTCTCATATATGCGGTCGATGGTTTCTCAGTTCTTTCGTCCGCCGACTAAATCTCTTAGGGTTCTTTCGAATCAGCATTTGACGCATAGGGCCTTATTTTTATAACACGCAGCACAGGCAACGAACATTTGCCTTGTGTTAATTGCCATTTTCTGATAAGTAAAAATAGAATTAAAAAACTGAGCTCTACGTAAAAATTGGTCAAGCGATTCATGAAGACGGACATATCTTATGCCTAACTACGTTTTTTTTGCGCTTAACCCACTTCGCAATGACTGGGTTAAGCTTTAACTACGCGAAACGTAACTAAAAATCGGTTAACGATAGTACGTACTCAACGGTAAATAAATTGGTCAACAGAAAATTGCTTTTCCTTGTCAGATATACTTAACCCTGTTTATTTAAGGGTTAAGGAACATACCAAAGCGAAAATAAAAAATGTTCCGAAAATTCAAGCTGATTGAGCGTCGTAAATCTTATCTTTGAACCCTCAAACCCACCCCTCGAAAAACTGAGTTAACTAGATTTCATTCGAATTATTCAAAGTATTTAGCGAAATTTCGCGAATGAAATTCGATGAGATATATATTTTAATGAAATGATTTTTAATTACTCTTGCGTTAATCGCGTAATTTTAAAAAATGTGAAAAGTGTGTAAAAAGCTCGTTCTAACGTTGTTAAATTTAAATTGGCTCACGTTTGTTAGCAAAAAAAAACTGAAACGTTGCATACTATATATGTTTCCGCCAGTTTTGCGGTCCTCAGTCTTAAGATAGCTATATAGTGTCGACAGTCCTCATTATAATTGATCTTTTCAACATTTTTTGTTCATTTTCTTTCGTTTCTAATCACACATGGCCCACGGATGCTAATTGATTAGCCCACTACTTGTTTCAATAGCTCTATACATTGTCTTAATAATAATGCATTTGTTATACATTTGTTTCTAAAGGGCATATCGGAGTCTTTGGATTTTTCTAAATATTTTCTCTCCACCATTGTCGAGTTACGTTATAGTTCGATTCGAAGTTGATTGTACATCGTCCATTTGTTTCATTGTGTGTCTTGTTCTTAGTTTTTTAAATCTTCGAGTACAGATCTACATCAGCGACTGCGATAAACGAGCCCTTAATAAGCTATCAATTACTTCGGTAACTAAGTAGTAGCAAATTTTCTATTTTTTTTTTCAGTTTATTTGTTTCTTTTTGTTGTTTCTTCTCTACTGGCAGTAGACGCGCTAATCCACGCGGTCGTCGTGATTAGAAACAGGAATTGTGTCTGTATGAATCTCAAACGAACGTCTAAAATTCAGTTGCACGAATTGGCCGCTGGCGGCGCTGATGACGTTGTTGCCAACATGGGCAACTCGATTTCATTCGATAAAATCGATTAATCGATTGTTGACGACATGCACTGTTAAAAAAGATTGTCAATTTACTGTGATGACAAGCGATATAAAACTTACAACACTCATGCGTGAAATATTGATCATAATAATGATATTCACTGTAAGTGAATAATGGTAGAGTAAAATTGAACGTGTAGATAAAGATTTTAAATATCTTAACTGAGTATTACAAAATCTCCATAGTAATCAAGTTATTACATCATGCAAATTGTGAAATTAAAATCAATTTCTTAATATTATTTAATCAATTTGTCAATTCAAACGTGAAGCATTCTCTGTCGATCAGCCTTTTCGTTTCTCTCCGATCTGCCCATAATTAGATATATGAAAGTACCAGTAAACGGCACTTTATGTGAATTATTTTAGATTTTTGAAAACAATATTTTAGAAAATGACATTTTCTTTTCAAGTGCAAATATCTCGGAAACTTGAAGTTACTCAACAAACATGTCTTCACATAAACGTTGTCATTCTCTATTGGCTTTCGAACGGAATGTTTGAAATAAATTGTCACATTCCGGTGAGAATGATTTTCTACCGTAAAAATGGAAAAAAACTATTTTTTAATTAGGAAACGATATTTTTTTGGGTTAAAAAAATTACGGGGTATTCCTACATGATTATCGACATCACAAAAAAATACATCAGAGTGGTACGAATCAAGAGGTTCCGGAATTAAAAAAAAAATATTCGTATGGAAGTTACGAAAAACAGGAGAATTTTTTTTTACTTTTACGTTTTTACTTTTACGCTTTAATAATTTTTTTTTGTTGCAAAACCGACAATCATGCAGGTTTAGTCTGTAATTTTATTAGCCAAAACAAAAATTACGATGTTTTCCTAAACTTTCACCCAAATAAATTTCTTTATACCAGAACATCAATTGTTTATCCACTCTGGTGACGTTTAAAAAAATATTAACAGTCAAGCAGGACACGCCGTAATTTTTTAAATTAAAAATAATATCCGTTTTTGGATTAAAAATTAATTTTTCCATTTGTCGATAGAAAATTATACTTCATGAGCGCTATTGTGTAATTAGGGGTTGCCAAAGAATATTCCATTATTCGGATTATTAGTACAAAATCTACAAACGCAATGCAAAAGAAAAGAATCGAAATTCTTAGTCATTTGTGAAAGTAAACCTGAAAACTTATTTAATCCTTCTCAGTATTGTAACTTCAAATATCTAATACAGATGGATAAGAAATTAATGGCGCACGTTGTGAAGGAAAACTTCAAGTCCGGTATTGTAATTTTCTAGTAGATTTTTTTAACAGTGCCGCGACCTCGATTTCAATCGATAAATTCGATTAATCGATTGATCGTTTGTTTTTTTGAGCTTAAGAGATTATGCGGTATTTTGCAGTCGCCATTTTCGTTACCTCTGACGGTTGCCACCAGACGTCGCACGGACAATTCGTGTCATCGAATAGATGCGGCATATTGACGGATAAGGCATTGCATTTGATATTTGCATTATTAATCTCACACACGACTTACAGTTTTAATTACATTAAATGTAATTCACAGTAGATTTTTCTCACGACTTAACCTGTATATTCGTCTACGTACGTACAACATTACCAGTTTAATTTTCCCTCCATTGAATTCTTAAACGCGACAATTATTAAGCTCGGTTGTGAAATCGTAGAATTAGAGAGAATCGGGCTGATGTCCTTCGTTTCCGGTTGCGTCGCATCTCTCCTCTTTATGGGTAATACGTTATTAACGTATCATCATCTCGTAGTCTAGCATCTATAGGATCTTTCCGGAGTGTGTTAAACGTGCAATTTTCGTGCTATTTACGATGGCGTGCGACGACGAGCGAGACATTTTCAAACGAGACAGCAAATAGCTCTTTAAAAATATTTTGGTCCAGCGACATTTTCGAATCTTAAAGCCATCAGTGCAACAATTCGGCTCAGTGCATGCAATTTGTTCAAGTATTTCTGTAAAAAAAGAAAAACAAATTGGCATTGTTTAAGTTATTCTTAGTGGCATTCAAAATTTATTTATGTACTACACGATTTATTGGTTCAAGCCACAAATTAGGTGAAAAGCAATTAACTTTTCACGGGTAATAACCTATGATTGGTGACTGAGATGGCGATGCGTTACAAAATGACGTTGATCGAACAGCTTTTCTTACCCCAAAATGGCACTGCCATTTAAAATAACAACGCTAGAATGGAGATGTAAGTAATAACTTCTTTAAGGCGTCTTTTTGCGACCAGACCAGACTTTCTCAGTTACCAATACTCAAATCAATAGTTTTCTACTCCGGACTGCAATATCTTTGTACGACTGTGAATTATGGCTTCGAGACTCGATGTTTCCTTTCAATAATAACATTTATTAAACAAAACTCGCAAGTGTTTTGTTGCGAGTGCACCACACGTTTGTCATGGCCGGAATTGGGTTGTGCAAAAGCTTTTCTCTATTATTACGTAAATTTTCGACGAATTATTCACTCGTTTTCACACACAATTATTAATTGAAAAAAAGAAAGCCCTCTAAATCCCAATAATTCAATGTTAATTCGTCTTTTCCAACCATCGTCAACCATTTTTTTTTTCTCGTAATCTATCAAATATTTTGTCTTTATATTTTATAAAAATTGTAACTAATTCTCTTACTTTTCCATATCCAAACGGATTTAGAGGGGAATGCGTGTAAAACGTACAAAAAGCGTGAGATTTGTCATATATAATTTGTTTGCTTCTTCCGTTTCTTTCACTAAATCGTTTCTTCGCGTTTTCATAAAACCTTATATTTTAATAACTAGATATTATTTAAATCACTCGTCGATCTCGTCGTTGGCCTTAATGCTAGCGTAGTTGTTAACGTTTCTATTCACCCTCAACATTTTGAGAAAACTTCCCAAAACGAGTATAGTTTTTCTGTGCCTCCTGAATATTCCGGAATAAAGCGCCTCTCTGACGTCCCGACGATCGCTCACATCTGAGTCGATACTCGAGACACTAACGACTGATGGTTTTGCGGAAACCGGTTGATGATGACCGTGGGTCTCACCGAGAGTGACTCGTTGCTGATTGTTGATCATTTTCATTGATTTACCAACAAAGTTTATCCTTTTGGTAGCACACACGCACTTAAGCGTTAAAAAGAGTCGAAAATTGTCGTTAATGTCACAGAAACTCGATTCTCAATTCACAACCGATTTTAAATGGCAATAAGAAAAATAATAATTAGATGGAAGTTAATTTTTCGTGGCTGCTTCGCTCAAACGACGACGAAAGATTGGTACGATCTTGTATTTCTTCCAAGTTCTCTTTTGCCAACAGGTATCGAAGATAACGTCCAAGTGAGATATCACCTATTTTCTTCAGAATCTTCTGTCTCTTTTCTCCTCTCGGGTTTTCTTCGTGCGTCAGTTTACCGGCTGTCGAGTGACTTTTAATTTAGGACTTTGGTGTCTTGTTTGCTTTGGGATCTACGCCGGCATCTGAGTTCGTGACTTAGCGGCGCCTCCGAACACAACACGACGACGATTTCGTCCTTCATCTATTATAGCGTCAACAACTCTACGGATTTTTTTTTTTTTTTTTTTCGTCTCCTCTCGTAAGCAATTGTCCGTGAGTCTTTTTTTAAGATCCAAACATATTCTTCGTCATCTTAGCAGCTGATTTTTTTCTGGCAGTTTGATAATCTTCATTTCCCAGACATTTGCTAGCAAATTAACTGGGAAATCCTTGATTTCTTCTTGGTTGTCTCTTGTCAAGCTCTTGATCTGGATTACAACAATAAAATATATACGTTTTTTGGTGACAATCTGGAAAATCCTTGATTTCTTCTTGGTTGTCTCTTGTCAAGCTCTTGATCAGAATTACAACAACAAAATATATACGTTTTTTGGTGACAATCTGGAAAATCCTTGATTTCTTTCTTGATTGTTGGTAAGATGTTGAATAGGTTTTAAAGGAAAAAAATTTACTTTATTGTTGTTGTTGTTGATGATGATGATCGAGAGAGTTAAACTTTTTTGGGTGCTTTCGCGTCGAGTTACGAAGCTCGTCTGCGGGTCCAGTTATGCGTGTCCGACTGGTATACGCTCTTTACTGATTCCGGCTACTCGAGTCCCACGCTATCGAGTCATCGCTGCGGGGCGACGGGGAGGATCGATCGGGTTTTCTCGCCACAGGCGGAATTTATTCCGGTCGCGGCAATGAACTCCTTCTCTTCTTCTTCTTCTTCTTCCTCTTCTTCGGCGTCGGCGTCGTCTTCGTTGCCGATCGTTTGCGGTAGCTTTTTAATGGACGAACACGATGAGGGTTGCTCCGGTAAGAACGACCCAATCCGAGAGCCACGCACCCCTGAAACTAATTGGACATGTTAAGGTTTCATTTTAATATTTAGTGGCCATTTATCGAGCTGATTATTGAATAATTGAAATGTGGATTTTAGATATCAGGGTTAGGGGGACGATATTTAGAGCACCATTTTTTTTAGGCTTAAACTAGCAGCAACCACGCGCTTCGCTACTGTACCCAACACATTGGTCGAACAAATTATTTCTATAATTATAAAAAACGAAAATAAATGAATGTAATAAATGAATAAATTATTGCTTTTTGAATAGCGGGACATGATAATAAGGTAAGCATTGTTACAAAATATCCATAGACTCATAAAATGTGTTTCCCAAGTCATAAAAAAATCAAAATTTTATTAAATGATTTATCCGTACAATCAAAGCCAAGAACGGCAGTGAACATTATTTTGACAGTTCTCGGGAAGTGTAAAATAATACAATAACACGACTGAAACTGCTCGTTAGTTAGCACCTAGGCGACTCGACAGCCAATCAGAGAACGAATAAACCGACAACAATACTTATATTGAAAATGCGAGATATTTTACCCACTGATTTTTTGAAGAAGGGATTTCTATAATTACAAAAAACGCAAATCAATAAATCTAATTAATGAATAAATTATCGCTTATTGAATAGTGGGACATGATAATAAGGTAACCATTGTTACAAAATATCCATAGTCTCATAAAATATGTTTCCCAAGTCATAAAAAAAATCACAATTTTATTAAATGATTTATCCGTACAATCGAAGCAAAGAACAGCAGTGAAGATTATTTTGACACTTCCCGAGAACTATCAAAATACAATAACACGACTGAAACTGCTCATTAGTTAGCACCTAGGCGACCCGACAGCCAATCAGAGAACGAATAAACCGACAACAATACTTATATCGAAAATGCGAGATATTTTACCGACTGATTTTTTAGAGAGGATTTTTTTAAGACTTCTAAATTGCTTTTTTTAACCCAAAGAATAAAGAAAAATATAGAAGTCGTTGAGAGCAATACAATATATCAAAATTTTTCAAAAACCGTTTTTTTCGTCTTTTTTTTTAACACTTCTGACCGAACAATTATTATTCTTGTTGAAAAATAATAAACCCTAATTGGTCGAATAATATTGAGAGGTTGTTCACTACACTCAAAGGGTTTATCTATTTGAAAAAAAAAACTAAAATTTTTTTCATACAATTTTTTTCATTGGTTAAAACATTGGCCAGGTTCATTTTATGAAAATAAAAAGTATATTCCTCAAGTTCTGAGAATATATACATATATATTTTTTTTTCATTTGATGCGTAAAATTTTTTAACCCAATGAGCGACTCTTAAATATTTTTTTAATAGTAAGAACTTTCGTGACATTTTTTTAGAGACACTAATGAAAATAACAATCAAACAACAAAATCTTCTGATATTTCGCAGACAATTACCTAAGCTTTTGGGTTTAGTGGGCGACCTCTCATTATTTTTTGACTTGCTGAGGCTTTCGCTGTTTTGTTTTCATTGATGAAAATATTTTTTAGATGAGAATTCTTGGGAAAATAGCAAAATAGATTTTCGAATAACATTAATATTCTTGATTGCGTTGAGCGAGCTCTGAATATCCTTTGACAGGCCGCAGCTTTAAAACGAATTATTTTTTTATCACAAAGAGAAAAATTTTGGGGTAAGACTAACAAAAAAAATGAGCTCAAAATCGTCGACCTCAATGAAGGCAGAACTAAAAAATTCAGTATTAAAAAAATGTACCAAAAATGTACAGCAGCGGACTAAAAGTTTTTATTCACAACCTGTACTATACATTTATTGTTCATCTGTATTAGATATTTTAAATTATTATACTGCAAAAGATTTCAGGAATTTGATTCACTGTCACAACATACTAAGAATTTACATTCTATTTTCGTTTTTTTCGCATGACGTTTGTTAACTTTGTACTTATGATCCGAGTAATGGAATATTCTGTGGCAATCTTTATTTCACAATACTGCCTACGAATATCACTAAACGAACTTCGATTGTTTAATTACAAGCATATTAATATTACAAAGCATCTTTGTATGAAATAATAACACTGTAATTTCCGAGTACAGATGGTACAGATTTTTCAAGGAGGACTTAGTAATGCGTATGTGACTCATTTTTCTAGTATAGAAAGATGAAAATTTTGTTGCCACAACTATCTGATAGTTATTGCAACTACCAAATAGTTTCCGTAACTATTTCCATCGTTACTATTCTAGTGTCATTAAAACTCTGACGAGTGAGAATTTGAAATAATCTGAGTTGGAAAAAAGTTTTTCGTACGCGTTTCATATACAAATTTATGCCATTAGTGCGGGAAGTGCGACTTCTCGCACGCACTGAAGAAATAAAATTAAAAAAATTGAATATTTGTTTCAATTCTGGACAATTGATCCGAGAAAAGCTTTCTTAAAGGTATAAAATATTAAGTAAAAGAAACCCAATATTTCATTAAATACACTAAGTATGTATTTAATAATTGAGACACAGAACTCAATTTAATTCCTTCAAATAATTGATATCATACACGTGATAGGATATTTTTAAAAATTACAGCAGTAAATAATTTTATGCCTTCAATGTAGTTTTAAATTAATACGATCAATCATATTGAATATGTATGTTTGTCAAGCTATTTATATTAAGTTGGCATTATTACATCGACTTTTTCTCCTTTTGAACCTAAGAAATATTTACTCGAAATGCAAAAATATTTCACTGCACTGTTCACTTTAAATGAAGAAGCTAATTTAAACAATTGTTTCACAAAAATCCTTGTTCGAAAAAAATGTTTAATTAAGTTGATTGAAGATTTTATACATTAAACATTACCTTTTTTGTAATGACTAAATGATAGCTTCCATTCAACGAGATATTTGATTGATTCAATTTTATAATTTATTTCAGCCAATAAGATATTGTGATGGATAAAACAAATCTTTGATTCGCTCAAACTAGAAAATTATCGGGTGAAAATTTTGCAAATTTTATAAATACTCCATCTTATCAAAAGAATGAAACGCAGTCAAACCAACACAACATTTTGCAAATCTATAAATTCAAGTGTATAAATAAATAAAGTCAAGTGACCGAAAAATGTTAACGTCGCTACCTGAATATTCAAATAATCATAATCAAAGTAATATACAAAACGATAGAAATCTGAAAGAACGGAGCTAAAATTAAGCAAGACAAAAAGTGAAAAGACTGCGAGGTCAATAGGCTCGCCGCGGCACGGTAAATAAAAAAAGAATAACAAGTAAAGAACTCAGAACCGGAAACAACAAAGACAGCAGAGTTATACATTTGTTTTATTTCTCGGTTCATTCGCAGCGCTGACGTCAATAATCGCGTCGTCGAAGAGATGCGACTTTTTATTTTATTTTATTTTATTTTTTGCCGTCTTTCGAAGTATTACAATGACAAAACGAGGAGCAGCAGTAGCACTCCTACCTGCTAAATTATCGTGAATTGTCCGCAGTGAATAACAAGCCCGATTCTAAGAGTATCTTACAGCGTGTTACGTGCGGCGCGCGTGCACGAGTAACCCATTAAATTCT
This sequence comes from Tromatobia lineatoria, assembly GCA_949699805.1. NCBI lineage: Eukaryota > Metazoa > Arthropoda > Insecta > Hymenoptera > Ichneumonidae > Tromatobia > Tromatobia lineatoria. Next base: position 13,152,945 of record OX453043.1, read on the forward strand.
CCGTTTATCCTCTGTTGCGAGAGAGATGACAATGATTCGACCTTTTCGGTTGACATTGTGGCGCGCAAATTCAGTGCGAGCGTCCGCCACGTCATACTCCATCAGACTCACATAGCTCTTGCTCTCTCTATCACACAACCTCGACTATACATCTCTACCATAAAATCTTATTATCTCTCGATTGAAAGCGAGCGCTCGTCGAATGAAGATTCGTTAAACGTCCGAGGGGAGAGAATTTTTCTCGCCATAGCCCAGTGACATAAACGTCGCGTCCAGCGAAATTGATACGCCTGCAAAACAGAATGACGCTCCTAATAACTCTCTCAATCAATTAAATAGCCTTTTTATATTGAATTGTTGATCGACCAGGGACTACATTTTTCTATACTCCAAAAAGAAAACCTCTGCAAAGAAGAACCTTTCGAATAGCTTCCTCATTATTTTTTTATTTTTACAAAGCTACTTCTATGGGGAAGTATGTTGATTGATCTTGGTATTATCGTAGAGGAAGCTTTGTAGAATCTGAAAAAATAATGAAGCAATAAAATCTTATTATCTCTCGATTGAAAGCGAGCGCTCGTCGAATGAAGATTCGTTAAACGTCCGAGGGGAGAGAATTTTTCTCGCCATAGCCCAGTGACATAAACGTCGCGTCCAGCGAAATTGATACGCCTGCAAAACAGAATGACGCTCCTAATAACTCTCCCAATCAATTAAATAGCCTTTTTATATTGAACTGTTGATCGACCAGGGACTAAATTTTTCTATACTCCGAAAAAAAAACGTCTGCAAAGAAGAACCTTTCGAATAGCTTCCTCATTATTTTTTGATTTTTACAAAGCTACTTCTATGGGGAAGTATGTTGATTGATCTTGGTATTATCGTAGAGGAAGCTTTGTAGAATCTGAAAAAATAATGAAGCAATAAAATCTTATTATCTCTCGATTGAAAGCGAGCGCTCGTCGAATGAAGATTCGTTAAACGTCCGAGGGGAGAAAATTTTTCTCGCCATAGCCCAGTGACATAAACGTCGCGTCCAGCAAAATTGATACGCCTGCAAAACAGAATGACGCTCCTAATAACTCTCCCAATCAATTAAATTGCCTTTTTATATTGAACTGTTGATCGACCAGGGACTAAATTTTTCTATACTCCAAAAAGAAAACGTGTGCAAAGTAGAACCTTTCGAATGGCTTCCTCATTATTTTTTTATTTTTACAAAGCTACTTCTATGGGGAAGTATGTTGATTGATCTTGGTATTATCGTAGAGGAAGCTTTGTAGAATCTGAAAAAATAATGAAGCAATAAAATCTTATTATCTCTCGATTGAAAGCGAGCGCTCGTCGAATGAAGATTCGTTAAACGTCCGAAGGGAGAGAATTTTTCTCGCCATAGCCCAGTGACATAAACGTCGCGTCCAGCGAAATTGATACGCCTGCAAAACAGAATGACGCTCCTAATAACTCTCCCAATCAATTAAATTGCCTTTTATATTGAACTGTTGATCGACCAGGGACGACATTCTTCTATACTCCAAAAAGAAAACGTGTGCAAAGTAGAACCTTTCGAATGGCTTCCTCGTTATTATTTTATTTTTACAAAGCTACTTCTATGGGGAAGTATGTTGATTGATCTTGGTATTATCACAGAGGAAGCTTTGTAGAATCTGAAAAAATAATGAGGCCATTTGCAGGGTTGCAAGGCTGAAAAGTGGCGGTACCTTTGGTGAATAAAAAAATTATTGATAATTTTTTCGGAAAATTTGAGTTAATTTTATCGAAAATGTTCCATATGAATTTATAGACATTTTTTGTTGCCGGCCATAAAATTCCACACATTTCCATTTTTCAGAAAAATAATAGTAGTATCTCATGAGATTTCTTTTGTATCGGATTGAAACTTGTTGAAGTTTTGACAGATGCAAAACTTGATTGATGTGAATTTTTTGAAGAAAAACAAATTTGGTGGCTGAATTTTGTTGGAATTGCTATGATATACGAGGCAATTCAATACAAACAAGTCAAACAACGTATTTTCTATGCAGGTTATTTTAATAAAAATCGAATATAGAAATCAAAAAATTAAGAGGACTCAGGCTATGTTTTTTTTTTCGACATCAGATTTTGTCGTACATTGCCAAAATATAATATTATACTGGGCCAACTAGAGGTTTGATTCTGATTTTTTCGAATTTTTTCAGATTTTTTTCTTTGCTTTGATTCTGATGTTTTTATTTTCAAAAACGTGCGCGAAATAACGTATTTTGGATTTGTGTTCGGCATAAAACCATCTACTACACTCAAGATTTTTTGCAAACGCATATCCAAAATTTGTTATATTCTGTGCACTTTGAGAAAAAAATCAAAATCAAAATATAGAAAAAAATCTGAAAAAATTCGTATGCATTCAAATAAATTAACATATCATTTTCATTAGAAAAAAACGTTAGGTTGACTGATTGTTTGTTGAACAATTGTTTTTTTTCACCAATTTGTTAATAACATTTTGGGATTATTATTATGCGAAATCAATCTTTTCAGCACGTTTTATATGCATTATTTTTTGCCGATTTTTATCCCATCAGGAAGTGATCGAAATTGTTTCTGAAACTCACTTTTGGCGGGACTGTACGTATCATACATCCTTAAAGGTTTCTGGATGATTGCCGCGTCTATGTTCAGCATTGTGCCCACGTTTTGCAAACGTTACGGTTATCATCATCAGGGCTAAAGCTCCGATACTAAAACTCCCTATTTCGAAGTCGTCTTTCAGTACAATCCTTTTGTCATGGTCTGTTGATTTTGTCATGGACCAGAGCACGAGCCAATCGACGTAATTGATAATAATTAATAATTCATTATTAATCGTCATCTAATTATTGTCAATTACCGAACTACAGAATAATTTTCTTTTTTATGCTTAAAAAAAAATTAAATCCACTCTGAGCAAAGTCTTAAGAAAAAAGAAAATAAACGAAAAAAATATCTAAACAACATCATATTCCGAGGCTCTCATTATTAATCGTCATCTAATTATTGTCAATTACCGAACTACAGAATAATTTTCTTTTTTATGTTGAAAAAAATTAAATCCACTCTGAGCAAAGTCTTAAGAACAAAGAAAATAAACGAAAAAAATATCTAAACAGCATCATATTCCGAGGCTCTCGTATGGTATTTGTAAACAGTAGATGGAATACGACGGAGATACCGTGAAATTCTAATATTAGACAGTGGAACGCAGCAATGCTGTCCGCGACGATTGAAAATAGATTTGGATATTTGCGTGAGAGATCAACATACACCGCGGCACCGTTGCATGGCAAATTATATTCGCGGCTTACCATCCGACAGAGTTATATCTCGCGACGTTTCCCAACGTTTCTCATAGGCTACGACTTTTCGCTCTATCTTCCTCCTTCTTATGTATTGACATAGAGGCATTAATAACGGTGAAAAGCTCGCGAATTTACGCAGCAATATATAATGGAGGGTGTAACTCGTGCCCTTCTATTTCTCGGAACCGGATTTCCGCATGTCTACTACGTTTCTGTGTAATAAAGACAAATATACTGAGCAATTCGTCTATTTATTCACATTCCCATCGACGAATCATTAATAATTCATTTCTAAATTTGTATTATCATCATATTATGAATTTTTGTCAATGAAAATTTTGATATTATTGTTACTAATATTAACTTGTTTACGTCAATATTAATTGTTATTAATAAGATGATTTTTATCCCATCGGGAAGTGATCGAAATTGTCTCTGAAACTCACTTTTGGCGGGACTGTACGTATCATACATCCATAAATTCATGGAACTTCAACTTGCAAACTATTGGACCAAATCAGCTAAAATTTGAACAACATTTACTGTACTGGCTAATCTTTAATTGGTGTCAAATTTTTGAAAAACGCTCCACACATTTCAGCTTCATAAGAATTAAAAAATGTTGTAAAAATAAATAAAGTACGGAAACGGTCCAGCTCGAATTTCTAGCTATCGGGCTGAAACTTCGTAATGAAATTGCACAATGTAATGCGACCTTTGGAATTTAATTAAGGCCGAATCGGTAAAGCACTTCGGTTTTTATGAGGTTTGAAAATGATCGAATTTTTTTTTCTCGATAATTTCCAATCAAAGCAACTCAAATTTTCTACACAGGAACAATAACATCAAGCCCTAACATATACAAAATTTGGTGATGATTGGTAAAGCGGTTCGGATTTCACATGGTTTTTCATTTTCATTTGACTTTTTAATCTATCTTGAATTTTAAATAATTGCGTACAAAATACTGCTTTATCTCATGGATATTCGATGTTTGAGTTGCAATTCGTTGTCATTTTGGAGAAAAAATTATTTAAAAGCACTGACGATGGCGATCAACGACCCATATTTTTATTGACTTTAAAGATCCGTTATTTTATTTGAGATAAACCGTTTCAGCTAGAAAATGATCATAAAAAAAAAGCCTAAAAAAACATTGCATCGTCAAGATAATTGTCTTTGATCAATCAATACTTTACTCACAAAAAAAAAACAAGTTGGGGCTTTTTTAGCTCTCCGTAGATGTAGCCCTTTAAGCAAATTGACTTAAGAAAATCTTGAGATTAGGGAAAAAATTATGCAAGAGAATGAAGATAATGAGAAGAGCAGTTTGACGTCACGACGGTGCCTCTAATTCTTCACTGGGTTTCGGAAGCCCTATTCTTATTGACGCGTGCCAGCGCTGTCTGCTTCTTATGACAGGGATAATAATCATAATTTGAGTTATAAAATTCAGTGACCTCAAATTCTATCCATATAAAAATAAGTTATTTTTTATTCAGTAATAATTTTTCGGCTATTCTTGTAGCAATAATCAGTAAATTTGTTTAACTTTTTCAAATGACAATTAAGGATTTTAGAAGATTTATTCTTTAGTTTCACTTTTTTTCTCGCAATTAAAGATTTCAGTACATATATTTGTTAAATTGTTATTAGTAATTTTACTATTTATGTGGTGAAATTATAGATCCTTCCGCACGACGCTCGATCACGACGACTTTTTGTAACCAGCGGGGGACTCAAGAAAATTCAAGAAATTCAAGCTGAGCCAGACTCAACTCTCGCGGAATACATAAAGATAATAAACTGTTGCTTTCCCGAAGAGATCGTCAGGTCAGTGTACAAAAAAAACAATATTTAATCTACCCAGGAAAGTCTGTTCACTGTAAAAATTACAAAAACAAAAGGCAAAAATTTAACGTTTTTCGTTGAATATAAATTAGAGTGATTAATCTAATAATACATTTTGAAAATGTACGACCTATCGAATTTCAATCATATTAATTATTATGCGAGTCAAACTAAGCCGATTAAAATGTAATTTGCACCAAATCAATGGAGTTACATCTAGAAGAAATATTAAAATTTTAATCGAGCAATAATTATTTTTCATTCGCCTGAGATCGATAAATAACGAGATTTAGATAAAATGTATTATAATGCGCCTAAAATTGAAAAAAAAAAAACATTTTAGTCATACAAAATTATCAAAAACTTCATTTTCATTGAAAAGCTGAAAAATCGTCGCCACAAAATCCTATCACTCCTTAAATTCTTTCTATATTCTATTCAAAAATATCGTCGAGGAAAGATGCCCCGAAAAAAACTCTTTTTGAAATAAAAATTTAAATTCGATAAGTGATGTTAGAAAAAATTCAGAACGTCGTAATTAGTTAACTACTTAACGGATTCGCACCAAATTCGAATTTATTGTTTGTTTGTCCACACTTTAGTTGTGTAAGGAATTTCAAGCCGATATCTTGCAAATTACGGATATTATCGTGCTAACAAGAATCAAAACATAGGGTAAAGGAGCCAGTGGATGGACGGGCCCAGTAAATGGACACTGTCCATAAGAGCACGTGCATAAAAAGCGTCCATTCCCTGGGTTTTTTCGTCTGCTTGACTGTCTATTCACTGGTCGGTTCACCCTACTCTCACATACGCACATACAGACACTTCTTACAAGTCAATTTTCTCGACGTTTCAGAGCATCTTGAACATCTTGAGATATAAACCTGGAGATTTTTTTTTTCCCGACAAAAAAGCTTCCCTTGCGGGAAACAAATTTATATAAATTATGAAAAATTTTAGTTTCATGGAAAAGTTGGAAAATTATTGTCAATGAAATCCTTTTACTCAAATTCCTTCTATATCATATTTAAAGTCGAGCAAACAGGTCCCAAAAAAATGTTTTATCATCTGAATATAAAATTCGATCACAAAAATATTCAGATAGAATGTACTAAAATGCCTGTGTAATTAAAAGAAAAGTCATTTACATGAAACTATAAAAAACTTATTTATAATTCAAAAGCCGAAAAATCATTGTCCAAAAAGTCGTCCCCAAATCTCCGCCTCAATTCCTTCTATATACATATAAGCGATGCCACAGAAATTCAACCACCAACATTTTTTTTTCTCCAAATAAATTTATAATAATCGGGTTTTGATATTGTTAAAATTTTTCCAAATTTCGATACACACACCCTCACATCGCATTTTGATTAAGTACAAATTTTTATCTTACTCTCTTAACTTTTGAGGAAGTTATGAGCGAAAATGTACATTTATTATAAAATTCAAAATGCCATAAAATCCGAACGACTTTACCGATCAGCACCAAATTTCGTACGTAACAGAGCCGTATGGTATTTTTCGACTGTAAAAAATTTCGTTTCATTTGTTAAGATTCCACGTGATTTAGAGAAAAAATTTGTTTTTCCGAAAAATTCAAAATTCCATAAAATCGGAACCGCTTTACCGATTTTGCTGAAATTCAATACCAAACATCATTAAACGTGTCTTTATTTATAAAGAACTATTTAGCTAAATTAACGAACTTTGACGAAAGTTAGAGCGATCACGAAATTTTTTTGAAATCTTAAAAATTCTATAAAATCTGTATACATTGATACATTTAATTAAAAATCACGCCAATTATAGAAGAGCTTATACTCTAGCTGCGTGTCAAATTTGAGCTCAATCCATTGTGTCGTTCGTAAGTTATAGACAATTAAATTTTCGGTGCCTAAAACATACACACACACACACATACACACATAAATACATACATATTTTCTAGACCGCTTTTCCCGACATTTTAGGTGATTCCGAGTACATTAACATGAAAATCTCGAAAAACAAATTTTGCCGAAAACAAAGCTTCCTCCACGAGGAAGCAAAACGAAAAAAAGAAAGCATCAAAGTTGCGTACACCTGTTGAATCGTTGGCCTACCGCGTGAAAGAGAGCGAGACAGTCGATGCACTTGCTTGCACACAGCCGAACTCTATATAACGTGCGTGCGTTTTATTGCCCCTCACACAGACTTAGCATGAGTTCGCGCTTATCGCTGCATTAGTAACGGAGACCCACATACACAAAGCCAATCGTATTTTCTCAAACAAACCATCACGGGACTTACACCAGTTAACAACTAAAAGGAGATAACAAAAATTCCTCAAAAAACCAACAGTCTCGACGACGATAAGGAAAATTAGGTTGCAAACACGTAAGGTAACAAATAGTTGGATTCGTGGAAGAGTCAGAGGTCACGAGTTAACGATTGACGTTCACGAAAACACTAGTTGCTCTGACACGATAAATCTACTCACTTTTCGTGGTAACACGCAGCAAATCACAGCGAATAACGTGGCACTTTTCTTCGCCACATCGACTACCTCACTTTTCTTCGTATTATTCACGTTTTTGAGCTTCGATGCTTCCTCGTCAATTGGAAACATCGTCGAAATCGGACATTCTTCCGAGTACCGTTGTCTTCGCCATTTTGCCTCAGCTGACTTAGCATCCCCCGACTAAGAGCTACCCCCGTTCTGACTATGAGCTTCTCCCTCCACGACTCCTCGAGTTCCCACTCATTTCATCCCCTCCATCGAACGGCGATCAATATTTTTACGGTCACACGACAAACGCGAGCTTGTACCTATTTTTTCCAATCTCATTTGGATGATCTTTATTTAAAATATGAAAGCTGTTTCATTCTTGATTGATTTCAAGGTCAGATTATTCATCGAAGAGGATTCTTCATAGGACTCGTCGTGTTGGGGGTTATTCACCCTCGCGGGGCGTTCAAAGTTCACGCCGTTCGAGATATCGCAACGGCGATTCGAGATTTCGATACTGAAAATATAATGATGATAATGCTGACAGTAATAATAATGAAAGCATGGCAATTATCAAGGGATGACTTGGCAATATGTGGAGAAAATGTTTTTTTTTTTTGGATTTGAAAATAATAATATAATCGATTTAGAGGAATCGCATTTTTGTTACAATTTTTGATTCCTCATATTTTATGTGAAAACACTTAAAATGGTCCAAGAGGTTTGAAAAAGTGGTCTGGAAAAAATTTCCGTATGTGTGTATGTATACAACTACGAAAATTCAAACGCTGATAACTCAAGAACCACTTTAGCTATCGAGATGAAATTTGGCACGTAACTAGAGCACCAGACACTCTTTAATTATTATACCTGCTTACTAAATGTATGTAAAAATTTAGATTTCGTAGCTTTTTTTATTTTTTGAAAAAAGGCCGTGGTCGCTTTCGGCTTTATCATGTCCTGACATGATTAAACCGATATATGTATTTTTTCGTATTTTGCGTACAGATCAATATTTTGGATAAAGGCCGATTTATTGAGAACATAATCATCGTAAGGTTATAGCAGTTTGGCGTTAAAACTTTTTTGTTTATTTCCAATTCTTATTTTTTATCCTTTTTCATCTTTTTTTTCTAATTTTTTTCACCACTATGTTATGTAAAAATGATATAAAGTTGGGTTGCACTCTACAAAAGCACTGCAAATGTCTCGACCGGAGCAGAAACGCGTAAGATTTCGTGAACTGTCTTTTTTCAAATATTTCAAACTGTGATAACTTATGAACTTTGCAGGGTCCCAAAAAAAAAAAAACTAAAAATTGAGGATTTTCATACACAATTGGCAACAATTTTTTCGATGCCACTTTCCGAAGTCCTTTTCGAAAAATAAAAAAATTTCATTAATTTTGTAGTAACATATAGTTTGCAATTACACAATCAATTCTGAATTAATTATTTTCTTGTGGGCCATAAAAAACGCACATTTTCGTTTTTTTGAGAAGTCGATACGATTAATCGTTTCCGAGATATCATAGGTTAAATGAAAAATTAAAAATATAGCATATTTCGCCAGAAAAAATTTAAAAAAAAGATTGAAAGTTGGTGTATCTATAACCACTGAACCTGATTTTTGGACATTTTTTCGAATTTTGTTTTTTTTGGCAGAAGTCGTGTGGAATGCCTCATATACACACCTCGTGGCTACTAGGTTACATGGTGGGTGTTTTGATAGGATGTCATCATGATTAAAATACTATACTTTATCCATTACAAACATTGTTCCTAACATTCATCATTCATATATATAATTTAAGGAAATCGATTCGGTTTAAATGTAACGAGGTTCTCACAAAAACAAAAGTAAAAAAAAAAATTATTTATCTTAAAAAATTACCACAGAATCTCCGAATCCCACTCCAAAAAAAAATCTTTAAAGTTCGTTATTCATATACAAAATATCTCATAGTAAGTTATTCATATTAAGTAATCTCATGCGCCTAAAAAGGAACGGTACTTTCGGTGAGCTAACTCGAGCTAAAATGTCCTGTATAAATTTATCTCCATTTTTTTTGCTGTAGGTCATAAAATTCCACACATTTCCATTTTTCAGAAATGTATGTACGATGAAACTGTCCCAAGATAGAACCGTTTAAATGAAAAATAAAAAAATTCCAATATTCCATCAGTTTTCAATTTCATCGCATTAAAATTTGGTGAAATTGTCAGAATAACAAAATCCGACTCTTTGGAATTTATAGTATAGTATAGTGTGTTCATTGCTTGTAAAGAGTAGAACATAAGTCTCTTATAGCAAGGAGCTTACGACAGTCTTCGGTTCAGTTGAGTTTTTCTCCTTCTTTTACAATCCTAGCAATGCATAGCAACATTCATAGCGTAGATACATTTATTCCTCCGTTGGCAGCATTTTCTAACAGTAGTTTAATCGTATCTTCTAGTTTGGTACTTTATTCATTTACAGAAAACGCCCCGAGGAGCAGACTTCTGCCCGCAAAATTGTAGACCGCAACTAGAATCTTTACTTCTTTGTTTTCTAACATTCCTTTCATTGCGTCTTGTTGTCTTTTTGGAATTCCTAAAAAAAGAAAGGAAAAAAAAAAATTCGGTGGAATCGCTCATACATTCAAAAAATGTGTTTTGTTATTTTTTAAATGTTGACATTTTCATTGAGAATAATTAACAATCGATTAATTTAGATACTACTCGCCTGGCTATCCGGACAGTCTACTCGAGAGCGTGGAGCAGTATCAACCGAAATGTCTGTCAGATGACGGTATGGAACGAAGACCATCTTCCAAGAGGTCGGATTCGAGTGTGTCACTCGTTCAAGGCGAACACCTCTAATCGTTGAAGCCCCTCCAATATGTCCTCCACTTTTGTTACATATTATAAAACGTATATCTATAAATTCTTATCGATAATGCCGTATTTTTTTTGGCTTTCATTCTTCAACATTTGAAAATTCTGGCGGGCGCAGTCGAAGTCAATCGACTGACAAAATTATTCTAAATATTCAATCAAATTTAAAAAAAAAATGTAACGTCGTAGCTAAATATCTGAGCTCATATTCAATTTTTTTATTCTGTGTTGCAAAAAAATTGCAAAAAAATTCACGGATGTCCCATTCGCTTTGATCGATGATGCAAATTTTTTTTTAAATTGGAGTTGGTCTGGTTTTTGACTGTGTGAATGCTTCATGTGTTATGTGAAAGGTTCTGAGTTTTTCAAAAATAAAAATAGAATTGTAATTGAAGTCGCGGAATGTCCTCAAAAATATTTTAATAAATTCGGAGCCAAACGACAGGATTTTTTTTCAAAGCTGCGACTGCTTTTACATAAGCATACGTCGTGATCTTACATTTTACAAAAACCATTGATTTTGTATTAAAATGATATATCGAAAACTGAAACCACCTTTGCAGCATTCTGATTGGTCGTCGATGACGAAAAGCCAACTTCAGACTGTTGCAATCGCCGGAGATCACGCATGGCACGCTTTTTGAATTGCAATTTTTTAGCAGTTGTGAAATAGAATAGATTTTTCTTCCGAAAATACATTTTTATTTTGTATCTTTCATATTCCTTCGCAAAAAAAAAGATATAGCACGTGGAAATGATATTCTCAGTAGTAGAGCCCAGTTCGAGATCAGACAGACACATGTGAATGCATCATTAATTTTTTTTTTACTTTGCGTCGAGTCGCTACCGTGACTCTTGATTTCGAAACACGGAAGCAGAAATGAAATCTCGTAAAATGACGAATCGTATAAACATGCGAGTATCATGTTTCGCCATAAGAAGAGACAAATGGTGAAAGAGTGTAAGTCAACCCTAGCAGATCCGAGCAACTGTCGTTTTATGACTGCTTCACGGTCATATACAAAGTGACCGTCATTATGAGGTTTATTTCCAGTTATTTTTCTTATTTTTTATTGTTTTTTAATATTCGCATTTCCCCCCGTCTGCATGCATTACGCCTATTACAGGGTCGGGCCCGCGTTTAGCCATAAGAAGAGACAAATGGTAAAAGAGTGCAAATCAACCCTAGCAGATCCGAGCAACCGTCATTTTATGACAGCTTCACGGTCATATGCAAAGTGACCGTCATTATGAGGTTTATTTCCAGTTTTTTTTTTTTATATTCGCATTTCCTCCCGTCTGCAGACATTACGCTCATTACAGGGTCGGGCCCGGGTCCCCCCTGAAGGGGGGACCGGCTACTGTCAGCAAGGGGTCACATTTTTAACTCAAAATTTTTTTTTTAAATGTGACCACTTGCTGACCGGACTCTTCGATCTAGAAAAGTTAAAATAAGTTTTAAAATACAAAACAAAAATCAAAATATTTATACAAAAACAGATACACACGCTTAACCTATAAGACCGGAGGGCCCGGTCACGAAATAGAATAGATAACGCCCAAAACAAGAATAATTTGTCAACCAACAAATGTACCGACACAAAAACAATATAGGTCACAAACTCAACACCGATACGAATTAAAATAAAATTAATTCTGAAGAGGCCCTGAGCAGGGCGAAACGTAAATCTAAAACAAGGAATATAAAAGCAGTCATTCGTCGAAGCACTCCCCATAATTATGCTTTGATCCCCATAAAAAGCATAGACATAAGTGTTCGAGACATTACAATACTAAACATCACGATAAATATTCCTCATAAACGGCTAAAGCAAATTTAAAAAATCTTTACTTCATTCGCCTAGTTTTTAGGGGATGTACAGACGTGTTAATTACTCCGCCGGTAACAAATCGCTTTCCCTATTTTCTCAGTAATGGTCGATGCTTTGATCAAAAGCAAATTAGGTTTTCGTACTGAATACATAGAAGAATGAAAACCTAAATGGTTTTTGCTAGTCAGATCAACCGTTACCGAGAAAATAGGGGACCGACCACTGAACCACATACCCTTAAGGTAGTCCTTGCGACCCATACTAGTCAATTGACGCACTGTTCCGAAAATTCTGTAAATGCTAACAGTTTTATATATCTACACAGTCAATTAATCACAGTGAGAATAAAAACGTATTCATAGATGCTTCGTGACATAAATTGTATTAACTAAATAATCTCATCAGAGTCTCGCTTGAACGCGTAGTGGTATTGTATCTTCACACGGTCAGAGCTAAATTTGGTCGTTTTAAAGGAAAATATGTGATACGAAACAAAAAAATAGTACATAGAAAACCTCATTTTTGCGCCACGACTACAACCGCCACGAAAAATCGGGTCGCTGAAACCAAGGTTAAAACGCCGCCAGTTGACACTGGAGGTTATGTTGATTGTTATCGTCCGCTACATCCGCAATTTCTGAGTGGCGATGATGTGTTTGACGTTGGATTCGCACCCAAATACTTCGATAACGTTCCTTTTTTATATTTTATACGGAATCGTGACACTCTAAGGAAAGCACATTTGATATTGTATAAAAGTTCAGTTTATTGATGTTAATTTTCGTTCCGAAGTACGAAATCGGTTAGTTTCCCATAAGAACCCGTGCATAAGAATTCTTTTTTAAATATTTATTTTCTCGGTAATTTAATCGATAACCGAGCTTGAAACTTTTCAATCGCATTTCGAAGGGATTGAACTATTATTAAAAAATCTTAAGTCTTAAAGTTCAGAAAGGTTAATGCGCAAGGACTACCTTAAATTATTTGAGAAGCGCAGATTCGAAATTTGAATTGACCATAGCGAGGGATGCGCAGTAGTCAGTGCGCATATCTCGTATTTGCGCATGCGCCTTATTCGACACATCTGAGCCGGACATAACTGCCAGTCATCTATCGCTCGAGGTAGTATCGACACTCGCGGCGTTTTAATTTTCTGTATAATAATTGTTTACGTATCGTAAGCGAATAAATAAACAAATAATGGGCATGGTACGAGTTGTTAACGACGACGGCCAATTCCACGGAGAATTGGCGAGCGCCGGCACCAAACTTGTAGTCGTCGATTTTACTGCAACATGGTAAGTCATTCTCACATTGTAGGTTATGTTGTCATACTAAACTTCATTCTCACGATATTAACCGTCAAAATTCCAATTATTGGAATAATTTTTTCATAATAAAACTAAAATATTACTACATTGCACGTTGTCTGCAAAAAAAAGAAAATTGTCGTTATAAAATATAAAGTTTTTAAATTATTTCAATCATTTACATTGAAACTATAATGAAAAGGTCATTTACCTTCTAATTTTTTAGCCACTAATTAGATACTGGCCACTATATCGTATATTGCTTCAAATAAATTTTCCGGTTGTACGAATGCTCAATATTTTGTTGTGCCTTGTTAGAGACAATATTTTTGCATAAAAGATCGGGGCTCATACAATTGTCTTCATAACTATATAAGAAAAAAATTCAATCCATTTTTGTCTTATTCTTAATGCATTATTGCTAAAAATTTGTTTATACACAAACAAAATGTGGTTAAGTTTATGGAAATGGTAGAAATATCAATATCATTACTTTTTTAGTTTAAGATTTTTTTATAGATAAAACAATTTCATTCTATAATAAACTTCCGAAAGTGATTAAATATATGCAAGTTGATTGTTGATCTTTCAACTGTTGAAAACTTGAAAATACTTCACAAAATATATTTCAAGAATGATTATCAAAATTATTGATGATTGATAATTCTTAAATGGTGAATGTAAAATATATATATTTTTATTTACCAAACAAAAATAAACCAGGCAAGAAATATTGAGAAAATCATATGGGTTTTTACTATAGATTTGTAAATCTACTTTTTATTCTTTGTGGAATTAATTAATATCAATTTTCAATCAATTTACATTGGTTTTTCTATATCTGCAACTAGATTTTTCATTTTAGTGTTTATCAAATTTTTACTCTTATTTATCCGATTTATTACTGTTTGTTATAAGATAGGATATATTATGTACTCTAGTATTGAGGCAACGAAAATTTTTGATATATGTAGTTGCGTAATAGCCTCATTTGTTGCAAAGTTACAAGCTAATGAAGATTTCAAAGAGTTTTTTTTTTAAAACTCATTACCTTGAAAATACCCAATCAAAATGGAGTATGTATCTTTTTTATAGTTATTTTTATGGACCATACAAAAAACAAATATTCCATAAGTTAATTTCCTATATTTTGACGTTAAAACAATTTTTAATTGTTGAAATGGATTTTCCTGCAATTATGACACGTTTTAGAATTCAGAAATATTATTTTTTAGATTCTACAAACTTTTTCCGACAAGACTTTGTTGTTTTCTAGGATGGGAAACTCAATTTTTCTAGGATGGGAAACTCAATTTTTCAGTACTATAAAGTAATGTAAACAAAGTGCACAATAAATCTAAGCAATACAATTTTTTGCTAAAGTATGCAGAAATTCTTATTTTATGGCTTAGGAATTTCGAAATTTCCAGAAAGGCAAATTTCACCCTAACTTTAGCAAAGCATCAGACAACAGACTCAAATTCTACACATGAAATCAGTACTATTTAGCAATAATTAGTACATAGTTACTTCATAATTTGCAATGTTGTTTAAATTTCTCAGAATTTCAAGTTTGATTAGACATTTTAGGGATGATGAGATAAAAAAGTAGTTAAAATCTTCGTCAGCTTGTAGCTCCCCAACAATTGACGCCTAGCATGCAACAACATTGATGAAAAATTTTCTATGATCGATTACTAGAATATACTCGAATTGCAAAAAGATCCAAGACATTGATTTGTGGAGATGGCTGGATTTATGTACAATCCCTCTGCTTAAGCATTCTATCTCGATGCACCTACTTTTTTTTCGACCCGTACCGATCTGCTCTATAATTGAGTATATCAAGGAACCACTAAAAGGTCTACATAAAAGTTTTCGTTATTTATTACCTCTGGAGGAGAATGTTTGATATAATTGTCACATTTATGTTTTATCAAAATACGGATATTTTTTTTTAATAGAAAATTTACATAGTATTCCTGCATGACCGCTGATATCTCACAAAAATTCCCCGTTTTCCAAAAAACGGGAAAATTATTATGTCTTTAAATTCATGGACGGTGTTTTTTTTGCTAATTAAATCACCGAGTATTCCTGCATGTCTGTCGATATCGCAAAAAAATTTTCACACTTTTTTAATATACTGGAATTATCACACAATACAATTTTTTTTTGTATACCGGAACGACGATCCGTGCCACTCTGATGATTTTTTTGCGGTATCGACAGTCATGCAGGAATGCTGTGTAATTTCATCAGCCAAAAAAAAATGACTTAATAATTTTTCCATTTTTCGGAACGTTCACAAAAATGAATATTTTTGTACTATGAATCCTTTTCAATATTTCGTCCACAAAACTGTACTTTTTTAAAAAAACCTTTTTCCAGTTCCCGTGATTGTACTAGTTGCCTTTGGCTCGTGGCACAAACCTACACTCTTGTTTCTTTATCAAATAAACGACAGCAACAAAGATTTATTTGGTGAAATTGTAAAACGAACTCATCCCGTGTGCCAATAAATAAATAATAAATAAATACCGTGCTTAAAAATTTAGGTGTGGCCCCTGCCAGCGAATAGCTCCTATATACGAGCAACTGTCCGGCAAATATCCAAATGCCGTCTTCCTGAAGGTGGACGTCGACAAATGTGGAGAGACAGCGGCTTCTCAGGGCGTCAGTGCAATGCCGACTTTCATATTCTACAGGAACCGAACGAAGTTGGGTTCATGTCAGGGTGCAGATCCTACCGGTCTCGAAGCGAAAATCGTGCAGTTCTACGGTTCTGGAGAAGCTGACGATGGTGAAGCACCTGTAGCCGGCCACGTACGAGAGAGCAAAGATAACGTTTACTATCACGTGTTCGGCATGATATTTCTCGCTGTTGTACTCTACTACTGGAGCAAGAACAACAATCACTGAATTTTCTGTTAACAACTATCCACCATTATTACCAATATTATTATTACCGAAAACTATTATGTCTGTGGCAAATTATGCTATGCGCATTTAATTAAATACAGTTGAATTTACATCAAAATCACAAAGTGTGAATGATTCTTGCCGACACGTGCAATCAAACCGTGAAAATACGAGTTTACGATGTAACAAGGTATTTTTTCCGAACGATCGAAATATGAATGTTTTCACGTGATTTTTATGGGTTCACAAACCTTTTGTTCGTAATGACATATTCATCATTTTATATATATAGATCCACCGGAAACTGACTTTGATGATAGTTTTGAATCTTATTTCCATATTTAATCGAAAAAATCATGAAAGTTGCATTTAATATTCAATTTGAAGTATGCAATAAATCCTTGATTCCGAGTTTCACATTCACTAGAATCAGCGAAGTTTACATTAAACATAAAACTATAATTTTTAAATGCATAATTTGAATGTGAGGTTTACATTTCATTTTTAATGGTGTAGTTTACGATTCACTTTTTATTACGTTCAAGTGTGAAGTTCACGTATAAGATTCAATCCTGAAATTCACCTACTACATTATATTTTAAAGTTCGCGGACAACATTTAATTCTGAAGTTCACATAAAATTTTCAATCGTGAAGTACACACAATACGTTCAATTGTGAAGTACAGGTAAAGCTTTCAATCGTCAAAGTCACGCAAAATATTTAATTGTGAAGTTCACGAAAACTTCCAATTCTGCAGTTCCAGAAATGTTCCATGTTGAATTCCAGTTGAACTTTCAACTGTTAAGCTTACGTAAAACGTTCGATTCTGATGAACTTTATGTAAATTTTCAATCGTGAAGTTCACGTTGAACTTCCAACTGTGAAGTTTTGGTGAAACATTTAATCGTCCGACGGTCACATTCAATGTGCTATTCTGAGATTGTCATTCAACTTTGAATTGCAAAGGGCTCGTTCAATGTGAACATGTGATATTAGAGATCATCTGGTGGGATTTTGTTTTAAAATGATGAAATAAAAATGAGCCGTTTCCTACTGAATTACGGATTAAACTCGTGTTTAAACGTTGAGCATCACGGGTAACGGCGCGCCTCAATACTATCCCCGAATCCGTCCTTTCCACAGATGGACCTGACAACGTTCATTGTCAAAGGCGAGTGCGAGTGTTTGAACGAAGCGGACGATCACTGCCTCGAACACTGTCTCGTTTCCGAGGGCGGATACCTTCAGAGTGACTGCGACGAACAGCTCATTATGTCCCTCGCTTTTCGCCAACCCGTCAAGGTTCACTCTCTGAAAATCAAGGGACCCGCAGATAAAGGACCAAAAACTATTAAGCTCTTCATCAATCAGCCAAGGACCATCGATTTCGATATGGCTGATTCAAACACAAGCGTTCAGGATCTCACGTACGTCTTCGCTCTAAGCATCAGTTATTCATTCTCTGTTTTATCAACCGAATCATTCCAGTATCAAACTTTTATTTTTTCTCAACAAAATAATACAAACTTGCAACTAGACTTTCCACCCAATGTTTATGAAAGTGTATTATTGCAATACTCTTAAAACCCTAAAAAAATAATTGATTATAAATTGATAAAATACTGGAACAGCAATCCATTTTTTAATTCAATTCTATTTGAGGAAAATCTGTTTTTTTTTTAAATCAAAATTCGATATCAGTAGAATATAGATATTTTAAAAATTAAGATTAAATTTTAGGAAAATAATCTCTTTTTACATCAAAATTCAATTTCGGAAAAATCAATTTTTTTGCAAGCAAAATTCAATATCAGGAATATGTTTCTTTTGAGAATGTTGAAAGAGCTACAATACATATTTTTATTTTCGTTATTTTTCTGTTATCGTAACTCGCAGATTATCAGCGAAGGATGTCGAGGAGGGAAATCCCGTGGCGTTGCGTTACGTCAAGTTTCAAAACGTACTGAATCTCCAGATATTCGTGAAGGACAATCAAAGCGGTGGGGAAACTACGCAGATCGATCATCTCGCGGTTATAGGCTCGCCGATATCGACGACCAACATGGGAGACTTTAAGAGGGTCGCTGGCAAGAAGGGAGAAAGTCACTAAGATAAAAGGAAAAAAACCAAGAGAAGAGACGAAAGAAATCCACGCGAAAATCGCGCGATTGTGTTGTGACCGGAAATAGAGACTCGAACGACGACGAAATTGTACATTCATACAAAAGACGTTCGTTTAATTTGTTTCTTTTTTCTATGAAAATTTTGTAGGGACCCCTGCCCTTTCTCTCGATCGTGTATCGAAACCGGATCGCAACGAAATAAGAATGAACGAAGAAGAGGAAAAAATTACACTTGTAATTAATCTTGCTAATCGGCACAAAGCGTCGATGAAAAAAATATAACGAATGATTACAGTACAAAAATTTCATAATTTATTCAATCATTTATACAGTCAGGAAGACTTTTGCCGCTCGGCTGAGTCAAGAAAATTTTTTTACATCCATTTTTTTTACACTAAGAACTTCTGTGGATTCGCCATGTTCCGCCACAACGACAGACTCTTGTCCACCGTTGATCCCATGCTCTTATTGCTGCCGTTCTCGTCATATTTTGCACTTGGGATTTTCCGCCGCATCTGAAAAAAGAACAAACAAAAAAATGAACATGACATCACAGAATTGTTTTGTTCCTTTATTTCTAAGGATTATTATTCGGGTCTGGATTTCAACCAATCACAGATCGGTATTCTCGCTAATCGAGTTCATTTGTTAATGGGTTAGGCCACTCTAGAATTTTCGAAAAATCAATTTTTTTTTCTCCTTGGAAATGAATTATTAGGGTTTCTAGAATGCTGTCTCAAAAGATTATGGCAGGCAAAAATTGGTAAATGCCCCATTTTCGAATTTTAATGGGAGGACGCCGGGTCTGCAGTGAACCTCTCTTGTGTGCTTCGGTAAAGGTATTGAGAAGGGTCAAAGCTACAAATAGTTTGGCTAAATATAAACAAAATCCAGCTTTTCCAGCTAATGTGTATGAGCTATCAAACCAATCTACGAAGAACTAACCAGTGATGATCTTCTTACGCGATGTATCGGTGGTTACACGCAACAGAACAACGAAGTCTTCAATTCGACTGTGTGGGCATTGGCCCAAAAATCGGTTTCTAATGGTAAAACTGTTTTGGATGTAGCTACAAATATTGCAGTTTGTACATACAATGACGGGTTTTCATCAATTTTACACATTATGAAAGAAATGGGCTCAGAAATCGGCGTGAATTCTTACAAAACGTGTCTGGCGATCGACGATCAGCGCATAATGCTTGGAGAGAGATCACTGTCTGAAGTGGTAAAAGAGGCAAGAATGGCTTCAAAATCGAGCAGAAAAGAAATGCAAGAGCAGGACACTCAATTGGTAGGCCAATTATATGGTGCAGGCATTGCGGATTAAAGGTATATCAATATTATCAATGATTTTCTACTACTCAAAACTTTAAACGCGTTTATCTCACAACTGCTCTTTTCAAGTTGGCCGGAAACATAACTCAACAAGTTTACCACCGGTTTATTTGAAATTTCGGATATATATTCAAAAATACATTATGTATAAAAGTCCGTAGGGTTTTTTAAAAAGTTGCATAGTTTTTTTGTTATTGATAATTTTCGAACGATTTCTACGCCAAATTTTTTAACTTCCACCTTAGATGCTCGCCATTTTGTCAAAAATACCTGTATCGAAAAAATCCTACGTACTTCTCTAGCTACTGTTATGTATGAGTGAAAACCATTAAAAAGTTCATCATAATTAAAAAATTACAGAAGGTGTGTGTCCGGCCGTTAATTAAAAAAAAGAGGTGTCATCGCAACAACGCCTTACAGCCGCTATTTTTTAATTGAATACTATGAAAAAATTACTGTATACAGTTAATGATATGTACAATAAATACCCTTTATCCAAAAATGGATGTCTCTAATAGTTTTTCTGAAAAAAATTCCCAAAAAAGCCTTTTTTGTGGCCCTCTAGAGTGGCCTAACCTCTTAAAAATTTCATCGGAAATTCCACCCGGATACTGCACAGTAGCTCTTCACTTGTTTTGCTCTGTGCTTGGTCGAAATCCAGACTCAAAAAATAATCCGACAAATACCTCTTAAGCTCCAAAATTAATCGTAATATTTTCCTCTAGTTTCCTGCTTACCTATGATCGGGATAAACTGCGCTGGGGATTTTAATATGCTACACTTCTCCCTCTCGTTGCTCAGCAACGAAACGATCGGGAAATATTCTGATAATTTTGGAGGGCTCGGGATATTACTACTGATAATTTTTTTGCTTACCTTGTGCACTGCTTGACGAGAAGCGGCTGTTTGCCGAGATACAAGTGCCTAATGTTGTCAACTATTTGTCCGTTGTGCATGCAACCCTCGATTGGATTTATTTCAGGTACAAATAAAAGTTGCTCCGGTTCCTGGCCATATTCCAACTGCAAATCAGATTAAAAATGATATTGCATTTTTACGTCAACTTTCCTCGGAACTTGTTCGGATATGAGACAAAACACGTGGGCTACTTTCTTTTCGAATATCTTGAATCTGCTCCACAACTCGTCATATCGACGTAACACTCCGTAAATTTTTCCAAATATTTTTAAACAACGTTTCAGAAAGCACAGTTTTATTTCATGTTCACATATCGCAGAAATTTTCAATTACTGAAAAAAAAATCTCTACAGAAAAGTCGTGGTTTCATTTTAGCTTACAAACAAACTATTCTGTATATTGCTTCTTTAATTATTTCTCGCTCCTTATAAAGCTTCCTCTATGAGGCTGCCAACATCGACTACGATACTTTGTCATGGAGAAAATGTTATTTTTATTCGGCTTTCCTATCTTTCACGTTTGTAAAATTTATCAAACATAAATAAAGAAAATCTTACCTGCAACGGCAGACTCTGGTAAAAGATAACAGGCGTCGCTAGTGCTGTTATGCTGTTTCCATTATGCAGCTGTGGTATCATAATTTCATTTGGCAGCAAGCAACAGTCGTCTGTAACGAAATGGGAAAACCAAAAATGCAAACAGTTTTTCAAAATCTCAATTTCCGCGACAATAACGAGCTGCAAATGTCTTTCCCGCGCAAAAAGGTCTATTTAATTCTTAAACACTAATAAAAAAAATCTCCTTCATTATTAAAATCACAAATTAGCATCGTTTCTACTTTGAATAGGGTTATCGCACTTTTTCGTAACACTTGATAGAGTTAATTCTGGTTTCGTCTTTGTTTTATCGACAGTCCACTTAATTTCGCTATTTCTGTCGGCTGCGTCCTCTGCGGGCGCAATTTGTATGAAAACTTCGTTTTTCTCATTCGCCGACTTCGTTACATTGGCTATAAAGTACAATTTGTCGTCCTTATCACGTTCTTCGTTTAACGATTTATTTTCCAACGGGGATGCTGCATTTTTCATTGACGATTCGTCAGAACTGCCGGGAGACCAGCCGGCTGAGCGTAAGAGATCGTTGAAGAATATTTGTCTGGGACTCAGCGAACTCGCGGACTTTGTTCCAGTTTCACAGCCATCGGAAGATTCCGGTAAAAAAGGAGTCTGCACGGGCACGATATGCAAATACTTTTTCATCGAGTCGGTATCGCTGTCTAAATGCGGTGTTAAATCTTGCATCTGAATCTCAACATCGCCGGATTTTTCGTTTTTCTCTCCCGTCATATTTCGATGAATAATCAGAGGCGATAATTTTTTTCTCGGCCGTCTTAGCGTTACTTCCTCGCTATTTTCAGCCCGAAAATTATTCGAATCTCTTTGCGCAATCAAAGGTCTTTGTTGATGAAGTTCCGGCTGTACGGATTTGATATTGGTTCCGAAATTCGGAGAGGAATTTGCCAAAATTCCTGCAGTCAAATGTGTGTCTTCGCGATTTTTTCGACAGCACCAAATCGCACAGAGGATCGTCATGATAATTAACCAGATGAGCAAAGCGATAATCCAGAAACAGTGTTGCCAAGTAGGAGGCCAACCAGCGGAATGCTTTGTTTTATACAAAACCGCCCAGACGACAGGACAAATCATAATCCAATAAACGACAAAAATAACCCAAGATAATACCGGAATCGTATGCATTTTGTGAGAAAATTTTTTCACCCTCGATTTGTTTTTAATTAGCGAAGTATATTTCTGATTTTTTCTACGCAAAACGATTTTATTAACTAGGCGCTCAAACTCAACGAATTCTTGTGTCTCGCTGCTAATCTTTCCGACATTCTTTGCACGACTGCAAGATAGAAATACGCTAACTGAAAAAAAAAGTGAATTGCCGCCACCGTGTCCGGGAAGTGGTGTGGGGCTTTATCGAACTTCCGACAGCGTGAAATTTCGATAATGATATCCCCCGGGAACGCGGTTTTGCACGATTACGCGAGCGATGATGTGAAGAGGCGGAGAGAAAAAGAATTCAGTTTGTTTTAATTAAGGGGAAATATAGTTACGACTTTCCACTTGTAAATTGGTGGAATAACCCATATACTTGTGATTATTTATGACGAAAATATTGAAGGCCATTTTTTTAAAATCAAACGAAATTCTCATAAATCCTGTATCAGATATCGATATTTTTAAGCTTAGATTCAAACTAAGCGGGACTACGCTTCTATTTTGAAGAATTTTTTTCAAAACGAAAATTGAAAAACGTTAGATGCGTAAGAATTCTTTCACCGCAGCATCGCTTGAAAATTTCTGAATATGTCAGGACTTTGGAAAATTTCTTTCAATTTTTTCAGAGCAATTTCTTTCTTTAAAATTTTTTTTCAATGTTTCATGTGATTAAACGATTTAAGTCGTACGTCTATGTTTTGTAAATCAACAAGATTAATAATAAGTATTTTCAATTGCCCCAGGATATTTTGAGTTTAGACTTTAAAAAATGAATCTCTTCTATAATAAAATACTGGAAACATTTATTCCGTATGATAATGGTAATGAAAGTAATGATGATAGAAATTTGTTGTTAAATTAAGCAAGAAAGCAATAGTTTAACAATTTTAGGACCGCGTTTTTGGAAAATTACGCGGGAACGATGCGAAAAATTGTAAAGAAAGTGGAAGTTTGGTTTATAATTAGAGAAAATATAATTACCGATGAGGGCGTCGTCAATCTGCGGTTGTTGCGTGTCGCCGTTTGGCTGAACCAGTTTTGAAAGCAATCGGAATAAACGGGCGAGTACGTCGAGATTGTCCGCGCTACGTATAAATACCGGAAGACAGGATGGTCGCAGCAAACCCCAGATTCGAATTATCACGAGTAACTCTCGAATTGTGTTGAGAGCCTTGTGATCTTTGAGGAGCTCGTACTGAAAAACGAATTTTATAAATTACTTTTGTGAAGATAGTTTTATGAAACTTTAACAATTACAAAAAATTGTTTTTAACGTTTGTCATTCATATTCATAATTTGAAGAAGTCAAACCGGCTAAAATATAACGAGTTTTTCGCGGAAAAAAGCAAAAAAATTAAATAATTTGGCTTCAAAAAATTGCCAGTGATTCGGAATCTCATTTGACGGAAAATCTTCATCAATCATTATCCATACACAGAATTAAAGAAAATGTATTCGGGTAAAATATAGCGGTACCTTCGGTAAAAAAATGGAGTGCGGTGAAAGTTCCGAATGATAAATACACGAAGGTCTAAAATTCCGTAATCTATTCTTTCACCCACATTTTTGACAAAATTCGCTAGAAAATTTTTCGTCAAAAATGTAGGTGAGATGTTAAGTTTCGGAATTGTAGATTTTCCAAAAAAAGTTCCAAATCGTAAATACTCGAAGGTCTAAATTTTTGAAATTTAATATCTCGCCTACATTTTCGACAAAATTCTCTAGAATAATTTTCGTCAAAAATGTAGGTGAGATATTGATATTCGGAATTTTAGACCATCGTGTATTAACCATTCGCAATTTTGACCCCACCGCAAAAAAATAATATTATCGATCATTTTTCCGCAAAATTTGAGTTAATTTGAGTTGAATTATTCTAAAACTTCCTATGTGTACATATAATATACTACATAATATAATAGGTAAAACCCTCCACGGATGTACATCGGAATTGAAACTGAACATATAAAAAAAATAAGGTGAATTCATAAATCATACCCCGCCAGTTTTTATTTGCATTCGTTGCTCGGGCAGCCTCGCTAGGAGATTAAGCGCGAGATCGGCGACCCATTGAATCAACTGTTGCAGAGACTGAAGAGTGCTTGGCTCAACGGTGAATTCTTTAGGATCGAGATGGAACAGAATTTTGTCGACATCCGTTATAGCGTCGTTGATAACAGCACCGAGACTTTCAGCCGGGCCTTTATCGTGGGAAATCAAGTCTGAAGGCCTCAGAAGTGATTTAAAAGCTGTCGCTACGCTATGAACCATCAGTAAAGAGGACAGATCGGCGGCTTTGCTTTGACCATTGACTAACATTCTGTAAAAATCCAAAATGCAATTCATTACGTATTTTCAATTGCGGTTCCGCAGTTTTAAGTTAAAATTCCCAAAACAATCGCGTTCAAATAGCCAAGAAACCATTAAGTTTTAAGATTTGTTTTTTTCTCAGTTTTTCTTTACCAAATCAGTAATTAGTAGTTTAGTGAAATGACGAAAACAGTTGTTTTAAAGGCTGGATTGCTTTTGTTTTTATTTCCCAAGTTCTCCGTAATTGTTTCAGATTCATAACAGCATTGATTTTATAAAATTACGATGATTTGAGAATTGCAAAAATATCTAAATAGAATTTTTATATAAACGCTATTGCAAAAATGTAGCGTTCGACGATATTACGGCACAATTGTTTCTGGATTTTTTCACGGCTGCAAGATATTTTTTTATAAATATAGTTGAAAATTCATAGAATTTTCTCGTTACCTTGCATATTGAATTTTATCAATATTTATGTTAAATTTTCTTAGGAACTGTATTAGCGTTCGGTAATGTTACGACAATTTTTTTTAGATTCATAATCTTATGATCAATTTCAAGTTAAACAAAGTAATTCGCAAGATAAGTGTTAACGATCTAGTGCGAGATTTTTTTTGTTATCGGAAAATGTCGATCAAATTACAAATCAGACACCAAAATTTTTCAAAAATATGTTGATTTTCATCTATTGATTTAGTAATGATTGATTTATCAACCATATAATGTACTTTCATATCACGGAATTGCCGAAACTTATACAAATATTAAATTTACAATGCAACTGTATCGTTGTTCATTTCGTATATCAAGTTTTGTAAATTCTTCACACTTTCATGTCAGAAAAAAGCCAAGATTTTACAGAAAGCAATACTCATGTGTAGACAAAATTGCAAATACATCTAAGTATTTTTTAAATATCTACAACTGAAATCGTGGTGTAACTTTGATATTCTATTCTGCGACCATGTATATTAAATTTCAAATGGAGGATTGAAATTCTCAAAAAGCATCTTCATTTTATATATTTATTTAATAATAATTGCTCTAATAATCATGCGTTGTATTTTCAATCACTGGATTACCGAAATTAATTGACGTCTATTAATTCTATCGTGCAAAAATATAAATATCAATTTCTATTTACAGTGTAGATTTAACTTTTGTTACTAACCTGTAGAGTGACGTCTTGATACACAAAAATTGAATATAGTGGTACTGCTGAGTAGGCGGAGTTTGTCTGTTGTACGATGCATCAAGCCTTTCGCAGAGTGTTTCGATCATCGAGGATCTCAGGCAGAGAAGAAGATCGAGCCAATCGAAGCCAGTTACGAGGCAATATTCGAGAAGCGTGCAGGCGTAACTCAAGGTAACGGAAGGTCCTTAAAAACCGAAATTATTTATTTAAAAAACCAGTCATTTTGGCGTAAATAATCAATTTAATTCGAAAAAACGGATAAAAAATTGCACCAACCTCCGTCAGGCATAAGTTTGAAGACATAAGTATTTCCCTGAGTGTCACAGGCCAGCAGAACGAATCCCAGCCACGACATATCGATGTGAGAAATTGTAACGGTATTTCGCGAATATTTCGCACTGGGTTCGTCCTGTCGCCAAGGCATGCTTAACGAGGAGTAAGATACTTCCTTCAAACCCTCGCGACTTAGACAATGAACCGAAGAATCCGCCAGGGCTATTATAACGTAACTTGGCGGTGGAAGAGTCGTGACTATTGAAATTTTCGTCGTGGCGATCGCCGTCACTGGCGACTGGCAACGATACTGCGACTGGTGTTGCCAGACCTACAGAAATTGTGATAAATTATTGTGTTTTTTAAAATCTATACCGTTATTTTTATGACTATAATTTTTTCTGATATTTAATAATAAATAGTAATGATATCTTACCACTGTTTTGAAGGGCTCCACTGGTTTGTTTTGAGGAAACACTTTATTGACTGGTTGTATCTTTTCCCGCAATTCCCATACTTCGACAAAACCGCCTAGTTCGCTGTTCGCAGCGACGACCAGCGAGTCTGCGTCCTCGCGGACCACAAATTTCAAGTGCGTTACGTTCGTGCCTACGGATTATTATTTTTATATTTAGTTTTATCGCGTATATTTTATCTTACGAGTTAATTGATATTTATTTTTGTTTTATTTGGACTCACATGAGCTGTCTTTAAGAGCTCCGTCCTGGAGAAAGAAACTTGGCAATGCTTGCGAAGTGATATTGCACTTTTCGTCAATTTTTCGCACCAGAACTCTGTAGCATCGTATGGGCAAACAAATGTTGCCGCTACTCACGGCGATCAAAAAGTGACCATCTAGAAGGAAAAAGGGAAAATTACATAAATTACAAATAAATGTAAAACTAAATCCATGTTTGGGGATAGAAATTTAGAGTATAAGCTTCAGAATATGAAAAGCAGAATGAATTTCAGTTGAATTTATCACGACGAAAGCGCCGACTGTTATATTGAAAGTTTAAAAAGCCATAATTAAGTTATATCTCAAGGCTGAAGGAGCTTGGAACATGGACAGGAAATAACAAAAAAATTAGAAATTACAATTTATAATGTACAGAAGAAAAAATTCTATGTATATAGACATTTCAAGGTACTTCAGCCACCTAAATTTTTGAATTTTTGCCACCACTCCGAAAATGAGTAAGTCCGAAGTACTAGATAAAAAATTTGATGAGTTTTCGAGGTCTTTCAAGCTTCCGCTTAAAGAAAACTGAAATTTTTATTATTATTTTTTTTTGCGATATGTATGATTTGAAGAAAAAATTATATTGTTTTAAAAATCATAATTTTTACCAAATAATTTTAGTAATGTTTGGAGTGGACATTGCAAGATTGCTGTGATATTTAATCGTTATTTTTCACAGATTTCAAAATATATCAAAGCTAGATTTCTACAATATCTTGGAGAAATCTAGGTGCTTTAAGGGTTTGGAGGTTCATAATAACGAATGACTAATAGCGAATTCCATAGTAATAGCTATTCTATATTCAGATGTTAATTATATTTGAATTCGCTGTTTTCGTCATTCACTATTTTAGCCATTCGCTACTTTGGTCATTTGCTATATTGACCCTCATCTCCAATATTAGATAATTCGGACAGTTCAAGATCTAAAGAAAGTACAGTAAATTCTTACTTTTTCCATAGCAAAGATCGACGGCCGTGATCCTGTTTCTCGTACTACCGAGACTTTCGCTGGCGAAACAGACTGGATTCTGTATATCTCGGGTTATCATGACTGCACCAACCATTCCAGTGGTCGAAACGACGAGAACACCTTCAGCGGCGCGGCCACCAAATTGTCGCACGGATGGTGCAAAAGGCAGATGATTGAATTTTTCGCTGTAATGGACACTATCTTTTTTCTCGGTAACAAGTGCCGTCTTTTTGCCATTGTGAAACCACGCGGCGCCCAATATATGCTCGCCTGGAAAGTTTGCCGAACCCACTAAAGTCCAGTCGTTTAATATGTGGTCCTTAAACATCCAGAGTTGAACGGAACCCGAAGCGTCCGCTACCACCAATTTACCGCCTGGCAAATCCCATTCCAAAGCTGTTATCGTGTGACGATTTGACAGAATTCTTCAAACATAAAAAAAAGCGCTTATATCACTTTTTGTTTTTTGCTTACCTTGTTCGTGATAAATATCGTTTTATTTTAATTATTTCTTAATATATGTAAGCTGTGCAGGAGAATCATAATAATTTTTAAGTATGATGATTTTTTATACCTTTTGAACACATTTTTTTACATAATTATTAATTGAACGATTTTTGTAAAACACTACAGTAAATCATTATTTAATGCAAATTTTGCAGGATAATTGTTTTTCATTCGAATTTGATTTACAGGAATTTCATGAACAGCGTGAAGTCTTATGGCTTATGATTTGTCTTATGACTTCGCGATAGAAACAAAATAGTGAAACATTTTTTTTGTTTATACTTTAAATTGTCAGAAAAAAGAGTGCTGAATACTTTAATTATGTTTTTCTCAAACATTTGAAAAGTAACTCAAGAAGATAAAAGCATTCTTTTGTAATTATTTCATAAAAAGTGATTCTCTGCTTTTAATAGATTTTTGGAGCTGTTAATTACTTGTGAGTGTGCCAAGGCATGTTCAGGTCACAGACATAGACATGAGAGCCCCAGCTTTTCCCTCCCACATCCTCGAGCTCTGTAGTTGTCGTAAAGGCTGCAATATTGCGACTGGAGAGAGAACACAATGATTGTCCATCGTGAAGTCTGAAAACATAAAAAGATTGATATAATCATTTGTAAAACAGACAAATATATGGATTTGATTTAACCCGTCAGCTCAAAACTGGGGAATAACACACTTCATGTAAAATTTAAACAACACTTTTAGGGGGACACAGTCGCCTAAATAAAGTCATGAGAAAATAAATTTTGTACATAATACTGTTCTTCTATAAAATCTTACACTGAAACCTCACTAAATACAAATTACGCACTATAATTCTGCAATTTTGTGAAGACATACAATGTATCAAAATAGTGTGAGATTCAAAGAAAAATGTTCATCTCATAAATTTCCGACCAAAGCAGTGAACAGATCTCAGTGTTCCATATCTTATTTTATTTGTCCAGCAGCGCAATCTCGAATTAGTGTAGCAATCCTGGATGCAGTGGAAACTGGATTCACTGCGACACATTGTTTATTGAGTTTTTAGTAAAGAAAGTTTTATTTACACATTTAAAATCATAACTTTGTCATAAAGGCGTGGAATAAAAGTGAATACACATTTACTTGGACATTATTATTTGTTCACTGATTTGGTTTGAAAGCTACGAGTGAAAATTTTTAATTTTGACTTCACACTAATCGTGTATGCTGTATGAGTCTTTCTAAAATTATAGAATCATAATACTTTTTACATACCCAGACTGAAAAACATACCACACACAGTGTTCTCGAAAATGCACCATATACTGCAGCATTAAATTGCATTATTAACAGCGCAGCATGCTTAACGGCACGACTGCCGTCACTTTACCTGCACAGTTCCGAGACACACTCGCACCAATTTGCAAAGCACTGTGTCAGAACTTTGTAAGCATATTACCAGTATAAACACACTGTGCTGTTAATGATGAAACTTAATGCTGCCACAAAACATTTTAATAACGACACGCCTGTCGTTTTATGCAACCAACGTGTCGTCGATGAGTCGTAATATTTCCATCTATGTTTAAATGTAAGATTTTTTTAAAAAAGGGTTATTACCTACAGATTTTTCTCTTGATGACTGTTTTTTAGTGACAGAAGTACACAAAGATGGTTTAAGGCCAAAACTCAATTTTTTCATTTGTCAAAGTTTTCGGACCAAACTAATAAACCAAAGTTTGATGTCTTATTCTATCTGTTGAGGAATACATTCTGAATTGGATATAACGATTCTAAAAAGAAATTTTACGGTTATCAATTGCTCAATGATTTTTTAATAAAGAAATTTTATTACCACTTTAAAATCATGGCTTTGTGATAAGGACCTAAAGTCAAAATTCTGATATTCAATCCGGAATCCACACTTTGACAGATGAAATAAGACATAGAACACTGAAATTGGTCACCAGTTTCGTCTGACAGCTACAAGTGAAAAATTTTACTTTTCGACTCACACGATTCTCTTGCACTTAACGTCTTCACAAAATTGCTGAATTATAATGAGTATTATGTATTTAATAAGGTTGTAATGTAGGATTTTTCAAAAGATTTTTGACCTTTACAGAAATTGCTGTGTTATGACTTTTCAAGTGACTGAGTTTCCTGAAGGTTATATAGAATTTAGCAAGAAACTAAAATTATTTTTAAGAATGAAATAAATAATTATTACCTCTCATGATTGAAGAAGGATTTTGCTACGCTTTTTCTACTAACTGCATATAGCAAATCCATGTTGACACTTCACTGCACTATTTATAAATATATGCGATTATAACCTCTTTTTGAATCCGTGTCAGAATGAATGAAAACAAAACTGTATAAACGACACTTAAAAATGATGCATAAACGTCACGTTGAATGTAACAACATTGTATTGAATCGGTTTAGAGCTGCACGTAGATTCATTCAATATAATGACACTGTTTTGACGTGCGAATTATATTGACTAACGTAACAAAACTTTGCGCTACGCCTTTATGCAATACTGGGTTGCGTTCAGAAACGTACTCTCGGGGCGATAGAAAGAGAGGAAATAATGGGTCTGTACGTATGTTTGAGAGAGATACTCGATGCCAGGGTATGATTTCTGAACGGAGTCCCGACGTCGTCTTCGAATCTAATCTGTTCTTGCGGTAATTAAGACTGATGTCCGAACCACGTTTACGATCTGCAATTCTCCGGAATAAAAATGGTTCGAAAATAATTTAAGCAAAGTTTTGCCTTTATCACATAAATCATTTACAATTTATTTGAAACTTAAAACTTAAAAAAAAAAAATTGGAAAAATTGAAAAAAAATTTTACATCGAAAAAAAAAAGAATGAATTCCACCAAATACTTAAGAATTCAACGATGTACAAAATTTTTTCAATTATTTTTATTTTTTTAAATTCGTAATAATGCCATAAGAGCCCATGTTAAAATGCATGCATAAAAAAATTTATTTTGTGTAAACGATGTAGACGAAAATTCCCAAAAAATTCATGTGAGTTTGTCCCAATGATTTAAAACGCGGTAATTATTTCAGATTTTTCTGTGCATTTTCAATTTGACTGACGAACCTCCTTGAAGGCTATCGATTCACTGTATCGGTTTCATGACTCAGTTTGGCGCCACCGTGACCCTTCGCCGTAGGACAATCGGCAATTTCAAGGGTGTACCTGCAGAACTCGACTCGCTATACAATTTACTTTATTTTGCTGACTGCGGGTTTTACAACAGCGTGGCTCGTCACAGGGTGGCATTTCCGCTTGCCTTTCCTGGTAAAAGTATGTTATAGGGACTGATACAGATCGATGGAATTTGAATGGGAATTTTAATGGATTTGTATCATCTCTATCTATTAGGGCTTTGATCAATTTATACAAATCAAATCGTTATTGTTAGTCCCTTTAGTTTTGGTTTTCATGGGTTAAATTCGATATGTACATTATCGGCATGTATAGTGCACCAACGGATATTTAATATTTAATATTGAACTAACGTTTCGACACTTATAAATTTCTATCCGTTTGTGGTGTAACGTGTTATATCGTAAATGTATGATTTAACATCAATCGTTCGCAATCAAAGAGGCATCAATAGAGTAATCCTAGCATTTTCTATCGTCTTACAATTATGAAAAGTATATCGGAATAAATCGTATTTTTCTGAACTAAAAGAATTATCATAATCTATTGTAAAACCCTGATAGAAATAATACAGTTTTCTGTCATTTTTTTTAAATATGAAACTTTAATACACGGATATATTAATAATTTACAACGTTCGAGCCATTTCTCAAAATAAAAATATAACAAAGAAAATTATTGACAAATTATATTCATTCAGAGAAGTAAGTGAATCAATTTTATAAGACGGGAAATTAAGTTTTTTCACAACTTGTCAAACTTTGTGTGAAATTGAATTTTTTAATGAATTCTTCGAACTCTAATTATCCGGAATCAACGCTTTTATTAGCTTCTTCGATGTGGTTTATTATTTACTAGATTCATATCTTATCACAAAGTATTCAAATAAGGATAAAATAAGATTTTCGGTGAGGAATGTATACGCGATGCATTTTTAGAGAGTTAACAGGAATAATTTCAAACTGTTCAATTTCCTCACGTTAATCATAAGTACGTGAAAAGGTTTATATATTATTTATACATATTATGTTATAAGTAAGAACAAGTTTAGATAGAATATTAGATGGACAGGACATCAGAGATCATGCAACTTAAGCAGCTCGATTCGCGGTCATTACAACGATGGGTGACCCTAAAAAAGTAATCATAATTATCAACAAAATTTATGAGGAAGCCAAAATTGATCAACATACTTTCTCATAGAGGTAGCTTTGTAGAAAGCGAAAAATAATGAGGAAGCAATTTGCAAAGTTTTTGTTTTGCTAAAATATGACTGATTTTGTAGGATTGGGTTTGAGGCGCCATTTGTCGAAACCGCTTATACTTTGGTCTAACAGGTCTTGTAGAGTGATGATAACGGCGTCAGTAGTTTTATTGTGTGCGATTAGCGCTGTGTCGTCGGCGCATTGTAAAATGTAAGGATTGGGGTCGTATACGTTTTGACCTGTCTATGTTGTGGTTGTAAATGCTGAAGCAGTATAATTGTACAAAAACGCGAGAGGGGAAATCCCTGCGGCACGCTTTGTTCTGGGGTGCAGCTGTATGACCTGCTATTTTCCACTTTTATCACTGGTCTACGATTGTTGAGAAAATTGTGTATAATTAGTAGCAGGTACGCCGGGCAGTCAAGAGTCCGCAACTTGTAAATAAGACCTTTATGCCAGACGCTATTGAAGGCTTTGTTTATATCCATAAAGAGTGCAGCCGAGCAATATTTGGATAACTTTGTCGTTTGTACGTTTGATGTTAGGATGGTGAATGGTTGCGTAGTCGATTTGCTGTGATCTGTTTCAACTCTATCTTCAGAAATGTTGTCAAAGATTTTGTCCAGGGTTGGCACGAGATTAATCGCCCGGTAATTTGCAGGTTCCGTCGTGTCAGAGTTGACTTTTGGGAGCGTGATGACTATACTATTTTTCCATTGTTCCGGAAGTAGTTGTGGATGAGGCAGTAATTATAGATCTTCTTCATATAGAGGAACATTGTCGTGTCCTGGGGCAGAGTTTTTAGATTTTTTGATCATTTTTGGTTCAATTGATGGTTGAAATTTAGAAAGGAAAAATTGTTATTGAAAAGTCGCTCAAAGATGGAAAACAGTTTACAATAAGTTAATTTTTTTTCTCAGCTGCCACAACTGATTTTCTAACATTATCCAACGCTTACTGCATAGTTAAAATTTTATGAAAATATGAACATATGAGAATTATAAATAAATATTAACACTAAGCAGTTATACCTATAACGAAGTAAATCGTTTTTTCATGAACCTGAAGATCTCTGCATCGGCACATTTAGCAGTTGTGTCAGTCATAACTTTGGGACATTTTTTAACTATGAACTGAGCGTGGGATAATGAGATAGAATCTGATGTGGGAGATGGAAAAAGAATAAAATAAAAATAAAAATTAATTTTTTAAAAAAATGTTCTTTGTCGTTGAGCGACATTTTGATGACAATTTATTTTTCAAATTCTCGAACATAAAATAGAAAATGACATAACGAAATAATATAAGAAGTGACAGATTAAGAAAATTAACTTTTTTACTGGGTATGACTAAAAATTAAAAAATATCGCCAGAATTTGGGCCACCCTAATATTAAGGGCTGTAATTTAAAAATTTGACGAAATTCTCATGAATCTCTGTCAAACATCAATATTTTCGAGCTTAGACCTAAAATGGTCCCCGGACTTTTCTTTAATGTTTTAACAATTTTCTTCAAAACAAAATAAAAAAATAAAAATTAAATGTGTAACATTGCCCTTGTTGCAACTTATCGCTTAAATATTGCTAAGTATCCTATATGGTACATTATTATTCAATGTTCATATATTGCCAGGTACTTCCGTTCAATTTTTTAAGAAGTTGCAATTTTTTCAATTAATTCTCCAAGTTTTTTCTCGATTTTTGTCATTGTCATTTTTTTAATTGCAAGGATTTTTACTCCTATTTTTGTTACCTTCAGATTCAAGAATTCCTTTTCAGTTTATATAAAAAATACTGTCTTTATATAATTATGCTAATGGATCGCTGCTCCATTGAACATTTATAAAAAAATCGGTGATGGATCGCTGCTCCATTAAACATGTTTTTAAAAATGGGTGCTGGATCTCTGTTCCATAAAACATTAAAAAAATAATAGGTGCTGAATTCGATTTCCATTATCGATTTTTTTATTCATTTAATGATGCATTATTTTTACATTAAAAATCTCACAACGCTGATACATGAATATAGATATATTTGAGAAAGAAGAGATAATTTAGAAAAGGTCAATGAATACTGGTTGGAACTAATATTTCGTCTACGCATCCGCCGAGTTTTACCATTGAATACGACACCGATTAGCTTTAACTACTGCTGATACTAATCAATCAGGAAAACGAAAATAAATCACCTCGTACTTATCACCTATTATATAAATCATCTATACTTATATATAATCTTGCAGAATAACACACGAATTATGTGGACACTGTATTATTTTTTCGCGAATACCAAACAAAATATAAATCCGACGCTTCACAGTTGCGGAGATTACGTCTTCTTTCAATTATTACAATTTATTTATTGCTATTTACATATCGAATATTTTCATGTTTGTTTAGGCGGAGTTGTTAGCCATTCCGGCCAGTTCTGAATCAGTGCGTAGAGTTTGTCTCCAGGACTGCGAGTCTGCGAGACTTGTCGATGACCAAGAACCTTAAAATCGTGGCTCAAGAAACCTCCAGCTTTTCCACAATGCAGCAACTTCCGGGCTGTACTCATCATCTTATCACTTGGCCGGACGTCTGGAGAATATTAAAAAAAAAAAAATTGTTATCACTGTAAAAAAAAGGAGGCAACGTAGAACTTGCACATTGCTTCCTCATTATTTTTCGCTTTTTGCGAAGCTATGAGGAAGTTTGTTAATTAATCTTGGGTTCCTTATAGAGAAAGCTTTGGCAAAAGCCTAAAACAATGTGGAAGCAATGTGCAAGGTTCTACTTTTCATCCTTGTTATATGTCAATCATAGCATAATGTAAATTTATGAACATATACAAAATGGTATACAATTCGAACTGTTCTATCGATCATTACGAAATTTTGTACGTACGAGATGTTAGTACAAAATATAATAAATATAATAAATAGTACGAGTACATACTGATGTTAGAACAAAAAAGTCGATAGGAATTTATTAGAACATTTAATTTTCAAAAAAATCCGGGTGAAATTTCATGTATTGCTAACGGTTTTAAGTTACGGACTCATTGAATCTTATTTTAATGGTTTTTCCCGCATATCCAATAAAAAATTTCAAGGCTCTGTAATAAATCAAACATTGAAGATAGAAATTCGAATCAACGAGATTTCTTGTTCGAAATTCAATGGTTCATAATGTGTAGTCGTTGATTTTATGAAAAAAAAATTCTTCTTAGGTTGCAGAGAGAAAGAATGGAGAAAAATCACTTTCCTGTGTTATTTTAATGGGAAAACTCCAAACGCGATGATGGACCTCTAAGAATCAAAATTATGAGCTCCGCTTTTGACAGGATCTTTACTAAGACGTATTCTACAATATTTTGGGCGGGGAGCAAAGAAAAAAAAATATATCGCTTTTTTTTTGGCACACTCTAATACATACATTTTTTCCAAATCACTTTTTTTGAGGTTTCAGATCATTCTGATTATCATAACATGAACATCTCGAAGGAAAAAATTTCCACAAAAAAAACGTTCCCTCTATGTGAGAGTAAAGTTTAACCACTTGAAGTTACGATACTCACCATTGAAATTCCCGATGAAAGAAATTCCCACAGATTTAGAGTTCCATCCAAAAGCAAACGCTCCGGTTTTTTCCCAACCCCGACCCTCGTAGACATTCCCATCTCCACCAATCAAAAATCTACAAGCAGATGGTTAAAGAACGGCTATGGAATTATCATTAAGATCGTTGGAGATAATTCACAGTGATACTTTTTATTACGGCCAAGTGTTCTCATAAATTAATAATTAAACAACGGTGCTGTCGATCGTCTTCCGAAGACGCCAAAGGTTAAATTGATTATGATTTAAGCAAAACATAGTTTTTTTGTTTTTTTTTTAATTTTTTTTTATTTTGAAAAATACGCAGAATATAACAAATTTCGGATATGCGTTTCCCAAAAAAAATCTTGAGTGTAGTAGATGGTTTTATGCCGAACACATATCCAAAATTCGTTATTTCGCGCACATTTAAAAAAAAATAAAAAATAAAAAAAAAAATAAAGAAAATTTTTTTAAAAAATTCGTATGCATTCAAATAAATTAACATATCATTTTCATTAGAAAAAAAGTTAGGCTGACCGATTGTTTCTTGAACAATTGTTTTTTTTCACCAATTTGTTAATAACGTTTTGGAATTATTATTATCCGGAATCAATATTTTCAGCACGTTTTATATGAATTATATTTTTCCTGTTTTTATCCCATCGGGAAGTGATCGAAATTGTCTCTGAAACTCACTTTTGGCGGGACTGTATGTATCATACATCCTTAATCTTGAAATTTCAGTTGAAAACTAAAGTAGATTCCCGTTGGGAATGACAAACAAAAAAGTTAAATGTTGGCTCCCTCTTTTTTCAGTATATCAAATCCAATCATGAAATAAAAAAGCAGTGAAAATTTTAATGCCAGATTTCTGTCCGATATTTGGTAGAATAGCCATAAAAATAGGAAGACACTTACGAGTATGCAATGTCGTCATAGCCAGAAGATTCTATGTGATAAGTTTGGATACCGCGGACTCTTGATGCGCACACTGACTGAGTTGAACACTCTTGACTGACCGTGTGAGAAATAATTGTGAAGGAAACTGGTTTTGTCATATTTTGGAGTTCATTAGTGGCTGGTTGTCCATTCCATTCCGCTTTTTTAATTATCCTTGGGCAACCTGTATCTTCATCTGTAAGTCACTGTTACTTGAGTGTCAAATAATCGTCAAAAAGGAAATAAATAATTTGCGTTAAAAATATATATTTACGGACCGGCAAAGGTAACACCAAAAACCGCGAGAATTACAACGGCCGACCAAGCGAAATTCATTGTTACTCCGAATCGAAAATGAATGGAAAAAACTGGGAGTTCGCAGAATATATTGAAAGGATTTGTATCCGACTACGTCGATTGAATTGACTGCGGAAATTTATTGTGAACTTATTGTTTTCTTGTATGGTATCGGGGACTCCCAAACTGAAGAGGTTTTTTGCTACAGTGTTGCCAGAGCGAACAACTGTTGCGCACTTGCAAACTTTCATAATATTCTGGCTATATATTTAAATGGAAAATTATTTGTCGATGTAAAGCATTTTCTAGCAATTTAATCACTTTTTAGTTTGAGGATGTATGATACGTACAGTCCCGCCAAAAGTGAGTTTCGGAGACTATTTCGATCACTTTCCTATGGAATAAAAATCGGCAAAAAATAATGCATATAAAACGTGCTGAAAAGATTGATTTCCCATTATATTTCCCCAAAATGTTATTAACAAATTGGTGAAAAAACCAATTGTTCAACAAACAATCAGTCGATCTAACTTTTTTTCTAATGAAAATGATATGTTAATTTATTTGATAGCATACGAATTTTTTCAGATTTTTTTCTTTTTTTTGGATTTTATTTTTATTTTTTTCAAAAATTCGCGCGAAATAACGAATTTCGGATGTGTTCGGCATAAAACCTTCTACTACACTCAAGATTTTTTTGCAAAACACATATCCGAAATTTGTTATATTCTGCGCATTTTTCAAAATAAAAAAATATCAAAATCAAAATAAAGAAAAAAATCTGAAAAAATCCGTATGCATTCATGTAAATGAACATATCATTTTCATTAGAAAAAGAGTTAGGTTGACTGATTGTTTGTTGAAATTTTTTTTTTTTCCGCCAATTTGTTAATAACATTTTGGGATTATTATTGAGCAAAATCAATCTTTTCAGAACGTTTTATATGCATTATTTTTTGCCGATTCTTATCCCATCGGGAAGTGACCGAAATTGTCTCTGAAACTCACTTTTGGCGGGACTGTACGTATTATACATCCTTAAGTTCATCAAGCTTATAATAGTTCTTAACTGTGCTCCAATTGTTTCAGTACGTTAAATTGCTTGATTACGATAGATTTCATAGCTTGTTTTTGATTTTTGTAAAATTTTGCAGTATTTTCTTCGCCAATGATTGCAGAACGTATTTTAAAAAATTATGTATTTTTAGTCTCGAACAACGATACAAACTCAACAAAATCGATGAAAATTTCTGTAACGTCCTTACAACCTAAATTGTATAGAAACGTAATAGATTTAGGATAATCTTACGAAGCTGGCAACACTGTCAGGCAAATCATAGATATTATATTGTGGATAAACATACGTGAATAAAATGAAGATAATGTTATCGCTACTCAATGGTAATTTAAAACACATTTTTTAAAAATTGAATATAAAAAAAATATAATTCTCCGTGAAATATTGACCTCAAATCATATCACATTCCCGTAACTCAGCTCCTTCGCTCAATTATCAACTTACATTTCTTTTATTTGCCTAAACGCACTCAATCACTTTTTTTTCTCGTCTCGATTAAACGCACAAACAATCGCGTTATCGTAAATAATATCTTCTACTACAGAATTGATTGTTTCGTCGTCGATGTTTAATTTGTTATCAGTGTTAGAGTTGTTGAGGGTATTCCCTGGGAAGATGACCCGAGATCTACGATGTAATCTGTATCTGTTTCCTCGTCTATGTTGATATAATGAGCATCGATTGATTAGAGTAGCATTACGAATTTTGAATATTGACGAATTTTGAATATTGACGAATTTTGAATATTGACGAATTTTGAATATTGACGAATTTTGAATATTGACGA
The DNA here is from genome assembly GCA_949699805.1 of Tromatobia lineatoria. Taxonomy (NCBI): domain Eukaryota; kingdom Metazoa; phylum Arthropoda; class Insecta; order Hymenoptera; family Ichneumonidae; genus Tromatobia; species Tromatobia lineatoria. The sequence goes on from OX453043.1 coordinate 13,192,785, forward strand.
ATTTTGAATATTGACGAATTTTGAATATTGACGAATTTTGAATATTGATGAATTTTGAATATTGACGAATTTTGAATATTGACGAATTTTGAATATAGACGAATTTTGAATATTGACGAATTTTGAATAGTGACGAATTTTGATTTTTGAGAGATTATGAATATTGACGAATTTTGATTTTTGAGAGATTTTGAATATTGACGAATTTTGATTTTTGAGAGATTTTGAATATTGACGAATTTTGATTTTTGAGAGATTTTGAATATTGAAGAATTTTGATTTTTGGGAGATTTTGAATATTGACGCGTTATAAATGTTGACGAATTTTGAATATTTATGAATATTGAATCTTGACTCTTTCGATTCTTTAAGAATCCTCGCGTCACATATTGCGCATGAAATGATTGTTATGATTATGGTATTACAGTGTTCATAATGATCATAATAATATTAAGAAGAAGAAGAAGAAGAATGAAATACTGATGTCGGAAACATTGTCTGCGCGGGAAATTCCTGTGCGAAACGTAAGTAGAAATTCCCAAGCCTGCCTGGGATTAATACGAATTTTTATTTAATTTAATACTTGACATCTCTCGTTATAAGAACTCCGCAAGAGGTTATCGCTTTTGCTTGCACGGTCGCATTCTTACAGCTCTGCATCAGAGAGCATCCAGACGCGAATCGTGGTGATACATAGCTTAGACTAAAAAATATTGAACTGTATTGCTTATAAAGTCAGTTTATTTCGATAATCTATTGAACAAGATGATGTATTTAAATTACCTCTTGGCTTTTTTTACGGTTTTCGGAGTTGCTGTAATTGGTGAGTCGATTTTTCGATACCTCATAATCGAATCCTCATAGGATTTTTGAGTATCGTGTTCGTGGAGTGTAAATAATTAGTGTCCGGATGTTTAGCTCTGAATAATTGGTCCTGGAAAATTCTGCCCCAGGAAAACTGTACTTCACGGATCATTGGCTTCTACGAAGAACGGCCACCTAAAAAAGTGGCCCTCATAAAAGAGGTTCTTGAAAAAATGGCCTTAAAAAAAAGTCCCCCGAAAAATTGGGCCTCAGAAACTAGGCCCCATGTATTTTCTGAATGTTCCCATCATAATGTTATTTATCTTTTTGGTGATTAATTATGCAGGGGCAAATCTTTTTCGGTTTTAATATTCGTGTTAATAGATGAGTAGCTAATATAGAAGAATTATATAATCCATTTGTGATTTATGGTTTGTGTATAATAATTTCGAATCATTTTTTGTGCAGGCGGAAATTCGGAGTGTCCGAATATTATTAAAAGGTCTTCGTGGAATGGACAACCAGCAAAAGGAATTTCTTATTTAATAATTCCACTGCCCTACATGGTTATTCATCACACTGTCACGCCAGAATGCACCACCATCGAAGATTGCTCCGCGAGAGTGAGAAATATTCAGGAATACCATATGCAAGTTCTAGACTGGCATGACGTCGGATTCTCGTAAGATTGAACAAATTATTCAATTAATATCTAGATGCAATTATATAAGAAGAAAATATCACCGTATCAATAAATTACTTGTAATGATCTTATTCTTTTGTAATTTAGGCACTGTTACCAAAGAATATTCAATATACCAGTCTATAATTTTCAGGAAGAATTTATTTGATCACTAATTGCCCCGAAAAAAAACAATAGAGACAAATACATATTTTTACACTTATTTCATTACATCATGAGAATATTGAATTTTAAATTCCAAATTACTGCGATAAGAAAACGTCACATTTAGATAATATAACACAGAATACACGATAAATAATGCGACAATAATCGGCAAAAAACATTCAACGTAAAAATTTAGACGCCTGATTAATATTGCAAAATAGTGATAACGCAGTAATCTCGCCACACAAAAACGTGAATAATAGATTTACTATTATTGTAAAAAAAAAAAAAAAGTATACCAATCGCAAGTACGTCAGTATTCGGGCTTGCTCGTAACGATTAGATCGAGAGTAAAGGACTTATCTTGATTTATTTATTCTCGAATCTCTTACATACTGCAGATAGTAACATGGCATCCATAGGAGACAATATTGTAAATGGCCAAAAATGTTGAAAATATTATAAGCAAAGCTTTTCTTTGCAAGTTCAGGTATTTAAATATCATATGCATCCGCAAATCACCTCGAAATTTCGAACTGTTATGTAAGATGAATAATTTCCGAAGATTAACAATTTAATAACTTTTCAAATCAATCTTCAATAAAAAAAAAAATAATACCATGCAGTTCTAGATGAAACTTTATGTAGGACTATGTCTATATAGACACCGAAATTCGCCAATTGAAAATAGTGTTTTTTAAATTTATGAATTGCAGAAGATATTCATTTTGAAGACGATAATTCATGATATCATGTCTTTATACAATAACTTCAGCTTACTGCGATATAAAAAATTGCTCATTTTTTATTTTCATTAGATATAAAAATAATTCTATTCCAGGAATAATAATTCATTATTCCATTTTTTCAATTCGATAATTTGGGCTTATTTTTACATAAAACCACAGATTTTTCATCGGTGGTGATGGTAATGTTTACGAAGGTGTTGGCTGGAATAAGGAAGGTGCTCACACTTACGGATATAACAAAAAAGGCGTGGGTGTAGCTTTTATAGGGAACTTTCAGGGTAAGTATAGTACCTTATTAAAATGGAAATGAAAGCCATTCGACCGAAATCCAGCCACCAAGATTTTTTTTAAATTAAAAATAGGCAGCAAATCTAAATCTGATTCAGACAAAAAATCTGAAAAATTCGATTATCATATGAGGCATTCCACATGACTTCAGCCACCCAAAAAAAAAATTCGAAAATCAGGTTCAGTGACACCAAATTTCAATTTTTTTGAATTTTTTTCTGGCGAAATATGCCATGTTTTTAATTTTTCATCTAACCTATGATATCCCGGGAACGATTAATCATATCGACACCTCAAAAAAACGAAAATGTGCGTTTTTTATGGCCCACAAAAAAATAATGTATTCAGAATTAATTTTGTAATTTCAGACTATATTTTACTACTAAATTAATGAAAATTTTTTTTTTGCGGAAAGGACTTCGGAAAGTGGCATCGAAAAAATTGTTGCCAATTGTGTATGAAAATCTTCAATTTTTAATATTAAATTTATTTAACAGAAATGTAGGTACTAATGAAGTGTCCAAAGATAGTGCCGTTTGAATTAAAAATTAAATTTGAAATTAAGTGAAATTTTTACATCAAGAAAACCCAATATTATTTAAACCCTTCAAGGAAACATAAAGTTTGGTGACTGCATTTCGGTGAAATCGCTTATACATACATTTGACTTATTTTTATGAACAACAAATTTTTTTTAGATAAAGAGCCAAGCCAGAACATGTTGAATGCAGCCCAGAAACTCATTACTTGCGGTAAAGACAAAGGCTTCTTGCGCAGAGATGTGAAAATTGTCGGTGGACGTCAGGTCATCAGTTCGCTGAGTCCAGGAGAAAAACTTTATGCTAAGATCAAACAATGGCCCGAATGGTCTGCAATTCCTTAAATTTTCTTCAACCCAGTGAACACAGTTACATTGCGGCAATGTAACGACAACATAACAAATATAACATGTAATTTTGCCCGGAAGTTACATATATGTTGCAGTTTTTTGCGACCCAGAAATATAACAATGTTATTTACGCGGTACATTTGATTTATTAATATTTTAATATGTAATATTTTACAGCCGAAATGTTAACATAACAGTTATATAACCCGTATATAACAACTGTAAAATTACATGTTACTACCATGTTATATAATCACGATATACTGCAAATATAACATTGATATATTACACGTAACTTCTATATTATGTTACCGTAATGAAACATGTTCACTGTTAGCAAGTTATACTCTTAGTTAAATCTAAAAATCGTTCTTGATGAATTTTATTCCATTTCATTCAAAATATAGTGATCATGAGAAATAAAAATAAAACAGTTGTACCTTGGAAATAAACGTAAATAAAACTGTTGGTGTTGATAAATAAATAATTCATATAATTAAACCTTAATCTGATGAATTTGCAGCTACTTTCCGGTTATCCCTGAATTTTCAAATTTTATTTCTATTTATACTAAAAAAACACTAAAAAAATGTCATGCAGTACCTTATTAAATAAATCCTCGTTTAACAGTATGACCACAACCTCAAACTCAAACTACTCCAAATACAGTACTTCAAGTACGATACTCCAAATACAGTACTTAAATTACAAAAGTGCTTCGAGTACGAAGTTTTGTCATTGTTCTTCATTAACAAAGTACTTCAAAAGTACTCCACGTTAAAAATACGACTAAAATACTCCACGGGTTTGTACTTGATTTTTTAAGTACATGTTTTGTACTTCAAGCATTTCTACTTAATATATTGGTATTGAAATTGAAAAAAGTAACACGACCTTTGGTATAGAATGTGGGCTAGATCGGTTAAATGTTTCGGTTTTTATTAGATTTGGATTATTTGGAAATTTTCGAAATCTGCATGTTCGACTCTAATTCAGGTAATCAAGTAATTCCGGCAATCTTGTCACGGGGGATTCCCCGTTTTTTTTGTAAATTTCAATATTGCAAATAAATACATATAAAATCGATTCGGTTCGAAAAAATTGGTAAAAAATAGAACTGCGGCCGAGTTCACTTTGCATCTAAAAATATTCATATCCGAAACAGAATTTATGAGTATTTTGTCAGATTTAGAAAAAATGGTCTTCAATATTTTCGTTATAGATAATCATAAGTATATCAATAATTTAAAAAAAACCTAATAAAATTTGTGGTTTCTGCGTAGAGATAGAACAATAACATAACAAATCGATGATGAAATCCAAGGGGTCGACGGTCAGATCCAGTTCAAGTTGGTATGGAATGCCCCAAATATTTAAAGCTAAACAAAGGTATTTAAAAAAAAATCGTGAAAACGTAATTAAAAAAAATTATTTCTCGACTTTCCCTTGTGGACTAAAAATATTGTTGTTCATCGCAGTATCTTTAAAAAAAATTTAGATTAAAAATAAGTGGTGTTTTTTTGTTTAACTCCAAGTATTTATAATTTAAAATCAACCTTAAAACAAATAGGAGGATAACGTTAACAATTGCAGGAGATATTTGGGAAGATGAGAGTTAGCCGTTAATTGAGTTGGCGTGGAATGCATCATCCGATAAACTGAAATTGCAAAAAAAATGCTAATTTTCATTCTTTTGAAGAATTCTCATTGCTTACCTCCCAATTCTTGATCCTCTCGCTTATTGAGTTCAGCATTTCGACGAAAGATGTATGATATATACATATATAATATATATACATATATGTTTGTTGCAATTTTTCGCGTTGGCACATGTAGTCAATAACGATTTATTCGATACAACGTTTACACCGACGAAGCACATGCATTATTGAAAATACGTTATTTCATCATCGTGGAAAATTGTCTGTCGATGGTCCGGCAATCTTATCGCAAGGGATTCCCCTTTTTTTGTAAATTCCAATATTGCAAATATATATTAAAAATCGTTGCGGTGATGATACGTTGACGACGACGACGGCGATGGGATATATAATAGTAGACAGTGAATGGCAGCAGCCGTTATATAACTGGTATTAAAGTCTTTATTATTATCTCTGATTTTGAGCGGGTTGACTTAATATTTTTTTTCACTTAGTGTTTTTTTTTATCACACACGCACACATATACACACCGGCCATCCAGACGTTATCTTTCATTCTCATCTGTTTTATCTCACCCAATTTCTTTTTTTTGTCAAGTATTTGTCAATTTCCTTACGGCGGGCCCATTTTGGCCGGAACACTTTGTACATTCGCGATTTTCAATCTTGTCTTCCGATTTTACGCAGTCCGAATCAAACAAAAAAATTGACCCGGGCAGATAGATTTTCTTGGCAAAAAAATGTATTATCAAGAAAATATAGTTACCGTTATTCTCTATGGTTTAATAATTCTTTAAACAGCTTCATTTAGATTTTTCATTGTTTTCTACAAAGAAAAAAATTGAAAAATAAATAGGTATTGGAAAAAAAAATTATAATAATAGTGGAATTCATTTTTCTAGTCGAGTCAATTTTTTTTTTCTACACAGCACTCAATCGCCATGCATTTTTCCATCCTCATCTCTCCCTCTTTTTATTAAATTATTTTTTCAGTATTATATTCTCGTTTTATCTTTCTTTTTTTTTATAAACGTTACCGTTTTTTTTTATGCTGGCATGCAGACGAGGTATACGATACAAATATCCACAATCAGTAGTATGGTTTTTTTTGTTCTCTTCTTCTTCTTCTTCTCTAACTTACTTGTGTGTATGCGTGTACGTGTATTATTAATGTTATTATAATATTTTTCTTAAAGAACAACAACGATTCGATAAAACTTTACGAACGAAACTTTCACTCTCAGTCGTTTCGCGCCGCTCTATAATGTCTTTGGTACCTGCATTGTGTGTGTATGGGGCATTCCATCTCGAATCGATCTTGGTCTGACCCTCGATCTCCACGATTCGGCTCATAATTTTTTGAAGGATTCGTTAGACCGTAAAGTGCACTGAGAGAAATTGTCTTAGTACAGTTAACTATAAAGTGACAACTATTGATTTTCAGTCCTTTTATAGTTACGGTGACTATAAAAATAGTTGTGACAACTAATTAAGTGGTAACAACTATGTTTGTACCAACTATAAATGAATAGGTGTCACTTTATGGTTACTAATACCATAATTTTCTCTCAGTGTGCACCAGATTTTCTTATTTAATTTTTGCCATGCAAGTTTGTATGTTTATTTTTGAAGAGTGACTCATCGAATGCCATAATTTAAAAATGTGAGAAAGTTCTGAAAAATATATTGTTCGATATAAAAATTATATTATTATTACCTTATAGCGAAAAGGGAAGGATTTTTCTTTTTTAGTTTTAACGTTTTCATGATGTCAAACATTTTTACAGAATAAAAAAACAATTAATCTACTATAGGCGATGGGTCGAACATTAATTTATGTGAAGCCACATTTTTTAAAGAATCCTTTGCAGATTTTTCCGAATTAAGGATGTATGATACGTACTGTCCCGCCAAAAGTGAGTTTCAGAGACAATTTCGATCACTTTCCGATGGAATAAAAATCGGCAAAAAATAATACATATAGAACGGGCTGAAAAGATTGATTTCCCATTATAATAATCCCAAAATATTATTAACAAATTGGCGGAAAAAACAATTGTTCAGCAAACAATGAGTCAACCTAACTTTTTTTATTTATTTATTTAATAAAAATGATATGTTAATTTATTTGAATGCATACGAATTTTTTCAGAGTTTTTTCGTTATTTTGATTTTTTTTATTTTGGAACATTTTGGATATGCGTTTCGCAAAAAAATCTTGAGTGTTGTAGATGATTTTATGCCAAACACATATCCAAAATTCGTTATTTCACGCACATTTATGAAAAAAAAATCAAAATCAAAATAAAGAAAAAATCTAAAAAAATTCGTAAGCATTCAAATAAATTAACATATCATTTTCATTAGAAAAAAAGTTAGGTTGCCTGATTGATTGTTGAACAATTGTTTTTCTTAACAATTTGTTAATAACATTTTGGGATTATTATTATGCGAAATCAATCTTTTCAGCACGTTTTATATGTATTATCTGGTCGAGTTGGTATGAAATGCCCCATATACAAAAACGTTCCACAAGACGTCGATAGTAGATTGATTTTTTCCTTTTTTTGATAGTTCGAATCAAAAACGGTTAATAATCATAAAAAGAAAGATCTTGTCGACTATGGCTATAATCTGAACAATTTTGAGATTCAACAAAGTACTTTTCAGAATTATTTCACATTCTTAAATTATAGCATCCAATTTCACATTGGAAAATATTTCGAAAAAAAAAAAAATTGTATGGGAAAAATACAAATAAAATCAGGTGCCTTTGAAGCCCTAGCCAATCTTATAAACAATTATAATCCAAATCGGGGATGTCGAGGGTCAGACGCAGGTCATATCGGGATGCAATGACCTATATATATGGAGCATTCTCTGTCGATTGAGTCACTTTTTTTATCCTCTCTGATCTGACTTAAGATTAGATTTATGAGCAAATCATCACTGAAAGGCATTCTATATGAAATTTTTCAGATTTTTATAAATAATATTTCGGGAAATAACATTTTTTAAAATGGAAAATATCTGAGAAATTTGAAATTATTGAAAAAAAAAACGTCTCTGCATAAAATTTGGCGCTTTTGGTTAGCTTTCGAGTGGAATGTTTGGAATTATTATTACGATCCGGGAAGTATGATTTTTTTTACCGAAAACCGGAGGATTTTTTTTTTTAATTCAAAAACGGATATTTCTTTAAAGTAAAAAAATGACAGAATATTTCTGCTTGACAGATGATTTTTCAAAAAACATCGCCATAATGGCATCGATCGATGTTTGGGTTCAAAGAAATAATTCCCCCGTTTTTCGAATCTCACACTCCAATCAATTGCTTGCAATATCGATAGTTATGTAGAACTATGTTATTTTATTAGCCAAAAGAATGACCGTTTTGGAATTAAAAAATAATATGAAATAAATTGTTTTTTACCAGAACTATTATTTTTTTAGACTTTGACTGAATATTTATTAAAGAGCCTGTGATATTTTTATTCAGATGGAAGTTTGGCAAATCGTAACTCGGGGTCTGAGTCTAACTATGCGAAGATTCCGTTGTAATCGATCTTCCTGTACAGGAAAATCAAACATTTGGAATCTTTGTATTTTTGTCCGTTCAAATTGCTTTATCGATTCGTACATCGATAAAGCAATCTGAACGGACGATATCTTAACAATTAATTTTTTTTAATAATGAAAAACTATTGTGGCGATATTTTTTCACGATTAAAAAAATTAATTGTTAAATTATCGTCCGTTCAGATCGCTTTGAACGGAAAAAAATCCAAATATTCCAAATGTTTGATTTTTTATATAGGAAGATCGATAACAACGGAATCTTTATCATAGTTAGACTCAGACGCCGAGTTACGATTTGCTTATCTAAATAGAAATATCACAGGCTGTCAGGGTCGAAGCATAATAACATCTCTTTTATACCAGAACATCGATCGTTGCCACTTTGGGCATTTTCTTCAGATATCGACAGTCCACCAAAAATACCCTATAATTGTTTCCGTCAAAACAAAATATCCATTTTTAAATACAAAAAAATTTCTCTGTTTTTCGGTAAAAAATCATACTCAACCGCAACGTTGCAATTATTCCACACATTCTGCTCAAACGTTAACAAAGTATGACAACTTTCATGTAGACATTTCATATTTGAAATCGGAAAAAAAATTGAATTTTTTAAAATGGTTTTCAAAATATTTTTAAATTCATATAGGGTGTCTTTTAGAAGTACTTTGATATAATTAATTATGGAGCCAGATCGAAGATGGTCGAAAGAAAATTGGCTGCATCGACAAAAAAAATGCTTCATGTATGTATATATATATATATATATAGTATAACACAATTTATTTAAGTGTATATGTATATATATATATATATACGTTGTGTGTCTCGTTTTTACGATGCAATAAAAACTATTAATTATAACAACAACTATTGCTTAAAACACTCTCTCATCTGTTTTTTCGTTTCAAGCATTCATCCGTGCAGTCTCTTTGGCATTCGACCAAAATATCCAACCCGATTTTACGGATTCTCTATACAATATAATATATATATATATATATATATATCTATAATATGTTTTTAATATACAGGGCGATGCATCGTTATACACGTATTCGATAAGATGGCTTTTCTTTGATAAAAAGAATTTTACGTTTTGTTGTTATCAATGATTTTAACTATCGGCGAAACACATGACTTGTAATCTAAGATAAAAACTCCATAAAAAGTTGCGTATCAATTCGTTCGTGTTGCGATTTCATTTTGTATCGATGCTTCGATGCCAAATCGCCGAGCTGTATATATAGCTTAATAATTTTTATGTTTATCCGCTTGTTTGTGTAACAATCGTATGACCTCATCGGGATTCGTAGCGACGATTATGGAAATGGGAGAAAATAAATATGATAAAAATAGTGTACGTCGATTTTTTGTTGTTGTTTAATTTTCGTAAAAATTGGTGAACAATAAATAAATAGAGGATTCGTACGGGATGACGAGGGGATTTTGATGTACATCTGGTGGTTGCTCTTCTGAATATCCTGAAAAACAATGGGCACGGACATGTAGGAAAGTGTGTATGAGGATTTACTGAGCTAATCGATGGGAAGTCGCTGCTTCGTTAAATCTTCGTTTCTAGGCTGAACTGTGGTAATTCAACCAACTTTGATCCATCGATCGATCGAGTATTCGAGGGCCGCGAGCCATCTGAAAGATTTAATTCAATAATTGAGATCTATCGATTTTTATTAATTTATGCAGAGAATTGTATTCTTGAATTTCAAAGCAAAAACTCTACAACAATAAATTTGGTAAATTAAGGATATTGAAAACTTAAAGAATGGTTAAGTTGAATAACAATAATAATAATAATGACAGGAGTTTATGACTAAATTGGATTTAAAAAGTTGCGTGTCCAAGTATTAAATTCATTTATTTGTCGTTTCATGTAATTAAACCCTTATTTTTTCCGAATACGATCATTTTTTGTACATATATTAGAAATGACTCGGAAGCCACAATTTTTTTAATACAGTGTCTTTCATTAGCAATGAAAAAATTCATATAAGTTCACATAAATTCGCAGTCAATAAAATTTTATGAAAATTAGTTGGGCAATTTATTTATATTATTTTTGGTTTGTTTTTTATTCCGAAGGTCCGCATTTGAGTATTGATAATATTTTTTAAATCTTTCGTATAGCGCAAAGTGCTTAAGTTTGTGGAATGTTTCGTTTATTTCGAATTCATCCATATACGGCAATGAATGACATTTTTTTGCACAACTCCTTCGAAAGTGATTTATTGGCGACGCTTAATATTTTTTTCGATTAGTGGAAGTTTCTCAAATTTGTGTGAAAATTGATAAAATTATTTTGTGAATGTTTTGCAAGTTTCGTTTCAAAAGTTATGTCTATATTTAGTACGTCCAACTTTTCTAAGATAAAAAAATTATTTTCGGCAAAATGCCGAAATTTTTATCATTCAGTTTATTTTAGATGAGAAAAAATAAAGGTATATACAAATTAGTTGCACAATTACTTTCGAGTCAACACATCGGCATTTTTTATGATAAACTGCTGTCCATGTTTTGAGTGTGGTGGATTTATTTCCTTTTTCTATTTACCGATCCTGTATTTTTATGGAATCTATTTTTTAAATTGAGAATGCATACATTGATAAATACGCAGGGAATACACTTTTTAAAAAGATTGTTGATTCAATGTGTCAAGTGATATGAAATTTACAAAACTGGCCGGTGAAATAATAATGAGCATGCCATACGATTTTTTTCAGATTTTTTTATTTATTTTGATTTTGATTTTTTTTTATTTTCCACAATGCGCAGAATATAACAAATTTTGGATATGCGTCTTGCAAAAAAATCTTGGTTGTAGTAGATGGTTTTATGCCGAACACATATCCAAAATTCGTTATTTCGTGCACATTTTTGAAAATCAAAAAAATCAAAATCAAAATAAAGAAAAAAATCGTACGCATTCAAATAAATTAACATATCATTTTCATTGAAAAAAAAGTTAGGTTGACTGATTGTTTGTTGAACAATTGTTTTTTTCACCAATTTCTTAATAACATATTGGGATTATTATTATGCGAAATTAATCTTTTCAGCACGTTTGATATGCATTATTTTTTTCCGATTTTTATCCCATCGGGAAGTGATCGAAATTGTCTCGAAACTAACTTTTGGCGGGACTGTACGTATCATACATCCTTAATCGGCATATGTCTTAATTTTTTTTCAATATTGGAACTTTGAATATCTGTAATACAGATGGACATGAAACTTTTGGTATGGGTTGTGAATGAAAAATTTCAGTTGGGTACCGTAATTTTCTGGTAAATTTCTTGAAATCGTGTATATTTTACCTCTTCTTATCCATTTCAGATTCGGTGGCGAACGTGTAACTTCTCTGTGTCGGATCGGGCGGTTGAAGTTCGAATGCGTGTTTTCTTCCGCCGGAATTGGGTGCACTGCCGTGAACCCTGAACCCGTGGAGGCACGCAACGCCAAAGGCTTTCTCGGCGTTCGCGTCGTCGTAGAAATAGAGCGCAGCGTCTTTTAGAACGCAATAGCGTCGTGACCAGCCGGTTGGCGACGATGTTTTTCGCGCCCGATTCTGTTGCTTCGATAGATAGCCAAAGCAATCGGGCCTCTGAATTGCGCACGCCGCAACTTCTTGCATTCTCAGAGAAGCGTCGAGCCACGTGTCAGCCTGTCGAATGAAAATATCGATTATTTAAATAATTTGTTTACTTCTCCCTTAAATTCATATTTTGTATACTGGGCTAACGATATTTCATAAGGGATCCAGTCATCTAAAAAAAGTCGTATGAAAAAAAATCTGTAAATGATGAAGAATCTTTAAATTGGAACCTCATTAAATACATGAAAATGTGAAGTTTGTTCAAATTGCTTTTTTATCAATTTTGGTCATTTTGACAAAGCTCCCTCTATGAGGAAATATTTCATTCGATTTTGGCTTTCTTATACAGGAAGCTTTGTAAAAAAAAAAACCAAAAATGAAGCGTAAGTAATTTCCAAAGTTTAACTTTGTAGCGTTATTTTTTATCAAAGTTGGTTTACTGAATAATTTGAACCCCATAACAAATGATGACGAAATTGTGTACCTGTTGTTGCTGAATATTACTGATTTCTTGTATGAAAGTTAAGTTCGTTATCTCATGTATTGCCAAAGTTAGGGCAACAACGTGAACTTTTCAAAAATTTTAAAACTCCACAAAATCTAAGTCGCATTTTTAATTACAGTCAAATTCAATATCGAACAATAATAAGAGTGCTTGCACGGATACGTGAAATATCGCCATTGTTAAGAGAGCTGGAGCGTAGACGTCCTTTTTTGGGAAATTAAAAAAACTGTAAGATAAAATTTTCTGCACACAGTTCGAAAAAAATGTGTATTAAATTTAAGCTCGATCGAATAAACGGTTTTTGAGTGAGAAGTAATTGAAATTTCGGAGCCTTGTATACACACACACACACACGCATACGGACATTTGTTTTAAGCTACTTTTCTTGATATGTTATAACATTCTGAGTGTACTGACATAGAAGTCTTAAGAAAAAAATTCATGAAAACAAAGCTTCCTTTATTAGAAAGCAACTAAGATTATAATCTTGCAATTCTTTGAAGCCATACAGTGCACCAAAATGGTGTGAGGTAAAAAATTAAATTTTCACTTGTAACTTTTAGATAAAACTGGTGAAGAAATTGTAGTGTTCGATCCTTATTTTATGTATCGAAGAGTGTATTCTGAATTAAATATAGGAATTTTTATTTCAAGTATTTGTGTCAAAGCTATGATTTTGAATGTGTCAACAAATCGTTGTCTATTAAAAAATTGATAAACAATTGGTTTACATAAAATCTAAAAATTGAATTTCCACTGCATCCAGAATGGCTATATTTAATCCCCAATACACTCTCCGACAGATAAAATAAGACATCGAACACTTAAATGGGTTCAATGGCTTGGTCTAAAAGCTACGCCAATTGAACCGTTTTACTTTTAACCTCACACTTTTCTTGTGCACTGTACGCTTTTACGAAATTGTAGAATTATGATGTTCGTTATGTATTCAATAATGTATAAGAGCATTTTTTTTTTCAAAGAAGGATATCATTAAAGGAAAAAAGAAAAAGAAAATTCTCGTGCCTTTTTTTAGGTAATTTGGTCTCCTTAAGAGATAACACTCCTCTAGCAGCAGACAAAAAGACCCAACTTTGACGATTTATTTTGGGAATATGAAAAAAAAGGAATATGACTAGTTTTCAGAGATTTTATTCTGCACATGTCAGGGAATGCAAAAATATATATATAATCACTGCAATAGAAGATGGCGACCATGAGGGCCATCTTAAAATACGTATTTTTTGCAGCACCTTAACGAGTGGACATTTTTCTGGTACAGTGTGAGACTTGGCACGAAAAACTAAATGAATTTTTAATCTATTTACGATTGGCTATCCAAGTACGGAAGGTTCTTTAAAATGATATTGAGTAGTAATGAAGCGCTTTTGAAACAGATTATCGATTTTTTTGCAAAAAATGTGCAGTAAAAATGTTAATAAAAAAAAAGTTTTGAAGAATTGAAAAATGTACTCCTCTAGAGAATATAATTGTGCAGCTACTATTATGATTTTCAACCGATCCATGCAACGGTTTCAATTACAATAAAATTTGCAATTATCAAAATAGTTCTTTATGAGCGAAAATGTTTACGGATTCCGAATTTTCCGATAAGTTGGTAGTCAAATTGCGTAAAACTTGAGAAAGCGAATCCAAATTTCAGACGTCGGTGGCATAATATGCAGAAAATTTTTGTAAAATGATAAAAATACAATACTCACGTATTGTAATTTTCAAATATCAGTATAGTAGAATTCTCATACTAATTTTAAGTTTATAATGAAAGTATATTAATATAACACTCATATACGCGGTTAGTAAATCTCATATTGTTTTGTATATTAAATTTGCTTGCATTTTTGACAGTCTACACAAATTATTGGATAAAATTCAAACCTGATTATTTCTCTCGACAGCTTCACGAATAACTGTGATCCATCTCGCAGCTGCGTCTTCGCTGTCGGCTGCAAGTTGATGAGTTGGTGCACCTTGTTTTTTTATTGCAAAGCTGTAGGGCCTGCTAGCTTCCGGTGTCGGCTCCACTTCGTATTTAAGAAGCATTACTGCCCCTACCGGCTGTGAATCCTGTATCAAATATTTACCAATTTAATGAATGAATATTACATAATTCACACGCTCCAAAAATGATAGAACAATTTGCTATAGTACAAAGTTGTATTTACTGATCTTGAGGGCCTCGCTCGTTCCTTAGCACATTAAATGTCAATGAGATTTGATTTTGAATTGTATCGTTTGTTTGTTAACGTTTCAAAGGAAGAATTTTATTTAAAAAAAAATTTTAATAACAATAATTTTAGTGATATCCACAGTCTACAAAAACATTGGATCTTGAAAAGAACAACATTCTTCAGTTAAAATACAAAATACGAATACTAAAATTCGTGCGAAAGATGTATTTTGTAGATAATATGGTTCAACAAATCTTCGATCCAAGTTCCCAATGTTAAATTCGGACGGACAATAAGAGTTACTGAAATCAACGGCATAGATGATGCAATAGCTTCAATAACATATTTATTAGATCTCAAGATTTAGCTCATTAGAATAAAATTGAATTTTTTATATTAACAGATACAATTTAGATTCAACAAACGATATCTTCATACTCGTAGGTGAGAGATATGTTATCGAAATATAAAGCGAGCTGATGAGAAAAAAATCTTATGTATTTTAGTAATCCTTCATCTCAATGCAGCTTTAAGTGTTATTTTTTGATAATTACAATTTGGTTAATAGTTATCTCACTTAAGAATAATTATGTCCATTTGCGTTCATAATTCGACATATATGTAAAAAAGTGCTATTTTTGAGATGCGTTAAGACAAAATATATTCGGAAATTACAAAGAGGTTTTGAGATTAATCTGATATCTCGTTCACTGAGCGCAAATTGTGTGATCTGATTTTAGCAACATTTTTCGATCATTTTATGGTGGATCGAAAATCGTACAACTTGACTATTTTAAGTGCCATTAAAGATAAATAGTTCTTAATACTGAGTAAAAAATTGCTTTCAAATAAGTAAAAAAAACTTGATATAAAATCGATCTCGAAAACGATTAAAAATTTTTAATGATTTTTCGTCTTAACGCGTCTCAAAAATGGTAAATCTTCAGGTATGTTAATTTATAAATGGTGTCCAAATTGTAATCAAATCAAATCGAATAGTATTTTATTCGATTTTTTAATCGGATATTCGATGATTCGATATCCGAAAATTTCGAATATTTTGTGTCAATCGAATTCGCCGAACATTCCATTTGAAGTTCGAATTCATCGAATTCACAGAATAATAATTGTTAAAAACAATAATAATAACAACGCGTAATTTATAAATATTACTACGAGCAAAATATTTTGTTGTTTGTGCAAAATAAAATACGGCCCTTACAAAATATCAAGTTGTTCACATCAAATTCGGTTTATAATGATCAAATATTTTGTCAATTTGACATATATATTTACTTCAATAGAGTATCATTCAAGTCAACTGAATTCATATCTGTTGTTTCAACTAAGCGCGATAATTAACCCGGACCTGAGAGTCAACATTGTTCATTTTGTTGATTGAACTTAATTTTATTTAATTCAAACAAACGTTTGTTGACTTGACTTGACTTGAAAATATTTAATCAATAAAACGCTTTGAGTTAAATCAACTGAATTTACTTTTTAATGTGTTTTTACATTAATAAAAGGCAACTAACCGTGTCAGTCTTGTAGTAATAAAGGCAATTGTCACGACGTAAAGCGAACCATCTTCGGACCCACTTGTCCGAACCCGAAGCCGCAGCATTGGTAGCTTTGCGCCAGAGATAGCTAGAGCAAAGTGCAGTTTCTTTGGTGGCCCCTTTAGCGTTTGTTGTACCGCTGTTGATACCACCTCCATTTCCGTTACCGGCGGATACTTTTGGTGCGAGAACGTTGCATGTCCTCGCGACTTCGAGCTCAAGAACATCCGGTCCAGAGTGAGCGAGTCTTACAATTTCCGAGTGCGTTGCGTCCATGACGCTTCTTCCGTTCACAGACATAATGATGTCACCGACCTCGAGACCGGAACTTTCTGCTGGTGTGTCTGGCTCGATGCCCGATACAACGAGAGGCTTCGAGCCATGAATTCGAAATCCAAATTCGCCGCCAGCTTCTCGTCTGACCACAACACGTTTGTCGCTCTCTGAAACACAAATATTAAATAGTATAATATGGAGGATAATTGTTACGATTGATAAGTACCGATTACAAAGGTGTGCACAGAAAATGTGACACATCCATTGTTGTTCATCAAGGAGATCGAGTTATCTAAAAAATAGTCATGAAAATTCTGTAAATGATATTCTGGATTTAACAATCTGGCAGTACGTCAGTTCTGAAGAAACCGTCTCTACACACATTCAGTTGTCACGCCCAGTGCGACATATATTTTTACTCCACGGGCTTAATCCGTACGATAGAATTGTAAATATCAAGAACAGCACAAGAGGAAATTATGCACAGGTATCAATCCAGAAAAAAGGAGAAACATTTTTTGAATATAAAAAAAATCGAGGGGAAAAATCAATGAACCATCAAAAAATTGCAAAAGAAGAAAATGATAAAGATTCCACACAAAATGACATTTGGACATTTGGACATTTTTTCTCGATTTTTCTCAATTTTTGACATTATTTGTAAAATTTGTGACCCAGTCTAAAAAAAATTTCGGACTCTTCATAATTTTTTTTCTTTCTGTTTAAATTGTTTGATATTTTGTTGAATTTTTTCCCGATTTTTGGTCAAATTGGTGAAAACACGTCAAATGGTCAAAACGAAAAAACAAGTCAGATCTGTAATTTACGACAACTGGAAAATTTTACTTCTTATCTCACACTATGGTGATGCAATGTATGTATTTACAAAATTGTGGAATCATTATGTTTTAGTTTATCATTTTTTAAAAGAGGCGTATCATTTACAAAATCTGTTCCCCAATGAATATTTTTAGAGGTGCGTATGACAGACAATCACATAAAAAATTCTTCATGTTTCGATTCACATGTTGATGACAGACTAAACATATTTCAACATCCTTAATTCTATAAATACTATTCTCAATTTTAAAAACAAGTGTGTCTGGAACACAAATATGATGCCGAGCTTGTCAACAACGTGGCCTTCAAAATAGCGTAGCCATCGTTTTTTTTCTCCCTGTTTTACTTTATGCACCGACAACGACAGGGCTCAAAGTAATGAAAAATAGATATCCGATAAAACGAAGAATGTTATAACGAGATTGCTCATGGCACGCGTAGTCTAGATCACAGTGCTGTGATCATTATTATAATAACATTTGTTTTCTGAGGGTCATAATCAACATAAGAAAAATATTACGTAATCCGTATTTTATGTCATTGAATTCAGGTATGATTATTTTTATAGTACTAATCCGCAGTTAAAGATGATTGTTAAAGGTTGATTTAGCCGTTTATGAGGAATGCGGTGCTTCGGCGAATGACTTTTATGATTTTTAATTTGTTTTACGTTTCGCCCTGATCAGGGCCTCTTCAGAAATAAATTTTATTTGACATCACAGTTAAAAATATGACCTTCATGAGACTTTTGAGTCTAAAAAAGTAAAGCTAAATAACAAGTATCTTAAAAAATCAGTGCAATAATCCCAAAAGAAATATCCAATACAGGCTTAAGGTTGTATGATACGTACAGTCCCGCCAAAAGTGAGTTTCAGAGACAATTTCGATCACTTCCCGATGGGATAAAAATTGGGATAAAATAGTACATATAAAACGTGCCGAAAAGATTAATTTCACATAATAATAATCCTAAATTATTATTGACGAATTGGTGAAAAAAACAATTGTTCAACAAACAATCAGTCAACCTAATTTTTTTTCTAATTAAAAATATACGTTAATTTATTTGAATGCATACGATTCTTCAGATTCTTTTCTTTATTTCGATTTGGATTTTTCTTATTTTCAAAAATGTGCGTGAAATAACGAATTTTGGATATGTGTTCGGCATAAAACCATCTACTACACTCAACATTTTTTTGCAAAACGCATATCCAAAATTTGTTATATTCTGCGCATATTCCATCCTATATAAAAAAAAGGTTCGAACAATTTTGTATTCAATGGAGAATTACGAAATAAGAAATTTTTTTTTTTACTGAATTGATTCTGCAATGAATGGATCTTGAATATTATGTGGGTCGTTGAACCTACGAAAATTGGCACTACGAACTATTCGAACTATTTATTGAAACACTTTATCACACTGTTAAAAAAGATTATACATTTATTGTGCCCAGTGATATGAAAATTACGAAGATGACGGGTAAAATAATTATTACTATGGCATCCAGTGTAAAATTAACAATAGTGTAGTAAAATTATATACGTGAAGATAAAGTTTTGTCAATATTTATACGAAAATAACAAAGTGTCTGTTATAAACCAGTGTTATTTATTGACGAATTTGTTGACGAATAACAAAATGGCAATTTCATCGTCACGAAATTTTTGGCTCATCATATTAGAGAAACGGGTCACATACAGAGTAAGAAGAACTTGAAAAAAAAAAATGGTGTATACTCAAAAATCACAGTGCGATTGTTACATCCAAAGACGTATTGCAGATTAATATTCGTATAATTGAAAACTTGGAGTCGGTTCAGCAATATTCATAAGCGATATTGTGGTATTCGGAATTGTCACAGAATATTACATTACTCGGATTATAAACGCGAATTTTACAAACTTCATGCACAAATAGCAAAAATAAAATGCAAATGCCTAGCATCTTGTGACATTGCAGAATTTCGTTAACCGTTTTCAGTATTGTCACTTGAAAGATTCAATACAGATATACAAGAAATTGATGGTACAGGTTGTTGATAAAAGCTTCCAGTCCAATATTGTAATTTCCTGCACAGTTAAAAATATTCAAGGTAAAATTACTATACAGTGCAGGAAACTGTGCAGGATTTGAATGCATCCGAATTTTTTTTTAGATTTTTTTCTTTATTTTGATGTTGATTTTTTTTATCTTTAAAAATGTGCGCAAAATAACGAATTTTGGATATGTGTTCGGCATAAAACCATCTACGACAATCAAGATTTTTTTGCAAATCGCATATCCAAAATTTGTTAGATTCTGCGCATTTTTCAAAATAGAAAAAATCAAATTCAAAATAAAGAAAAAAAAACCTGAAAAAATTCGTATGCATTCAAATAAATTAACATATTATTTTCATGAGAAAAAAAGTTAGCTTGACTCATTGTTTGTTGAATAACTGTTTTTTTAACCAGTTTGTTAATAACATTTTCGGATTATTATTATGTGAAATCAATATTTTCGGCACGTTTAGTTTTTTCTATTATAAAAATACGAAAAAAATAATGCATATAAAACGATGGGTTAAAAATCCCATCGGGAAGTCATCGAGATTGTCTCTGAAACTCAATTTTGGCGGGGCTGTACGTATCATACATCCTTAATTTAATAGCTGTATATGACGAAGCGCAGAAAAATAAGATTCGTACTAGTTGCGCCAGACGCGAATTATTTACCGGTAGTAGATGATCCAAGTTTGTTGAGAGCCTGTCCCTCGCGACACCAAACCCTGAGCATGCATTTTAGTAATTCCTCCAGGGCACTTTTTAGTGACACGTCTTCGCCGAGATCGGGTGGACACGAGGTCCCCGCCGAGTCGCACACCATAATTATTTCCTCCAAAACGCACTCACCACTTAATTATAAAAATTAAAAATAATTTCGACGTAACAAAAAAAGGAAACAAACAAATACTCCAGTTTTTTTTATTCGTTTCACTTGGAAAATGTTAAACACTTGATTTACGATTGAACAATCAGCGAGAAAAAAATTGCAATTTTCAAATATGTTTTTTAGAATAGCCAGAGAAAAGCGCGCACGATCAACGGAAAGTGAAAATACTTTTCAGCAGACGGGAAGGATCGAGGCGCGGAACGGCCTCGCGGAATGCGACTCGGCGCCCTGACCCACTGACTGCAAGCCAAAAAGCTCTCTTCCTCCCTGAGTAAGCCTAACGCCGCGATCCCCGAATCCACGAGAGAGCCGAGAGAGAAAGAGAGAGAGAACCGAGAAGACGACGCGACCGCGGGCCCGTCTCAAGCCTGAGGAGACCGCGGGTGGTGGCCGCGCGAGAACCGGCGACCAATTATATATTTAGACCACCGCGTGTGTTACGCGAAGATTATTTAAAGAAAATTTTGAAGAACCGCATTCTGCCGAACGGATCCCTTCCGTTCATCAAGCGAAAAAAGAAAAAGAAAATTATTATTTTTCTCCTCCAAGTCTACTTCGGTCTCGAGGAATTCGAGATTTTTTTATCTTTTCTATCGAAGCTACGAGAGAAAAAGAGGTCGGCCAGCCACAAAAAGCATCAGCAACGATGTCGACGAAGCCGAATGCCCCGAGGACTGACTCATCATCTGTAAAAGCTTCTTCTTTGGGCGGAATTGAAGCGCTAAATAGTTGATTGCCGCTCATCCGACCGCGAAAAATTATACCACGGGCATAAATTGAAAAAGTACACGAGATAAAAGGTTCAGTGAATCTTGAGGATGTATGATACGTACAGTTCCGCCAAAAGTGAGTTTCGGAGACTATTTCGATCACTTCCAGATGGGATAAAAATCGGAAAAAAATAGTGCATATAAAACATGCTGAAACGATTGATTTTGCACAATAATAATTCCAAAATGTTATTAAGAAATTGGCGAAAAAAAAAAATTGTTCAACAAGCAATCAGTCAACCTAACTTTTTTTCTAATGAAAATGATATGTTAATTTATTTGAATGCATATGAATTTTTTTTTTTTTTTTTTTTTTTATGCGCAGAATATAACAAATTTTGGATATGCGTTTTTGAAAAAAAAAATCTTGAGTGTAGTAGATGGTTTTATGCCGAACACATACACAAAATTCGTTATTTCGCGCACATTTTAAAATTAAAATAAAAAAAATCAAAATCAAAATAAAGAAAAAAATCTGAAAAAATTCGTATGCATTCAAATAAATTAACATATCATTTTCATTAGAATAAAAGTTAGGTTAACTGATTGTTTGTTGAACAATTGTTTTTTTCACCAATTTGTTAATAACATATTGGGATTATTATTATGCAAAATCAATCTTTTCAGCCCGTTTTATATGCATTATTTTGTTTCGTTTTTTATTCCATCGGGAAGTGATCGAAATTGTCTGTGAAACCCACTTTTGGCGGGACTGTACGTATCATACATCCTCAAGTCACTGAACCTTTACGTATCATACATCCTTAATAAAATTTCGTCCTTAATAGAAATGGAGCACTTTTCATATCCGTTGGAAAATTATACGGGAGGAAAAGTTCACCAGTAAAAGTATACTTTCTCTCCCGTTCATTTTAGTCATAATACCTAATACTGTAGTACTGACAGTTCCACAGATACCGTTTCTGAACCCTAAAATTATTGTTCTTAGAATATTGGTCTATTTAAAATGACATGGTTCTATAAATACCGGTATTCGACGCGATTTCATGAATAACGTTATTAGGATCGATTATATGAATACCGGAATTCAACTGATTGTATGAATACCGGTATTCTGATCGATTGTATGAATACAAGTATTCGGACCGATTATATGAATACCCGCTCTCGGATCGATTGTGTGAATACAAGTATTCGGATCGATTATATGAATACCAGTATTCGGATCGATTATATGAATATTGGTATTCAGATCGATTATAGGAATATCTGGATACCAAGTGATTACTGAAATAATAAACAGCTTTCACTTATGTTTTCATATAAATGCTTCCGCAAACTTCTTTGGAATTATGATAGGAGAGGTTTTTTGCATAGTATTCCCCGGAATAAAAATGCGGCTTTAGTGCTTTCGGTGATGCGTGCCTCTCCATGTGCTATGCTCCGCTTGATTATTTGTTCCTGCCACATAAGCTATGTTGCACAGAACAGAAACCGCGAGCTTCAACTTTCACATGCCAAATTAATAAATCTTGCGCCGGCACGTCAAGTATTATAGAGACGCAGCACATGGTTCATCTGTTGACGAATTGTACGGAAGCAAAGTAAAAGTAAAAGTATATTTTTAGTGAGACATTTTTTCTCCCGTACATTTTAGCAAAATCCGCTCCGACCAACGGTATTCATATAACCATGTGTTTTAAAATGTATAAACATTCTAAGAACGATGCTTTTAGCACGGTATTTCTACATATTGTCAATACTATAGTACTGACACTTCCACAAATACCGTTATTCTCACTCAATGCATCGTTCTTAGAATATCGATGTATTCTATATCTAACGTGCTGAAAGGATTGATTTCGCATAATGATAATTCCAAATTGTTATTAACAAATTGGTGAAAAAACCAATTTTTCAAAAAACAATCAGTCGACCTAACTTTTTTTCTAATGAAAATGATATGTTAATTTATTTGAATGCATACGAATTTTTTCAGATTTTTTTCTTTATTTTGAAAAATGCAGAGAATATAACAAATTTTGGATATGCGTTATGCAAAAAAATCTTGAGTGTAGTAGATGGGTTTATGCCGAACACATATCCAAAATTCGTTATTTCGCGCACTTAAAAAAAAAAAAATCAACATCAAGACAAAGAAAAAAATTTGAAAAAATTTGTATGTATTCAAATAAATTAACATATCATTTTCATTAGAATAAAAGTTAGGTTGACTGATTGTTTGTTGAACAATTGTTTTTTTTCACCAAATTAATAACATATTGGGATTATTATTATGCGAAATCAATCTTTTTAGCACGTTTTATATGCATTGATTTGTTCCGATTATTATTCCATCGGTAAGTGATCGAAATCGTCTCCGAAACTCATTTTCGGCGGGACTGTACGTATCATACATCCTTACGGAGGTTTGTCAGTAAAATTGAAAATGCACACAAAAACTTGAAATAACTACCGCGTTTAAAAAAATTCATAACAAACTCATATGAATTTTTTGGGTATTTTCGTCTACATCGTTTACACAAAATTAATTTTTTTATGCATGCATCTTCACATGGGCTCTTATGGCATATATATGAGTAAAAAAAATATAAATTTAAAAAAAATTTTACATCGTTGAATTTCTAATTCTATTTGGTGGAATAAATTCTTCTTTTTTCAATGTAAACATTTTTTTAAATGTTTTCTTTTTTTTTAATTCGTAAATATGCCATAAGAGCCCATGTTAAAATGTATGTATAAAAAAATTAATTTTGTGTAAACGACCTAAACGAAAATTCGCAAAAAATTCATGTGAGTTTGTTATGAATTATTAAAAACGCGGTAATTATTTTAGATTTTTCTGTGCATTTTTTATTTCACTGACGAGCCTCCTTAAGCAATGAAAAACCTTGGGTTACATTTTCTAAACCTTGTTTAGCTTTAGAATATTGATAAAAAAGGTTTTAACATCGTCCGCATTGGAGTGGAAATGGCAATAGTGCTTTCGGTGACGTGCCTCTGAATGCGCCACGCTTCGCTTGACTACTTGTTTCTGCTACATGAGCCTCGTGTATAAGACGTAGAAGCCGTGAGCTTCCACTTTCGCGGCCAAATCGATCAATCTTGCGGTAGATCGTCGAGCGAAGTGACGAAGGTCGAGCGCGAATGCGTAACGACTACCACGGGGCAAGATCATTCGTTGTGGAATAAGCTCTCTTGCCACCTACTTAATGAATCGGCTACACGGCTTTCGACCTTGGTAAGAATAATGCCAGCCCGACCATTTAGGAAGTGGATGGCTCTAAAACAGTCGTGTCACGGGCATCGCGGAATAGGGAAAAAGCTCTCTTGTAGAGCGGCAGAGCGCGAGAAACCGCGCTTCGATTAAAAATAAAACGACCTTCACTCTATTGCCACCACGATGCTTCTCTTCGTTTCTCTCGTTCTCGCTCTCTCTCTCTTTTTCCCTGGCCTCCGCTGACGCGTTACTCTCCGAAGCATCGAACTAATCGACACGTTGGAATTTGCTTGCGTCACACAACTCACTCTACTGTGCTTTCCAGCCTTTCGTTTAACACTTTACTGCGCTCTCTTTTATTATAACTGCTTCCCTTGCGACCTACTTACCACCGAGAGCAACAAGTTGCCAGCGTTTGCGGTGCATTGAATTTAATAATACATCGGTATAAGCAATACTCGATGGGATATTTATTTTTGCTAGCTAGTTTAACGACAATATTATTTATTATCGTTTTGTTGTGATTAGTCTTTTTGGTGTTGTTTTTATCATGATTGTGATGTTTAGTGAATAATGTTTAGCTAGCATAACAAAATCATGATGTATTGTTTGTAATAATGATTTTTCTTGTTTTCTTAGTTATTATAACGGTATTGAATATTCATTTGGGTTTTCCTATCAAATATCGGTTGAATATCCGGCTTTTGAATTTGACATGAAGAGAAAGTCCAAATTTGAGATTTTTGCCTATCATTCCCAAAGAAAAATCGTCTACTTTAGATTTTAACTTGAAGTTTGAAATTTTAATTTTAATTTCTTGACAAATTCGATTAAATCCAAAGTATTATTTTTCGTCGGAAATTTTTCGAATTTCCTGAAATTTTTTATGTCAAAAAAGTTTGAAAACCATTTGAAAAGGTCTTTAGTTTATAAAACTTTTCAAAGAATACCCAATTAACTTGTGCTCTTCAAAATTCAATCCCTGTGGACTGAAGAAAAAATGGATTTAAAAAAAATAGTAATCATGGAAAAGGGCTTTTCAAAATTTTTTTTTTTACATTTTTGACCTCTTAAATGTCGTCGAATGTGAACATACATATTTTTTACGGAATATTTTCCCGGCTAACGGCAGTACTTTGGATTTTTCTGATCAGGTTCGATAAGACGTTAACATTTAAGGAGTTTTTTTTCTTTGGGGATGATGAGCAAAAAATAAAAAATTTGAACTATTTCTTATTCCAGTATAGTGAATCGAATCATTAAAAAAAAGAGCGGTCAAAATTTGAAGGCCACATTTTCCTCCGATATTTGATGATATGACCCATTTACTTATTTATTTATGTATGTATTCATTTCAACTCACCGAAACTTTTTGTTTGAATTCTCTTGTACATTTCGCCACTGGTTTTTCTGTGTACCATTCTGTGGGTAGCCGCTTCATATTTTTTCCTGAATGATTTTTCGCTTTCAGTAGAACCCTGCGATCCTCGTCTGTTCTGGTCCTTAATTGCAGCATCCGAGGACTCATCGTCACCGTCTCTACTGTCAGGACGTCTCCATGCGTGACTCTCTTCAGCTTCGCCAATGTAGATCCACTCGCAGCCCGTATAAGGCTCTACGTACGTGTCTTCATCTTCTCGGCCTGCCGAATGGAGAAATAGGTTTCAAATTTATTAGGATATATAATAAAGAAAGAAAAATATATAAATATGATTTAAAAAAAATCATATTTATATATTTAACAATTAAAAAAAAAGCATTAAATGATCACACGAACAAATACTGGAGTATCAAATGATTTTCAATTAAAAATATCAATTTTGATTAAAAACTTACTAAGTACAAAGGTAAATTGAAAATTTTTGCATATTTGCTCATATCTTACTTAATAGTTGAATGTGAGTATAATTGAAGTGAGCTTTCGTCTAATATGACATACACCTCATATTTTACATTTTTACATACTATTCTAAAGCGTTTTCATATTCATTTGTTTGCACGCCCCCATGGAAAAAAGTATGCTAACAAAGTATATTTTTCGACATATCGAAAAAAATATAAATAATGTACGTGGTATTTTTCTTATATACTTTTCATATACTTGGCAATATCCCATATTTCGTCCAAACGTACATTTGGCGAATATACGTAAAGTACGTTTTTTATAAAATCGTTAGTATATCTGGCAAATATACGAAAAATATATTTATTTAAATATCCATACATGTATCTGGCTAATATACGTAAAGTATATTTTTCTTTGTATAATAGTAGTATATAAAAAATGCATCAACTCATAAAATATAAAAACACGAAATCTCGACCACCTAGATTTCTTATATCGACAAAGAATTCGCATGAAAACATCGAAATAGAGCATTTAAATCATAAACAAAGCGTCCTCGATAAGGAAGCATACACTCTGAGAAATCCCAATATCAATTAATATTATACTTTAAAGTCAATTTCTGTAACTATAAAGTGCCAACTATTAATTTGAAGACCATGCAACTATTTTCATAGTCATGGTTACTATTCGGTAGTTATAAAATAAATAGAAGGTAAAAATTAATAGTTGTTACTAATACCATAATTTTCCATTATTTATCATTATTTAAAGTTACTAATACCATAATTTCCTCTCAGTGAAATCCAGAAATTTTATATTTATTGATACAAAAACATAATCTAAACGAATACTATACCTGTAAGAACTTCCATACTGGCATCTGTGCTCCTAGCATGAAGCCTTCTCCTGGATCCATCATCTATAGATCCCCGGCTGCTGGATCTCCCACCGCGTTCTTCGGACTTGGCTCGAACGTCCGCACGGCCGGCTCCGTTGCTCCTGCTGTGATATCTTCGCTCGCCCCGTTCCTCAGATCTGTACCGTTTGTCGAATTTTTTATAAAGACGATGGCTCACGTGTTTGCTCGAAGATGTACTTGAAGCGGCCCGCGGGCCCTCTGGAGAATCGGCGAATCCAGCTGGAGGTTGTACAATTTCTTCAGCAACCTGGAAGAAAAAAAAAAGATGCGAGCAGTTTATTTTTGATTCCTCATAGAGGAAGCTTTGTTTTCGTGAAAATTTTTTTTTTCGAAATTTTCATGTCAGTACACCCAGAATGGTCCAAAACGTCGAGGAAAGTGGTTTGTGCGAAATGTGTGTGCCTCTGTGTGTGTGTGTGTGTGTGTGTGTGTGTGTGTGTGTGTGTGTGTGTGTGTGTGTGTGTGTGTGTGTGTGTGTGTGTGTGTGTGCACATTTCGTTGCTTACACGATAACTGGTGCAATGTTCGATGAATGCTCTTTAAATTTTGTAAGCAAGTGGGCTATCATAGAATACCGTTTGGGATTGCAGTTGACGCGAATCGGTCCAAAAATTTAGATTTCACAGCATTGTGAAGATTTAAAAAAAAATCGTTTTCACGCTACAACTTAAAATTTGTGCATAAATGGACGACCCGTAAAACGCTATGTGTACCAAATTTTGCGAGAATCTGTCGAGCCGTTCTGATTTTATTACAATTTTAATTTTTTTTTAAATGTCTGCAAATACTATACTCATGCAAATTCTGAGATATCCGGCTGCAATTGCCGAAAATTTCGATTTTGATAAACAAAAAGAAAAAAAAAACTTTTACGAAAAATAAACATTTTCGAAATCTTTCACAGATTTATCTTAAATTTCCTTCACACTCAGACGACCATTTGAAATGATATTTGGTATTGACACCAATCGGTCGAGTGGTTCAAATTTTATGGCATTTTGAATTATCTGAAAAATCTCGTTCGAGCGCTTGCTCATGCAAATTATTAGGTATCGGGTTTCAATTTAGTTTACATATGGACTATTGTTACACAATTTTTGAGTAACAATTTTACACAAATCTGTCGAGCGGTTAAAATCTTACGTCACTTTGAATTTTTATAAAAATGTCTTCCGAGTATAAACAAGCCTGCAAAGTAGAACTTTGCGAATTGCTTCCTCATTATTTTTCGCTTTCTACAAAGCTTTCTTTATTAGGAAGCCAAACTTAATCAATATACTTCCTCATAGAGGTAGCTTTGTGGAAGCGAAAAAACATTGAGGAAGCAATTTGCAAGGTTCTACTTTGCAGGCTTTTTAACAAGAATTACGAAAGGAAAAGTTGTAGTAGGCTTACTTCTCTGCCGCAGTTCTGACAGTGCGGTGCGTCGACGAGGGTGGTAAGGCCAGCACCAGAGAGATCAGCAGTTTCACTGTAAAAAACGCTATCGCTTCCTGGACTGACAGATCTCAGAGATTCGGCTGAAAGTGCTTTGAGCCTCGCCTCCGGACTCGGTGATTTTACAATGATGGCTGCTGTGGTATGCCCGTTGTGAGGGCTACGTTGGTAACGTCCACCGGGACTCAAACGACAGGTCATACCGTCATCGATAGCGCGTGATCTTCGCCTCGGTAGGCTTCCCGTCAACGCCGCGTTCTTGTCCTGACACCACAAAATACCTGATCAGTATAACCAAGTAGAAAAATCTACACGGAGAAAAGGGTGACCTCGCGGACCTCCCAACTGTCACGTATGGATGGAATTCGGTCGTTTTTCCCACATCCGACCACGAACCAACCGGTCAATTGGTGCACCAAGCCAACTAATGTTCCAGATTTTTAAAGGTTCATTTTCCAAAACCAACCATTTCAGACGGGGCCACATCATTTTGCGGAAAAATCATTCTTCGAATGATTTTTCTTATCGTGGTTTCGACAAATCACGTTCGGCAATACTTTTTATTGCATCTGTATTTTCGAAGAAAAGTATTGCTAAAAGTCATTTGCCCAAATCACAAAAAGAAATCACGTTTCGAAGAATGATTTTTCGGCAAAATGATGTGGCCTCATTTCAGACAACTCAGTATACAGAGGTTGGCTTATTTTCGACCGGGTACAGTAGGAAAAAAAATTAGACATTTTATAAAGCATTTTCTCGTCAAATAATAATCATAATAATAATGCCCACTAAACTATATAAAGGATAGTTTTCACGAGTCCTTGACTGATTTCATACAAATTTTGACAGAACTCGTATCAAGAAATTTGGCAGCTTGCCTTGTGTAACCATTGCTTGAGAAAATAAAAACACCTGTTTACTCAGCATTTTGCAGTCGGTTTTCTTCCCAAAATAATTAACACTAGAAATTTAACATTATAGCGTTACTTTCAGCAATAAATATCGTGAGCTACTGTCAGGTTACCACTCGGAAAAAAAACGATTAAATTATTATTTTCAATAACAAAAAATAAGAACTATCGTTATATTGATGTTTTAATCATTGTCAATAGAAAATTGTCATTAATATTTCAATAATTGATAACATAAAACTTCGATTGAATTTGTACCCCAATAATTGACAATAGAAAACTATCGTTACTTCGCTACTTTTTGTGTCGAAAAAAAAATAATAATTTATCTCGATACTGAGAGCAGTAAATAAAAATTACCATCACTTCACTTTTCAGAATAATTGTAATTCATGAAGGAATTAATTAATTATATAATCAATTATGCCTATCTCTGAGTGGGAACCACGGAATCGATACGTGGCAACCAATGGGCATGGTAGAATATGACATTAGTAAGTTATTACGTGTCAGAACAACCGATTGGTAACGCCAAACAATCAATTGTTAACGCCAATCAACCGATCGGTACTGTCAACTGATCGATTAGTAATGTCAACCTATCTACGTCTGATGCTTCAAGCATTTTAAGATTGGTTTTCTTGACTAACCAGTTTTCTCTGTAAAAAATCTAAAATCTAAAATCTAAAATCTAAAATCTAAAATCTAAAATCTAAAATCTAAAATCTAAAATCTAAAATCTAAAATCTAAAATCTAAAATCTAAAATCTAAAATCTATAAAATCTAAAATCTAAAATCTAAAATCTAAAATCTAAAATCTAAAATCTAAAATCTAAAATCTAAAATCTAAAATCTAAAATCTAAAATCTAAAATCTGAAATCTAAAATCTAAAATTGAGAATTATAAATCTAAAATCTAAAATCTGAAATCTAAAATCTAAAATTGAGAATTATAAATCTAAAATCTACAATCTTTACCTCATTGCTCCGACGTCTTCCAGAGATTGCATGACTACTTCCACCTGTTTTACGTCTCGGGCTCTCTCTTGTTCGTCGATGACGAATGCTCTCTTGTTGATTGTGAACATGATGATGATGATGATGCATGTGATAGTGATGACTGCAGCTGGAATCGTCAGAGGTCGGGACCTGAACTGTGTCATCAACTGGGTTAATCCACTCGTCCTTCTGTACTACTGTTCCTCCGGGACTCCTTCCGACGAGCTGGAGTTGCGCAGAGTCTCGTCGTGATTTGTTGTTACGGTGTGGACTTCGTGCCGCGTTCATTTTTCCTCGAGTCGGACGGTGACGGTGACTCGGTGTAGGACTCACATCCACGTTATCTGGTGGAGGCTGTTGCTGCACAATAATACGCTGATCTATTTCCTTCTCATCAGTCTCGAGTCCTCCCGGAAAATCCAAAGTAAACGTCTTTTTTCTTCGTCGGCGTTCCTCCTCAGTCCAAGTATGAGGGTCGGGCGGCGATTCGGCATAGCCACCCGAGGATGAGTGATGACCGTCCTGATTTACGTATAACGGATTAGGCAAAAAGGACGTCTTGAACTTGTCCTATTAGGGGATAACGGGGGAATATATCGAATACATAAGAACATCTGAAGTAAAATATTAGCAAATATACATAGGAAGAAATCCTTTTTTCTTTTGAGGTGAATTTTAGATCGTCAATCGCCAAAAAATGTCCGATCTCTTTTTAAACGTTTTTATAATTATTTACTAATGAAAAAAAAAAACGATTTAGTCACATTTAGTTCGTGTACATTAATCGACGCAAAACATTGTAATCAGATATTATCAATACATAGTAAGTAATCGGGGTGTTCGGTATTACCCACTGTACGCCATTGCCCCGTTCTCCCTACTTCATTCATAAAAAAATTATTCAATATTGATAACTCCTAATTTATGTCATGAATCAGGAAATCCTGTAAAGTTGCAACTTTAAAGTTGTAAGGTTTCAACTTTATAGTTGTATGGTTTCTACCTTATAGTTGTAAGGTTTCAACCTTATAGTTGTATGTTTTCAACCTTATAGTAGTAAGGTTTCAACCTTATAGTTGTAAGGTTTCAACCTTATGATTAATAGAAGGTGCTTCGGCGAACTATAAGGTTTCAACCTTATAGTGGTAAGGTTTCAACCTTATAGTACTAAAGGTGAGGATAAAGAAGCTAAGGCTACTAAGGTAGGAAGTAGGTATTAGGTTTAATACATTGGTTAAAACTCTGTCCATCACGATTGCTATACTCACGTCATGATCAAGTTCCAGTTCAGACCCGTGATGACTGAGCGTTGCTGTAGCTGAGTAAGCTTCCGGTTGAGCCGGTGCTGGTTCTGGCATAGCGTCATCGAGATCATAACTTCCAGAACTGCTGCTACTCGTCGAACCAGCTGGTGAAGGAGCTCGCGGTTCTTTTTCACGGGAAATAACGTCGTCCCCGATGGGAGGCAATTCCTCGATAATCGGTGGTGGACTACAGGGTTCTTCGACGACGGCCTACAATTACGACAATAATATTCTAAAGCTGTAAGGTGGATATGACGGAAAAAATAGAGGGTGATTAAATTTTTGTCTTCATGCTGGAAGGTTTTCACCGAATTATCCGAATTATAGCCGCAAAAGTGACATAAACCTACGTGATTTAAAGAGGTACCACAAAAAATACTATAAACTCATCGAGAAAACGAAAAGAAGCTTAGAACTAGAATTTACATGCGGTGACGAGTCCTCTAAAAGCTTTAAGGCCCAGCACAAAAAAGGTATTGAAAAATCATCAGTCCAAATTCGTGTAACGTGCGACAACGAAAGAATAAAATAAATTAGGAGTACCTCGCTTCTGGCCAGGCTGTAAATGGAGCTGGCGCTATAGTGCACATGCTGCGTAGAGTCCTCTAAAAGCTTAAATTATAATAATGAAGAAAACCGATTACGTTAAAAATCGTAGTTGCAAGCTTAAGCAGTAAATTCATTTTCGACAAAAAATAAAGAAATTAATACCTCGCTTCGGGCCAGGCTGTAAATAGAGCTGGCGCTCAAAAGTACATGCTGAGTCGAATCCTCTAAAAGCTTCGCAGTCAAACGTAAAAACAGTATTAAACATTCTAATCCAAGGTTTGACAAAAAAAGAAAAAAGAATATGAAAATGGACATACCTCGCTTCTGGCGAGGCTGTAAATGGAGCTGGCGCTCTCGAAGGAGCTTCCATCGGCGGCGGTGGCAGTGGTCGAGGCCGGTCCCGAAGGAGCAGCGCTCGATGGCAAGTAAGCTGGCCTGGACCATGAACTGGTTGTGGCCGAGGTGCCAGTTGTGGTCCCGGTGCCCGTCGACGTATTGGCAGTGACGTAGTCCTCGGTTGTCGAGGCTTCCGAGAGATCCGTGTTCGTTTTACCGCCGGAATCGGTTCGCGCAAGGCTCAGTCCGAGTTCGCTCGACGACTGAGACAGTGGTTGTGATATGGAGGACGGACTGGGTCGTCGAAGACCGGTTCGTCCCCGCAACGCTCCGTTCGCCATGTGACATGGCATCAATGTACCCTCAATGCTGTAATTAACGTTTTCGACAACATGGAAACGAGATACCAGATGTAATCCAATAAAAACTTGAAACAAACGGCTTGAGTCAAACTTGAGTCAAACTTTGGCCAAACTTCAGTCAAACTTCCGTTATATTTAAATTCATCTTGAGTCAGACTTAAGTCAAACTTTAGTCAAACTCGAATTCATCTTGAGTTAGACTCAAGTCGAACTTCAGTCAAACTTGAATTGGACTTGGGTAAGACGTAAGTAAAACTTTAGAGTCAGATATGATTTAGAATCGAGTCGGACTTAAATTAGATTCGAGTCAGATTTGAATTAGACATGGAGCAGACGTGAGTAGAATTTAGATGAAACTTGAGTCGTATTTAAATTAGACTTGAGTCGAATTTAAATTAGACTTGAGTCGAATTTAAATTAGACTTGAGTTGAATTTAAAATAGACTTGAGTCGAATTTAAAATAGACTTGAGTCGAATTTAAATTAAACTTGAGTCGAATTTAAATTAGACTTGAATGCAATTTAGGTCACATTCATATTTGATTTGAATCAATCTTCAATCAAACTGGAGTCAGATTTGAATAAGGTTTGAGTCAGACTTGAATCAAACTGGAGTCAGATTTGAATAAGGTTTGAGTCAGACTTGAATCAAACTGGAGTCAGATTTGAATAAGGTTTGAGTCAGACTTGAATCAAACTGGAGTCAGATTTGAATAAGGTTTGAGTCAGACTTGAATCAAACTGGAATCAGATTTGATTCAGACTTGAGTTAGAGAATTAGACTTCAGTCACACTTCAATTAGACTCACGTTGAATTTGAATTAGACTTGCTACGCCCTTGAGTCAGACTTAAACGTGAAACAAATTTGAATTGAATGTGAGTCAAATTTAGAAAAAAACAGCTCTTATTTTTACAACGTAAATTCAATGATATAATAAGAAAATGATTGCGCACCTGGTCGGTGCAAGAATAACGGGACTGGCTGGTTCGAATCGAATCCTAGGACTGGTCGGTGGGCAAATATCAACGTCTTCCTCATCCTCAGCATCCAGAGCTTCGGTGTCCATGGAGGAACGTTGTTGATGTTGGAGAAGAAGTAGATGTCGTCTGCGAGAAGACGGGGTCAAGAGACCCAGAGAATCAACCTGAAGTACCGTCGCTTGAGACTCGTTCCAAATTCCGTCGCTGTGATCTTTTGTCACGTCGTTCGTCAGGGAATCGCTCGAGGCGAAAGGCGATGTACCCGTACCCACTATAATTGCTCCCGTGCGCAAGAAACTCGGTCTTCGTCTCTCGTACTTTGGCGACATATGTACGATACTTATCTGACCTGCTGGACAATTACGTGTCATCAACAACTGAGTATTAATGTATGTATGTATATTTTGTTTTTTAAAGTTGCTCTTCACGACGAAAAATACTCAGCCTAAATAAGGTAGCCTAACCAACTCGCAAGGCTAAATACGCTCCTACCTACGAGTCATAAGTTGACGAGCTTGACCAATTTTTTGGGTCGGCCGACAAACTAGTTGGTTACCTGCTCATTACTTTGTTGGCACATCTAACTGATTTATTTCCATAACCAACTACTTTATAGGCCTATTCAATTTCGTGCTTGGATCCTATTTAACCAATTATTTCTTCTAGTTTACCATTCTTAGAAAGTATAGCAACTGTTCTTATAAAAAAAAGTTGTATCAGTCATTCTGTGTTTTGATTATTCGTTATAGCGAATAAATCATGCAGGAAACCCCCAAGACATATATGAAAATTTGAGGTTATCTAGTCTCCAAAAATCAGATGAAGTGAAATGAAATTTCTCTAGAATCAGTGGTGCTCTGCCCTTTCCGTGAAGGTCATGTTGCAAAGCCTTAATTACGCTTCTAACGAACCTGGTGAAGATGTTGGTGATGTTGGTGACGTTGGTAACGACCGAGGAAGGATGAATTCGCTGCTCTGTAACTCTTGTACTCCATCCTCTAGAGAAACGCTCCGTTTTCTGAACAACCCTCGTCGGATAATGTTCTCATGAAATTCCTGCACAAGGACAACCAGTGAATTTCAGAGGACCTCAGTACAGTTCAATATCGTTTGCTAATCCCGAGAGCATTTCATTTGTCGTTGACTCCTAAATCCACAATATACTAACCATACAATATACATGTTAACTAAGTTATTGATTAGACCAACAAATTATTGGTTGGTCAATGAATAACTTGGTTTGTCAACGAATAAGTTAGTTGGTCTAATCAATAACTGAGTCAACGCGTATATAAATAAGAGTCTTGATTGTTATAAAAAAGCCTTTTTTGCATGTGATTGAACCCGCTATCACAAATAGTTAATACATAAAAACCAATTCCAACCTCTTCGTGATTTTCTCGCTGTCGATGTTCCTTTCGTTCCCGGTTATCGCGCTGAGGTGGTGTAACTCTGGCTAACATGGATAGATTTTCCGGGGTCGAGGAAAATTGGACGGGTGGTTTTACAGTGACGCTTTGGCCCCAACATGGATCTTCATAATTCCTTTTGCAGCTGTGAGGGTAACTGGACTCCCCAGTTTCTCCCACAAGTTCCCGACGTTCCACCCGGATTTCGCCGTCGGACAGGGTCTTGTGGAGATGATTGATGGCCCGTCTAGGTTGGGGCTCACTGTCAAGGGTTGCTAAAATGGCTCGTTTTGCGTCTGGCGAAATTGGTGCTGGCTTGAAATCAATCAAGATTTCCTGATCGTCCATGGGTTCTGAGTCCCTCGTCCTTTTAACGTGACTTGGTGATCTCCACGGGCCAGGGAATCCGGGTCGCTCGTCCGTTTCTCCGTTGAACATACTTTTCGGGCTAACGCATGAGTAACGTGGTATTATCTTTGGAGACGTTTCTTGGGGAGGCGTATCGACGATGAACGGCGACCTTGGAGGCTCTTCGCTTTGGGTTCTCTGGAGGGGCTCATGTTCTATCACCCCAGTTTCGCCTCCACTAGTGGTGACTCCGTCCGAATGAATCGCCGAGCCACTTCCGCCGCCCAATGGCGTCCCCAATTGACCAGCCTCCGAGTAACTCTTAGTCAGCTTACGCCCGTTCAGGAAACCGTTGGTTTGCGCCCCCTGGGAAACCATTTTAACCCGCTGAATCGTTCTCGGACTCAAGGTAACCGGGGCTACTCGGCGCAAACTCGTCCCAACTTCGGTTTGCGTCGCTTGTGTCTTCATTCCTCCTCGCTTTGGCACTTTTTCTGGATTAGAAGAAGACCGTGAAGTAAAACAGTGTTGGAATTGAAAACTAAGAACGAAATGAACTTTGGCTGACGAGTGTGAGCTTGCAGTACGAGTGGAAGGTGACTTTTGCAATCACACGAGTTAAGGATGTATGATACGTACAGTCCCGCCAAAAGTGAGTTTCAGAGACAATTTCGATCACTTCCCGATGGGATAAAAATCGGAAAAAAATAATGCATATTAAACGTGCTGGAAAGATTGATTTCGCATAATAATAATCCCAAAATGTTAGTAACAAATTGGTGAAAATAAAAACAATTGTTCAACAAACAATCAGTCAGACTAATTTTTTTTCTAATGAAAATGATATGTTCATTTATTTGAATGCATACGATTTTTTTCAGATTTTTTTCTTTATTTTGATTTTGATTTTTCTCATTTTCAAAAATGTGCGCGAAATAACGAATTTCAGATATGTGTTCGGCATAAAACCATCTACTACACTCAAGATTTTTTTGCAAAACGCATATCCGAAATTTGTTATATTCTGCTTATTTTTCAAAATAAAAAAATCAAAGTCAAAATAGGGGAAAAAATCTGAAAAAATTCGTATGCATTCAAATAAATTAACATATCATTTTCATTAGAAAAAAAGTTAGGTTGACTGATTGTTTGTTGAACAATTGTTTTTTCACTAATTTGTTAATAACATTTTGGGATTATTATTATGGAAAATCAATCTTTTCAGCACGTTTTATATGCATTATTTTTTTCCGATTCTTATACCATCACCTTATACCAGAAGGGAAGTGATCAAAATTGTCTCTGAAAGTCACTTTTGGCGGGACTGTAGTATCATACATTCTTAAACAAAGTGATGCAATCTTTGGAATCAAATTTGAGCCAAATCGGTCAAACGGTTTTCCAAAAGGTTGTGATTCTGATTTTACGTAATTTCGAATTCTGATTTTACGTAATTTCGAATTCTGATTTTACGTAATTTCGAATTCTGATTTTACGTAATTTCGAATTCTGATTTTACGTAATTTCGAATTCTGATTTTACGTAATTTCGAATTCTGATTTTACGTAATTTCGAATTTTCCGAAAGATTTTCGTTTCACTCTTATTTAGTCAAAATTCCAACAAACTTACTGACATTTTCTACACACGAAAAATAATATTCAACCCCGCTACGTACTGTATTTTCCTTCAAAAACAATGCAAAAAATATAATAAATGAACCTCCTCAAAAATACGGCTTTGCGATAGATAAACATTTCTGAAGAAGCAATCTGCAAAGATTTATTTTTTTCATTCAGCATCAATCCTGTAGGTGCTTCTCGTGGATAACATAAATCACTTCAAAGAATTCAACAACATGGTTGAAAGGTTTGCCTTCTACTCTATTCTAGCTTCCGTTCTTTTTTCGCAGGCCAACATGGTGAGACGTGTATCACTATTTTGGCTTGCCGAGCTGAAAAATAGCGTATCCGGAAGTATTGAAAGATTGGAAAGCTGCCTGGCGGACTATCTGCCCATAAAGATACCCTTCACTCCCCTTTTCCTTTATGCCGCCATTGAATGTCGTTTACGTACCGAGAACGAGAACACGAGGCTCTGGCGGTGCAAGGACGGGATAAGGATGAACGCCACTCGCGGGAAAAATGCTGGGCATTGTGGCCTGAACGGTAGGTTGAGAGTCGATGAGTCGTTCCTTATTGAGGTTGGCTCTTGGGGGGCTCTTGCTGAGGGGCATGTCGAACGAGGTCAAAGTGTGCGATCTCGCAAAGCTCACGTGCTTCGGCCCCTTATGTCCAACGCCGGGTTGCTGATCGCAATGCACAGCCGAAGGCAGTACCGGCCTCGGACCCTCAAGCTTCGTCGGTTCCTCGTCCTCGGGGAGCCAACTGTACCTGTCCGTACGATCGATCAGTTCCTTATTTACCAGGATTATTCGCCCCCCACCTCACGCCGTTAAGCTCTACAGTTCTGCTACAACATTATTAGCTAGCAAGCTGGATATTCATTCTCGCATTCTGTACGATGAATGCACACGTGGCTCCGCTCGATGCGTCACCCGCGGCCTCGAGGCTTGATATAAAATAGCGCTGTGATCGGATTTATAGAACGTCCACCTCAATAACCAACTAATGATAATTGGATGCTCGTGGGATTATTTGATTTACAGAAAAGAAATTATTATATTAACTGTTAGTGCATGATTATAATTTGATGCTTTACATTGTTATCAGTTTTATTCAAGCTCAATAACCGAATAATTCACTTTACATTGTAAATATAAATTGCTACTGATTATATTTGAAATAGGAATACGTTGATTTTCGATTTATGATTAGCTATGTCTAAATAAATATCGAATTGTTGGAGAAATTGTGCATATTTTAAATCAATGGGATATCGGCAACGAGAACACGGGGCTGAAAATACCCTATTTCTACAGAATCCATCCTTACACCCATCTCTACCTAAGGATATGTGTACTATTTTTTTTTACACGCGCTGAATTGAGCACGACAAAGTTATACACAGAACGAACTCGACAGAGCGAAAATAAATACGGGATCAATCTTCTAGAAGACGAACGCTTGCGGGAATTCCATTCAACCCGAAAAAATGTGTCATGATAGAAATCATTAAAACGAAACTGTGCACAGCATTCTACAGAACAAGTTTTTTCGCGGTACTGGATTAAGACGGTAAATATCGGCGCAGCACGAATTGGGAACGACAAATCTCTACAAAGCGCTAGTATGACGCAGTAAAGTTCTACACGAGATCGTTCTAGACGGGAAAGTTCTACACGAGAACGTTTAACACGACACATTTCTACACAGACCCGACTTGACATGGATGATACTTGTGCAATGATAAATCGGATAATCGGATAAACGGATAACGCTTACTGACAATCTCACCTTAAGCCACCGAAATAGGAGTGCGATAAAGCTTACGTCAATGGCATTGGAACATCGCTAGAAACGGATTCCGATCCGCCGATTTACCATCGTACGGATATTGTTCGTTGCAAGATGAGTTGATGTCGAACTCAAGCAATATAGAAGTTATGTCGTGTAGAACTTATGTTGTGTAGGACTGATGTCATGTACACCTTATGTCGTGTAGAATCCGTGTCATGTACAACTCGTGTCCCGTAGAACCGATATTATGTACAACTCATGTTGTGTAAAAATTATGTGGGATATAACTTATGTCGTGTAGAACTTGTGTCATGCAGAACTTATGTCGTGCAGAACTTATGTCGTGTAGAACTTATGCCGTGTAGAACTTGTGTCATGCAGAACTTATGTCGTGTAGAAATCAGATCGTGTAAAACTTATGACTCGTCGAACTTATGCCGTGTTGAACTTTACCGCGTTGTACCAGCGGTGTGTAGATGTTTATCGCTCCAAACTGCTAACACGTACGCTAAGTGAAGAACCAATTAGGCATGTGAATGTTCGTGCGTCTCACTCTCTCTCTCTCTCTTTCTCGCGAAAACATTTAATTGCAGCACTCATACGTGCCCCTCCACTATTTCAATGCACGCGAGGAACGTGTACACCATGAGAGGTTCCACTGTAGAGCCACAAAGAAATTTGTTGTGTCGAACTGGGGTTCTGATCAAATTTGTAGTGTCCAAGTAATGCTGTGCAAAGTTCGGTCGTAATGATTATTGCCGTGATAAATATTTCCGTCTTCAATTGAATTCCCATCCGGTTCACGGCTAAGCGGTCACCCATCCAAGTTATGGCCGCAAACAATGCTGCTTAACTCGTGGGATCACCAAAGCCGTATACCAACCGCACAAACACAAGTGTCGGTATGTTGAAGCGAGTTATTATTATTTAAATTTTCAATTATAATTCCACTGATCGATATATAACCTCTCTATTAATATTCAATTGATTAAAAACTACAATTGAAACGAAAATGGGGTCAATTATAAATTTGGTGGCGAACCTGGGTAAATATCAATACAGCAGGCGTTATTGTGAATTGATTGATTCAATGCAAAAGCCAATTAAGCGCTGTAAAAATAATAAAGGGGCGTGCAGTTGACTGACCTCTTTGGATCGGACGCTATGCAAAAGGAGGTAGGTCTTCTACGGAAGTAGGAACTGTCGACCGAGTCATCGTCGTCGTCGTTATCGACGACATCGCTGGCCTCGTGAACGACCACTCCGGAGCGGGAAGAATTTATTCTTCTCATTTCGTGGGTCGAATGGGGCTGCTTGTAAAATATTTGCAGGTGCTTTCGGGGATACGGAGCATCGCAAATATTTTCGTCGCTTGAAGCGCTGCGAACACAGGCTGAGAGAATCGAGACTTTGCTGGTAACAGCGCATGGCGATGGTCCTCTCGTCGATAGACAACCAAATATACCACCGGAAGAACGTTCCACTGCGTCCAACTGACGACTCGTTATGCAGTACTGCTCCTTGATGTCCTCTCGAGAGTATAAAGGCGTCGCCACTCTCTCCCAGTCTGAGTGGATCGTGTTCGCCACGTGGAGATCCACTTGGGTCGATACGTCCACCTGCACAAATCATATCAATGTTATCATAGCATTTTACGCACCGTTTATCATTTAATTTACACTTATTTGGAGAAGTATGGCGTACTGACAGAAAATAATAGCATTAGTAACCATAAAGTGACAACTATTCCCCTGTAGTTGGTACAAACATAGTTGTTACCACTTAATTAGTTGTCACTAATTTTAATCCCTGGTCATGAAATTTACTGTATACCCTAGTAGTGAAATATACTATTAATTGAATGTACCCCCTAGTGATGGAATGTCGTATTTGTGATTAAATAAAAAGCACGAACAAAAGAACTTTGATATAGGTAATACAAAAAAAAATAATACATTGCACAGGTTGATAAAAAAATCAATAGTTCAAATGTTATTCATTTATTATTAGTTCCTGACTGATGGTTTTTGTCTGATATGACTGCAGGAATTTGTGAAAAAAATAAAGAAACATGGAACTCTTAATTCGAATCCAGACTTGCAAGAATAATTTTATATATTAATTATACATCCAATAA
The DNA here is from genome assembly GCA_949699805.1 of Tromatobia lineatoria. NCBI lineage: Eukaryota > Metazoa > Arthropoda > Insecta > Hymenoptera > Ichneumonidae > Tromatobia > Tromatobia lineatoria. Next base: position 13,234,457 of record OX453043.1, read on the forward strand.
CTTATTGTAATTACACGCGCAAAATAATTGATATAAAATAATTATTGGATTGCGAAATAATTTATCATAGTGCATATTATTAAAAGACCTCTTGGCAATTTTAAAAAAAATTTTTGGCAGATGGGACCAATTTTAAATGTCTATTAAAGTTTATTGACAGCAGAGTCGGGAAAATATAAGATTTTTTTTTTTTGTTACGGAAATGTTGCCTAGAGAATCGACAAGATTGTGTACATTCGTAGAAGCGCACGAAGGATGATGAAGACCAGATGCGTGGGTAGTCGAGTGAGGCATAGTTGTGCTTCCGCGAGTTCAGGGGATCGCTAGCATAGCTGCAATGGAATGGATATGGAACGAGCCTCGAGGCTCTGAGAATAATATGCTATATAATAAAGGAGTGAACGGGAATGCCTATAAGTTGCCTAGACGTTTCAGGAAGAATAGCTAGGGGGGGTTGCGATCAGGGGGATGATGGAGGTGGGGTACACAGTAGTTTTGCCCGGAGGGCTGGGAGCCGGAAAGAAAATTGTATAGAAACAAATCTGGTCGTATCCATAGAAAATAATTTGAACATTGTCAAACTTCACCACGTCACGTCAAAATCATTGAAGATTAAGCTACTTTAAGCTATTACAAGGAAATTGTTCCATTTATAGAGATGAGAACATTCGACTGCACCAGCTTTATTATTTCAAATAAGTAAATGTGATTTAAGGGACCCTTAAATCACCTTACAGTTACCTTAAAAAAGTCATAAGAAATACTCTATGAATCATAGCCTTAAAAAAAAAAAAAAAAAACTTATATTTAAAAATCATTCACTACATCACGAGCATTATTATTCTGCAATTTTGTAATTTCATCTGGTGCATCAGAATGGCGTGGAGTAAAAAGTAATGATGCCGCCGAGACAAGACATTTCTCGACGAGACGAGAAATGTCTCGTCTCGAATAAACACATTCTCGTCTCGTAATCTCGAGACGAGACGTGAAATACGTCTCTACCGCAGAGACTCTCGGGCGAGAAATCGAAAAGTCTCGATTATTTTGGAAGAAGGGTTAAGAACGCAGACGGACATATTTTCTAGTGCTAGTACTTCAGCGGATACTCGAGCTACCCGAACTATCCGGACTTGATGGATCCCATACTTCAAATCCGGATATTACTTTAAGGCGAGCAATCCGGATAGTTAAGGTAGCTCGAGGATCCGGATAACCAAACTATCCGAATTACTCAGTAACTCGAACTACACGGATTACCCGGTTACTCGAATTGTTCGGAGCGTCCGGGTAATTTTTAGTACTTTCTCAGTACTAACTACTAACTACTAACTAACTTCTAACTTTTTACTAAGTACCAACTTTCGACTAATCACTAACTTTTGACTGACTTTTACTAACTTCTGACTTTTGACTAATTTCTAACTTTTGACTAACTTCTCACTTTTGACTAACTTCTAACTTTTGACTGACTTTTACTAACTTCTGACTTTTGACTAATTTCTAACTTTTGACTAACTTCTCACTTTTGACTAACTTCTAACTTTTGACTAACTTCTAACTTTTGACTAACTTCTAACTTTTGACTAACTTCTAACTTTTGACTAACTTCTAACTTTTGACTAACTTATAACTTTCGACTAACTTTTAACCGACGTTTAATTAACTTATGACTAACTTCTAACTTTTAATTAATTTCTAACTTTTGACTCACCTTTGACTAACTTTTGACTACCTAATAACTAACTTCTAACTTTTTAAAGTCAGAAGTTAGTCAAAAGTTGGAAGGTACTGAAAAGTTAGTCAAAAGTTAGTCAGAAGACAGAAGTTAGTCAAACGTTATAAAACTAGTTAAAAGTTATAAGTTAGTGGAAACTTGGAAGTTATTGAAAGTTAGAAGTTAGTCAAAAGCTAAAAGTTAGTCAAAAGTTAGAAGGAAGTTAAAAGTTAGTCAAAAGTTAGAAGTAAGCTGAAAGTTAGTCAAAAGTCAAAAAAAAAAAACAGGTCGCAAGGGACTATTGCTAAGTTTTTTAGGTATCCGGATAGTTCTCGAGAAAATTCATGAAGTTGGCGAGACGAGACGAGACGAGACGAGACGCAACCTTGTCTCGAGCACATATTTCGAGACGAGACAACAAGACCTCGTCTCGAGAAAATATTTCGAGGAAATATTTCGAGACAGGTTTCTCGGCCATTCTGCGAGACGAGACGAAAAATGACAGATTCTCGTCTCGTCTCGTCTCGTGGCATCACTACTTGTCCTAGTGGTGAAATGTAGTATTTTTCCCTGGTGATTAAATGTACTATTGCTCACTGGTAATCAAATGTACTATTTCCCCCCAGGGATAAAATGTAATATCCCTCCCTAGTGATGTAAATCCTAGTGACGGAATCCCATTAATTTATTACCATTGCGTTATTGCATTCGAAATCAAGCTCCAATCGAATATTCTTCACATCTGTCTTTCGTTTAGATAATATTATCGGCGACACTACGATACTTGAAATACTCGAATTATTATTTCAGTTATTCGTAGATCAAAAGTTTCGAATCTTATGTTGTATATGAGGCCTCTGCAGGCTTTGGAATTTATCTACAATGTTATGCGAGTAATGAAACAAAATATGATACAATGCGCGTATGACTGTTTACAGTCTCAACTTCATGATTGTGTATAACCTCAAATCTGTTTTGTTTATAAAATTTTCGAATCTAACCTTTGATGTGAATATTTATAGTTTTCAATGAAAATTGCTCAAGTTCATTGTTAGTAGTTTATTTTTTAGACTGCAAGTTAATATATAAGTTATTGGGCTTTACCAGAGATAGAATTACTAGAAAATGGGCAATGAAAAAAATGTGTTTCACAGCAGCAAAAATTCTGTTATTATCGTTTCTATCATTCACATGAAATTTATGAAATCATTAATTGTCAAATAAAATCTTATTCACTGAAACATGGATTATATGACAGGTCTAATAAATTAGTACACAATTCAGACTTCACAAAATAGACATTTTCCGTGCCGGATGGTTTCAGAAACCTTATGTGATTAAATGATAACAAAAAAATTCTTGCTATATACTAAATAACTAATTTTTCATAGCTCATTTGCAAGTCATTCCATCTGTATGTATCACACCTAAACATGATAACTTTTACATTAGTTTGCGGTCCGAAAATAAATTAAAATTTTTCTTAGATTTTTTTGATATTTTAGGTTAAGTATCAGGAGTGAAGATTTAGGATTTGTTTTCAATACCAAAACTAGGATTTGGATGCAGAAGACACACACCAAATTTCATTGCGATCCATAGATGTTTTCAAAAGTCATCGCACTTTTGGACATACAAGCGTCAGACACATAGCCAGACAGATAGACGGACAGACCGACCGATAGAAATGATTGAATGTGGTTTTTGGAATTTAGGACACTCAAAAAATGTACATCCGTTAAAATCTAGAAGTCGAGTTTTTTTTTCGTATTGCAATAGATTCTCTTACTACATTCTTCGCATGTGATGAGAAAGGAAAAAAAATTGGCTTATCAGATCTTTTATAAAAGTGTGCGAAGTGATTTTACCACATTGATATAAATTATTTTTTTTGCGTTTATACTAGCAGTTAAACAAGTTCGATAGTTATCGTTGAATGTCACCTACTTTAATGTGACTTCATCTCCCTAACAACTGAAACCTGCCAAAACGCAATTACCTAACGGCAAAAAGTTTGTATCAGAGCAATCATTTAGTGGCAATGTACAGCCATCAAACTTTGATTATTATACGAAAATGACTACCATCAAACCATGATTACGCAGCGATCAAAATAATACCGTTGCAACAAATGAACAACTGGAGTCATTACGTAATCAGAACCACTTCAAGATGACATTTAATTGGCTTTCCCTAAAGCTATTATTATAACACGACCACACTTCAGGATTTAACTGAAGGCTACAAAATTCACTGCAATAAATATTTCAGATTTTTTCTCCCCTTATAAGTTTTCGGTTACGTTGTAACTGTTAGACACAAAGAAAATTCGCTGTGTATCAGTTCAACGACCTTCAGGTACCATATCCTCCCCTCCCCCTCAATAAAGCTACCGTAAGGATCATCACAAAGTATTTCGATCTGCCAACCTGAGGAAAACCGTTTGCCCATAGAAATTCGGACTCCGTGCATCGAATTCCCAAAGTTTTGGGTTTCCAAAAACAAATAAAATAATAAGGATCATCACAAAGCTCTGTGGAGAATTAATTGCCCATGAAAATTTGTACTCGGTGCATCAAAAACCCGTTATTTTGGTTGTCCAAAAAAAAAAGAAGGTGAAGATCATCACAAAGCATTGAAATCTGAAAATCTTAAGAAAATTGTTTCCCATGAAAATTTGGACACGGTGCTTAAAAATCCGGTTTTTAAGGTTTCTAAAATAAATATAAAACTGAGCATTTAGATCTGCAAACCTGTGGAGAACTATTAGCCCATGGAAAGTTGGGCTCGTTGCGTCTAATACCCGGTGTTTTGGGTGGTCCAAAAGTAACAAGAGGAACGGATGGATCAAGCTTCCTCGGATCCATGGCGATTTCGGCGCCGGGTGACCGGCTTGATACAAACTGTGGTTTCCCATGAGGCGGCCTGGTGTTGATCGGTGTACCAGCCATGCCAAAAAAGAGCGTGCTTACGAGGGGGGGTTATGAGGGGCCAAGGTGGTCCGCGTAGTAGTACGCGTGTTGTACGCTGCACGTCCCGTCGGCCGCACCCGACCGCCTCTCTCTTCGTCCTAGTCGTCGTCGGCTTATCGATTTGCCCTTAAACGCCGCTCCAAGGGCCAGAGCACCCTCGCCACCACCGCTCTTTTTCGCTACATACCAATGGGCCATCAACCGTCACGATCCTAACACAAATCATTCCAACCATCGATGCTCTATGTCCGAGCGTCCGAGCGTCGACATAACACCGCGAAACAATCAAGTCCACAGCACTAACCGTCCACCGAAGGCCACATCACCTTGGGACTGTTGTCCGTCTTGGAACGGACGGACGGACGGACAAATTGTTGCCACAGAATCCCAACAATCACACGTACACCAAACGCGAATAATTGATTGTGAATTGGTGATGTCCGGAATTGGGACAAGGAGATAAACAGATGGATCTAAGCTTCAATGGTTTCTTCGTTATCAAGCAAGGGCTGACTTTGAGGGCTAGGAACTAGCAGAGATCAACTCCAAGTTTGCTTTGTGGGATAGTATGTTTGTAAGTGTGTATGGTTGTTTTTCCTTTCGTTTCGTGGGATGTTTTGACTGCGCGGTTTTACAGAGGAGATGAGATCGGGCGAGGCATCCTCACCGCCGCGATGCCTACTCGTCCTCTCCGGGATCAACGCGCGTTACCCCCATGATGATGTCGACGGGTGGCGCCCGCGTGAGAAGAGGGGTTGTTTCATCCCTCCACAACGAGATTGGCATTATGTGGTGGGGGCTATCTGGCGCAAGCGTCTCCAGATCGGCGGTCCATCCGTCACTATGGCAACTGGAATACGGATATCCCTACTTCTCAATTGTTCGGAGGTATTTCCGGTTCCTACATTTTCCGTTATTGGGAAGTCGATAAGGACGATCCCTTTACGCTACCGTTGGTTGCCTGTCGCGGGTCTGGAAGAAAGTGATCGAGGGAATTGGCGTCTCCGTTGGTTCGGTTATCGCTGATTGATAAAGAAAACTTTCTTGGTATTCAATGGTTCTTAGTTGTGTTGGAAATAGTGCTGGATGATTTCCAGCCGCGTGGAAAAATAAATATACTCAGAAAAATATTGAAAAGTATATTTTTTTAAATTCCAAGTATACTTTGGATGAAAAATTGGATATATTTCGGATATAACTTTTAGGATGCTTATAAAATATATACGTGGCTGTAACAGTTCGTATTTGTTTTTGGTAAATCAAATATATATTTTTGACAGTTTTCATATAATTCTCAATACATATTTTAGGTAGTCGGAAATATATGTGAATGTATATTTTTTCTATAGAACTAATATATGATGCATTCCTGGCCGACTGAATGATAGTTCAACCCTGACACTCTCTAATTTGTTCCATATTTATTTATACTATTCTATATACAGGAAAAAAACACTTCGAATTTAAAAAAAATTATTACTGAAACTTTTTTTATCATGAATTGTTTAAATAAAAATGTTGTGGCCCAATTAAAAAGTTTCAAATTATTCTTAAAATTCCTGTATTAGATATTAACATTTTTTAGCTACAATCGACAGTGGGCAAATGTTTGCGTCGATTTTCAAAGCTGTTTTTTCGAAAAAAAAAAATCCTTTCGAAGATTGAAAAAAATTAAACAACATGGCAGTCCATGGTCGGTTGTTGCTTGAACATATTATATATAATCCAAGATTATTTTAGAATATAGCTGAAGCTTTTTTATCGATATTAACAAAATCATGTATTGAATAATGAAATGTTGAAATAGAAAATAGAGTGAGACATTTTTAACCCGGAAAAAAGTGGCTGAATTGACAGAGAATATTGAATTTGAACAAAACAGAGATTTTTTTTTTTTTTCATCCAAAAACGGATATTTTGTTCAAACCCAAAATATTATAGAGTATTTTGACAAGACTGTTGATATTTCAAAAAACTTCAGCGTGGCAGCAATCGATGTTCTAGTATAAAAAAATGTATTTGTGTTAATGTTCCGAAAAACAAAAAATTATTATTGTTTGATTGGTAAAAAAAATTTTTTTTGCTAATAAAATTACAAAATAGTCCTGACTGACTGTCGATATCGCCGGAAAATCATCAGAGGGACATAGATCGAGGTTCCGGTATAAAAAATAATAATCCGGGTGAAAGTTTCAAAAACCGGAAGGACAATTTTTTTTAACCCAAACCTCGATCCGAAACTTTCACACAAATACAGTTCTTTTTACCGGAACATCGATTGATGTCACTTTTGCGACTTTTTTTGACATATCAACATTCATGCAGGACTACACTGTAATTTTTGAGATTTTTTGAGATGCAGGAGTACACTGTAATTTTTTAAACCGCAAAAGGTATTTGTTTAATAATTAAAAAATAATAATTCCTCCGTTTGTCGGAAAAAAAATCATACACACTGGAATATGACAATTATTTTAAACATTCCGATCGAAAGCTAAGAAAAACGGCAACTTCTATGAGCAGTCATTTTTTTCAGTAACTTCAAGTTTTTAGAATATTTAAACTTAAAACAACAAAAAAAGGTATTTTCTGGAAGACAGTTGTTGAAAAATCTGGAATAATTCACATACAGTGCCTTCTACTCCTACTTCAATATATCCATTCGTGGGTGGGGCTTCTCACGTCGCCTTAAAAATTCAATGCTTCTCATCATTTCTATCCACTTGATGTATAGAAGCTGCGTTAAAGAGTGTTTAAAAGAGCTACAAAGCGTTTATGCAGTAAACTGAACCATAAAAATGTATGTGAACTTTTGGCGCCGTTCGCTGGTCATGTTGACGTGAAATTTCTTGCACGTAAAAAGATATTTTTTTAAAAATACAATATTCAAGAAAAAATTACTCTGAGCAGTAAATTCAGTAGTAAATAAAAAAAACCATCGCAATTCTCGCTTAAACTAAATTTTCAGAATTCTATTACGTTTCGTGAGACTAATTTTTGGTATTGAAAAGAATGTTAACAGTATACAGGAACATGACTGGAGGGTACGTGCGCCATCTGCGCTTTGCTCATAAATAAACAGCGTTCGAAATTTATAGAAGCGAGGAAAAGCTCGTGGGCCTGTTTCGCTTTAGCCTCGTTGTTGGGAGCTCATTCGTGGATCGCCTGTGGTAATCCGTATAACGATCGATATCGCTAGTAAAATTTTGTGTAATCCCGAAGCAGCTATTAAATGAAACATGAAGAGGATCATAGATAAATTTCTATATTTCAAAGTTTAAAGTAAAGAAAATATATAATAAAGATAAAAAATAAAATATGCATTCGGACAATCGAGTTGTGCTTAATGTGGGTGGTGTACGTCATGAGACTTACAAAGCGACTTTGAAGAAGATACCGGCAACGCGACTCTCGAGACTCACTGAAGCACTCGTGAATTACGATCCGATACTCAACGAGTACTTCTTCGACAGACATCCCGGTGTCTTCGCTCAAGTCCTTAATTACTATCGTACCGGAAAGCTTCATTATCCGACTGACGTCTGCGGTCCTCTCTTCGAGGAAGAGCTCGACTTCTGGGGTCTCGACTCCAATCAGGTTCGTTAAATATTAAAGACTGCTTGCTTTCTGTTCGATGTTGCTGGCTTTTAATATAGAAATATTAAGGATGTATGATACGTACAGTCCCGCCAAAAGTGAGTTTCGGAGACAATTGCGATCACTTCCCGATGGGATGAAAATCGGAAAAGAATAATGCATATAAAACGTGCTGAAACGATTGGTTTCGCATAATAATAATCCCAAAATGTTATTAACAAATTGGTGAAAAAAAACGATTGTTCAACAAACAATCAGTCAACCTAACTTTTTTTCTAATGAAAATGATATGTTAATTTATTTGAATGCGTACGAATTTTTTCAGATTTTTTTCTTTATTTTGATTTTGATTTTTTTAAATTCGAAAAATGTGCAGAATATAACAAATTTTGGATATGCGTTTTGCAAAAAAATCTTGAGTGTAGTAGATCGTTTTATGCCGAACACATTTCGTTATTTCGCGCACATTTTGAAAAAAAAAAAAAAAATCAAAATCACGATGTTCAGGATGTTCGTAACATCACGATGTACGTATCATACATCCTTAAGGATGTATGATACGTACAGTCCCGCCAAAAGTCTCCGTCAACTGCATCTACAATCAAATATTAACTGTTACAAAGTATTTACACTTGAATAGGTGAAAAAAGTTCCAAAAGTATCGAAGCAATAAGAAAAAATACTACAAAAAAATTTTGATTTTTGCACAAAAAATTTTTTTTATTGGGCTGAAGGACTACAATCGATGGCCTAACTTAGCAATACCATACAATTAACATCTATAGTTTTTGGGGAAAAAAACCTCTGTCATCTATTGTTAATAAAGACACATACTATTACTAACTTTTGAAGAATTGCACTTTCTCTAAAGATAATTTTTTTTCCTATTTGTACCGGAAAAAAATGTACAGATTTTTTTGTCGCTATTATTATTTATCGTCGCTCGAGTATAATTAAGAAACATTAGGAGTATAGCAAATTAATGACAGAGTTGCGAGCGTGTCAATAATTTTTTTAAAATTTGTATGGCGGAACAAAATGTACAGATTTTTTTGTTGCTATTATTATTTATCGTAGCTCGAGTATAATTTATTTATGTCGCAATCGACGCATTAGAAGTATAGCAAATTGATCACAGAGTTGCGAGTGTGTCAATGGATTGAGGAGATTTAAAGTCAATGAAATGTAAAGTAATTGTAATGATCTGTTGGAATAGATGAACTTTTTGGTGTTACAGTGAGAAAATAAAGTTTAAGCAGAAGGTCTATTTCGATCACAGGCTGTTCTCCGCGCATAAGCAGCTAACGCCCAACCACACGATAACATTCGCCCGACTCGTATACCATCGGTGACTCGACATTAATGCTTTAACGTGCCCATAAACGTGGTTGCATCTTCAGCAGTATCAACGAATGTATTTTAGAACGGTTTGAGAAACTACGACGCTGCTTTTTGCTTAAATAGTAATACTAAGTAAATACATCGTTGCATTACGATACAGTACATCAAGAGAAAAATTTCGCTTAGTTGAAAGAAATCTTTCTGCAATCCCATTTCAATGTCGGCCTATAATACATTTTTCCATGTCAATGAAATAATATTTTGGGGGTTAATATCTCGTATTTGAATGATCTTAAGCTCAATAAATTGTAGTAACGTAGAATCAATCAACATTTTCTCTAAGCCGATGAGCCATTTTAAATTGATGTCAAATAAATCGTCTTGTAGACTCTGAAAGCAAAATGTTGGATAAATGCATTTGTAACTTTAAGAGTTACCAGTATTAAAGAACAACCGTTTATCGTGAGTTCATGCTGCGATTATTTTTTCACATAAGCCTATTTTCAACTAAAACGTAGGTGAGATTGATTTGTTCATTTACTGGTTTTTTAAAATAGATTTTTAGTATGAATTATTCACTTTCATGTATTTCATAATGAAAACATGATATTTTTTTTAGTTGCATCAGACGATTCGGAATTCTGGTCTCCAAAATTTTTGAAGACAGCTTGGAAATATTACATTTTATAAGGACTCATGATAAACAAATCTTTCTGCGTAACTGTTGATTTACTGATAACTTTACCCTAACCTATAAAGTAACGTGTCTTTAACGGAATAAAAATACAGCAGAGATTACAACCGATAGCGATGGACGCACGGTCAGCGTGTGACTTCGGCGGTCCTCAGAGTTAAGCAGCATTGCTTGCGGCCATAACTTAGATGGGTGACCGCTTAGCCGGGCACTGGCTAGTGCGTAAATTGGTTGAGCGGGAGACAGATTTTTTTTGAGTTTCCAATGTATTCTAATACAGTAGAAACTCAGTAAAATAAAGCCGCCTGTACCGGCCAGGTTTTCCGCAGTTTCGCTGAGTCCTCGTGCAAATGCAACACAGTAGTGAATTAGAAAGAGTGACTGCGGACAATACGCTAAAAGGGTCTCGAGAAATAAAATGGAAAACAAAGGGGAGGGGATGGTAAAAGCCAATTGGCGTACTTGAGGAATAACTCAAATTAGAACGTAATTAAAATGTATATTGGAATATACTTTAACACATATTTTTGGTATGTTGAAAAAAAACATACACATTTATACGAGAAATGCAATTTCAACGTAATTTGAATGTACATTTGCATATACCTCAACATATATTTTCCTACGTGTTGAAAAATATACTTCACTTACATACAAAAATATGTATAACATATCTAATTTTTCGTAAAAAATATATGAACTATATAAAAAATATATTTTTGAATATATTTCACCGAGAGAAAAAGTTTCCTTGGTTCAAAGAAATCTCTTTGAAATCCCAACCTAAGAAACATTTATTTAAAATCAAGGAAGAAATATACTTGATCTAATATTATCTTTACTTTGAATGATGAGATATTCAATGAAATGTAGTGGCATTGAATTAAGGAATTTTGTCCTTGAAACAAGGAATTCTGTTTCTTTGTTTTCGAAGAACCTAACCTATAAAATTGCGTGCCCCGAAACGGCAGACGTTAGGTTAAAAAATCACTCTCCATGCGAGAAAACTTTTCGGTGAGTTTTTATTAATTAATCTTTAACTTTAAATATTTTCGCGTACTCGCTGAGATCGGCTCCCGAGAGAAACATTGAAACGCACCGATCCAACCAGTACCGACGACTTAGGTGGCGCGACAGACGCGCTCGCGTCAACCAGTGGCAGACCTGATGCTGTCAAGAAAATCGTTTCTTTAAATCAAAGACACAGTTTCCTTGAATCAATGAAAACGTCTCTTCGTTCACGCTCATCAAGCAAATGTTTCGTTAAAGACAATGAAATGTTCTCTTTGGAATTCAAAGAGAATATTTCATTGAATTCAAGTAAACATTTCTTTGAAATCAAAGAAAAAAATTCAATCCACCTATTTTTTTGAATCAAGGAAACTTTTTCTCTCCGTGTTGAAGTATACTTTATTTCCGTGGGGTTAACCGTTACGCTGACTCTATGAGAACTTGGTTAGGTGACTGCCTAATTTATCCTCGCGGTCTACATTTGGATATATGACCACTTAGCTGACCTGAATCGTCATACTAGAGTTTGTTTTAATTCTACATAAGCATAGATTCGTGTACATATAATGTTAAATGGAATACCGACAATCAGCACATTGTAGGGATCATTGTGCAAGACGATTCGCTTTTATTGTTTATAATACACAATATTATAGTTGTTGAGATTTTCTTCGGGCCAACTGTATAGGGCCCTAAAGTGCAAAAATCGAGGCAGCCCTTTCCGGGTAGCAATATTTCCAACTGATAAGGGCCTGATCGGGTTAGCATCAGGCGCACCTTATCAGATTCGTGTCAGGCTTCCTTACCTGTACCTTATCAGCCTCTCGCCAGGATCATATCGCGCTCGCCAGATCAGACACGTCCTAGTTACACCTGAACATGGCCTGATAAGGTATCAGGCAGCCTGACCCCAATTTCTACTCGGGTAGTAACGGACACGGCAACTTTTATTAAATAATTTTTCGTCAAACACATTCTGACTAGACTAATAGGTTACGTGATTCATTACGAAGCATTGCATATAATATTTCTACTTCTGAAAACTTACAAATCATCAATTCGATGTTTTTCGAGACCCTTCGGCAAGCTCCGACAACGGTTACTCGACAGTATAGACACACGCGAAGGGCCACTCCCTCTGAAATTTTTTTTTTATGAGAAATTTCATTTAAAGAATTGTATTTTGACAGTAATGTAATGTAAACAACGTTTTTCAAAATAGTATTGTTATTATTATTTTTTTTGTTCGCAAAATACATTTATTATCGATATAGATGGAAGGTGGTGGAACGAAACGGGGACAGTGACCAAAACTGGGCCGGCTACCTTACGCGATTTTACGCCGGGTCTCGTACGTGACACTCGGCCGTTTATCGTATGCGATACTCGGCCGTTTCCCGTACTTAATATAGGAAAACTAGTGGCTGCCAATATCGAGCAGCACCAAGACTCGACCTCATGATCGGTCAATCATATATGCCCATGTTGATAATCACGGCATCGAACTTGGACCGAGCAACACCCCATAGAAAAAAAGTACACTCGGAAAAATATCGAAAAGTATATATTTTATATACCAACTATACTTTGGACGGAAAATTTGATATATCGGATATAACTTTTAGTATACTTACGAAGTATATACGATGGTATACGAGTTTATACATATTTTTGCATACGTATACGATAAATGGCCGACTGTTTATTGTATGCGATACTCGGCCGTTTCCCGTACTTAATATAGGAAAACTAGTGGCTGCCAATATCGAGCAGCACCAAAACTCGTCCTCATGATCGGTCAATCATATATGCCCATGTTGATAATCACGGCATCGAGCTTGGACCGAGCAACTCCCCATAGAAAAAACGTATACTCGAAAAAATATCGAAAAGTATATATTTTATATACCAACTATACTTTGGACGGAAAATTTGATATATCGGATATAACTTTTAGTATACTTACGAAGTATATACGATGGTATACTAGTTTATACATATTTTTGCATACGTATACGATAAATGGCCGACCGTTTATTGTATGCGATACTCGGCCGTTTCCCGTACTTAATATAGGAAAACTAGTGACTGCCAATATCGAGCAGCACCAAAACTCGACCTCATGATCGGTCAATCATATATGCCCATGTTGATAATCACGGCATCGAGCTTGGACCGAGGAACCCCCCATAGAAAAAAAGTATACTCGAAAAAATATCGAAAAGTATATATTTTATATACCAACTATACTTTGGACGGAAAATTTGATATATCGGATATAACTTTTAGTATACTTACAAAGTATATACGATGGTATACTAGTTCATACATATTTTTGGGAAATAAAATATATCGTTTTTATATTCTTCATATAATTTTCAATCCATATTTTATGTATTTGTAGATATATGTTAATGTATATTTTTTCTATAGAAATTATATATATATTTATGTAAGAAGATGTTTAACTCTTCAATCAGTTAGAAGAACATTTGACCAAATTGTTTAGATTCTTTGTCGATACAAGAAATCTAGGTGGTCGAGATTTCGTGTTTTTATATTTTATTGTATAATTGAAAAATCAGTGTTTGTTAAGTAATATTTATGAGCGATGGTGTAAAAATCGAAATAACAACAAACAAAAAAACTAAAAATAATTGTTACTTCCTAGTATTTTGTCACAGCAAATTGCAAAATTTCTTTACTCGTTTTCAGTGTTGTATTTGTAAATATCTCATACAGATTGTCAAGAAACTTATGATACAGGTTGTGAATGAAAACTTCCAGTTCGGTACTGTTATTTTTTTATTGATGACGGTCTTATCAGAGATATTTTCTGAAGGACTTTTTTTTAGACGATTTGGATCATTTTAAGTATTCTAATATAAAAATTTCCAAACTAATTTTCATTTCGCAGTACCGAAAGTGTTTTTTATACCGGAAGTATACCGCAGTATTTTTTTCTCGTTAAAATATAATTAGGGGGTTACACAACTCTACACGGAAAAAACAAAAGAGTTGGGGAACTCAAAAAGTGATATTCCGGACTCACTTTTCGGTGGGTCATATAAACACTCGTTTGCGAGTTGGGACAATCACTTATTCGTCGTCAAAACTCACAAAATGATTATAGGCACGAAGTAAATCGTTGTAGCAAGTCCTTTGTAGCCAACGCATAAAAGGGGAGTCACCCCAACGACCCTTATTTCTCCGTGTAGTGGCAGAAAGAATGACGTAACCTTGGAGATTTATTTTGGGAGTATGAAGGAAGAAATAGGATCTCTTTTCAGAGAGTTCATTCAACATAAGTTGAAGAAAGAAAAATATTTTTTTCAATCATTTTCATACGAAATGGCGGCGACAGAGGCTATCTTGAATTCGTATTATTTTGCAACAGCTTAACGGAAGTGTGGTTTTCTTGTAAAGTATAAAACGTGGCAAAAAAAACTAAAGAGATTTATAATCTATATACGTCGTTACGAAAAACGACGCCAAAACGAATACAGTCGCCAGGATTAGCCATTTCCGTAAATTTACATACAAAGATAAACAACGATAGAACAAGTCACCAAATTTATAGACTAATAACATCCACTTCATTGAGAGAAAAGATTTCATTGACGGCAAAGAAATGGGTGGTTTGATTCTTTTTTTATTGATTTCAACGAAATATCTATTTGATTTCAATGAGACAGTGCACTTCAACTTCAAAGAGAACATTTAATTGCCTGTAAAGAAACATTTACTTAATGGGCATAAAATAAAGAAATAATTTCATTGTTTTAAAGTAAAGTTTTTATTGATTTAATGAAAACATATTCTCGATGGCAGCACGTGCTGGGAATTTCGTCGTTCAATGTTAACCGCCTATAGGGCTGTCTCTCTTGCACCTAACCTCACTTTTTTTTATATGATTGGACCAACTCCAAAAAGTACTGGAAAATGTTTTCAGATTTTTTTGATTGCAATTTTTTTTGCGATTTTTCAAAGCTAACATATCGTTAGCCCAAATTTGAAAATCAGAAAAAAATTTCAAAAATTCCGCATGAAATAACAAAACTTTTGAGCCTAAAACCAAAGTGGGCTGGATTTCGCTTCTATTTTGTTTCTATAAAAAACTATTTAAAAATTCAGAAACAAAAGAAGAAAAGGTATAAAATTTTTCTAAAATATTGCTTTCTTCTGCAAGTGCTTTATTTTCGTCAAGGAAAAATGCGATTCATAGAAAATATTTTCAGAATGTTACGTTGAAAAATCATATCTGGAAAAATGGTCCGGTGCATGTATATGTGCAAATGTGGGTACGCCTACATTTTTACCGCAAGAATATCCAAAATTCGTTATTTCCGCACATGTTTAAAAAAAAAAAAAAAAAAAAATCAAGATCAAAATAAAGAAAAAAATCTGAAAAAATACATACGCATTCAAATAAATTAACATATCATTTTCACTAGGAAAAAAAAGTTAGGTCGACTGATTGTTTGTTGAACAGTTGTTTTTTTCAGAAATTTTTTAATACCATTTTCGAATTATTACTATAAAAAATTAATTTCTCCAGCACGTTTAACATCGATTATTTTTTTCCGATTTTTATCCCATCGGGAAGTAATCCAAATTTTCTCTGAAACTCACGATTGGCGGGTTTGTACGTATCATACATCCTGAAATAACGGCTACGTACTTCTATAGAAAATGTCATTCTGAAGCTACTGTTGGAATTTATAACCTATCCAAGCAACACTCTTCAAGTAATCCATCCTCCCACTTTGAAAAAAGTGGTTTCAGGAAAAACGCGCTTGAAGTATAACGATCAAGCTGAGCACGCGCTACAAGATCTAGAACAAAATCAGTAATCAAACGTTAGAAAATATATTTTCAATGAAGGACCAACTGCATATTGTTTTTATGGAACTAAAGTATTGCTTAAGCCGAAGATAATTAATATGTCTAAAATTTCATAATGGTATTACCTCTTAAGTCCTTCCAAGACTTCCACTCACGTAATGCGTACTTTGCAAAACGAGGACGTCATAAAACCAGAATGCACATCAGCTATTATCATTAGACTCTAAATTATGCGAGGTGGAGCCATGCTGCTGGAGTACGTACAGCATCCACAGGGACACACAGACGACACTGGCGATTTTGGACAAGTTAGACATCGACGGTGAAGCCCTTGGAGAGGAGGAAGTTGCTCGTCTCTTTGGTTTTGAAGAGGCGTACGCTCGGGGAAGTCTGACAAGATGGCAGAGGCTTCGTCCTCGTATTTGGGCGATATTCGACGAGCCGTACTCATCGACATTGGCCAAATCCGTCGCATCGCTTTCCGTACTCTTCATCTGCTTGTCGGTTTTGTCCTTTTGTCTCAAAACCAATCACGCAACAAGAACCGATCCGCAAATGATAACCAAAGACATCGCGGTTGTTCCTCTTCGCTCGACATCATCAACTAGGACCGAGGATCAACGGGACAGTAACGTGGACAGAGACAGGGACGTTATTGAAGCCCATCGGGTGTTCTTTTATCTTGAACACGCTTGCAATGCCTGGTTCACTTTGGAGATTACAATTCGTTGCTTGGTGAGTTGACACAGTTTTTCAGGACAATTTTTTAATGACGATTGTTGAGTTGACAAGATTTTGTCTTTTCATACGCCGTCTTATGTAGCATTTTATTTTTTGGTGTCATGTAATGAAACTCCCGGAGACTTTAAACGATAAAAATATTTAGAAAACGGTCAAAAGGTCATTTATTTTCATTATAAATATCGAAAACTATTTCTGCAATTTGGGGAAAAAATATTAATATTCAATCATTGCTCAGTGGATGCAAGTATTTATCTGATGGTCATATTTACAGTAGTAGATTTTTACATAATATATATAACAAAACGTGTTTTTTCAAATCAAACAGTTTGGTTGATGGAGAACAATAGGCCATTGATCGAAGTCCTTCTGCCTAATAATATTTACATTTGTTTGAATAAATGAAATCGTTCCTTCAAAAATTGAAGACGGTAAAAAAAATTAGAGAACACCCAAAGGGTTATTAATTTTCATTATTAATAAAAAGAAGCCATTACTGTAATTAAGAAAGAGAGCTTTCCTCCGAAAAAAGCTTCTTGTGTAAGTGTTTGAAGTAAAATATAGATATTTATTCTTACAGAATATTGTAAACATAATTTTCAAAGAATCCCATGAACGAAAAAGACTAAAAATTGGTTATTCACTTTCAGAATTAGCAACAATGTGTTCGAAGTTCGATCCACAGAAAAAAAAATTCCTTGATTTTGTCGTAAAATGATGGCTGAAATTAGACAATTAATTATAAATTAATTTCATTTTGAGCGTCATGAAAAAAAAAACATTCTAGTTTCCTCAAGCTCTTGATACGATTAATCGTTTCCAAAATATTATATGTCAAATGAAATATGAAAAACATAACATATTTCACCAGAAAAAAAAATTCAAATTTACTGTATCCATTATAATCACTGAACCTGATACTTAGACGTTTTTGGGACTTTCTTTTCGCGTTCCTGAATTCATATCGAATGTCTTATGTATGAAAAATTGTCATAGAATGTTGACAAAGAAATTTTTCTTTTAACCATTCAGATTTAATTTGATGATTATTCAATCATTCAGTCTTCTGCCATCAAAGTCTCAATAAAGATTTTAAAAAATAGGAATAAAGCTTTCACTATGAGTAAACAAGGATAAGTTCACTTTAAGTAACCTGTCTAGTTTAAGTTCAAAATAGAAATGTTGACGTGGCTTATTTAGCTGATACATGAGTGGGGCATAAAACAAGTTTTCCGAACAATGGATTATATGCTCCAGAGATAACATCACAGTTTACAGGTGAGCCCGAGCCTGAAGAGATTCGTTGTGTCGCCGATAAACATGATCGATATGGCAGCGATACTGAGTTTCTACAGCGAGTTGATCGCCGTCTCGAGTCTCTTCCTCGAGGTATTCTCAATCGTTCGAGTGCTTCGTCTATTCAAGCTCACGAGACACTCACCAGGTCTGAGGATCCTCATCCACACGTTCAAGGCCTCGGCCAAGGAACTTGGTCTCCTTGTCTTCTTTCTTCTTCTTGGGATTGTCCTATTCGCCTCCCTCGTCTTCTATGCCGAGAAACTACAAGTAAGTATCACCGTCTCCTTCGGTGCTTGCGTGTTTCGTGTTTCTCGCTTTTATAGCCAAGCTGTCTGAACTGTCTAGCTATTGGCATCCATTCAGTCGTTGGCATCTGAAGTAACGTATCGTGTGCAACGTAATTTGATAGAGAATAAAGAAAAATTGTTGTGAAACATGGGTGTTTTATTGAAGTGGAGGTCAATTTTATTCTTCAAACGAAAAACTTTTTGCTTAGAAAATATACCGACTTGAGATCGAGTGAGAAAGTGCTATCGACGTTCGCGGTGAAGTGAGAAAGGACAGAAATGTATGACACATCACGTTAAAAAAAAAGCTTTTCCAACGGGTATTGTGCAAAATTTCATTTCACGAACTTTAATAATCGTTGTTTTACGCACGTAAGATGCGTAAAGTATTATGATCGCATCGAGTAAGGGAAAATGAATTTTTTAGAATTTTTTCAGGCGTTTAGGCATTTTTGGAGATTTTTTAATAATGGTATTCGATATGTCATTTTAAAAAGAATATGAAAAAATAAAAAAAATTTCAAAACTTTTTATTTTGAATTTTGTCACTTACTGAAAAAAAAATTATCGACAATTGAGTTTCTATTATTTCTATAGGAAATTAAGCGCTCTACACAAAATGTCTCTAGTGGTTTATCGATTACTCTAACTGTTTAGACGATATTCGCGTTGGAAGATCAATGCATACTGCTATTCATAGTTTTTTAACGATTATTTTCAATTAATCCGTTTAATTTATAAATTTCAAGATAATTCAGAAAATTTTTAGTTTATCTTGATGGAATGTCAGTTTCCAAGTTATGTCCCATTTTTTGTTTGAGAATATATTTCTTTGAATCAATTTTTTAACAATATTTTCTTTGCAACTTTTGCGTACAGCATGAATTTCTCGATTTATTGTTTGCATTGACGATCGTGCTGTTTGACTTTTGCATTTGTTCTTTTTACTTTTGCGGTGAGACAGTCGATAATGGGAGCGTGGTCGGGAACGGGGACATATACCTTAACAATTTTTCTATCCAATATGCCAATCTTTCTTGACTATCAGTCCACCAAAGTTTCGACCAAGTGGATCTTCTGTCCTGGAACTGAATTCAGTAGGCTATTGATTGATAGTCGATAAAAAAGCCAATTCTATGATCTATGATCTAAGATTAAAGTCAATGGCTGATAATTTCAAAAACTATCAATTCGATTTAGGATTAAAAGGAAAGTCATTTGTTTCTTGACATCCAATAACAGATTGTCAGATAGATGTACAGTGTTTCAAAGAAATTGAAAGTCCGTCAAGTCAATTAGCGGCATCACTTTCAAGAGAGTTAGGCAATTGCAGAGCGAACAACAATCGCAACCTTATCAAAATAATATTGATAGAGATCATATGATATATAATATATATTTGATATTGGAATAGCCAAAACTTCCCTTTGTATTTGATTGATTGCTTCATTATTAAACATGGAAACAAAGCATAGTTATTAAACCATAATAAGTGGACGCCTCATTCAAGAATGACCATTGAAACACGTTTAAATACCAACGAACTTGAAGACGCCAATGTCTGCTGATGGGAAAATTATTCAAATTTTTGATTGGATTAATACGCTTGCGTTCGTAAATTAAGTTGGTTCGTATTCAACGAGTGGCACAGATTTGGGCCTCGGAAAAGCTAATCCTCGTTGAGTAGGGTGTTCACCAGAGTCACAACAACTCCATCATTTTGCGTTTGACAACTCAGTTTGTTCGGATTCAACAAGTGGCTGACAAATTCTGAAAATTTCGTTTTAATCGTTATTTATCATCAAGAGACATAAATGAGCTAATACTTGATGATGGATAAGTTTTTCAATGAGGCAATTATTACATTTCTTGCGTTTGAAAATTTAGCTGGTTCCCTATTAAATAAGTTTGTGAGTAGCACAAGCTGAAAATTTGGTTTTGAAATTGATCATCGAAGGGTATGAATAAGCTAAAATTAGCTGATAGCAAAGTTTTCAATATGGCAATTACTGCATTCTCATGCGTTCGAAAATTCAACTTGTTCGGATTCAAGAAGTGACTGTCACATTCTAAAAAATTAAATTTAAAACACACTCATGATCAATGGACGGATAAAAGCTATTACCTACTGGAAGTTTCGGGATGGCGAAGTTTTTCAATGAGGCAATGATTACATTGTCCGAATTTGAAAATTCAACTGGTTTGGATTCAACACGTGTCACAAATTAAGAATTTTAGCTTGAAACATATTAATAATGAAGAGATATGAATAACCTAATACCTGCTAACATAAAAACTTTTCAATGCGGCGATGACTAAACTTATTGCAATGAAAAACTAACCTTATTCCGATTTAACAAGTGACTGGTCCAGACCAAGAATTTTATTTCGAAACAAAATATTTATAATACGAAACAAATTGAAAATTAAGCTAATTGTGTTCTAACAAGTGATTGGTAAGCTCTAAAAATTGACATTCTAAACATATTGAACACGAAGGACTCGAATAAGTCAATACATGTTGATGGCAAAGTTCTTCAAAGTGAGAATGGCACGATCCTCATGCGCTTAAAAGTTAAGCTAGTTGGGCTCCAACAAGTGAGTATCACGTGCCAGGAATTTATTACAAATATGTCGAACATCAAAGGACACGAGTAAGTCAATAGCTGCGAACGGCCAGCTTTCACAAGCTAACAATGTCGACATCCCTTTTACCACGCTAAATTGGACATGTTATCAAACTCGACAAGTAAGTGACACGTGCTAGAAATAACCTTGCATTGGACACAAGCTCCAACGTTCAGCACAGTTACTTCTTGTCAAACTGCCAATGACTGTGCCATATAAAGCTGGAAACGTACCAGTTGCGTGCGTGGTTGCGTCCTTGCGTGATGCAATGCGCTTAGTTTACCCATAGCCCGAGCCCGCAGCACTAGTTAGGACTAACTATAATATTGAGTTTGAGGGTGCGTGTTGTGTGCTTCCAGGAGAACCCGAAAAACGACTTTCACAGTATACCCCGCGGACTTTGGTGGGCCCTCGTAACCATGACGACCGTAGGATATGGTGATATGACACCAAAGACCTTTCCAGGAATGCTCGTGGGTGGTCTTTGTGCTCTGGCGGGTGTTCTCACTATCGCACTTCCGGTTCCCGTTATCGTTAGCAACTTCTCAATGT
Organism: Tromatobia lineatoria; assembly: GCA_949699805.1. Lineage (NCBI taxonomy): Eukaryota > Metazoa > Arthropoda > Insecta > Hymenoptera > Ichneumonidae > Tromatobia > Tromatobia lineatoria. The sequence goes on from OX453043.1 coordinate 13,256,141, forward strand.
TCTATTCACATACCCAGGCAAGCTATGATATTTCCTTGTTTTATTGTTCTTGGCCATTGCTATGCTTTTTGAGGCGAACATTGTCAACTTTTCAGGCGAGAAGCAAATTGCCTAAACAGAGGAGAAAAGTCTTACCCGCTGGAACCAGACACGCTAGAAGATTGAAGCAACAACATCACTACTGTCCCAACAATATTGACAGTCAAACGCAAAATCAACAGATGCCATTGACACCCATAGGACATCACAGATCCATCGCACCATTGATGCCTCGACCTGCAACTATCGGACTGGATAGTGTACTTCAGTTGCAGGTTTGTTTTTGGCACTATGAAATGTCGTTAGAGTTAGAGACATTGATGCAATTCGATCATTGCAGCCAACGAAATCATTCCGAAAGTTGCAATATGATCTTGCAGTCACCAAGGCAAAGAAAGTGATTTAATAGGGGAGTGTGGGGTACAATGTTACATGTTGAATGTCACGGAGACTTGTAGTGGTTAAATTGTTAAGGTAGCCGCCTTGATACCTGCTAGTCAAATCAGTGCTAAACTTTGAAAAGCGTTTCTACAAGTCTTTGAGGTTCAATTGACGGTGTTATGAACTCAATTAGGCATCAGCATGTGTTTTTAATATATAAATAAATTAGCAACCACGATTTGAAAAGAAAATACACTGTGATATACGCAGATGTTCAATAAGATGTTCCTGTCATCCAGTTATGTATTACAAAAATTATAATATTAGTCCGATTATGACGAACAATAGCTCAGTTTGTTCATTGAAAGTTGCTCCGATGATTTAAGATGATGAAGAGATTTTTCAGTAATATTATTATATTATTATATATATAAAAAAAAATTGAAAAAATTGAAAAAATTTCTTACATCGAAAAAAAAATTAATTCCACCAAATACTTAAAAATTCAACGACGTAAAAAATTCGTTCAATTACTTTTTTTTTTTAATTCGTAAATATGCCATAAGAGCCCATGTTAAAATGCATGCATAAAAAAATTAATTTCCGTAAACGATGTAGATGAAAATTCGCAAAAAATTCATGTGAGGTTGTTATGAATTATTTAAAACGCGGTAATTATTTCAGATTTTTCTGTGCATTTTCAATTTTATTAACGAACCTCCTCAAGTCGCTGTGTCTTAACATATATTTTGTTGTTTTGTTATATTGTTATGTTATTGTTATGTTATAGCCTCGTATCGTGATAGGCCTACCGGAAGCCCGTGAAGACCCATCGCATACGACGACTGAAAATCCAACGACAACCTCTCCCAATGAACCATCTTCCGGCGATTTTCGTGACATAGACGACGATAATGACTAAAACAAGGGTTTACCGACCCAGGAATGCAGAAATTATGGTCATCTGATTAATAAATAATTTCTTCATTTATCCTTGCTTTCTCAATTGATGAATTTTCTTATTTTTCTTTTTATCCCCACGATACGTGGTGACATGTGCTGTAAGACGTTGGACAATTTCGGTTCACGATAAAGTTGAAGGCAAGAATTTTCTCCTTGGAACAGGATGCCGACATTAAAGTTTGAATAATCTCGAGCGTCTGCAGCGGCTAGAGCAAAGAATAATTGAGACGTTAGAAAGGTGAAAGGACAGAGCTTGAAAAGCCAAAGAGAGAGGGTGGAAGAGCTTGTGAGAGGACGAGGAGCGCGAGAGCCGCCTGGTTTGTTTTCGAAAGGCGCAGGCGTCCCATCGACCAGAAGGACCGTCGACGAGTGACGCTAGTCCGAGAGTCCGTGCAGTCCTCGCACGATCCGTCTTCTCGTCGTTCACACAGAAACACGATTGCCACTAAAACCCGGCTGTACGACAACCATTCACGGCTGTTAATATACGCACGGTGGAAAAAAAACGAAACCGTAAAAAATGTGTACCAGGCATTCTCTGTCAATTTAGTAACGTTTTCAAAATGTGCATCCGATATTTACCATAATCAGCATGATATTACTACTATTTCAAAACACTTCTCATGAATTATGCATTCGTTTTTTCTCCAATTTTGGGGGTTGAACTTCATTTCGAAACGGTCTAGGGGAAGTTCCCTCTCAATTCGACCTGGGTTTGACCCTTGACCTCTTCGATTTGACTCGTCATTTTTTTTAGAATTATTGACACCCTCAGATGCATCAGATTTTTTTTTCTCTGGAAATGTTCTTTTTTACATTTTATTGAAATAAAATATCGGATGTTATAAATTGAAAATCTGGGAAGCACTTTGTTGAATATTAAAATTTCCTAGCGTACAGCCGAAGTGGGGAAGATTTTTCTTGTAGTTTTTAAGATATTTTGAAAGAAAAAATTATCAACAAATCAAAAAAGATTTACTATAGTCGACAAACGTTTATTTATGTAGAACCGAATTTTTTTAAATTCTTAGTAATTCTTCAGTTCTTTCCGGACAATAACAGATTTTACTTTCTAGCACGAAATGTTTGACTAGTCGTATATCTATAGTAGATTAATTTTGTTCCTATTTTTTTATAATTTTTTTCTTATCAAAAAAGATTAAAAACTGTAAGAAGAAAAATCTTGCTTACTTTGGCTACACGCTAGAAAATTTTCACATTCGACAAAGTATTTTTGGCAATTTTTATCAGACTTTTAAATTATGGCATCGAATATGTCACTTTAAAAAAATGATGAAATAAAATTTGGGTAGAAGAAACAAAAGTAACAGAATCTGGGGCATTTGAGGGTTAATTCTACAAAAAGCTACTAGTAAAATCGAGAAGGGCGAGTGTCAGTCGCAAGAATTGAGATGGAATGCCCCTTATATGCTGATCCTGAAATATTTGACGTTTGAAACTTTTTTTAATACTTGTAATCGATTTCAAATCGACAAAAGGCTGTCGCCGAGATAAGAAAGAGTAGCAGCCGCGTCTTAAGTCATCCGACTGGTCAGAAAAAATGATTCGACGATATATGATGATTATAATTCAACTCAATTCTTTTAAATTTTATTCAAGCTTGACCTGAAGTTCGTAATTAATATCAAATTTCACATGATATTCTATCCGTCAGCAGTGCCAAATTTCGGTATCGTTGCGCTCACTTCGGTTTCGGGTTGTGAAACCGTATATCAACCAAATTCCTTGTACAAACAATTAACCCGTAACCAACCAAGTTTCAACCGTTCGAACGTAAGTCCACAGTGGGATTAACAGTTGGTTTTACGAATTCCTATTAAATTTCAACCTTTTAACCACGTAGCAATTGGTTGAATAGTCGGTTAGTCTCTCAAAATCATACCAAATTACAATCTTATGTGATGGTCGGAATTCGGTTGGTTACGGATTGTTTTTTGCCTAAACCGATCAGTTGGAATTGGGTTGACGTACACTTGGTCAAGTTTGCGAGAGCTAAGCAAGCCATCGATAAACGCTCCCCGATAACAAAAAAAAAAATAGCTGGTCTGTCGAAGTCTTCGCGTCTTTATTAACTATGAACAAGCAAAAACATATTTTTTTCAACCCTGATGAAAATCGTTGATAAATGTATTATTACTTGAAAGCTTTGCGCCGCGCCTTGGATGTTGCAAATTAATTAATAATTTAATATCTAATGATCATGTCAAGCCTGCAGAGATCATAAAAACAGATAAAACATTCAGTCGTTCCTATACCATATCTGCTCTCGAGTGACTCTTAACTCGTTTCAATGTCGAAAATGCATATTCATCGGATTAATTCGTTGCGATTACTGAAGAACATTCTCAACGCAATGTCCATATTAACATATACGTCTTGGAGACAATTTTTCGGTTGTGTTTCCCGTTCATTTCTATGATACTCATAGTATCTTGTACTGAGATAAAATATTTCGTTGATTCACAGCAATCTTCGTCAATGAAATGAAATATTCAAGTTTCAATAGTATCCTTTCATTGGATGATCTTGAAGTCAATTAAAAGTACGGATATTGAATCAAAGAAATTGATTCTGTTCTACATTGAAGACGTACTTCGATATCACCAAATACAAATCGACCGAAATCGCAATTTTTAAAAACTTTGACATCATTGCGGCAGTTTTAAATATAATCCCACAAGATCCAACCTTCGCGCACACTATTTTCGTTTATGTCAACGTATTGAACATTTCCATAGCAACTGATTGATTAGAAATAATGTTTTTTTTCTTTTTTCAACCACCCTACTCTTAATGCACGTGTTACAAAAAAAAACATGTGTATTATATTCAGGTCGTAGAAGTATGAAAAAAATAGTTGTACTTTACGGCCTATAGGAAATCAACTATATAATAAATGGTATAAAAAAAATCGCCGAAACTTCTATTGTCATGCGACCTTTTTTTCAATAGACAAAAATTGCTTTGTCGTCTGACGCCTCTAGGCACTAGCCTAAAGTGCCCCGGCCAAAATTCACCACAATCCATACTTCATACAATAGATATTTTCCATCATGGATGGTTTGAAAAGTCTTATGTGAATGACTGAAAAAAAAGGTTCTGCTATATACGAGATCACCACTTTTTTATAGCTATAATTTGTAAGTATTTTCATCTATATGTATATCAGACCGAAGCAGAATAATTTCTATATTATTTTCCGGTCCGGAAATTAATTACATTTTTATTTAATTTTTTTCATCTTTTAAGTGAAGTATCAGAAGGAGCAAAGATTTCGGGCCGGATTTCACTACCAAAACCAGGGTTTCGATGCAAAAGGCACACACCAAAAATGTCATTGTGGTCCACCGATTTTGTCAAAAGTTATTAGACTTTCGGACATACAGACGCTAGACAGACAGACAGACGAAAATAAGTGAATGTTTTTTTTTGCAATCTAGGACACTCAAAACATGTATTTCCATAAAAATCTAGAAGTCATTTTTTAAAATTGCAATACTCTTTTCTGTTACACACTTCGTTTATGATAAGAAAGTCAAAAATTATCTGAAGTGGATTTTATGTCAGGGAATCCTGTTTGGGGAAATTTTGTTGAAGCAAATCAATATCAGCTACGTAAATAATCAGGTTAATCATTTTGTCCGCCCAATAGCAGAACGCCGATATTTTAGAAGTAAGCAAACGACCAAATAACGAGTGTTTGATTAATTAAATGTTCGAGTTCTACATAATTGTATCATTCTACATTTTGTATTCCGAAAAAATTCTAAAAAATGTTGAACAAGGAGTTGAATAATTTCGGCAAATGGCCCATCGGCGATACAGATATTTAAAAATAAAACGACAACTATAATGTTTGTGAACACTCGTAATTCAAATGAATTGCCGAAAAAGAAGCTTACTTTCACTTTTAACCAAGGTAAGAGACGCTACATGAAATCAGGAGAATTATTGATGTCTTTTCATTTGATAAAAAAAGCATTATTTTTTTTTGCTTAAATGCCGAATTAATCTTGCACGTGAATGTTAATAAATACTATGCAACGTGTACATTATTTATTCTCTTGCTTTTTTCAAAATACAAATAGTCCCAGGTAAATGTAAATCCTAGATATTAAATAAAAAACTAAGAAGTTGTAATAAAATCATGGGAAGCCCTTCCAAATGTTCGTAGTAAAAATTCACTAATTATTTGAAAAATCCAGAGAGACTCAGGAAAAGAAGCGGCTGGTCTAACGTAGAATGCCTCGTGTGTACTATCAACTCTAGAACTAGCCCGAGTGGAAATTGTTTGCGGACTCTGAAAGCACGTCAATCACGTATGTTTGCTTCCACATCCTAATGTCGCGAACCTCTCCTACATTTCCGACGATAAAAGTTGTCAGTACGTTATTTCTTTTAATTTTCCAAGTCTTGTAGACTTAGTTCAATTATAGGTTATAAATAATTGAAAAATTATTTAACCGACAGAACGGGAAAAAAAAATTTAACAAGAAGTATGGTTGACATCGTTGATGGAGGGATCAATGTATATCGTGTTCACAGAGGCGAGCGACTCTTGTCTGCTACATGCCGCGAGTCAGCGCCGAGATTGATTACACCAAGCCTGCCGGCCATTGTGTGTACAAGCCGCAGCGTTTACGGAGACTCGGAGACTCTTATGACTCGTACGAAGCTGTACGGGTTATGCGATACGTCATATGCTTGCCATCACTACACTAGCGCGTGCCAATAACTATAAGTGACTGTCCGTTATTTAAATATCGGAAAAATGCTTGTCTAGTGTCTCCCAAACGTAAGGCCGATATTTGTGTATTGATATTTTAAGTAACGGCACTTGAAGGACTGGTGTTTGGAAGGACTCGAATTTTTGTATTGGCTAATGGAAAATTGGCAGTCGGATTATTGGCATTTCATAGAATAAATTTTCAAGTCCTTGATATTATCTTTGATGAACTGGCACTTTAAGCATTCGATGTATTGGCAAATGAAAATAAAAATTGGCATTTTTTAAAGCGATACTTGATATATTAGTATTTCAAGTACTTATATTTGGTTTATCAGCAATTTCCACATTGATTCTGTAAGACGGCGTTCAAGTCTGATTATTGGCAAATGTCCGTTATTTAAATATCGGAAAAATGCTTGTCTAGTGTCTCCCAAACGTAAGGCCGATATTTGTGTATTGATATTTTAAGTAACGGCACTTGAAGAACTGGTGTTTGGAAGGACTCGAATTTTTGTATTGGCTAATGGAAAATTGGCAGTCGGATTATTGGCATTCGATAGAATGAACGATCAAGCCCTTGATATTATCTTTAATGAACTGGCACTTTATGCATTCGATGTATTGGCAATTGAAAAAAAATTGGCATTGTCGATAGCGCGTGCTAAAAACTATGAGAAAATGTTCGTCATTGAGATATCGGAAAAATGCTTATCTGGTGTCTTCTCAACGTACAGCCAATATGTGTGTATTGTTATTTTAAGTAACAGCGCTTGAAAGACGTGTTTGAAAGGACTCGAATTTTTCATATTGACTAATGGAAAATTGGCAGTCGGATTATTGGCATTTCATAGAATGAACTTTCAAGTCCTTGATATTATCTTTGATGAACTGGCACTCGAAGCGTTCGATGTATTGGCAAATGAAAAAAAAAAATTGGCATTTTTGATAGCGATACTTGATATATTAGTATTTCAAGTACTTATATTTGAATTATCAGCAATTTCCACATTGATTCTGTAAGACGGCGTCCAAGTCTGATTATTGGCAAATGTCCGTTATTTAAATATCGGAAAAATGCTTGACTGGTGTCTCCCAAACGTATGGCCGATATTTCTGTATTGATATTTCAAGTAACGGCGCTTGAAAGACGTGTTTGAAAGGACTCGAATTTTTATATTGGCTGATGGAAAATAAGCAGTCGGATTTTGGCATTTCATAGAATGAACTTTCAAGCCCGGGATATTATCTTTAATGAACTGGCACTTGGAACATTCAACGTATTGGCAAATGAAAAAAAATGGCATTTTCGATAGCGCGTGCTAAAAACTATAAGACAATTTCCGTCATTGAGATATCTGAAAAATCCTTATCTAGTGTCTCCTCAACGTACAGCTGATATATATGTATTGATATTTCAATTAATGGCTCTTGAAATACTGGCATTTCGAAGTATCCGAATTTCTGCATTGGCTGATGGAACATTGTCAATTGATTTTTTCAACATTGTCAACGTTCAAGTCCTTGATATTGCTCTTAATAAGCGGGCACTCCAAACATTAGTATTTGACGTATCGACGGTTGGAAAAAACTGGCATTTCAGGTAACGATACTTGATAGATTGGCATTTAAAGTACTAATATTAAAATTATCCGTACTTTGCACATTAAATCTGTAACACGTCGTCTAAGTCTCATTATTGGCACAACTACTCGTGTTCACAATCCATTATAGTCGATGGGCCAACCATTGGCAAGCGGCCAATACAAGCTACATCGCCTCCTCGACTTAATCTCCGACATAACGTGTTACTTACACCGTACTGAGTGTCACCCATAGTTATAAAGACACGGAGCTTCTTACGACTGGTACGAAGATGTACGGGCTATGCGATACGTCATATGCCTACCATCATCATACCTGCGCGTGTCGATAACCACAAGAAACTCTCCGTTATTGAGATATCGGAAAAATGCTTGTCTGGTGTCTCTTAAACATATAGCCAATATTCGTGTATTGATATTTCAAGTAACGGCGCTTGAAAGACTGCAATCTAAAAGTACCGAATTTTTATATTGGCTAATGGAAAATTGTCACTTATAATATTGTCAGTCGGATAATTGATAATTGAACCCAAATTATTGAAGTTACAGCTCGTAATATTGCTTTCATTGAACTAGCACTCAACGTATTAGCAGTTAACGTGTAAGCGATTGAAAAATATTGGCATGTCAGGTGGCAGTATTTGAAGTGTTGCCATTTCAAGTACTAATATTTGAGGTTAGCCTTTCGGACATTGATTCTGTAAGACGTGAACAGGGTCTAATTATTGGCAAAGCTGTTTGTGCCCACTATTCATGATGGTTGGTCGATCAATTATTGGCTGGTTGCCAATACAAACTACATGGTCTTCCTCACTTCATCTCCAGCTTAACGTGTTATCTACACCGTGATGGGCACCACACATTGTTTCAAAGTGCTGTCTTCTGAAATTGGCATATGTGCACAGCTATTAAAAGCATGTGACTACAACAAAATACGAGTTCCAACTTGTATTTATCCAAGAGATGGATGGATGAGGTTGACGAGGGAACGAAGGGGGATGAATCCACGAGGAAAAGAAACGAGAGGAAGGAGAGCACGATAAAAAGGCTTCTTGATTAGTTCGCGAGCGACTAGAAGCCCGCCTCGCTACCGGCCACATTTGCGGGATTATCCTTGGCTCGCGCTTCATTTCTTCTTTTCTTTATTTTCTTCTTTTTATATATCGGCCAGAAGGCTTTTCTACCCTTCTACAGATAGTGGAGATTCACTGGATTTTGCGGCTATTTTAACACGCCACACAATGATCTACCACCAGTGGATTCACCACGTCAATGTCAGCCATTTATTTAAGCTCTGTCCACTCAACACAAAAAATATCCGTCATTCTTATTTCTGCTACGTCCATACTACAAAAAAAAAATTCAAACCATTTTTCGTTCAACGATTTATCGAGTTTTTCGTGACATGGTCGATTCTACCCAGGATGAAATAAAAGACTGTATAACATTTTTTGGGATGTTTTCAAAATATCCTTTTTTTAAAATATGTTTTCTCAAGAAGTTTTTGATAAAGTAAAAGAAAACAATAAATTTTTTTTTGGTATTCTGCAGAGGAAAAGTTAACTTCTTAAACTCGGGTGTTTGGACAGAATAACTGGTTTCTTGTGACCCTTTCTGGACTATACTGTAATCAATAACGGGACTGAAGTATTCACCATTTTGGAAGGGACAGGTTTATCCGCGGAAAAATAATTTCAATCGAAAAATAAGATATTATTCCATTGACATTCTACAAAAAAAAACAGAAGTTCCTTTTTTCTATTCTCGCGTGGTTAGACGGAGTTAATGGGTGTTTTGTGAGTCTCATAAAAAATATTCATCATTTTGGAGGGAAGGTTTTTTTCACGAAAACTCAGAAAAGGTTACGTCAATCCCTCATGGAAAAAATTATACTTGAAAAAATATCGAAAAGTATATATTTTATATACCAACTATACTTTGAACAAAAAATTTAATATATCGGATATAACTTTTAATATACGTACAAGTATTTAAACCAACCGCTACCAAATGTCAACAGAAAACCGAAACACCCGACCCTCACTATCTACCAACGCCTCGAGAGATTAAGTAACGAGGAACCGGAACCAGAATAATGCGAAAAACAAATCCCCCACATAAAACTAAGCGACAATCGATTTCACCAGTATGATTTCAGGGCTGAAGGACCCAGGTCGATGGCCCATTGGCAATATGGCTTTGCCAAAATTATTATATCGAATCTCTCCTAATTACTATTATAACTTTCTGAATGTATTGTCAATAAATAACGATTACTACTACTATTCTTCATATAATTCTCAATCCATATTTTATGTATTCGTAAATATATGCGAATGTATATTTTTTCTATAGGAATTATATATATATTTATGTGAGAAGATGGTTAACACTTGAATCAGTTAGAAGAACATTTGACCAAATTGTTTAGATTCTTTGTCGATATAAGAAATCTAGGTGGTTGAGATTTCGTGTTTTTATATTTTATGAGTTGATGCATTTTTTATATACTACTAATATACAAAAAAATATACTTTACGTATTTTAGCCAGATACATGTATGAATATCCAAATAAATATATTTTTCGTGTATTTGCCAGATGTACTAACGATTGTATAAAAAATGTACTTTACGTATATTCGCCAAATGTACGTTTGGACGAAATATTGGATATCGCCAAGGATATAAAAAGTATGTAACAAAAATATCACGTACATTATTTATATAATTTTCGATATGTCGAAAAATATACTTTGTTAGCGTACTTTTTTTCCATGGGGGATCTGACACGTATATCGCAGGATATCACCCCCATGGAAAAGAAATACATACAAAAATATATGTGACATATACAACTTTTTGGACGATAATATAACAACAATATATTTTTCATTTTTTAAAATGTATCCCAGATATATTTCACTCGAATATATTTTGGGATATATATCCCAAAGTATATCTCAATTATAGTATTTTTCGGACAAAATATATGTCATATATTTGAGATATATTTTTCAGTATATTTTGGTTGTACTTTTTTCCATGCGGACAGACGCACTTATCTATTCCCATTTTATTTATGTTATTGTTGTTTTTTCAGCAAATCACATTCAGAGGCTTTGTGTTGGAAGGCGAGTTTTTGTTAGTCCAACGTTTTGTCAATTATGACCAGGCCATCTAGATCCCGATTGAAGAAGCGAAGCGGTTGGTGTATGGTGCTTTGATGTAGCTCATCCATAGAGCCAACCACTGGAAAAATTTGGTGGGAGAGGTCGACTGAAAGGTACTTGAGAAAGATTCAGCGTGGAGCTATTCATCACTCGGTCGCCAAGAACGTTGTGTAGTCTCCGGTGAAAAAGCAAACCACCCTCGTCGCCGACGTCGTTGATCGAGCTCTTGGGAAGAAGTACGAGTAAAAATAAACCAAGGGTTGTTTGTTGAAAACGAGGAAAGCCGAAGCATTCAGCCCGAGCCTATAAGCACTCAGTAATGTCTCCTTGAGCTATTTCCACTTATATTGCTAATAGATGTTTCATTTATCTGATTCTGATTCGAAAGTCACCCTCGCAGGGATCGAATTATGACTTGACTTGCTTTGGGAACTAAAAAAAAGTGGACACCACATTTCTTTGCGGTCCACAGATTTTTTCAAAAGTTATTGTGTTTTCGGACGGCACCTACAGACGCCAGACAGACTGACAGACAGACAAACAGACGGACAGAAATGAGTTAATGTGTTTTTTGGCATCTAGGACACTCAAAACATGTATTTCCATTAAAATCTTGAAGTTAAATTTTTTTTGGATTGCAATACTTTCTCTTTTACATACTCTGTATGTGATAAAAAAGTAAAAAGGTTGCGAAGTCACACCTTGCACATATTCACATAGCACCAAACTATTTTAAAAATATTCACCAAATATGCTTTTGCAATAACGGTATAAAACGAAAATATTGTGAAAGATATTCAGGACATTTCTAAAATATTGCAAGAATCAGCTGAATAAACCATTTATTCGGAACTATTCATGTAAACCATTTACTTAAACCAATTATATATTTCATTAATTATTTCGTTTAATGGAATAAAAAATTTAATTGACTTAACAAAATATTTCTTTTTTTTTTACAAACATGTTGATTTTATGAAACTGTCCTATGAACAACGTGAGACAAAATACGTGTTGATATCATATAGTATTATAAAAAAAACCTTTTGGGAGATTTCTCATTCATGACAATCTTGTAAAAAATATCGATTTATAACATTTCGCGTTTTCCAATAAACTCTAAAAAGGTTTCCAATTTTTATTTCACTTTTTTCTCCATTTTCAAACAATCATGAGGCGACTTCCCGATACAATTTCAGTTTTTCAAATTCGTAGTCAGCGGAATGAGGTAAGTTTCTTTTTTTGTTATGAAATGCAGGTAATTTGAAATTCAACGTTTTAGAGTAGTTTTGAATTTTTTATTTGGTATGCTTGTATGTTAATAAGTTATGTATATTTATGTAATGTAATATAATTCAATCATAAACGTAATGAAACAAAAATCAAAATTCTATAAAATCATTACACCCTTGTCGTTCATCACAAAATTCAAAGGAGTTCCAACTTTTGTTAAATGTACCAGAAGCGGTTGAAAATAATAAAATTCAAATTGTTATGCAATGTAAACCTTAACGACGATCTACACAAAATGTGTTATCTAACAATGTTGACTTCTAAATTAGTTTACCTCTGTATTAAATTTACTACAGTTAAGAAGCTCCAAGTTGTTATAGCGTAAGGCAACAATGTACATTTTTCGAAAAATTGAAAATCCTATGCAATCGGAAGCTCTTTGTAGACACCGTTCAAACTTTATATCGCTCGTTGTTCAGCATCTTTTCACTGATAACAAATATTTAGCTCTACAGCAATAAGCTTGTAGCAGTTTGACTGCATGAAGATATATTTCTAAAAATTAAAAAATCAATAAAATCTGATCAGACGTTTGTTTTACAGAAGTTTTACTTGAATTGTTACAAGCAATAAGGGGCAATGCTCTTTCTGCCTGATACATTCAATCTGGACTGATAAGGTCATTCTTGAGATATTAATATTATTCTTCTGCAAATCCAAATACACATCGATAGGGATATTTTACCTGCATCAGTTTTTTCGATGTTTTGCACTACTACATGTGACCTAACATGGAAAACAAGGAACAAACGTCACGAAATCAAGGCTTTCTTAACGAGCAATCAAAATTGTTGGATTAAGATAACAGTATAAGTGAAGTGGTAAGAAGGACTTTCAATTTGCTGATAGGTGCATCAAAAATAGATTGGACGTCATTCCTCGATTGGCTCTTAGTTCACTTCATTGAGAACCAAAGTGCGCCTGATCGATGTGTATGACGTTATACTGTCGATCGGAAAATATAATCGGTAGGGAGATGGTATTTTTAGCCCGTTATTGCCAGGGAAACGATATTTTCAGAAGAAGTAGCACCAGGAAAATAGTATATCAAGAGCGGTACTGCTAGTGTTAAACAGCCATTATCGAAATTTTATCCTGCGGCAGTTTAAAGTTATTTCGCAACAGCAATCATTCACAAAATGTTGTAAAAAAAATCGACACTTGGAAGAGAATATTCTTGATGATATTTCACATTGCAAATGTAACTTTTGTAAGCATACTACTAAGCAACTCTTATTTTTGGGAAACAACGAGTGGACCATGAGGGGTGGGTGTCGAAATAGCGAATGACCATAACAGCGAGTGGCTAAAATAGCAAATAAAAAAATATGGAACGTCTGAATGAAGAATGGCCATAATTATGGAATTCGCTTTTTCAGCTATTCGCCATTTTTATCATTCGCTATTTTGATTGCATTATAATAAGATGGAGGTCAAAATAGCGAATGGCTGAAATGGCGAATTCCATAATGATGACAATTCTAGATTCAGACGTTCTTGATTTCGACATTCGCTATTTCAACCGTTCACTATTTTGACATCCACCCCAATTTCCAAAGATCAACTTTGCACCGTTATTTTTTATCGAAGTTAAATTTCTGATAAACTTAAACAACACTGAACCACTTACTACTGATTTCACGTATAAAATTTGAGTTTGCTATCTCATGTTGTGCCACAGTTGATGCAACATCATAATTTTTTCTGAAGGTTGAGATTTTGAGAAATTTGAACCACATTGCAGATTATGACCAAAGTATGAATTCATGTATAAAATTTAAGTTAAGAAAAAAGCGTGATTTTTTCATAAATACCATAATTCTATAAATTTCGAATCGCTTTTCAAATGTCGGTTGAATTCAATACCAAACAACATTAATAGTACGTGGACTTATGTAGAATTATTCAGAATAATATCGTGAAATTGACGAAAGCTAGAGCGTGCATGTACATTACACATAATAACAAAATACAAATTTTGACGTACATTTTGTAAAAAATTGCAACAATCATAGACAAGCTGCTGCTTTACTTCCGCTTACGCACACGCACACGCACACGCACACGCACACGCACACGCACACGCACACGCACACGCACACGCACACGCACACGCACACGCACACGCACACGCACACGCACACGCATACGCACACGCACACGCACACGCATACGCGCACGCATACGCACACGCATACGCACACGCATACGCACACGCATACGCACACGCATACGCACACGCATACGCACACGCATACGCACACGCATACGCACACGCATACGCACACGCATACGCATACGCATACGCACACGCACACGCACGCACTCACACGAACGCACGAACGCACATGCACACGCACACGCACACGCACACGCACACGCACACGCACACGCACACGCACAAACATACGGATATTTTGTCTCATCCACTTTTCTCGGTGCTTTGAACCACTATGAGTATTCCGACCTGAAAATCTTTTCAAAAAACTTTCATGAAAACAAAGCCTCCTCTATGACGGAGCAGATGCCAACTCTTATTTTTGATAAACAACAAGTGAACCATGGAAACGTTTATTCCGATAACATTAGAGAAATGTTACTTGTCGAATGGTACATTTAGGGAAATATCATTCCGAGATAGCAGTGCAGAAATGTTATTTCAAGATACCACTGGTAGAATAATGCTATTCCGTAAAAGATCCCATTAGGTAAATGTCGTCCGATGCTAACACCAGTGAATCGTTACTCCGATAACCGTATACGATTAGGCAAAGGGCGATTCCGATAAAGCTGCTTCCTATAAATCTTACTCCGACCCGAGGTACCGTGTGGTACAAAAGTCATCGGTAGAAAGTAACGGTGAAATGACCCGTGAGTATTGGTCAACCCTGCGATGAATCAAAGGTTACTCTGCGTAGAGCACGTTTACCGTACATATCCCACATCGTCTCATGTCACCTCCCCGCACGGTCAACCCTCAAACTAAGCCCGTGTCTGGCCCAGTGTCCCCATTACCAACACACTGGTCACACTGTAAAATATATTTGGAAAATTCATATGAGGCATTCCATGCCAACTCTATCAGCGGCTGATCCTCAACTTCCTTAATATTGTTCGCGATTTTTCATGTTATCTTTCCTCTAAAAAAATACATCTTGAATGTTTTTCAGATGTTCTTTCAACGTACCTTTTTAATTGTAAATATTTGAGGCTTAAAAAACGCACTTTTTGTTAAGTACGAAATATTTTTGAAAAAGATTGATTTAAGTGAACCAAAATACAATTTTTGGTCCACAAACCAAAGTGAAGAAATCGGTTTTTTTTTTTTCTTTATGATTTTTGTTTATGAATGCTTTTATTTAACGTTAAGTAATTGCAGTAAGTCCAATGAAAGAAACTGAACAAAATTCTCACCTATTTTTAATGATAGAATGACAGAAAACATTGCAAACTATATTGGACGGCAGACAGAAATAAGTAAATGTGTTTTTTTAGAATCTAGAACACATAAAACATATATTCCCATAAAAAACTAGGAGTCAATTTTTTTGTGAGAATGACGTTTGACGCATAGCTTTGAATATTGATAATTAAAAAAACGACGGGAACAAAATTTTAATACAATACAAATGCATTTTTTATGTGGAAGAAAAGCATGAAATTCCCAACGTGTAGTTCATGTGGTTTAGTGTGCTTTCGGTCAAGGTTCAGAGCATTTTCTACGCGATCGTAGTATATGCACTATTCGTTAATTTGGTATGTGTACTCGACATTCCGACGGTTTTGAAAGGTGCAGGAATAGTCACAGAATTCTTGTCCGGTCTGATTTAACATATCTGAGGTCCAGAAACGTTCAATTTTACCTCAAAGGACCTGTTTACATTTCGAGCGCCCATATTGGCTTTTGAGAGGTTCAGTAATATACAATTTTTTAGATTTCTTGTATCTTTTAAGCAGTCATTAGACCGGGCAATAAAGTGAACAGTAGAGAAATCTATTCCAGCATCCCCTTAAGAACGCGATTTGTGTGGCGTAATAGTATGTACAGTGCAATAATGAATACACCTTCTATTAACGAATTGGGCCGATTGTACATCGAGTAATACAACTTTCGTACCTAATTTAGCAGAATTGTACATTAATTTTATGTTATACTCGTGTAGTAAATTTCTTACATGGGTTTTTGTAAAAGTTATTCTATAATTCACAGTGCCACCTTAAGGATGTATGATACGTACAGTCTTGCCAAAAGTGAGTTTCAGAGACAATTTCTATCACTTCCCGATGAGATAACAATCGGAAAGAAATAATCGATATTAAACGTGCTGAAAAGATAAGTTTTGTATAGTAATAATTCTAAAATGTCATTAACAAATTTCTAAAAAAAATTGTCAACCGAAATTTTTTTCTAATAAAAATGATATGTTAATTCATTTAAATGCGTATAAATTTTTCCAGATTTTTTTCTTTTTTTTGCTCATGATTTTTTGTTATCCAAAAATGCTCGCGAAATAACGAATTTTGAATATGCGTTCGGCATAAAACCATCTCCTAAATTCAAGATTTGTCTTCAAAACGCATATCCAAAATTTCCTATATTCTGCCCATTTTTCAAATTTAAAAAAATCAAAATTAAAATAAAGAAAAAAATCTGAAAAAATCATACGCATTCAAAAAAATTAACATATCATTTTCATTTAAAAAAAAAGTTAGGTTGACTATTTATTTCTTGAACAATTGCTTTTTTACCCTATTTGTCAATAACATTTTGGGATCAATATTTTTCAAAATCAATCTTTTAAGCACGTTTTATGTGCATTAATTTTTTTTCGATTTTTATCCCACCGGAAGGTGATCGAAATTGTCTCTAAAACTCACTTTTGTCGGGACTGTACCAATCATACATCCTTAACACCACATTTCTAACAATGAACCGTCACCGTTACGATGTCGATTTCCACACCGCATTCTCAACAGCGTGCAAACTACACTGCTTATTTAAAAATGAATTCAGAAATCTCTCTATATCCCACATCACCCCCCCCCCCCCCCCCCTCGCCCCCACCCGACCGCCCCGAAACCAAACCCGTGTCTGACCCAGTGTGGCCAGTACCAACACACAGGGTAACGTCACGGAATGTGATATCCGACTTTTCCCGTCGAATCTCGGGAGGCACCATAGGCTCTAGAAGAATGAACCAACGAGGGATAACTCGGCGCGGCTCTCAGTGGGGGCGCGGAGTCGGGGGCTTCCTTGAGGGATAGTATAGCGCGCGTGTTGCCCGTTGGGGGTCGCGCGCGCTTGCGCGTAACCGGCGGGGCTGACGCCGCGTTGGAAAAGCGTTCTCTCTGCGTTGAGCGAAGGAAAGCATCATTCCCTTTGCTTGCGCGACTACCGCGTACGTTATAACTCCTTCTCCTTTTCGCTCCCTCCCTCCCTTTCTCCCTCTCTCTCTCTCTCTTTGTCTCTTTCTCCCTTTCGGTGGTTCTCGAGCTCAGTGCCTCTCGTTTCATCCCCTGCAGAGACGTCGCGAGGGGTTGAGACGGGGGTTCGAACGGCCGTGTGCTGGCGCCACTTCCAGTCTCGCGCGCGCGGGGGGAACCTCGTGAACTTCAGTCTGCACTCGTACGGAGAGACCGGCGCTTCTCCAGCACAGCACCATCAAAAATATAACGCCTTGTTCAGGCGTTTAGTGCTTCTGACCGCGACCGTTGGATAAAGCTTAGAACCACGAGCGCCCCCCTCCCCCTCAAAAAGTCAACACCTCACTAAAATCACTCTCTCTCTGTCTCTATCTCTCTCTTACTTACCCTTACGACAGCCGATACAATAAATCTAAAGCGGCTATGAACTCACCGCCTCAACAAGCCGGCCTGCAACACCTTTCACGGAGTGCCCACCGGAAAAAATTGTAATTACCCCAGCAATTATCGATGAGTGGATTAAAAAGGATGGTTTTCGGCACGGACTGATATCCGGTGGTGCTTCATTAAGTCCTGCAAGATTATTCAAGTGATTTTGTTTTTCTTTTACTTTTTTTTTATTCAAATATTAAATCAAGTGAAGGACTCTACAAGGTCTTGTAGTCTTGCGGGATTGTTGGAATATATCGGGGGCAGGATTATGTTGAGTCAATGAAGATCGGATTGTGCGGAAGGCCCTCCAGGGGGAAACGAAGACATTGATTCGAAATTTTGCCTAAGAAATTTTTTTCTTCCGTCCTTTTTTCAATTTTTAATTTTTTTTTTTGTGCTGGGCATTGTTTGGTGGGTTAGAGCGAGTTGATGTGCTGTTGAGAGGGGTGGCATCTGCTGCTGCTGCTGCTGCTACTGCTACTGCGACTGGCGACTAGAGCATCTGTGCAGTTGATGTTGTTTTTTGTTGCGTGTTACTTCGTGAAGATTCGAAAGATCCTTCGCTACTGCTACGGAAAGATTGTGTTCGCAGGGATACTGCTCGGTGGTAGTCAAGGTCGAGCTGGACCAACGCCGAATCGAACGTCGACCTGATCGAGGTCACCGGGGGATGGAAAATCATTGTAACGCCCGATGATGTCACGGAGGATTAGGGAGACATGAGAGAGGTGTCCAGGGTGCGTCAAATATTTACTAATTACATATATATTACATGACCGATAATTTATTTTTTATTTTTTTCCTAACGAAATCTTTATTCAAAACGGAAATCGTATCGTATGATTATCTTGCGGCATTGATCCGTCTCGAATACAGCCGCAAATAGAGTATATTTAATATGGATGTGAAAACCATTTTCACTGCAAGAAATTCGGCGCTGAAATAAAGTTTTTTCAAAACCATTTTTTCATGACTATTGTTATTTATAACAGTGGCGACGATTACTTAATCACTGCTCTAATTCAGCCGTGGTTAATTGAAGGTGTATTAACCCTATGAAAATTTATAAAATTACCATTAAGGTGATGTTCTTTTTCTCTTACTTCACTTGACCTGTACCTGATTTATTTTGTTTTTGGATTAGGAAAAAAAATGACAAACATGAGCAATGCAAGTGTGAATTCTTAAGGAATACCTTCGTTCTTTTTTAGTGAATAATTAACCTTAAGAATAAGCGGAGTTATTAATTTTTTTCATGAAGAGAATTGAAATTTTCACTCGATTATCTATCTGACAGCATTGATCCATATTTTTCGCGGGTATTCATGATCCCATGATAGTAGGAGTCTTGCAATAAAAGTAATTAAATAGAAGAAACAAGGAATCGCTTGTGGGGCGGAGCGACGAAGAGTGGATTAAGGAGAAGCTATAATCCTCGCAGCAAGTGGCTAATGCGCGTTGACGATGACTGGGAGAGAAAGAGATTGAGTGCGGTGTTTGTGTGGTGAAAATGCGTGGAAAATAGTCGGTCGGGGTTATCGGTGGCTTGGAGGAGTCCGCTGCTGTAGCCTCTCCGGCAGGCAGCGTGCGTGCCACGCAGACTATCGATTCTCGCGGGACTGTGCGGCCTCATGCTGCTGCTGCTGCTGCTGCTGGCTGCTTCTTCTACTGGCTTCACACTCTGCCTCCACGATGTGCTGCCGCTGCTGCTGCCGAGTATGCATGACGTCACGCGCGCGTCCGCGGTGACGACCGCTCGGGTGGGTTTCGATCGACGGCGCGAGGGTCCCGCCGACGTCGACGTCGTCGTCGGGAACGGACTTAAGCTTGATTCCGGTCAAAGTAACCCGGTGAAGGAACACATTTCGTTCAAATAGGAGGCATTCCACATGACTTCAGCCGACCAAAAAAAACGAAAAAATGTCCAAATATCAGGTTCAGTGGTTGTAATGGATACACGAAATTTTAATTTTTTTGAAATTTTTTCTGGCGAAATATGCCATATTTTTCATTTTTCATATAACCTATGATATCTCGGGAACGATTAATCGTATCGACTTCTCAAAAAAACGAAAATGTGTGTGTTTTTTTGGGTCCACAAGAAAATAATTAATGAAGAATTAATTGTGTAATTTCAGACTATTTTTTAGTATGAAATTAAAGAAAATTTTGCTTTTTGCGAAAAGGACCTCGGAATGTGGCATCGAAACAATTGTGGTCAATTGTGTATGAAAATCCTCAATTTTTAGTTTTTTTTTTTTTGGGACCGTGCAAAGTTCATAAGTTATCGTAGCTTAAAATATTTGAAAAAATACAGTTCACGAAATTTTACGCGTTTCTGCTCCGGTCGAGATATTTGCAGTGCTTTTGTAGAGTGCAACCCAACTTTATATAATTTTTACATAACATAGTGGTAAATCAAATTATTAAAAAAAATTATAAAAAAGGATAAACATAAGACTTCGAAATGGACAAAAAAAAATTGTGTTCTCAATAAATCGGCCTTTATCGAAAATATTGGTCTCTACAGAATACGAAAAAATACATATATTGGGTTTATCATGTCAGGACATGATAAAACCGATATATGTATTTTTTTAAATATTTCAAACTGCGATCACTTATCAACATTGCACAGTGGAAAAAAAAAACTAAAAATTGAGGATTTTCATACACAATTGACAACAATTTTTTCGATGCCACTTTCCGAAATCTTTTTCGCAAAAAAAAAATTTCATCAAATTTGTAGTAAAATATAGTCTGAAATTACACAATTAATTCTGAATTAATTATTTTCTGGTGGGCCGAAAAAAATGCACATTTTCGTTTTTTTATCGTTCCTGAGATATCATAGGTTAAATGAAAAATTTGGCATATTTCGCCAGAAAACATTCGAAACAAATTAAAATTCAGTGTATCTATTGTAACCACTGAACCTGATTTTTGGACATTTTTTCGAATTAAAAAAAAATGTTTGTGGCCAAAGTCATGTGAAATGCCTCATATACATTCATAAGGAACTTTTTTATCGGGTTCGTGAAAGACTTAGTACAGTAATGATGTAAGAAAAAGATTTTATACCTTTTTTTTGTCAACAGGTAGTGGATAATTAATAATGAAAGACGTGAAATGCGGTTCGCTGTAGTTTTAAGGCTTTATTGGGACCTTATTAAGACTATAGTAAGTCTTGTTTTGTTCTAATTCAGAGGCTTTTTGACACACGTCGTTGACGACTTCGTTGGGAATGGACTTAAGCTCCATTTCAGTCGAAATAACCCGGAAGATATTTTTTACAAATGCACTTTCATAAGGAACATTTATTCATAGTGGTTACGATGGATTTAATGGGGTACTGACGTGAAAAAGGATTTTTCATACCTTTCTGAATTTGTCCTGCATCAGGAAAATTTTCGGCAAGCATCGTTGTCGACGTCGTTGTAAATGGACTCCATTCGTATGCTCCATTTCGGCCAAAATAGGCCTGAAGATATTGTTTCGATCATGTTACTTCACAGAGAAAATTTGTTGTGGGGTTTGTGAAAGGTTTCGTGGAGTAATGATGGAAAAAACGGATTTTTCATACCGTTTGTTTCTGTCAACAGATAGTGGACAATAATCGAACGACCCAAAATGCGGCTTGATGTAGTTATATATGTTATTCAGACTTCATTGGGACTGCAGCAAATTTTATTTTGTTCTAAATGAGGGGCTTTTTGGCAAACGTCGTTGACGACTTCGTTGGAAATAGACCATTTCATTGAAAATAGACCTGAAGATATTTTTCTCAAACATGTTACTTCATGAGGAAGACCTTTTATAGGCATTGTGACAGGTGTAGTGAAGTACTGACGTGAAAAAAAAAGGATTTTATTTCGCTCGAGACTTCTACGACTTGAGAAATAAAATTTCGTACGATACACGTACGACGAACGTTTTCTCGACTCGTATTACAGCGACACTCACCTCAGGCTTGTAATGCAAACTCACATTCGCCAGAAAAAGTTTTATCGCACTAGTATCGTAAAATAATATAAAATAATATTTTAGTATCGTAAAATAATATAAAATAATATTTTGGTATCGTAAAATAATATAAAATAATATTTTATATTATTTTACGATACTAGTGCGATAAAACTTTTTTAACGACACGTATAAGTCGATAATTAATAACGAAAATCAGCTTGAAAATTAAATACAACTACAGCAAGACGCATACGTCTGATTTTTTTGTCAATCCAAGGATTTTCGAGGAACTCCGTCGACGTCTTCGTCGTTGGACAGATACTTAAGCTTTTTTTTTAATCAAAATAACCCTAAAGATATTTCGTACAAAAATGCTCTTTACGGGAGTAATCCGTTGCAGTGATTTTGAGAGGTTTAGTAGCGTACTGACGTAGTGCTCAAAGTGCTCGATTCTCACAAGTTGTCGGAGAATTTATTCGCACACACCGAACCGTGCGCGAATAAGATGTAGCCGTGCGCGAATAACATCTAGCCGTGCGCGATTGAGATCTTAGTAGATTTCACAAATGACTGAACGACACGTTTATTCGGTTTGGGCATTTACTTGTTTAACTAACTTCATCACTGACAACGAATAAAACGGTCACAGGGACGAACTCGTATTAATTGGTGTACAAAAAAATACATTATCTGTGGGTAATGTAATAGTATTTTTTTTGATGGGATATAAAAAACGTATAATTGTTCAGTGGGGGGCAGGCTTCACTGTGCCCCTCCCCCCACGTGAGCCCCTGGTCTTTGACCCTATGGCTTTTTAATATAAGCGGCCTATTACGCTTATATTTTTTTTAAACAAGCCTGCAAAGTAGAACCTTGCAAATTGCTTCCTTATTATTTTTTGCTTTCTACAAAGCTACCTCTATGAGGAAGTATGTTGATCAATTTTGGCTTCCTCATAGCGGAAGCTTTGTAGAAAGCAAAAAATAATGAGGAAGCAATTTGCAAGGTTCTACTTTGCAGGCGTGTTTATACTCGAAAGATGTTTTTATAAAAATTCAAAGTGACGTAAAATTTTTATCGCTCGACCGATTTGTGTAAAATTGTTACTCAAAAATTTTGTAATGATAGTCCATATGTAAACTAAATTCAAACTCGATACCTAGTAATTTGCATGAGCAAGCTCGAACGAGATTTTTTTTAATAATTGAAAATGCCGTAAAATTTGAACCACTTGACCGATTGGTGTCACATTTGTATCAAATATTTTTTTAAATGTTCGTGTAAGTGTGAAGAAAATTTAAGATAAATCTGTCAAAAATGTCGATTTTTTTTTTTTTTTTCACCAAAATCGACATTTTCTGACATGTCAACAGTTAATTAGACTGAAATCTTAATTGGAAACCAATAATCGTGAAATCATATCGGCAATTGCAGCCGGATATCTCAGAATTTGCACGAGTTATAGTATTTGCAGACATTTTTGAAAAAAACTAAAATTGTAATAAAATCAGAACGGTTCGACAGATTTAGTATACATAATGTTTCACGGGTAGTCCATTCATGTACAAAATTTCAGTCTGGTGCCTCTCTAATTGCAAAAGTTACAGCGTGAGAACGATTTTTTCAAAATATTAAAAATGCTGTGAAAAAAAATTTTGAACCGATGTTTTAAAACTGACATGAAAATCTCGAATAAAAAATATTTCACGAAAACAAAGCGTCCTCTATGAGGAAGCAAAAGTAGAACTTTAAAAATTGCTTCCTCATTATTGTTGGGTTTTGACAAGTCTACCTCTATAAGGAAGTATGTTAATCTATTTTGGCTTTTGCATAGAGAAAGCTTTGTAAAAATCCAACAATAATAAGGGAGCAATTTGCAAAGTTCTACTTTGCAGCCTTGTTTAAAATTTTTTTAAATGGCATTGCTTTAAAACCCGTCACCAGATTTTTGCCAGATTCGAACTGGTGTTTAATTCACCCACACTTCACTTGCGTACCAAATATAAGCCAGATATTATGAAAATTGTGATAGTTCGAACACTCAATTTAATTTTTTCGAAATGTCATAATTTTTTAATACCTTGACGGTTTCGGACCGAATTCTAACTTATCCGTTGGTCATCGACAGCTTCGTTGTGGACCAAATATGAGCCCGATATCTTAAAAATTGCGACAGCTATCTTCTTAAAAAAATGAAATTTGATGATAAATAAAAAATAATAAAAAATCGTGTGCGCACACACGCACACACATAAGGACAATTCTTACAAGTCATTTTTCTAAACGTTTCAAACCCTCTTCAGTATTCTGACATGAAAATCCCGAAAAAAATGTTTTCACGAAAACAAAGCTTCCTCTATGAGGGAGCAAAATAGTATGTGGGACGCGTCTGCGTAAGCGATTCACGACTCGTGTGATTGCCGGGAAACTTCACGCTCGTCGTGAATCACCCACTTCGAACACTTGTCACACAATGTACTATATTGGGTTTGTGACAGGTTTAGTGAAGTACCGATGTAATAAAAGTCTTTTTGTAGTTCTTTTTTGTCAACAGGTAGTGCAGAGTTGATTTGAGAAAAAAAGTGTTTTAACGATTTAATAGAACTACAGATAAAAGGCATTTTGTTTTTTACTCAGAGAATTTTTGCCTTTTTGTTTCCTCATAGCTTTGTTTTCGTGAAAATTTTTTTTTTTTCGAGATTTTTATGTCAGTACACTCAGAATGGTCCAAAAAGTCGAGAAAAGTGATTTGTGCGAAATGTCTGTATGTGTGTGTGTGTGTGTGTGTGTATGTGTACATTTCGTTGTCTACACGATAATTGTCGCAATTTTCGATGAATGCTCTTCAAATTTTGTATGCAAGTGGGCTATTATAGAATACTGTTTGGGATTATAGTTGACGCGAATCGGTTCGAAAATTTAGATTTCACAGCATTTTGGATATTTAAAAAAAACGTTTTCACGCTATAACTTTCGCAATTAAAGAGGCATTGGGCTGAAATTTTGTACATAAATGGACTACGCGTAAAACTTTATGTGCACTGAATTTTGCAAGAACCTGTCGAGCCGTTCTGATTTTATTATAATTATTACAATTTTTTCAAAAATGTCTGCAAATACAACTCATGCAAATTCTGAGATATCCGGCTGCAATTGCCGATATGATTTTACGATTATTCATTTCGAATTAAGATTTTGGTCTAATTAACTGTTGACATGTCAGAAAATTCCGATTTTGGTCAACAAAAAAAAAACAAAAAACCTTTTACGAAAAAAAATAAAAATTTCGAAATTTTTCACAGATTTATCTTAAATTTTCTTCACACTTAGACCATTTAAAAAGATATTCGGTACAAATTCGACACCAATCGGTCGAGTGCTTCAAATTTTATGGCATTTTGAATTATTTAAAAAATCTCGTTCGAGTTTGCTCATGCAAATTACTAGGTATCGGGTTTCAATTTAGTTTACATATGGACTATCATTACACAATTTTTAAGTAACAATTTCACACAAATCGGTCGAGCGGTAAAAATTTCACGTCACTTATTAAAATAAAAAAAGTATAGTCTTACGAGATTGCCTAAGTGAATATATTGAGTACGACAAGACGTGATGCACAATTAGGCACAGCTATGTATAAAATCAATAGCAGGCGGACAGGAAACAATGTATAAAAAATAGGGTTAATATTTTAGCAATTATAAAGATGAAAAAATTCTTGTATCAGGTGTTCAATTAAATCCAATTATTATAATCGGATTTCCTTTCCATCAGCGAGCATAGTAATTTGATTTTTTTTCAGCAAGTGTCACTAGTTCTCGATAAATTTTTGATACTGATTACATTACATTTTTTCTCTCTGCAGAATAGTTAGTTTAATTACCATTGTCAAGGAATGCATTAAACTTCTTTAAATTCAGATTCTCAAAAATAATTTTATACTTTTTCCATATCAACAGGAATTTAAAAAAGCAAAGGTGTTTTTTTATAATTTCTACATAGAGAATAAAAAATATATTTATATATATTAACGATTCTTATAATATCTTTATTTATTATAACGTTTTTTAGAGTGATTCTTGTTTTATTTCGTCAAGGATATGTAATATAATCTATATAAATGGATCTAGCTGACGATAAGGGAGGTTGTGACAAATGTATGTCACTCTCTCAGCAGCCATAAATCCTAGACACAGATTCGAGCAATAAATCTCTCTAGTAACGGGTAACAAGACAATTGATTTACCGCAAGGTTTAGATATATTTCGCAACTATATATACACTCAATACCATTAACGTACAGAACGTGAATGGAATTTCGTTGCATCACTAATGAAATTATGTAAAAAATGTTGCCGAGAAAATGTTTTACTCTCAGAGCTTCCGACATGCAGTGAAATATGTAGTCAACATCAAAATACATAAAACAGATAATAAAAAAATAAAAATAAAATTCACGAATAAAAACCAGATTTTCACTGAACGTTCGGTGAAATGAAAATACATTTCTGTCATTTGTCACACAAAAAGCAGTTCGTGGAATAAACAATGTGCTTAAATTAAATATAAGGTGATTTGATATTTACAGTAATTAAAAGCCGGTGAATTTGTAATTATTATAATTTCTCCGTATCAAATTTGGTTATATTTTAAAATATATAAATGATAAATCACTTGTATCAGAATTTTTAAAAAGTAAGTAGCAAACTGATAATATCTGGCATAAATAAAAATGCAACGTAGAACTTTGCACATTGCTTCTTTATTAAATGTTATTTTTCGTAGAGCCACGTCTATGATGAAATTAATTTATTTTATTAGTGGCTTTCTCATAGAAGAACTATTTTGAAAAACGAAAATTATTGACGAAGCACTGTGAAAAGTTCCAGTATGCATCCTTATTTTAAAAATATTGAAAAATCTCAAATGTATAGAAATTTGAATCGTCAAGACATAAAATTTGGTAACGAATTCTCGAAAAGAGATAGAAAAAGGAAAAGTCAATATTGACTCGTAACCATTTGAGCACTTAATCACGTAAAATCCGAACTGCTTTAGTGGTCATCACCAAATGTAGTACCAGGCCTGAATATTTTTTCTTATTCCTGTGTAGAAAATTTCATTTGATTTTTTTAAATGTTATCTGAATTAGAGCAAAGCAAACATTTTTAAAAAAATCTGAATTGAATAAAATCCAAACCGCTTTACCGATTTGGCCACAATGCAACATCGAAGTCAAAGGTCGCATCACCTTGTTTAATCTTAGAACGAAGTTTCATCGCGATAGCTGAAAATTTGCTTGAGATAAAGCGTTTCCGTACTTTTATCAACATTTTTTAATTCCTATAACAATTTAATGTCTTAAGCGTTTTTTATAAAATGTATATACGACACTGAGAGAAAAGCATATAGTTTATTTAACGATTTCACATGGTAAAACGAATACAGAAAGGCTTGCAATGTTTTATGGTTGAAGCGATAATAATATGGTTTAATAATCGATACTTGGAAACAAACGTTGAAATCGTATATGCAACAAAACGGCAAATTTGAAACTATTAGAATAGTTTTTGAAACTATTATCATTTTGATAATTGCTACTATAATTATATTTCCTATAACCACAAAATATAGGCTCTCCTGGGAATTATATTAATGGTTCATCCAACTATTTCCTTATATTTGGTATAACCATAAAATATATACGTGTCTCCTGGGAACTATAGTTTATATTTAGATTATCGTCAGTCCAACTATATTATTTTCAGAATTACCAGATTTTTCTCTCAGTGCAATTAAACAATATCCAGTACTGTAAATGATGTTTTAATTTGAGCTGATTCGGTCGAATTGTTTACAAGTTACAGTTATATGAATTTTTGGGTTTCCATTATACACACACACACACAATTTTTTCAAACCACTTTTCTCGTCTTTTTAAATCATGTCCCCTCTACGAGGAAGCAAATAGGATTCCAAGTAGAACTTTGCACATTGCTTCCTCATTAATTTTTATCTCTCGCAAAGTCGCCTCTATGACAAAGTTTATTTTTATAATTTTTAGCTTGCATATGAAGAAAGCTTTCGAAACGGAAATTTGGTATCTAGTAGGGCTGAATTTTATTCTTCCTGTGTAGAAATTTTTAGAGAAATTGTTTAAACATTACCTAAATTAGAGCAAAAACGAATTTCCTCCGGGTAATTAAAGATCACGCAAAATCCAAATTAGCCCAAATTCGATTACAAGGGTTGCATTTCTTTGTTTAATTTGAATACAATTTTAATCTCAATAGCTGATAAAATTGCGGCAGCTCGAGAATATACAGTGATTCTTAGAATTTTTCAATGGCCTATAAAATCTGAACCACTTTACCGATCTTCACCAAATTCGGTGTCCACTACAACTGGACATTAATTTTACCTCACAAAAGATTTGAGCAGGTTCCGTCGAAGTTAATTTTCTTTAGAACAATTTTATTTTTTTTTCTTAATTCAGAATTCTATAAAAGCGAAATCACTTTATGGATTTTGCTCAAAGTGAATACCAACCTTCATTTTTCATTGCTTTATACGTCGAGAGCTATATGAGCTCATCAGCTAAAAAATTGTGGAAGATAGGGAACATACAGATATTTTTCAAAAAATGTACAGTTTTGTTGAATCTGAATTTTTATTTTCGTTTTCGAAAATGCATACATAGCCAGGGGCGTTGGTTCTCTACCATTGTATTGTATTTCACCTTGAAAGTTAAACCCATTTTCGACATACAACGTTTCGAATTTCGCCAGCCTGCGACACACAGCCTAATGGAAAAAAAGTATGCCAACAAAGTACATTTTTCGACATATCGAAATAAATATAAATAATGTACGTGGTATTTTTCTTATATACTTTTTATATACCTGGCAATATTCAATATTTCGTCGAAACGTACATTTGGCGAATATACGTAAAGTACATTTTTTATACAGTCGTTAGTACATCTGGCAAATACACGAAAAATATATTTATTTGGATATTCATACATATATCTAGCTAAAATACGTAAAGTATATTTTTTTGTATATTCGTAGTATATAAAAAATGCATCACTTCATAAAATATAAAAACACGAAATCTCGACCACCTAGATTTCTTATATCGACAAAGAATCTAAACAATTTGGTCAAATGTTCTTCTAACTGATTCAAGTGTTAAACATCTTCTTACATAAATATATATATATACTTTCTATAGAAAAAATATACATTCATATATATTCACGAATACATAAAATATGGATTGAGAATTATATGAAGAATATAAAAACGATATAATTTATTTCCCAAAAATATTATAAACTGGTATACCATCGTATATACTTTGTAAGTACCCACGTGAAAAAATCATATATAAGTCAATATATATAGTCCATATACGAAAATGGACATATAGAATAATTATACACTGTATTTAATTTATATGAATTTTTTTATATAGTCTGCAGATAAAACATAAATTATATTGCACTTTATGTACTGTTTATAGAATCTTCATATGTATTGTATGAAACATATAGAAAATGTATATGTCCAATTTCGTATAAAGCTTCTATGTAGATTTTTCTATCCAATTTCTATACAATCTTCATATAATTTTTTTACTTGTGTTCACTAAAAGTTATATCCGATATATTAAATTTTTCGTCCAAAGTATAGTTGGTATATAAAATATATATTTTTCGATATTTTTTTTTCAACTATACTTTTTTTTCCATTGGGGCACACACACACATACACACATACATATATCCAAAAAAAAATATCTGAGCCACTTTTCTCGACGTTTTATACAATCCTCATTGTACCAGCATGAAAAAAAAAAAAAAAAAAAATCATTTCCCGAAAACAAAGCTCGCTCTGTAACGTCGCAAAAATAGTGCATAACCAAAAACAAAAGAAAAACCAAAAAAACTGATATAGCGAATAAATAATTCGGCGGGTGTTTGACGTCACCGAATAATATCGAGGGGGTGGGGCCGTAGCGTTTCGCTTTCGATCTGCAGAGCGCCCGAAGCGCGGAAACGCTTTTTTTCTCCTCTTCGTTTTTATCTTTTTTTTTTTTTATTTCCTCTTCTTCTTGGAGCGGCGCACACGGGCGACCGCGCGCCCGCTCGACCCGATCGAACTTTCAGCCTCGCGACGAGGACGCGCTTCGGTCCGTTCGTTCGATAATACGCGCGATACCAGACCTCGGGGAAATATAATATCATATACTACATATATATACAGATATATATATATATATATATATTGTTTTTTTCAAGAGATAATAAAAGATAATAAAGATGGTAGCCCCCACCCCTTCTCAGAGCCCCTCCCCCTCCCCTCCTCACTCTTCTACCATTGAATTATTGAAAATGAAGCTGAGGAGGACCAAGAGAGCCCCTCTAGAGTCGTAAATGAGGGCTCAATGTTCAAGTCCAGTGTGTATAGTATAGTAAATGGTGGGAGGAAGGAACTACGTGGGTCATCGAATATGTCGTATGTTAGGATATTGGGAAGGGCTGGGTTATGGACGCAGGTGGCGTGAACGAGCTGGTCAGGTCGTTTCGCCACTGATTTATAACGTATGCTCGAAATCATTGGATCAAACTCCGAACCGTAGCCACGCAAACATGTTCGTATTCGGTTTTTCCATGAGCGGCTTATAAAGTGGAGGCAGTGCTGGCGCATGAACGGCGAGCCGAGGTAGTAGCGGGTCATTAATTATTCATGGGAATGGGTGGGGGTGGGGGGAGGAGGGGCAGGACTGTGGGGTTTAAGGGGGTGTCAAGGGACACGCGCCAACACCACGATCTACTCTGCCACTCGATCGCTACCCTAACAGACTGCATATGTAGTACTTTTCACGATTTATGGACTACTTGTCGAACACTCGATAATATCTACGTTCTAATGAAATTTGGAGAGACACGACTTTAGGAATATTCAATTTCACCGTGGAAATCGATCAATCGGCTGCTATGGATGAGATAAGAAAGTTTAGTCTTTAGGGAATTTTTTGGAATTAGTTTTTCAGATATTTGAATACATTGCGTATTGTGGAAATAGGCGTGACATAATTTGATATAGAAATATATGGGTTAATTCGTTGTTTGGAATAAATTGGTGTGGGCGTATTTTTGTAATATTCGAAAAATTCAATTTGTTTGTCGTTATCGTTAATTTCGGTTTTACTTTGTATGATTTAATGACTGTCTGATGGACTGATTTGTCTAGGTAATATCTACGTTCTAATGAAATTTAGAGAGACACGACTTTAGGAATATTCAATTTCACCGTGAAAATCGATCAATCGGCTGCAATGGATGAGATAAGAAAGTTGAGTCTTTAGGGAATTTTCTGGAATTAGTTTTTCAGGTATTTGAATACATTGCGTATTGTGGAAATAGCCATGACATAATTTGATATAGAAATATGTGGGTTAATTCGTTGTTTGGAATAAATTGGTGTGGGCGTATTTTTGTAATATTCGAAAAATTCAATTTGTTTGTCGTTATCGTTAATTTCGGTTTTACTTTGTATGATTTAATGACTGTCTGATGGACTGATTTGTCTAGGTAATATCTACGTTCTAATGAAATTTAGAGAGACACGACTTTAGGAATATTCAATTTCACCGTGAAAATCGATCAATCGGCTGCAATGGATGAGATAAGAAAGTTGAGTCTTTAGGGAATTTTCTGGAATTAGTTTTTCAGGTATTTGAATACATTGCGTATTGTGGAAATAGCCATGACATAATTTGATATAGAAATATGTGGGTTAATTCGTTGTTTGGAATAAATTGGTGTGGGCGTATTTTTGTAATATTCGAAAAATTCAATTTGTTTGTCGTTATCGTTAATTTCGGTTTTACTTTGTATGATTTAATGACTGTCTGATGGACTGATTTGTCTAGGTAATATCTACGTTCTAATGAAATTTAGAGAGACACGACTTTAGGAATATTCAATTTCACCGTGAAAATCGATCAATCGGCTGCAATGGATGAGATAAGAAAGTTGAGTCTTTAGGGAATTTTCTGGAATTAGTTTTTCAGGTATTTGAATACATTGCGTATTGTGGAAATAGCCATGACATAATTTGATATAGAAATATGTGGGTTAATTCGTTGTTTGGAATAAATTGGTGTGGGCGTATTTTTGTAATATTCGAAAAATTCAATTTGTTTGTCGTTATCGTTAATTTCGGTTTTACTTTGTATGATTTAATGACTGTCTGATGGACTGATTTGTCTAGGTAATATCTACGTTCTAATGAAATTTAGAGAGACACGACTTTAGGAATATTCAATTTACCGTGGAAATCGATCAATCGGCTGCAATGGATGAGATAGGAAAGTTAAGTCTCTATGGAATTTTCTAGAAATTAGTTTTTCAGGTATTTGAATACATTGCGTATTGTGGAAATAGGCATGACATAATTTGATAAAGGAATATATGAGTTAATTCGGCGTTTGAAATAAATTGGTGTGAACGTATTTTTGTGATATTCGAAAAATTCAATTTGTTTGTCGTTAACGTTATTTCAGTTTTACTTTGTACGATTTATAGACTGAGTGATGAACTGATTTGTCGAGCGATACGAATAACGAGGGTTACGAACGATTTTAGTAATGGAATTTAAAACCATGAAAAAAATAAAACCATTTTGCACAGAAAAATCATAAAAATATATCTTGTCATCATGTCATCATAAAAAAATTGTTCTTAATATTTGTTATTCCTATACATAATTAGAGGTAATTAATTTGGCTCAATTATAGCGAGCTTTCCGCAAAAAAAAAGATTATTGATTTGGCCTTAAAAATGACTAGGAACTTCGAATCCCATTTCAAGAAAATATCTTTGAAATTCGTTCTTCATATACAGAACGAGAAAATTCATTCGGCTAAAGAGTAATGGTACCTCCGGTAAAAAAAAATATTATCAATTATTTTTCCCATCCAAATTTCGACTAATAGAATTGCACCATTCGATGTCACGTGGTACAACCTACACGGAATTATACTGATAATTTTTTTTATAATTTTGGCCGATGCTGTATATTCAAGACAAAAGATCATTCAGCCGAGTTAACCATCTGTCAAACGGACAGATTGAATTCAATTGTGACAGTCGAAGGATTTTACTAAATATAAGTTCCATCTCATGGTGCAATTCCATTGGTCGCAATTTAAATGGGAAAAATAATCCCCCGAACACACTCGAGCTTCGACATTAATCTGATATTTCCCTCAAGGTTTCCAACACACAAATGAGCTCGCCAAGTTTTCTAGAACTTCTTTTTAACCTGGGAAATTTGACTCGTTCATTTGTTTGCAACGAACCTATCGGGAAATATCCGATAATTTCGAAGCTCTTGTGGTATTACAAATGTGTTCGCCATAAAACCATCTACTACATTTAAGATTTTTTCGCAAAACGCATATCCAAAATTTTTTATATTCTGCGCATTAAAAAAAAAAAAAAAATCAAAATACAGAAAAAAATCTGAAAAAATTCGAATGCATTCAAATAAATTAACATATCATTTTCATTAGAAAAAAAGTTAAGTTGACTGGTTTTTGGTTGAACAATTGTTTTTTTTCACAAATTTGTTAATAACATTTTGGGATTATTATTATGCGAAATGAGTCTTTTCAGCACGTTTTATATGCATTATTTTTTTCCGTTTTTTATCTCATCGGGAAGTGATCGAAATTGTCTCTGAAACTCACTTTTGGCGGGACTGTACGTATCATACATCCTTAAAGGCCAATATCCGTTTGTTTGAAAAAACAAAAATACAAAACAATTTTGTAGTCGAGGGGGGACGGGTTAACCGTCCACCATCCCCTATTGCTGGAGGCTTCACCTGCTGCACCCCCAACAGGGCTGTTGGGGGTTTATTACTTTATTTATTGCGGTATAAAAAGTTATTTACATGCATGAATTTTCCGCACATTGTTAAAAAAAATCCGTATGCAACGTGGACGTACGTTGTATGAATTTGTACTGATCAGCACACGGGGGTAAAATTCTTATTTACGGCCTCGTTACATAATATTCTATTACCAGCTTATTTCGAAAACAAGTTTGAAATCTTACTTTTATATCTAAATAAATTAAAAGAATAGCAATGCTTGTTATGTACAAAAAGGGGTCTGAGGGTTCAGACCGCCGCGACAGTTAGCAATTGGATAATAATTGCATAAAGAATCTGAAAAAATTCACCTGGTTGGCTTTTCATACTCCTCACAACATATTTTGAACCAGAAAAAAATTCGTATTTTAAGCACTGTCCATTTTTTAAACTAGTGAAAAAAAATTATATAAAAAATCCATCACGCTTGATAGTTGAAAATAGTATGCGAAGCACGAAAATAAATTGGCATGCCAGAATATCGAAAATTTTGGGAGGAGATAAATTTTTTCGAATAAAGGGAAATAAATTTTTGTTCATTCTTGAGTGTCACTATTTTTTTCGTTGGTTCAGTTGAATTGACAAAAATTAAGTCCTGTAATATTAATAGTCTTAATCGATATTACCAAAAAAAATTTTTTTTTTTTGACAATTAATTATAGTGACCTACACAAGGCCTTGAATTTTAATAATTAGCTTCAATTTTACTGGAGAAGTACATGAATTCCATACCGAAAATGTTTATTAAATTTCGATTTCGCGCTTATGAATAAAAACTACCAATCTTTTTCAACAGTATACGGTTTAGTTAGAAAGCCTATATACTAAAAATTGTAATGAAACTTATAAGATAATCGGAATTCAAATTCTCCGTTTGATCCCTCATTTCGTTGCCAATCGTGTTCTAGTCTCATTTTCGTTAATTTGATTAGACACCTCGCACGTTGAAATTTATAAATTATACTAAATAAATGTATAGGAAATCATATCTCTGGAAATATCTATCAAAACTATTAATATTATAGAACCTGATTTGTTGCAATTTAACTCCACATTATGAAAAACAATAGTGGCATAAAAATAAAAAAGAGCGTAGCAGATATTATACATAATTTTTTTGGCTATTCTAAAAAATCGACAGTGCTGAAAAATTGATGTTCTTTTTCGGTTTGAAATGTTTTGTAAAGAAAAGCTATTTAGGAGAATTTTGATCAAGTTGAATTTTAGTTTTTTCTAACGTTTATTTCCAATAGCTAACTATAACCGTGCCCCCAACCCTTAAATGTAAGACTTTTTAAAAAGGGTTATCATTAAAGAAATTATTTTTCTTATGACTTTTTTAAGTGACTTGGTCGCCTTAAGAGTAATATCCCGTCAAATGGCCGTATTATTTTCAAATTTCCAAAAAGTCAATTCATATTTATCCCATAAGAGCCTTTCAATGAATTCTTCCGCTTAAACGGTGCAGTGTGATGTTGCAAAAAAAGACTTCAAAAAAGCAATCCTATAAGCAGTTTATTCTGGCTCATGCGCAGCGTTGAAAGCTCCTAAATCTGATTTACGCTAAAACCGATTAACGTAACTGGCTTTAACATTGATAGAAAAATTCCTCGCTTCATTCCTCGATAGATAAATTCAATAGACATTCATGAGTGGCCGGGAAAAAAACCTTAACCACCCACGTAAAATCATTTTTTTTGCCTGTCTCGGCCTTCGTAACGCGAAAATAAAAATATTTTCAGAATATTAATAAAATGCAAAGTAGAACTTTACTTCCTCATTGTATTTCGCTTCTTGCAAAGCCTAGGAGGATGTGTATTTATTGATTTTATCTTTCTCATAGAGGAATCTTCGTAAAAAAATGAAAAATAATGTGAAAGCAATATGCGAGGCTTAGGTCGCCGCCTTCTTTTGAATAAATGCGAGAATAATTATATTTTATGTTTGTTTTCCGGACCCGTCTAACGATTTTTACGGAATTATTTACTAAATATTATTTACTGAATATTACACCCAGAGGAATCGACCTGATGAGCTTATTTAAATCAATTATGGCGTCTAGTTGAACTAAACAAAATCTTATTAGGATAAAATAGATTCTATTTTGGTCAAATATAATGTTATTTAGATCTATTAGAGTTTATTTCGATCAAATAAAATGTTATTTAGATTTATTAGAGTCTATTTTGATCTAATAAAATGTTATTTAGATGTATTAGAGTCTATTTTAATCAAATAAAATCTAATTAATTTAATGAGACCAGCGATTAATGGAATAATTTATTTAATGACCAGCCTAATCCGATTTTATTTCATGAGAATTTTATCTAAATAAAATGTTATTTATTTAAAATAGACCCAATAATTGATCCAAATAAAATCATCACCCCGATTTCTCTAGGTATATCGACTGAATATCATTTACTGAATATTATTTCATGCAGCCTTATCTTGAATAAATGTTTAAAAATCATATTTTATGTTTCTCTGAAGTCCAAACCGTCATATAGATTTTCACTGAATTATTTAGCATCACTGAATATTATTCCATTTACCCGGAAATTTTGTGCCTGCTAGATCAAGTTTAACAAAAGTTCATGCAATATCGTACATTTCCTTAAACATTCCAATGAGGCATGGAAGTTGTTTCGGTCGAATAGCTAACAAGTTATCGAGGCATGAATTTTCACCTCTTCATCACACACTCACACATATACACACAAATACATACATCCAGACACTTATTCGAAACCCATTCTATCGATGCTTTGAACCGTTTTGGGAATACCTCCATAAAAATATCGAATAAATAGTTTATTTTAAATGAAAACCATTTTGCTTTCTCATAAAGGAAGCCTTGTTTTCGTGAAAAATGTTTCGTTCGAGATTTTCATGTCAGTACACTCAGAATGGTCCACAACGTCGGGAAAAGTGGTTTGTGCGAAATGTGTGTATGTGTGTGTATGTGTGCGTGTGCGTGTGCGTGTGCGTGTGCGTGTGCGTGTGCGTGTGCGTGTGCGTGTGCGTGTGCGTGTGCGTGTGCGTGTGCGTGTGCGTGTGCGTGTGCGTGTGCGTGTGCGTGCGCGCATTTCGTTGTTTACACGATAACTGTCACAATTTTCGATGAATGCTCTTTAAATTTTGTATGCGAGTGGGCTATCATAGAATACCATTTGGGATTGTATTTGACGCGAATCGGTAAAATTTTTTTTTTTCAACACCATTTTTAAAAGTTTGCAAGAATCGTTTTCACGCTATAACTTTCGCAATTAAAGAGGCAGCGGGCTGTAATTTTGTACATAAATGAAATACCCGTAAAAAATTATGTGTGCGAAATTTTGCGAGCGATAAAATTTTAATTATTACAATTTTTATTTTTTTAACAATGTCTGCTAATACTATAACCCATGCAAATTTTGAGATATCCGGCTGCAATTGTCGGTATGATTTCACGATTATTGATTTCCAATTAAGATTTTGCTCTAATTAACCTTTGAGTATAAACAAGCCTGCAAAGCCTTGCTTTATTTTTTGCTTTCTACAAAGCTTCCTCTACGAGAAAACCAAAATTGATCAACATATTTCCTCATAGTGGTAGCTTTGAAGAAAGAAAAAAATAATGAGGAAGCAATTTGCAAGGTTCTACTTGCAGGCTTTTTTTATTGGATGAGACTAAAAATTTTAAAAATTCGTCTAAATTTGGGCTACCCGAATATAAGGGGGAGGGAGGTCGATAAGACACCAAATCGGGAATATTGTTGGTCTCTCAATAGGGGGGAATATCAGGAAAAAATGGCCGAGGAAAAAAAGGCCGATGAAAAAATAACGTACTACATGTTATAATATCTTTGTTTTTGACGCACGCTCAAGTGGGGGTCGGGGGGGGGGGACCCTCCCCCAAGCAACTAAACAAATTCAGAATGCTTTTGGCATATTAATAATTGAGAAAATAATAGAGAAAATATATATATTATATATATATTTTATATATAATCAGCTCACTGTGTGTATTTCTTAGTAGTGTGTGGGTGCGTGTGCGACTAAAAGGTGTTTGAATTTCAAAAGGTCGTTCAAAAAAAAAATCCGTCTTTATTTAAATCAGCGTTTTTCCATCGGCCTATTTTTCCCCGGCCATTTTTTCCCCGGCCTTTTTTTCGAGACCATTTTTTCCCCGGCCTTTTTTTCCTCGGCCATTTTTTCCTAGATTCCTCAATAGGCCCCCAAGCCCGGATTGTTCCGCGCACATACCGTCGAGTCACAATAACATTCTGGTATTTTTTTGGCGTTTCCCCCCGTCTCACGAAATTACGCAGGGTCGTCCTGGCTCAGTAGCCAGTCCCCTGAAGCCCTGGTCTGGATCACTAACCATACGTCTGGTTAGTGATCCAGACCCTCATGCGTCTGCAATCGAGTTCCCTCTTCTCTATATCGCATTCGCCACAGCATTTCTACTAAGGGCATGGATAAATTGCTGAAAAACCTATGCCGATATCCCCGGTCTCGAGTTAGCAGCTACGTCACGTTTTGTCGAAAATGTAAACAAGAGCTACAGCTGTTGTGATGCCAAAACTCAACAAAAGACCCATCTGACTATTCGTCACAAAACTTAATCCTCGATCGGTTATTTTTCCGGGAAGGGCGCCAAAATGTTAATAACAAATTGGTGGAAGAAACAATTCTTCAACAAACAATCAGTTGACCTAACTTTTTTTCTAATGAAAATGATATGTTCATTTATTTGAATGCATACGAATTTTTTCAGATTTTTTTCTTTATTTTGATTTTGATTTTTTTTATTTTGAAAAATGCGCAGGGTATAAAAAATTTTAGATATGCGTTTTGCAAAAAAATCTTGAGTGTAGTAATGGTTTTATGCCGAACACATATCCAAAATTCTTTATTTCGCGCACATTTTTGAAAAAAAAATAATAAAAAAAATTATAATAAAGAAAAAAAATCTGAAAAAATTCGTATGCATTCAAATAAATTAACATATCATTTTCATTAGAAAAAAGTCAGGTTGACTGATTGTTTGTTGAACAATTGTTTTTTTTACCAATTTGTTAATAACATTTTGGGATTATTATTATGCGAAATCAATTTTTTCAGCACGTTTTACATGCATTATTTTTTTCCGATTTTTATCCCATCGGGAAGTGTGTGAGAAGCGTTGCTGAGCTTCCCAAAAGATATCGAGAGTTCTCTTTTCTCTTGAAATATCGCTGAAACGTCCTGTAGGTTCTTTTGATTGGCGAATACGTTGCGAACGATGCCGGACAGCTATGGAGATGTACTTGAGAGCGCTCTAGCTCTTTTCAAATATGCGCACGGAAGTAAAATGGCAATTTTATCCACTTATCCTCTCGACTCGCAAATCCGAAATGTCTATAACAAAAAATAAAAAAATAAAATCCCAGTGTTAGCAAATGTCGGCGGTTATCAATGAACAATGATCCTACACCCAGAAAAAAGATTAAGTGATATTAATTAAAATTGTCTATTCAACATTTGTTCATTCGAATCAACGAAAATTTGCTTTCCCTGGAACAAATATGTATTTCATTCAATTTTGCAGTTTATTTATTTCGAACATATTTATTTATTTAAAGCAGTTTTTACTGTGCAGTGGACACTAAATAGATATTATATTCGTTTGTACTAAAAACTTTCTTCATCCGGAAGTAATATCTAGTTAAAACGACTGGATACATGTATTCGATCTTTTTTTACTTAAAATCAATTAGAACTTTCTTTTAATCCAATACGTAATTATTTTCTTTAATCATTAGAAATTATTTCTCTGTAATTGATTTAGTTATTTAAATCAACGTTTCGTTGATGATCTAGTAACGAAACACCAAACTTAACTCTAATACGTATTTATGTTCATCCATAGAAAAACATTTGGTTCAATCGACTAGTCATATTTTTATATGAAAAATATATATTGTTTAATTCAACTTTTATGTAAGTATCGAATTTTCATAATGGAAGACTATATAATGTGGAAGATTCTCGAAATACGCATTCCCGCTTTCTGTTCGTCAGTAACGGATTCATGATCGGTTTTATTTTTCATTCTTGAAAAAATTCCACTTGATCGATATTGACCTTAGATAAAATAAATTTTTAAAAATACATACAACGTATTGCAAGCACATTAAAATTTTATTATCTATAAGGTTATTTTCGTAATATTTATTATATATAAGGTTATTTTCGGAATAACAATGTCTATATGAAATAATTTGTTCTTTAGTTCTTGTGTCAATAGATTATTTGACGTAAATATATTTTTCTTCGAGACGAAGAAATGTATATTTCGTAGAAACATATTTTTTTTCTACGAAGTAATAAAGACATATTGCAATAACATACATATTTCTTAGGTTTGAATATATTTATTAGTCGCCAGATGTGTTACTTACAAATAAAAAAAATTATTCGAGTTGAATACAAGTCTATTCAAGTCAGTACAAATATTTTAAACTGCGATAACTTATGAACTTTGTACAGTCCTAAGAAAAAAAAATACTAAAAATTGAGGATTTTCATACACAATTGGCAACAATTTTTTCGATGCTACTTTTCAAAGTCCTTTTCACAAAAACAAAAATGTTTCATTAATTTTGTAGTAAAATATAGTGTGAAATTAAACAATTAATTCTAAATTAATTATTTTCTTGTGGGCCATAAAAAAACGCACATTTTCGTTTCTTTGACATATCGATACAATTACTCGTTCCCGAGATATCATAGGTTAAATGAAAAATGAAAAATATGGCATATTTCGCCAGAAAAAATTTCAAAAAAATTAAAATTTTGTGTACCTATTATAACCACTGAACCTGATTTTTTGACATTTTTCCGATTTTTTTCTGGGCGGCTGAAGTCATGTGGAATGCCTCATATATTGATGTTAAGAACATTTTTACGGTGTCAAGTATTTTAGTAAGTACTAAGAGTATTTTTTTAATTCTGCACAGGTGCACAGGAGGTGGAGAGGTACTGCTTCAAGTTGCTGGAACGAGCGGTAGCAGTAACGTAGATAGCCGCGCGTCGAGGCGTTGGTTAAATCATCAAGATGAACCTGATTAACATGGACGCGGAGAACCGCGTGGTTCTTAACGTCGGTGGTATACGTCACGAGACGTACAAGGCGACACTGAAGAAGATACCGGCTACGAGACTGTCGAGGCTAACCGAGGCACTGGCCAACTACGATCCCATACTCAACGAGTACTTCTTCGACAGGCATCCAGGTGTCTTTGCGCAGGTCCTTAATTACTATCGCACCGGCAAGCTCCATTATCCTACGGACGTCTGCGGTCCACTATTCGAGGAGGAACTCGACTTTTGGGGCCTCGATTCCAATCAGGTCGAACCTTGCTGCTGGATGACTTACACCCAGGTAAATTGAACTATGAAGAATAATGATGAAGGCATCGACGGTATAGTCAAGTCAATCGAGTACCAAATTTTCAATAAATGTTTGTACACATTTTCGAAGAGAACCTGGGCTATTTCAATAAATATTGAACGTAAATCTGGCCGTCAAATTATTATTTTTTTTTCATGATTCTATTCACTATACTGAATTGTAGAAAAAGACCAAGTTTGGAATTATTATTCGCTTATCATTCCTGGAAGAAATCACCTACTTTAGTTTTCAACCGAGAATTTAAATTCTATATTTTAACGTCTTACTGAAGCTGATGAGGGAAATCCGAAGTTTTTTTTTGTTTTGACTTTGCCATTAAGGATGTATGATACGTAGAGTCCCGCCAAAAGTGAGTTTCAGAGACAATTTCGATCATTTCCTGATGGGATAAAAATCGGAAAAAACTATTGCATATAAAACATGCTGAAAAGATTGATTTCGCATAATAATAGTTTCAAAATATTATCAACAAATTGGTGAAAAAACAGTTGTTCAACAAACAATCAGTCAACCTAACCTTTTTTTCTAATGAAAATGATATGTTAATTTATTTGAATGCATACGAATTCTTGCAGATTTTATTCTTTATTTTGATTTTGATTTTTTTTTAATGTGCGCGAAATAATGAATTTTGGGTATGTGTTCGGCATAAAACCATCTACTACACTCAAGATTTTTTCGCAAAACGCATATCCAAAATTTGTTATATTCTGCGCATTTTTCAAAGTCAAAATAATCAAAATCAAAATAAATAAAAAAAATCTGATACACTTCATTCAAAAAATCTTAAATTGAAGCCTGATCGAATACATAACAGACATCATAATTTTGCAATTCTACATTTTCCACTTGTCGTAACCTTCAGATTAAACCGGTGAATAAATTTTAGTCTTCGATATCTCATTTTATCCATTGAAGCGTACATTCTGGATTAAATATAAGAATTTTTATTCCACGCAATGACAAATTAAAAAAGCCATCGAACACTGATATTAATTGACTGGTTTGGTCTGAAAACTAAGACAAGTGAAAAATGTTACTTTCGACCTCACACCTTTCTTGTGCACTGAACGTCTTTAGAGAATGACAGTTTATAATTTTTTTTACGTAGGATTCTTATGAAGGATATCATTTTTCCCAAATTTCTTATGACTTTTGTTCTTATTACTTCAAAGTTTTACAATTCTGCTGAGAGCGCGCTCTGATATGTGAAGCGAAATCGATAATCAAACCCTTTGAAAATATTTTTTTACTGTAGGACCACTTGCATATTGTTTTTATAAACCGAAAGTATTTTTTCAGCTTCAAAATAATCGATTTTTCCAAAATTCTGGAGCGATTTTGGCCCTTAACTGTACGATACTTCTTAAACAAGTGGAAAAAAGTAGCTAACTCGACAAACATGACCGAATAAAGAAATTTCCAATTTGGTACAAAATCGCACCCGAAAAGAATTTTCCACTTCCGAATTTACGTAGTAACTAACCCACAATAGACAATATCCGTGGGAAAGTCACGTATGTTTTTTTCTCATTCATCGTTAGTTATTCAAATCCTGTGCAGATTCAATTCCAGGTAGGATTGGAAATGTCATTTAGGATTATTCGATATGAGTATTTCTTTGTTAATGTAACTGTTTTCATTCAATTCTCGTTAGCTTTGTAAACAATTTTTTCCCAGTGCACTGTTTACGAGAAAAACAGAAGTACTGTTAAGTGGGCTTAGAGTATGTGTAACTAGACAAAATTTAAATGTGTTGAAATGTACAAAGGTCTGCTACTAAGACCATAAATAATCTTGAAAGTTTTTCGAACAGTGCCTAAATATTAAGCTACAGTCTAATTTTGAAAAGTGGTATTACAATAACCGGAATTGGACTTATTGCGAAATATAGTATAGTTAACCAAATTTGACTAATATTTGAAAATGCTGTTGTGATTTTTTTAGATTACTTATGTCCACAAATATGACAGTTTTGAATTAAATATTATATATTTTGAAAGAGAAGGGTAGAACAAAAAAAGTAAGGTGAAAAATATCAATTTTTTCTAAGTTCGAAAATTACTCGAAGTAGGATGAAAATCCGGTTTATTGCATTACATTTTCGATTTTTCAAAAAACGGGAGAATATTATCTTAATTCAAAATGGATATTTTCTTTGGCTGTAAAAATTAGAGACTTCATGACTTTCGATATCGCCAACAAATCACCAGAGTGGCACGGATTGAGGTTTCAGGCTGCAAAAAAAAATGTAATTACACTTGGTCGTACGAAATTGACGTGATTTTAGTGTTAGTTTATCAAGAGTCGCGGTAGCGACTCGACGCCAAGTACAAAAAATATTAATAGTGCATTCACATGTGTCTGTCTGATCTCAAACTGGGCTCTACTACTGACTCGATGACCGCCACCGCTACTCTATATATTTGTAAGGTGGCCTTTCACCGGCTGTTTTCAAATTGCAACTTGAATTATTTCTGGCCACAGGTCACGAACGAAAAATATATCAGGTTCAATATATATATATATTTTTTTATTTTTCCCTCAAACCGCGACCCATGCAACTCTAGTAATTTTTGTGCGATACCGTCACGTTTGACGTTTGACGTTTTGTAATTTTTTCAGCCTAAAATAAGATCCGTTTTAGAATAAAATAATGATGCTCAGTTTTTAGGTAATGAATCAGTGTTCGTTAAGCCTGACAATTATTTTAACCGGCTCATAAAAAAGCCAACACAAAAGTACAATTTTTATGCACTGTAATTTTTTCCAGTAACTTGAAAATTTCGAGATATGGGCACTTGAAAAAAAATAAACGGAATTTTTTAAATGTAAAATTTTAAAAAATCTGCTGAGAATAACATGGAGTGCATTTTAGTGATGCTTTGATATGACCAATTATGGAGCAGATGTAGTAAAAAATCAGTGGCTAAATTGACGGAGAATCCTTCGTATAATTTAAAGAAACATTCTATAACGTCTATGATATAAATTATTTTATCTAATTAACCGGGCTCTGTGCATCGAGCATAACATTCATAATTTCTTTCTTTTACTAAATATCCTATTAATTTAGAA
This sequence comes from Tromatobia lineatoria, assembly GCA_949699805.1. Classification (NCBI taxonomy): domain Eukaryota; kingdom Metazoa; phylum Arthropoda; class Insecta; order Hymenoptera; family Ichneumonidae; genus Tromatobia; species Tromatobia lineatoria. The sequence continues at coordinate 13,300,631 of OX453043.1, forward strand.
AAGGTTTGTTTGACCAATTGTACAGAATTCAACAGAATCATACAATTCTCCCACTTTTCTTTCTCAGTGTATATCGAGTTGTTAAATCAAGAGAACCGTTTCTTTAAAATAATGAAAACGTTTTTATGAATAAATCTCATGTTCTCTTTGAAATTTAAATGCACTATTTCACTGGAAGCAGAGAAATATATTATTGAAGTTAGTGGAAAACATTGAAAATATTCGCTTTTTTAATGAATGAAATCTTTATTCCCGGTATGACCTTTTTATATACGTTTCAATTTGTCCAGACTTTTTCCTTTTTTCACCAGTGCCAAAGGAAGCTTATTTTCTCTTGGTTAATCGTCCTCTCATCAAATAATACATTTACTTACTTATGCATCAGACAATCCCTCTTGATAAATGCAAGAATCGTCTTGATAAAATTATCACATTGGTGTCTTAATCGTCTGCTTAATCTACGACTGTCCAATCGAATTATCCGAACTCTTAGTGAAACTCTGATCCGGGAGAATTAAGGGATAATCCTTTTCAAGATGGAGATTTCGTGCGCGATTCTCGTCGCTCGTGGCAAAAGGATTTTCACGCTTTTCCACGAAGCTTCTAGGTGCTGATCTATCGCTCGGCCAGCAAGCAACTCCCTTTTATTTGTCGTCCAATCTGTCTGTCTCACTCTATATTTTCCCTTCGTTCGATTCTGCTCGGATAAATCAGAGGAAAAAGGCTCGCAGTCGCTCGTATTCCAAGCAGAGAAGCCAACTTGCTTGCAATGTCCTCGGAATTACTTTTCCCACCTTTCAAAGTCCAAGCGCGATTCCCTCCAATTTCCTGCCTCTTTCACTTTTGACTTTCTCATCTACGTTGCCAGCTTCAACATTTGTACATATACTAATGAATATTTATATATGAGGCATTCCATACGGTTTCGAACGGTCGAAAACTCGTCTACTCTCAAAAAAATTGAAATTTTGTCAAATTATTTTATTGTTTGAAAAAGAGAAGTTTACATTTTTTCAAAATTTTCGGATCGTATTTTTTTCGAGTTTTTCAAAATTTTCAAATTCTGTAAATACCGTTATATCTTGGAAGAAGACGATTAAACAGAAAAATGTTTTGACAAAAAAGTTGCAGTCTTGCATAAATTTTGTGAAAAATTTTTTTTTTGATTTTTTCGAGTTTAAAAAATTACCATTTTCATAAAAAATATACGAAAATAATTTTTTTCGGTCGGTATGTTGCTTTCGATTTATCTCAAAATTTTTTAGAAAATACTCTGAAGTGTGTTCAATGACACGTATTTTTTTCAAGATGGCTCGATCAGCTGTTCAAAAGTTATGCTTTGTTTTATTATTATGATTTTTTTGTTGAGTTTTCTGTTTGGACCAATATCATTATTTTTGTACAAAATGGACGATGTTATGTATAGCATTTAAATGATTGACTTTTATGTTGTCTATAGTAAATCATTTTTGACTACATAGACTTCATTTTTGCGTACACAAATTTTTTTTTTTACTGTTTAAGAAAATGGTTATTAAGAACAAACTGTCATCTTTCCTGTTAGAACCACCGAAAAAATTAGTTACTTCAATTTCTAACATAAAACCGTTACTTTCCATCCACTACTAAAAACTACTAAAAAAATTTTTCACAAAAACAAAGCTTCTTCTATGAGAAAGCAAAAAAATCTGACTTTTGTGACTTTCGGCCTTGTCTTCCCTACCATGACTTTTTCGTCCATCTGTATTAAATTTTTAAAGTTACAATACTGAAAAGATTGGTAAAATTTGGCGATTTACTGTCACAAACAATTAGGAATTTGAATTCTGTTTTTTTTTTAATAACGTTTATAACTTTCATGCGTTGATTTTAAAAAAGGCAATTTTGTGCATAAGCTCGTTGAATAAATTTAATATACAATTGTGATTTTCAACTTGAAAAATTTTTTCGTCTCAATACTTGGCGTCGAGACGCTACCGCGTCTCTTGATATAATATTAAGGTACTTTAGCAATGAAATTAAACTGCATTTGAAGAGTTAATGTACCGTAACAGTTTAATTAAAGCCAATTATTGGAATTACTGTACCAAAAATATTTTTTAATCGCTCTTCAATAATTAATTGTATCTACCAGTTTATGCATAATAAAAACTTCCAGTACTTTAAATTTCAAGTTGATTTTTTTCACCGTGTGCTTATAACCTGAGTAATGTTATATTCTGTAGAAATCGATCATTTTATCAAAGCGCTTATGAATATCACTGAATAAACGCCGATTTTGTAATTACAAGTAAATTAATATTACAGAGCTACAGTGAATGCAACAAAAGCCCTATAATTTTAGGGTGTACACAGTAATATATTTTCCAATAAATACCTCGTACTTCATACGTGCCTCGTTTTTCTAATACGGGAAGCTGAAAACTTTGAAAAAATTAAATTGTTATTTTCATATAAATATTAAGGTGCTTTAAATGAATTGACGAATTAACTGATACCAAGAAGTTGATTTTTATTTATTACACTGTTAGAAAAGATTTAAAGTTTTTATGCATAAACTCGTCATCGAAATTTAATAAGCAATTGTGGAATAGAATTCATGTACTTTCCCAGTAGAATTTAAAAAAATTATCGGAATTCAAGTAATTCTACTGTAAAATTAAAGTAAATTATTGAACATGATGTAGAATACAAAAATTTTACATTACACTTGTATACTTAATTTCATATACTAGATTATCAATAGAAACTTCCAATAAAAGTACACTAAATTACAAGCAGATTTTTTTACAGTGTAACTGGATCACACAAAATATTAGAAATTTACATTTCATTTTCTTTTTTTTACATGATGTCGGCAAGTATTGTACTTCTAATGCGAGTAATGTAATATTCAGTGGAATCTCTTATTTTAAAAAACCCCTTAAAAATATCACTAAACGAGCTCCGATTTGTAAACTACGAGCATATCAATTTTACAAAGCGTCTTTGAATGAAAAATTGACGCTGTGATTTCCGAATCTACACAGTAACAGATTTTGTAAGAAGTACTTCGTACATGCCCCGATTTTCTAGTATAAGAAGCTGAAAATTTCTCGACAATTGTGAAAGAAAATTGTAGTTGTTATAAAAATATCAAAGTGCTATACATGAATTTGCAAATCCGTTAATAAATATTGACAAGTCGATTTCTACTCTACTATTTTGGTCATGTAATAATTTGATTACTACAGACGTTATTTTCATAAAAATATTTCAAAACCTTATCTTTACGTACATACACTGTTAAAAATATTATTAAATTTACAACACGTTTAATATATGAAGTTATATCAAATTTACAAACGAGGTATACCAAATTCAAATTCATATATAACGTATAGAAATTTTTATAATTCTGTTTTAATTTTTATACCTGTATGTTGAAATTAATGTAGCTGACATTGAAATTTAATAAGCTGTGTATTGCAAAAGTTGATTCACAAACTTTGTTGTAATATTAATATATCACTGTTGAAAATATTATTAAATTTACAACACGTTTAATATACGAAGTTATATCAAATTTACAAACGCGGTATACTAGATTCAAATTCATATATAATGTATATAAATTTTTATAATTCTGTTGTAATTTCAATACCTGAATGTTGAAATTGATGTAGCTGACATTGAAATTTAATATGCTGTGTATTGCAAAAGTTAATTCACAAACTTTATTGTAATATTAATATATCACTGTTGAAAGTATTATTAGATTTACAACACGTTTAATATACGAAGTTATATCAAATTTAAGTTTGTGTGTAAATAATGACAAATATTACATTGTTCTTAATATACGAATAATTTAATATTTATACATACTTGTATATGAAATTTCATATACTGTATATGCATAAAACTTCATATACATTTTATGAATTTTCATACAAAAATTTTTAACAGTGTATATTCACTCTACTATTGTTACTTTTACAACGAATGGCTTATCAATAATTATTTCTTCCACTAGTTTCGTGAATTTCATATCACTTTTTACATCAAACTTACAATCATATATATATACATATCTCGCGTTCCTCTTAATTTATCTGCTTTTGGCACGAGGCGGAAGTCCGGTATAAATCTAAAGAAGCTTCACTTGCTTTATTTATGTGTTTGGACGAAAGTGGTGCAAAAGGTGGATGATAAAGCGAGGAAGAAACCGGAAAGTGAAAGACGGCGAGAGAAAGAAACTCGCGGACTCGACCGAGTCCGCGTCGCGTCTGTCTATCGATTGGCTCGTCGTTCTAAAAAGAAAATAGATCAGGGCTCGCGTTCTCAGTGGCCCCGCGCGTTAACGCGAACTCACGCAACCCGCACATCGTATCATCGAGCGTACAGCACTCGTCCACCCTCAATAAACTCAATTTATGCTGCTCTTCCCAACTGGTACCTATTTGGCTCTTTTAATTTTCACTTCCAAGTTCCCGTCTCATTATTTCAAATTACAGGTCATTTCCATTAATTTCGGAGTCACATTTAAGGGTTTCGCCATTGTGAGACTATTTAATATGGGTCGGAATTTTTTATAAGTTGGTTGTTAATATTAATTAAGAGATTTGTTAAGCGTCTACAGGCTTACCAATACATTAATTCCATCACGAAATATTTATCATCTATGAAAATTAGGGTGACGATCGCTTGACCTATATTTTGAACAAGCTGTTGTACTCGTGCTTCGCAAAGGTGTTTTCAATGAACATTCGAAGATTTAAAAAATGTCAGGTTATTGATACCACTCACGCTTGATACTTCGCAAGAAAATAGTACGAAAAGAGTATTAAAAATTAAGGGAGGAGTTAGGGTTTCAGTGTAAGAAAAAACACGTTTTTTGCGATTTTTTTTCTCAAATATGGATTGAGCAATTTTATTCAAATCTTTTGTACATTATTGAGCATACTTTTGACAGTGTTGTGTAATTTTTTCATGCAGGAATATCGAAGCATGAGCCGGTAACAGAGCTTTTCCCAGAACGTATTGGAAAAAAAACAATTTGTGGTACTCACTACACCGAGAGAACATATTTCATTGATTCACGACAATCTACGCAAATGAAAGAAAATACTCGAGTTTCAATACTATCTTTTCATTGAATAACTCAAACTCAATGAAAAGAATTGATATTAATTCAAAGAAACATTTCTTTAAACCAAGAAATCGTCTCTGGTCTTTTCCCCCACTTTCCCCACCACAGCTCAAAATGTTAAAACCTATTTTTTCCTAAACTACTCAGCAAATGAAGTTTACATTTTGAGAGAACGTGTAGAAGTACGGCAGGAATTGGCTAAGCTACTGGCTCCTTGAAACTCGAAGCCTTTCGTTCGGGAGAACCGAAAAACAAAAAAGTGAGGTTAGGTGCAAGAGAGACAGCCCTATAGGCGGTTAACATTGTACGACGAAATTCCCAGCACTTGCTGCCATCGAGTATATGTTTTCATTAAATCAATGGAAACTTTTCTTTAAAACAATGGAATTGTTTCTTTATTTTATGCCTATTAAGTAAATGTTTCTTTACAGGCAATTAAATGATCTCTTTAAAATTTAAGTGCACTATCTCATTGAAATCAAATAGATATTTCGTTGAAATCAATGAAAAAAGAATCAAACCACCCATTTCTTTGCCGTCAATGAAATCTTTTCTCTCAGTGTATTCGGCCGGAAATTATCTGAAAATGGAAAACCATGAAAATTTAGTCAAATTATAATTCAATCTTCCCCCCAACGTTCTCTGATGATTTTTATTTTACATTAAGGGTGTTCCCCACTCAGAAAATGGCGGAGTTTTTCGTGGAAAATAATAGTTCACAGTTTAGATGGCCGCCAAAAGTTTTTAAATGAAAAAAAAATTGGCCGGAAGACCTGACCTCGAAAAATTGAACTATATTCCCCATATGGGCATCACATTTAGGATAATAACACAAGACAAAATGAACATTCACCGGATCAAGACATCCAAATAGATGCATTGCCGTAGCATGTCCGAGAGGGAAAAAAAATGTTTTATTTTGTATTTGTGTAAACCACGTACATTTAAAAAATATTCTGAAGATGACTCCGACCGGAGTCGAAACGTTAAGAAAATTTTAACACTATCTTCAAGGCCGCGTGAAGCCGCAACACCACAACATTATTATAAAAATTTAACAATAAGCTTCCATAGCACGATAGTATGAAAAACGCCGTATCGAATTTTGTGGACGTCAGCTTGAAAACTCTTCCTTTGGGAGTGTTCACCGTTTCGAAAAACGACGTTTCGACAAAATCACGTTTAAAGTTTCGAGTGCAAAGTGCCGGCTGCCCCAGATCGCGCGCAGCTGCATTAAGGATGTATGATACGTACAGTCCCGCCAAACGTGAGTTCCAAAGTCAATTTCGATCACTTCCTGACGGGATAAAAATCGGAAAAAAATAATGCGTATAGAACGCGATGAAAAGATTGATTTCGCATAATAATAATCCCAAAATATTATCAACAAATTGGTGAAAAAAACAATTGTTCAACAAACAATCAGTGAATCTAACTTTTTTTCTGATGAAAATGATATGTCAATTCATTTGAATGCATACGAATTTTTCCAGATTTTTACTTTATTTTGATTCTTATCTTTTTTATTTTGAAAAATGCGCAGAATATAACAAATTTTAGATATGCGTTTCGCAAAAAAATCTTGAGTGTAGTAAATGGTCTTATGCCGAACACATATCCAAAATTCGTTATTTCGCGCACATAAAAAAAAAAAAAAAAAAAATTAAAATAAAGAGAAAAATCTGAAAAAATTCGTATGCATTTAAATAAATGAACATATCATTTTCATTAGAAAAAAAGTTAGGTTGCCTGATAGTTTGGTGAACGATTTTTTTTTTTACTAATTATTAATAACATTTTGGGATTATTATTATGCGAAATCAATCTTTTCAGCACGTTCTATATGCATTATTTTCTTCCGATTTTTATCCCATCGGGAATTGATCGAAATTGTCTCTGAAACTCACTTTTGGCGGGACTGTACTTATTATGCATTCTTTATCACTTTCTGGAAAAAAGGCTGTAGCGACCTGAATTTTTCGAATTTTGGCCAACGATTTTGATAGCACGCTTATAACTGTTTATGGTATCGTTTTATGTAACAACAACAACAAAAAATCGATTTTATATTTATTGGACAATGTGATGATTCATTAAGCAGATTAAAATCATGAATACTTGATCATATATTGGTCACTCAGTATGATGAAGGCTGGCCGCTTAGCACTGAACGGTTATTGTCCGTACCTTAAAAATGGAACCAAAGTTTGAAAATGCGTACAATACTAAAAGATGTGTAAGAAATTATTTACGATGCTGAGCTGAATAAAGGAAAATAATAAATTGTGCAACAAGAGTCGAAAGTTGGCGCAAACGCCATTTTTGGACCGTGTTGCACACTATAATTTTTGCAACACGTCCATGAATAGTAATGCTTTGAATGGTAGTTTTGCGGGATGAACAGTGAAAAGTAAGGTTACAAACTTTCGACCCTAGGGTCGAAAGTGAAGCAGGGGTTAAAATAACAAAATTCTAATGGCGCTTGCGCCAACCTATTATTACAACACTGCTACGAAACTAGCCACTTTTGGCAAGCAAAACTGCCATGAAAAGTACTGGTGTTCATGCACGTGTTAAAAAAAAGGAATTATTGTATGGCAAAGCTCTCAAAAATAATGTGTGGGTTTACGTATTTGTGGATGTGTTTAATGGGATTACGTTCGATAAAACTCTAGCATCGGGACACGCAGGAGACTCTGACCGTCCTGGACCGGTTGGATCTGGACACGGAGAAGCCAAGCGACGAGGAACTCGCGAGAAAGTTTGGATTCGAGGAAGCCTACTACGAGGGTACACTAACATGGTGGCAAAAGCTCAAGCCAAAAATGTGGTCCCTTTTCGATGAACCGTACTCATCTAATGCTGCCAAGGTCTGTATTTAATTTGTTCAATCCATAAATCATTTCAACACAAGAATCTGATACCTACACTGAGAAAAATATATAATTGAAAGTATTAAATATTTCATTCATTCAATTAAGGGGG